>JASUUF010000369.1:1200000-2400000 GCA_030449835.1 Clausena lansium
CTGGTCATGAAGTCTACAATAATATGCTTAATCTTAGCATTAGCAGTTTCTTTGAAGTGGTCTTTGCGGCAACTGGATGTTAAGATTGCTTTCCTTTATAGATTTCTAAAGGAAACAATATACATAGAATAACCTCCACGATTTAAAGATCTAAATTTTTTTGATGTGTTTGCAAATTGAATCGTTTTCTCTATGGGCTTAAACAAGCCCTGAGCAAGGTTTGAGTGTTTGTCACATTTTCTTCATCACCTTGGGTTCGTTCGCAACAAAGCTGATCCATTATTATTTATCCTTAAAAACAGTACTTTAACTATTTTGATGTTGGTTTATGTTGATGATGGTTGTGATTATAGGTAATGATGACAAATTTATTGGTGATATTGTTCAAAAATTAAGTACGGAATTTGCCTTAAAGGACCTGTACAGATTGCATTATTTTCTTGGGCTAGAAATCAAGTACTTTGATGTTGGAATTTTAATCTCACAAAGCAAAATACACTAAAGACCTTCTTGTTCGAGCAAAGATGATTGATTGCTCCTCATTTACTACACTAATGGCCATAAAGCCACTACCCAGTGAACTTGACCAAATGGCCATATATTCGACCGAATATAGAAAGATAGTTTGTGGCTTATAATACTTGACTTTCTCACACCAAGACATTCAACATGTAGTTAACAAAGTCTGTCAACACTTTCAAGAACTTACAGAAAGAAATCTTCATGCTGTTAGGTGGATACTTTGGTATCTCAAATGACAATAGATTATAGAGTTCAATTTCTTCATCAAAGCACTCTAACTCTTAATGGATTTTGTGATGCCGGTTAGAGGGTTGTCCAATTGCTCGTCGAAGTACGACAAGCTACTGTATCTACTTAGGTGCAAATTGTATCCCTTGGTCTTCTAAAAAGTAGCCAACAATATCACAGTCAAGTTCTTAAGTAAAATATTGCTCGCTGTCTTCCACTGCTGCTGAGATTGCTTGGTTGACTTCTCTTTTCTGTGATATTGGCATTTCTCTTCGACAACCACCTCAACTATTCTCAGACACCATCAATGCTCTACAGATGTCAGTTAATCCTATATTTCAAGCTCGCTCAAAACATATTGACATGGATTATCACTTTGTAAGTGGGAAAGTAGCAGTTGGCGCTCTCATTACACATTACATGCCTGCAACTATACAAGTGGCTGATATCTTTACAAAGGCTCTCGGCAAATATACTTTCCTTAGGTTTTGTGGCAATCTGGATGTAGTAAGCATAACATACTCCACATTAAGGGAAAATGATAAGGAAAAGATCAATTGTCAAAGCAATGAGAATCAAGATTTCAAGATAAACAATCAATTAAATTACAAAGACCAATGTTGTTGTTTGTAAGTCATTATCAAAGGGATTCAAAGAATCTCGGATAGATCGGTTTGGGATTGAAGTTGGGCAGTTGTAGCTTAAAAGCTACAGTACTCTACAGCATTAAAGTGTTTGGTAAACACTAACTGCTGTAGTTTAGAAACTATATTGATATGATTTTCACTTGTATGATGAAAAATCTATTATATTTTTAATAATTTTTTTCAAAATTATTATTTAAAAATTGTACTCACTATATACTATTAACTTTTGTTTCATAATTACAGTTTTTTTTCATAGCAGCTGTAGTTTAAAAGCTACAACACCTCAATTCCAAATAGACTCGGTATCCATTACAAGTTAAAATCCTTAGCTGTAATTGCATTGTAATATCTTTTTTCTATTTCTTTACTAAACTTTAGGATACTTGTTTGCTATACTTTAAATCACTACCTATTTTATGCCATTACTCGTTTGTACAGGGGCAGATCCAGGATTTTAAAGTACGCTGGGCTAAATTTTAAAAAATGTTATATAGTAAAGTGAACACAAAATCGATGATTTTGCATACCATGTTTAGTTGATAGATACTTTTGTAGCTCAGGTTAGAATAGTCTCATATTTATATACGCCATCCGCACATCTTCACCTTTATTAATAGAATAAGTTTTGATTAAGATGCGTAATTCAAGATCACGTTCTAAGTAAGAGGTGTCAATAGTGGATGGAATGCCAACTTTCTCAAATTCGGCTCTTTGAGAGTTAGGAGAACTTGAAGCATCAACAGTGCATGGAGAACTTGTTTCATTTGATGATTGACCACCATCTACTTTAGAAAAGAATGAAATGAGAGTTTTCCTTGGCTTGGATTTATGGGACGTTATAACCTATAAATTATAATAACATGAAATTACATAAGAATTAATAAATTAATCAATAATTACAAGCTTAGTTAGCATGCTTAAATAAATTAAGTAATTACATTTTGTTCATCTCAATTGACAGTACTTCGAAATGTAACAACAATTCAAAATTCAAGGAATATGGTTGATAATAAATTAAGAGTACTCCAAGATCAAAGTTGTTGGATAAATACAAGACCAATATGTATGAAGCTAAGAATGAACATGAGAGAAAATATGGCAATTCATGTCAACCAAAAACACAATTAAAATAGATTGAGATAACTATATATTTTAGTCAACTAAATCAACTCAAACTAATAAATCACCAAAATAATCACAAAAAAAAAGAGCCAATTCAAAACAATATGCAGAGCAAATCAATAAAATCTATCAAAAAAAAATTTTACATAAGTTCTAAAAGCATAGCAGCATACCTATAGAAAAAGATATAGATCTAGCCAAAGAAATTAGAAGATCAAATTATTAAGAAGATGAACTCATAAAGAATCATGAAGGTGAATTTGGAAATTTTCTTTTTCTTAGCTTTTGGTGGTGTATCACTGAAAGCTAATTAATGATTGATGACATTTATATAATTAATAATTGATGGCATTTTCATAAATTTAAGTAACATAATTGAATTTTTTTTCTTTTCTTATAGTGGGCTATAGCCCGATATAACTCACTAATAGATACGTCCCTGCGTTTGTATATATATGGGATTGTACAAGTTATTGAAACTAATCAAAAATAATGATTTTTGCAACAGTTATTAATCTTTTTTCAACAACCTACCACCAACAATATAATACAGTTACCAACAACACAACATAAGTGCCATGAAAAAAACATCAAAAAAAAAACTGCAAAAATAAAAATACAAAAACCACACAAAGACACTAAAACAAAGCGATTTTTCGGATAGCCAACTCGTTAAACCATCCCTAAGGTCATCGAAACTTCAATGCACCACTTTTGAAGCCAACATCCGACTCCAAAATAAGCGTACCCTCCCAATTTGAACATTATAGCAATATCATCGGAGAATATCAAAAATAACCTCCTTGAGTAGCCGCACCATGATAAGTACAATAGCAACAAACAACCAATCAATAGCTGTAGTGTCATATTGGTATGAGAACTATCAAAAATAAAAAATAAAAAATGAGTGTTTCACCAGGTTGGCTCTTAAATGCATGTTATAGAAGACTTTGGTTTATCTCCTTAGATAGTATATGCGGATGATTTTCAGATACATTCGAACAAGAAAATCCATTTACTTCTTATGTTCATTCGTTTTTTTTTTCTTTCCTGTTGGCCTATTTAAAATTCAGCCCGTGAATAATGAGGTTTATCTTTGTTTATAATCAAAGGTCAATCTTTGTTACATTCGCTCTAACATTACATCTCCCAATTTTATTACTGTATTTTTAAATTTTTAACTACATATACGTACGTACATAAGTTTCTTTACAACTCAACTTTTTCATTCAGCAGTAGTCATTTATCTAAATCAATTAATACCCACCCGCAGAACATTTTGGCCAAGTGGGATCGCTAAGTTAATTAATACCCACCAACAGAATTACGTAATCAGTAATCAAAATTTATGACATAATCTAACGTTTTGTCTGCTCTATCGTCAATCAGATACACGAGATAAATTCAGATATATTTACAGCTTTTAATTGATATGAAAATCTAGCCCCTCACATCAATATGAAGTTCCAGATGCGATGAAACGTCATCTATATATCTAATTAAATCGTTGTCTTTAAAATTCCATCTTTTATTTACTTTTTTACTCATTGTCGTTATTAATATATCATTTAATTTTTTTGGGGGTAAGTATTGTCTAATGGCAATTTAAAGCCCTCATTTATGTAAGCAGGTTTTAAATCCTAGCCTTGTTCTATATACTCAAAAATTTTATCGGTTAAAGTCGTAAGGAAAAAAAATAAAAAAACCCATGTTTTCAAATTAAATTACATCATCATGTTGGATAATATTAACATGGATCTTTTTTTTTTAACATTTGATGGCGTTGCTCATTAGATTATTTCTCACGTACAATATCATACTTGTAGTACATAATATTATTTGCAATAAATTTGAATATTAAACAATCATATTATACATCACATTGTTTATAATTACTAACAAAAATAACTAAATATTCCAACAATATTTATCGAGATAACAATTATCCATTGATTTTAGAGAGAGTTCAAATATTCTTATTTTTATCAATGGAGATGCTTTACGCAGAGATTACAGAGAGGCAAGCAGAAGCTAGTAAGTGCACCGTACACCGTACACGCGCAGAGCACCTGAATATGCCAGCTGGGTGATACGACATTTTTTAGCAGAAATAAACGTGTAAGTTAAAAAGCAGGCGCTTGACTTGGGAAATATAAACTTTAGAAGGGACGACGGATGATGATGCAAGATGGAGATTAATTATCATGCTTAATTGAGATTGACTTACTTAATTACGCTTTAATTAGTATTTATTGCATGCAAATTTATTCTTATCTTCAAAGAAGCACTAGCACTAGCACTGTTGCTGGCTGCTTTTTGAATTATGAGTAGAGATGGTAAAATTACTCATAAATCTATCTAAATTCACTTGCAGAAATTCCGTCGTTGTTGGTAATTCAATGAATTGTTGGCGGATTTGATATTTTAAATTTAAATTTATTGTGGCTTGCACGTCGATATGGTATTAGGAAAAAATTCGACGGATACTGGTACAGGTGTCCACTGACCCACATTCTTTTTTTAATTATTTATGTTTTTAATTTTAATTATAAAAATATATAAGCTCAACATATTACTCATGACTTAATTTTTCTTGATTTTAAACCTAACCTAACTCACTGCAACTGCTCAACTGCTCTCTCTCTCTCTCTCTCTCTACACAAACAAAATAAACTTCTAATAAGTAGAAATATTTTATTTTTTTAAGCTTAATATTATTGATATTTTATTCTATTTTGATTAATTTTATTTATTTTTCTTTAATGACCTGACCTAATGATTGCTTGCTAAAGTTGAATTTTTAATTATTTAATTAATTGTTAATGGCAGTTGTCTAAAATTTACTTGTTAATATTATTGACGATACTTACATATTGATTTAAAGATGGAGCAAGGCATTGATCTTAATGATGATGATTTGCCTACAACAAAAATATTTTATGTTATATTGATATATTTTATATATTTGGTTTGATGTTGAAACTTTAATTTCTTATTTACATTGACAAAACCTAGCATTTAATATATTTTATGTGGGTATTTTAGGCTATTTAAGTTATATTTATAACTTAAGTTATATGATTTAAATCTTTAAGTACATTAAAAGTATTCCTTTAAATATTTATGATTTTAAATGTGCGAACTCCCAACAAAATACTGTAGATTATTAGTGGATTTAAGAATTATTAAAACCGCGTGGTGAGTTGCCCGATGGATTTGATAATTTATTAATGACAAACCTACTGTATACGTTGCCACCCCTAATTCTGACTTCTGAGTACTCTCACTGACTGTTGCTGAGTGCAGATAGCGGAAGGACAACAGTAGAATAGAGCCAATCCCAGCATGAGTTAGGGTGTGTTTAGTATTGAGGTTGGACAGAAACTACAGTATTAAAGTGTTGGGTAAACACTAGCTGCTGTAGTTTGGAAGTTATTTTGATATGATTTTTCACTTGTATGGTGAAAAATATATTATATCTTTGATAATTTTAACAAAATTATTATTTAAAAATTGTATTTAACTTTGGTTTCATAATTACAATTTTTTTTTCATAACAACTATAACTTAAAAGTTACAGTACCTTAATCCCAAACGCACTCTTACAAAGTTGATTTTGGAAGTCAAGCTGCAAGTGATTGTTTGATTCAGCCGCGACGTTATTATCTTTCAATGCATGCTCTTAAATTACCGTTGCAGTTTCTTTTTCTCTTTTATCAGTCACAAATTTATATAAGGCAAACGTCAGAAATATGTGTTTTCTTCAAAAATGTTTTTGCGGGATTGAAGTTAAACAACTTTTACTCGAACAAAAGAAATAGACCCATATCAGCCACTGACCCAAAAATTCTCTGTTTGTCAATTTAAGCATCTCAATTCCTAGGATTGCAACCATATATTAAAAAAATAAAAAAATAAAAATCTTACGATCACAAGTCAAGTGTCATTCATTCTTTGAAAAATTATTGATGAACTATAAATAATTTTATAAGTTATGAAATAAGTAAATATTATTCCAACAATGTACGAAGAAATTCGTTTTTTTTTTCTTTATATTTGAAAGAAACTCGTTTTTATTTTATATTTGTACATAGTTGTTGGATTTGACCTAGTTCTTGACTTTCAAAGCTCGGAGCACTAGTGTTGTTCTTTTTTGAGACTGTTCTAACTTCTATTTTTCACAGTGGTGTGGTGTGTAGTGACTGTAATCGCAGTGCCTTTTCTTTTGGGTATCACTTCTTTATATAGCGTTCTTTCTTTTTTTTGGATTAGAGAATACATTTTACCTTCTTTCTTTATTCTTTTTGCATCCTTTTCATTATCTAAGAGTATTGAACACGTAGCACAATAATTATTAATTAGTAGCAAATGACTCATGTTATTTGCTTATTGATGTGCCAATGGTACCTACAATGGAAAATATTGAGGTATAATTGAAAAATATAGTATTACATATTATATTTCCAATTTGTATGAATGTGTCATCATTCATTCTTGGACGTTGCGCATTAAGATTAACATGATCACTTGACCAGCCCTTGAAACCTTCGTCAAAAATAATATTAAACAGGACTCTACATTTTGGTTTGATTTTGTATTTTAGGTGATTCCAAATTGTTAATTAAAAGCACTAGGAAATTTATATTGTAAACAACCTTTTAGTCTACGGCCAGGAACCTTCCAATTCAATCATAAACGACATTCATATATGCTAGTTAATTTGATTAATTTAATTTAGTGCTTTGATTACATCATATTAGAAAACGGATTATTCTATGCTTGCTCAATAGTGTGTATATATTATTGCCCCATAATGCATTTTTGACCTTATAAGCCTTTTCACCATTACGTATTTAATTACCCAATATTCATCATCATCATTAAAAAATTTTCTCTGCTAATTAGTTGAAATCTTACACAGATTATGGGCAATTTTTATCAGTCTCAATTTCTTGTGATGCAATTTTCTCTCATTGCCTAGATTGCAGTACTACTAGAAAAGCAAGCTCGAAAATAATCATGTAAGGAGCGATGTGATTACAAGTGTTGCAATTGAAGGACAAAAACAAATGACATGGCTGAGCCAAGTGCAAGGGTGGCTTTCAAGGGTGCAAGCTGTTGAAATTGAAGCTCTTGAACTTCTAAGAGATAGCTCTCAAGAAATTGAGAGTCTCTGTCTTGGGGGATACTGTTCAAAGAACTGCAGCAAGTCAAGCTACAAGTTCGACAAAAAAGTGGCAAAAATGCTACAAGTTCTGATTGATTTAAAGGCTGAAGGTGTTTTTGATGTGGTGGCTGAAAGGGTACCAGGAGCTGCTGTGGATGAAAGACCTAGTGAGCTAGCAGTGGGTCTTGAATCAACGTTTGATTAAGTTTGGAGTTGCCTCGTAGAAGAAAAACAAGTGGGAATCATTGGCCTATATGGCATGCGGGGAGTGGGTAAAACTACTCTATTAACCCAAATCAATAATAAGTTTGTTGATGTGCCGAATGATTTCGATGCTGTGATATGGGCTGTAGTCTCTAAAGACTTGCAGCTTGAGAAGATTCAAGAACACATCGGTAGAAAGATAGGCCTTGTTGATGATCTATGGGCGATAAAAGGTCTTGACGAGAAGGCTACGAACATCTTCAGGATTTTAAGCAAGAAGAAGTTTGTTTTGTTAATGGATGATGTAGGGAGAACGAGTTGATTTAACTCAATTTGGAGTCCCCACCCCAAACCCGAAAAGTATGCCGAAGGTACTTTTCACAACCCGTTTTGTTGAGGTTTATGGCCACATGGAAGCTCAGAAGATGTTTAAAGTGGAGTGTTTGAGACATGATGAGGCATGGAAATTGTTTCAAATGAAGGTCGGAAACGCTTGATGGAAATTCTGATATTCCCAAACTAGCCGAAATTGTGACCAAATGTGGTGGTTTGCCCCTTGCACTTGTCACCACGGCTAGAGCCATGGCCTACAAGAAAACAGTTGACGAATGGAACCATGCAATTCAAGTCTCGCGGAGATCGGCCTCTAAATTTCCAGGTACGGACAAAAAAGTGTATCCGCTTTTAAAGTTAAGTTATGATAGTTTGCCAAAATCCAAATGATACAATTAGATCTTGTCTCTTATACAGTAGTCTATTTTCGGAAGATTATAGTATTTTAAAAAGAGACTTGATATATGGTTGGACTGGCGAGGTGTATTTTGATACAAATGATCACACAAGTGGAGTGATGAGGCATCTTGCTAGGTTGTACGGAAGGTAAAAATCAATCCACCAAACAGTACAAGGTAAAAATCATTAAAATTGGATTGATTTAGATTCTAAACACCGCTATTTCCCATAACTTCAAGCCACGCCAAAAGGTAGCCTATATTGATTAACATGATTAACGTTTAGTCCACAAATGATTTAGTGGCTTTGGTTACATCAAATTAAAAATTAATTATTGTATCTTGCTCAATATATAATTGCCCTGTGATCATATCCATGTATCGATCTTAAAAGCCATTTACTTATATAGCACTGAGTCTTAATTTGATTAGCTATCGTGGGCAACTTTTTATCGATTTCAATTACCTGTGATGGCGACATCGGGCCTTTGGCCAAGTGGTGAGCTGTTATTCTTGTAGTTCAAGCCCCCCAATGAGATATGAAAACTCAAAAATTTCTCTCTCAATTAAGATTTAACTAAGTAGAAATAATTTTTCTATCACAAAATATCAGTGGAACAGTCATATCTCAAATTTTGTGAGAGTAAAAATTTAGACAATGCTTCATAAGATTATTATAAATTAGTTCTAATAGTTGTCTAATTGTAAATATCAGTAATTATCTAATTATAATATCCGCAGTTGTCTAATTGTAATATTAATAGTTGTCTAATTTTAATATCAGTGTCAACCAAATTTACTTGTGATGGCATTGTCTCGTCGTTGCCTAGATCATCACACCATCAGATGAGCAGCATTTGCTGGTGAGCTTGAAATAACTATGTTGCATTACAAAATGCATTATCAAAGTTGAGAGAAGAAAGTGACCGTGTGACGACAAGGGTTGCAATTTATGAAGAAATTAGACGAAATGAAACGGCTGGGCCAAGTGCAAGCTGTTGAAATTGAAGCTCGTGAACTTCTAAGAGAGAGCTCTCAACAAGTTGACAACTTGTTTTTCGGAGGCTATTATTGTTCCACGAATTACGGCAAGTACTCAAGCTACAATTCGGCCCAAAAAAAAGGGCAAATATGCATCAAATTTTGGTTGATTTGAAGGCTGAAAATGGAGATGGCAAAAATGGGCCGGCCCGCAGTGAATGGGCCTGATCATGAGCTGAAAATTTAAAAGCTCACAATGGATGGACCTGGATATGGGCTCATAGGAAAAGCCCAGGCCTTTATATTTTATAAATTAAAATTTTTTATTTTAAATATTACTGGCTTTATATTTTATATTTTGGTGTATTTGATTATGGCTATTATATATTGAATAATCATATTTAATTTAAGTGTTTTTTATTTTTTTCTTATTTTAAACTTAATTAAAAATTTATTTTAAATTTTATCTAAGCCTAAGCCCAGCCCATTTAAATTTGAACGGATTTTTGGAAGGCTTGGGCCTGGGACTGACCTTGGAAAAGCCCGGCTCAGGCCCTTAATTTGCCATCCCTGGCTGAAAGGAGGAGGAGCTTTCAATGTCGTACAGTTCGTGCAGCTTAAAGAAACCCACTTGAAAGTTCCTTAGCCAATGGCCTTGATTCCAAGCTAAAAACAATTACCTTTCAGATGCTAGTGAAGCCTCTACAATCTCCAATTGACTTAACAAGTACTAAGCAAACCTAACAACACCAATTGGCCCACGGGTGCCAATTAAAGTATTAAACCTAGAATCACGTTACAAAGATTACTCACGATCTAAGCAAATATAAATCGGAATAGTGCTGTGTGCGTATTATCTAATTGAGATGGTTAAATTTAAGAGGCTTGGAGTTTTAACCCACCCATAAAGTGAGGAGAAAATTATGTTAACGTTACATAAAGTATTTTAAAAAAAAATCAAAATAGCACTTAGGGTCAGTTTAGTAATGCTATAGCTTTTAAAATAATTATTGTTAACTGATAATCAGCTGTGAAGAGAATCAATTAGTGTTTGGTAAATTTTATTTTCAGAAGTACTGTGAGTTTTGAAAGTAATTGTGGGTACTTAGTAAATCTTACTGTTAAACTGCTGTAAAAAAACTAATGACCAAAAAGTACATAATGTAAGATAAAATTTACTTATACATATAAAAATATGTACATACAAAAATTTTAATTGTGTATTATAATAATTTAATTAAAAATAAAATTTATACTATATTAATTTTATTTCTTTTATTTTTTTATAATAAAAAATTATTGAAATATTGATTTTGTTTCCAATTTGAATAAGGATAATTTTGGGTTTAGGTAATAATTGTAAAGATATGTATGGAATTGTATTATAAGATAAAATTAATTCTCAAAATTAGATTTTAAAAGCTACTCCTTCCTTGCTTTTCAAAATCAGCTGTAGGAGAAGCTTATTTTGACAAAAGTGATTTTGAATTTTTTTTATGAAACACTAAAATTAACTTTCTCAAAATCACTTTTAATTCTTCCAAACACAATCCCAAACGGGCTCTTATTGTGCTTTGAGATCTTGCTTAGATAACGTAAAAATAAGAAAATGCTTAATTTGAATTAACTTAAAGAAAGTATTTGCAAGTTTAAGCTCAATGAGAAAATAGCTAAGAAACTTAGAGAAAACAGCTGTAAGATAATATGGTTTCTTATTCTACAGGGATGTAACTCGTAAGTAATGCAATTGATTCTTTTGCACAAACAATCTCCAACTCTTGCGTGAATTAAATACATTGAATTCACTGAATCATAAATACACAAAATATTTGTTGTAAATCCATTCTTTTACAAAATTTTCTACACTTTTTCTCTTATGCTATGTTAAATGTGTGAATTATTATTATTATTATTATATATAGACTAAAATAAATGCCACTCACCAGTAATTACAGCCAACATAATCGCACACAACATATTAAGTAAAAGACCTATATATTTTTCAATATTATATTTTCTTGAATCTTTTTAAGTTATAAGTGGATAAAAATACTTATCGTCGAAATAACAATATCAAAATCCTTGGATATACTCAGGATCTTGTTGTTGATTTGGGTTAATAAACAACCTTGCCAACTCCTCCCATGCCGCACAATCTTCCGTGACTACCAACTGTGGCTTCTTATACCCTCTCTTTCGCCCACTGCTTCAGAAACTTTTTCACCCTTTAAACTCTTTAAAGCATCCTCAAAACTTGCAGCTTGATTATGACTTGCGGTTCTACAAAGCATTTCTGAATCGAAACAAGACTATTTTCGAGCTCACTTGTATCTGCTATCTGCTATCTGCTATCTGCTTCTCTAGAACGATATGTTATGTCTGTTTTTACACACATTTCAAGCAAAGTTGGTGGCCAATAGGTTCTAGGAAACTTCAAGTTTCAATATTTTAAAGTAACCTATAGGATAGGTTGTTAAGGTATCCTATTCTTTAATCTTAGCTGCATGCTCACCTGTCTTTAGCACAAAGCATGTACAGAATCCTATGCTAAACAATATGTGAGGTCAGTTGGGCTCTGTTGCAAACATAAATCATTCAAATTTTGTGTTTTCAAACTTCAGCACAGCTACATGTCCCTATCAATTTTCTAAATAACTCCATTTCAAGTTCTGGTTCAAATAATCAATCACGCAACATGTGGGTCATTTGGGCTTTGCTTAGCTTTCAAGGATCTATTACTACTACTAGTCATGTATGATTTAGATGAATTCTTTTACTGCTAGTTACAAGTTTCATAACAATAATAATCAACAGAAAAACAAAACAGCACAAGATTGGACAAGCACAACAGGAAGTTATATTTAAAAAGATGAATTGAAAGTTGCCAAACATGTCATTATCTATATAATAATTACAACTCTCTTGATATTTCCTAAAAAGAAAAACAAAAAATACAAAAAATGAAAAGAAAAAAGAAGGAATGAGGGTTGACCCCAAATAATCTTGGACAAATGTAGAAACCTGCGAAAAAGGAATCTGGCTGTATCTAAGTTAGGATTTCTACACTACCCCCAGTGCCTTCGTGTATTAAAAGAACAAGCTCCCGCATCTAGGTTAAGCGGTGAAGGTAATCTGTTTGGTAACTACAATAACTCAACTTACAACATAGTTAGAACGGACCATTATGTATTATTAAGCATGAGTCCATCGGAGATCTTACTTCTGCTAAATTAGGGGGGAAAACAAAAGAATTACCAATATACATCCGACTCTTCTCAGCTTACTCCATATAAATTCCCGGAGCCTGAGTCAGCATCAACAGGTAGGTTTAGATCAGGTAGCAGGAAGGAAGATCCGTTACTTCCACCCTCCGCTACTTCGGAAGAACCATGTGGTGGTAATGGCTTGACATCGTTGCAGGTACCATGTGTGGATAAGATCATGCATGAGGGGTCACAAAGTACTTTCATTTGATAGTTTTGGTTCAATATAGCTTCCTGGGATGCAGAAGCTCTAACTATTTCCATAGTCTGTTGTGAAAGAACGTCAAGCTGCATCAAGAAATGAAAGAATTGTTAGATTCAGATGTTCATCACCATCACTCAGCTGTCACATATGTCAAGATCCAATTGCATAGCATCAACTACATGCCAAAACAGTCCAATTGCATAGCATCAACTACATGCCAAAACAGAATCATCTATCACTTTTTTAGTAACTAGAATACTACTTAGTCAAACTTGGTGTACTTAATATGCCAATTCTTTATCACACACTTTATATGACAAAAGGGTGAGACATGCTATTAGTATGAGCAATTTAAATAGGACATTACAGCTTTAGGGCATTGCTAAATAAAATTTAAAAAAAAAATCATATACTTGCGCACTGCCGCTAATATGTAGTTAAAATTCTGCAAATTCTTGCTGGACCATCGGTTTTCAAGAGATGCATCTTCCACACTTTACAAGGCATTGGTGAACTAGTCCTAGATGATAAAATTTTTTATAACAACCATCCCAGACACCACTAGTAACCAGAGTCGAATCACAACACTAGTTCGAAGCTTTTGGTGGAATGGTAATGGAAAATTTCTCCTTAATCAACGTGCAAAGAGTTGTTATCTTCTGTTGTTGTTTATGATCAAAAGAAAATGTCAAGAAATCATTACATTCCTATAGTACACCACCGGTGCAATCAAGCGTAGTTGGTTAATATAACTATAAATCATTAATATAATGTAAACTGCAAGCTATAGATCAGTTAGCATAACATCTCTGCATGCATCTAATTACATATAAGATACAGAAAAAAAAAACAGCCAAAAGACAAAAGTGCAAAGCATTTCCTGACTCGGAGATCGAAATATTCTCTAGTGAAGTTAAGCCTTTAGTCCAAACTTCTGTCATCAGGACTAATCATTAGAAGTACTGTCAATCAGAAAATAATTTAAAGATCACAATAGTTTCCCTTCTACTGCAATAGAATTCTGTGAGTTGCAGTTAGCAAAAAAGCATTCAAGAAAGATAGGATGGCATTTCAACAACTTAACCGGCAAACATAACTCTAGCAGATATCAACAAAGTTTTTTCCATACACCCTATATCTACACAGAAAACCGTGAAAGGAGCAACACGGGAAGAAAAAAATCATAGTATTCTTATCTTACCTTCATTCTCTTCAAGCTTTCATTTTCAGCTCTTTTTTGCTCAAAGGAGAGACATAAGGTTGCCAATTTCTGTCGAGCACATGAATCAATATTTCTTTACATACAAAATAAAAGCATTTCTTTAAACACACAAAAAAAAAACGGAGCTGGAACATACATTTTTCAAATTTTTCCTTTCCTTCAATAGCAAGCTCTCCTCTTCTTTCAGTTCAGCCAATGTCTGCAAGCAACCAAAACTTAGATCAACAACAAAGCATGAATCTAGGCACTAACTCACTACCCAGAAAAGAATGATGACACTGATATCTTAGACTCACTATCTCATTTGTCAATATGCTCAAAACAACCTCCAAATTTTTTAATACATCAACTAAATTGTCTATTCGAGGAGAAGTAAGTGCAACATATGCTGTACTAGCAACATCATAGCTAAGCCATGCCATGCCATTCATCACGTACCTTTTTCTTTCTTGATCTTTTAGCGGTATTTGTTTCTCCTGTAGCGACAACCTGTACAGCACAAAACAATCGAAACGAACTCAGTGGCCAAACCCATCAAATAAAGCAATATTCCTATACAAAATTGACTAATTGAACACCCAAAAATATAATGTATTAATTCATTAATTATCTGATTAATTAAGATGATCACGGACACGCAACTGTAAGCCGTTTGGATCATTTATATCATAAATTTCTCGACAGCTCATTGTGCATTAAAGTGCGGGATTCTAGCTAATAATTACACCCATAACCCCATTTAGTTCTCAATCCTAACCCATCAACTAAAACCCTGACACGTGGCTCATAAACAAACGAGCCTGCTCCCAATCGTTTTGGCCTACGTCACTCGAACCCCACAGTTAAGTATCACGTGACTTTCACATGACCCTTACGTCCGTTTCAATTCAACACCTTATAAATTGACTGTTTCAAACTTGTAGACCAGTGGCGTTAAAGTCCAAACCCTAGACTTTGGTCCCAAATTTATCCAACAACTCGAATAAATAATAAATCAATAAATAAATTATATAACAATTAACCCCTAAAAAATATTCCCGCCGCTATTATTACTAATTAGTAGTAGATAATGTTGAAGGCTTTGGCGATACTAACAACCAGCGAGTCAGCTTATGCCATTAATTCGGTGACACTGCGGACCCCGCGCGCCCAATTTTTCACCTAAAAAAAGCACTTTATTTTAGGGGATAAATAACAAAAACTTCCATTTGCTCACTTTTAATCTTTCAATTTTTCAACTCAACAAGTTTAGGGCACATACGGGAAACAATAATTTGACCGCATCTCCACCGATTTGGACCCCACTCAACACCAAAACGTTGCAGTGACAGGCTGTCACTTATACGTAACCAGATCCCCCAGTGAAGCGACTTGCTCACTTTGTGCCCAGGTGGCAAGATTCATGCGCACCCGCAGGTACACAAAACTGCGGCTTACCGTACTGGATTGGTTCTTTTTTATTTTTGTCAAAAACCATAAAAAGTGGCACAACCACTAACAAACATTACACCAACCTATACACAGACCCTATTTTGCTACGAAAACACGCCACCGATTAAACAAGTCTTGGAAATCACTTGACCAAACTGACCTCCAAACAAGTAAGCGGATTTGACTCTCGGTAGTGGCAATTTCGCCAACTTACAGAAATTTCATCTGACCAATGAAACTATTAGCTCCGACAGTGGCTTTAGATTCTGGGACAGTTTAGCAACTTCCGAATTACTAAAGTATCCTCAACGAGAAGGGTGTTTTGGTCTTTTCGGATATGAGAAATTAGAATGAAGATGACGCGGTGGCATTTTAGAATAATGAAATTGGCAAGGAAAATTACGTGACTCCATGCGTTGAATGGAAGTCACCAAATTTTTCACAAAATAATAAAACAACAAATAAAATAAAACAAAAAGGGAAAGTCAAAAATCGAAGGCGGCTGGCCGGTGGCCGGAGAATACAGCGATCCATTAGGGATTCACGAGATATCATCTCATGCAGACAGAAGGAAGGGCAAAAGCGTCATAATGGCAAAAGAATAATGAGATACTCCAGAAAAGAAACCAAAATCTGACAGATGTAACAAAACTCAAAATCCATCGAGGTAATTATCGTACTTTAGAGGGTCATTTTCGTCTCAACAAAATCCACCAAAACTGACACCAACTGAAATCGAACCACCGAGTCAAAAATAAAAACTCAAAACCGCCGGTGACTCAAAATGAGAAACCCACACAAAAATACGCAAGAACGAACCTTAGATCTCGAGTTGTCAATGGGTTTCGACGGCTTGCTGGATTCCTCGAAGCCGCCGTCTGCAGCACCGCCGCTGACCGACGTGGCACCGCTCCAGGAAAGCGGCGTGGTGGGACTGGCACGTGTCGCCTCGCCCTTCTTTCTCGGGACCTTCTGTCTGGAGCGGCGCTGACGCACGCTCCACTCAAGCTGGAGAACAGGGGCGGCGGCGCCCTTCTTACGAGGAGCCAGATGCGGCGCGGGAGTTGGGTCGGCCTGGTGAAGGCGCAAAAGCATCTCGACGACGACGGAGTCGTCGGACATGGCAGTCTTGACCCACTCTTCCTCTTCAGTCATGTTGGTGTTATTATATCTTCTGTGTTGGTTGCTTGCGTTGTTTGCTTTGTTTGGAAAGTGAAAGAGGAAATGGAAAAATGAGAGAGAAATTGAGAGAGAGAAAATCTTTGGTATGAGGAAATAAATGGAGAGGTTTTATATGTGGTGTTATGGTGAGAGAAAAGAGAGATGCTTTGTTGACAAGCTTTTTCATTTTTTTTTTTTTTTGTTCTTTGGATTTTTTTCTTTAATTTTACGTATTGGGTTTGGAGAATTTTATCAAATCACTCCTTACATTTATAGTTAATATCTCCTACCATCCAATTTCTAATAAACAAATTTCATACATTTCTAAATACACCCATAAGAATCAAGCAATGAATCAATGATTGCATATCATATCATGCTCACCAGTCTTTAAATTCATTTTATTAAAGCTTACCAAAAGACATAATAAAATTAAAATAGTGTATTTTCATTGTATTTTTTAAAAAATTTAAGTAAGCTCCATTCTTATTATTTATATTTTTTTGTATTTTTTTAATAAAAATTGATGAGTCCAAATTTTTAAAATTAAATCTAAATTAATTTTCAAATTGATTTTGATTGAGAATGATCTAGTTTTAGTTAGTTTAAATGTCCACTCCCAGATAAAAATATATTTATACCCAATTACCTATCGACTTTTTTCCGTAAAAAAAATACATTATCTAGAATAGCAATAGAAGGGTCAATCTGAAATTCGTACCAAAAGTTTTGACTCGATTATTATTTCTGTAAACAATACGGATAATTTCGATAATTACGCTGTTGAATACTTGAGCTTCTTGATCTTTGGTAATGGGTTCAGTCGGAGAACACGTGGCAATGACCAACTACGGGCTCTGGCTTTGAGTTTTGGATTAGTTGAGAAGAGGTGACGCACGCGCGAAGAGTGAGCGTGAGGAAGAGAGTGCTTGAAGAAGCTTTGGGATGAATGGTGGTGTGTCAGTTATTCTTATGTGGCACGTGTTCTGTGAGTGGAGCCTAGTTTTAAAGTACGGTAATAATAAATCTATTTGTTTGAAGTTGTATTTTGTTTTTCAATTTTTTTTTTAGTTTTTCCTGAAAACAGCAAAAGTTTGTGCATTTAAGGTGATGTTAAATATGGCACGCATGAAATCTCGAAGGATTGGTCGAGGCGGATTGTTTTGTCCTACGTTAGTTAATTAATTATGCTTATTACAAATCAATTCAATTGAAACAAAATCTTCAATACTTGACCTATTTAACAAGAATATTAAAATGGATTTATCAGATTTTAGTCCAACTATGAGCAAAATAAATTAAGGCTTATTAATATTTTTTTATTTGATATGAATTCCAATTAGGTGATTATAATACAAATTATTAATCATGAAAAAGTGTTTATAAAATCTAAATATGATGGGGTCTTGGTTGCTCTAATTTTAGTCAAGGCCGCTCTCCCAACAAGTATTTAAACGTAGTTGCATTCTCAAGCTTCGAACCGAAAATTTTGGTTAAGTTAGAATAATCTCTTTATCAACTGATTTACGCGTTCGTTGGCTTGGTTGCTCTAATTTTATTTGGTAAGAGTTGACCTAAAAGCTGTTCTTATCTTCTTGAGATTTGCCTCGATAAAAGAGATTTTGAGTGTTCAAATAGTCTAAAAACATCGTTAAATCTAATTTGAGAGCAATTAACATTAAAAAAAAATATGATGTCTAATCTTCTAATAAAACTGAGGAAAGATTTGTCATGGGAAATGGAATATATAATAATAAAAAAATATTATTTAGATCTTTCTCAAAGTTAATTTTTTTAAGACCCTCGCACGGTTTATATCAATATTTGTGGTATTTTTTTTATTTAATTGATTAATGTTCATAAACATTCATGCTAGAGGGGCTCAAGGACCGTGCATGTTTCTACACGCGGGTATTTTGAGTCGCAAATAGAAGATTCAACGATCCACAAATAATTTGATTCAACTATCTTTGAAGTCAACCTTACATGCATGGACATTACTTTTATGTTACCATAGTTTTGACAAGGTAAATGACAACCCTTCTTTTTTTTAATTTTGAGCATCTTTGTAAAAAATGTAGAATAAAATTAGATTGACTAAAATAATTTAACAAAAAAGGCATTTAATATATGGTTGTAATTATGTTACTTCATAAATATAGTATCATCTGATGATCAGATTTTCTTTACGTTTTAATGATCTTACAATGTGCAAATTATAGGTTACGATACACTTAGGACATACTTGGTACATGAGATTATGGGATATTAGAATACTGTTCACATTCCCATAATCCCATTATCATAATTGAAAAAAAATGGGAGGAAAAGGTGGGGCCAGTTGCTGCATTAGCGCCTTCTTCTTGTCTTTTTTTTCTTTTAAATAATAATAAATAAATATAAATTGATCATATAATATAATATTAATTTTCTTTTATTTTAAAATTATAATTATAAATTAATAAATTCATTATTTTTATTTTTATTATATTAAAAATATAACTAAATAATATATTATTTAATTATATTATAATAATTAATATTTATAATTGATTAATATTTAATAAGTTAATATAAATAATAATAAATACTTAAATAATATATAAAAATATAACATAATATTACATTATTTAATTATATTATAATAAATAATATATAAAAATTGATTATTTTTTACTTTATAATAATAATAAATAAATAAATATAACTTTTTAATTTAATATAATATTAATTTTTATTTTTTGTTTTTACATTATAATTATTAATATAAATTATTATAATTTATTATTCAATAATATTATATTATATTTTTATTTTTACATTATAATTTATTAATAAGTTTATAATTTAATATAACAAATAATAAATACTTAAATAGTATATAAAAATATTACATAATATTACATTATTTAATTATATCATAATAATCAATATATAAAAAATAATTATTTTTAAATAATTTAATATAACTAATAAATATTAATTTCTAAATATATAATTTAAACTAATCACAAAAAAATTAATACAAAGATAAACAGAAGATCAAATATCAGACAAAGATTGTTATAATACAAGATTAATGCTAATACAAAGATAATACAAACTTTTAATATGTACATATTGTTGGGATGTAAAGTTTATAACTAATAATGTGACATGGATAAAAAACTATCATATGCAAAGTAATTTTTAAATAAGCAAAATACTTATTATCACTATTTATTTATTTATTTATTATTATTATCATTATTAACACATAAGTTAACACACATTGATCATAATGTAAAATTGAGACATGCGATGAAAATTTAGGGAATTGTAATGAAAAATTGAATAATATAATAAAATATATAGCGTGTAAGATAAATTAATCGATGACGAGTGACTAAGTTACATCACATCAATTAATATATATAAAATTTGTATCTTAATTGTTTATGTTGCATGACCCCTCTATGGACATATATGGCAAAGGGACCGAATAATTTACCCTCGTAACTTGGAAGAAAGTCTTGAAATGCTTTACGGTTGATGTTGGATGAAAAAGTAAGTTTGAACCTTCAAATTGCAAAGTTGCAAGGTTTGAATGAATTGAACAACTAAAATAATGTGCTCGTTACCCAAGAGAAAAAGGGGAAGAAAAGTTGTGGTATCAAATAAGCCTTAAAATAAGACAAAACAAAAGGAAACAAAATACAGTTACCTCTTATAAATCTATGGCATACTAAAGGAGACTTATTTGAACATTTTCATTCCAAATGTGTACCCATATAGTACATATTGCATACTAAACGGAAAGGTATAAGCTACAA
Organism: Clausena lansium; assembly: GCA_030449835.1. Taxonomy (NCBI): domain Eukaryota; kingdom Viridiplantae; phylum Streptophyta; class Magnoliopsida; order Sapindales; family Rutaceae; genus Clausena; species Clausena lansium. Next base: position 1,220,697 of record JASUUF010000369.1, read on the forward strand.
TTAAATAATGACTAGAAAAGTGAGAATAATTGATTAAAAATTAACTCCTTTCTCCCTTTAGTTGGAGTTCAAATTCAAATCATTTATACCATCTAAAAAGTATGAGTAATGATACACATTATAATAATTTATTACAAATAATATGGCATGTGATGTATCATTTATTTATTAATACTAATCATTTAAATCAAAATTCTAGATATGCAGTTATCATTTTCATTTGGGTTTCATTTCAAATGTAAAAACTAACTATTTGATCTTTTTTTTTTTTTTTCACTTTTAAAAAAGTAGACGGGTGGGCAGAGTCTAAATTTATTTTTGATCCCTACATTTCTTTTAAGATGCAAACTCAAATAATCAATTAAATAAGAAGGATATTCATTTAGCAATATTAAAAATATCAAAATTGTATTCTATTATTAGTCTAGCTAATAACGTGCATTATCATATATAATGATCATGCCTCATCGGCTCTATTAAACAGAATCCATTATTTGTAAGCACATTATTAAGAGGTTTTGAGTAAATTATAATATAGTACAAATTCGAATAAATAACGGAAAATAGAATGAAGGTACTGGTTTGGATCGTACGTTGGCCACTACCATTGCCACCCAGATTTCGAACCTGAAAAGAAGCTGCCATGTCAGCAGTTTGATTGGCGCGTGCAAGATCGTTCCAGCGAGGCGCGTGGCTCTAAGTTTATATCTACATTTAATCCGTTACATATGAAGGGCGTGACCGACTGCCCGAACCCACTCACTCACTCTATTATTCCCCCCACTCCTCCTAAATGTTGCTCCTTCTTTTCCTTCTCGCACGTGCCGTCCATGTCGGACCGTGCCGCACGTGCAAAAAAATTGCGTTTAATCCATTTTCACATGTTTGTGGTGGGGTCCACGTTTAGTGAACGGCTGGCTAGGCTTTGCTGGATGATGGAGGATTATGAGACAAGGGTGTCGTTGCATTTGGAATCGGAAGTCTGTAAAAGGGACGAAGTTTCAAAAATTCCTCTTTGATTTTTCTAATGTGTTTCATAATAAAAGAGTGATTTGATTGTGATTCTTTGGTCAAAACTTTGGCTTCTAATTTTCAACTAATGTAAAATATATATCACCGTCAATTGATATTGCAATTCAAATTAGGGAGGTAAAAAATGTATATAAAAGATTGACAAAATTGAAAAATTATCAGTCATTCATACTAAGTTTAGCCACGACCTTATCTTAATATTAAAAATATTTTAAAATTTTAAATTTATTTATTTATTTATTTATTTTTTATTTATAATATGTATCAATTGTCAACTAAAAATATAGAATTACCCTTATAAAATAACTATTACTATGATTTATGTTTGCTTTTATTTTATCATTTTATAAGGATAATTATGTCTTTTTGGTGCATAGTTGACACAAATTGCATATATTGAGTGCAAAAATTGAACACATTCAAAATGTTTTTAGTATATATATATATATAAAGTTGGGGATTAAAGAAGTGAGGTGATACCACCAATATTTTTCTTTTTCATATTTTTTATTATTTCAGTCCTATTTCTCTTTTTATTTTTTTATAATTTTTATTCTATTATCTCAGCCGCTATCTCTTTCTGTTCCAATATAAATTCAACGATATACGTAATACGTAACTATTAATATTAATAATAATAAATGATAAGTAACCTCAACGGCCGGTCAATATGTCAATCAATAACTCCAGCCTTTCTCTTGCCTTTGTGATCTTTTTCTTCTATTTCTTTTCATCTTTTTGCCTTTTCTTATTTATTTTTTAAATTAATTGATGCATACGGTTTCTTCAAGTTCTAGAATCTCAATCCCCGCTCACCATTCAATTTAATTGTGTACTCAAAATTTAATTAATTTTTATACTCAATTTTTGTGTACGTGTCATTGTTGCAGAAGCAGTTTAGTTCTTGGTCTCGTATATTTATATTACGGGGCTTGATGATGATATGCGATAAAAGATCGTTAGAGGTATACAGACAAAACGATGCGTGCTTTCTCTTGTTCTAATCGCTGGCTTTGCATCTGTTTTCAAATATTCTCACACAAAGGCACCTGGGTATCGGTCTCACTTCGTCCCTCCATTTTTGTTAATCTTAGAAGCTTTTGACGATAAGAAAAATAAAAGAGAAAAGATTGCTGAATCGAAGTTGATTCTCGGATAGGGTTCAAAGGAAGAAACTTAGTGCATATAAGATGAGCAACCCTTCTGCGGGACAATCCTCAAAATCAAAAGCGAGATCCTCGCAGCCCTATGAAACAACTTCATTTAAGCGCAACCTATGAGTCTTTCAAAAAGATCGTCAGTAATTGCTTCCTTGTTTTGGTTTCCTTTTTCTTTTATTTATAATAATATTAATAACTTCATATGGTCTTACTTATTTTAAATCATTTTTTTTTGTCCTGCAGTTCAACACATGATGTATGGTTTTGGCGATGATCCTAATGTAAGTAACAGAGACCATTTGCCAACTTTATCTTGTTCTGTCATGGATTGAAAGTATTTACTATGACGATTTGGTTGTTTTATGCATGCTCTTTCCAATGTGATAACTTTTTTTGTTTCTTTGGTATTTGATGATTTTATTACAGTAATAAACTCTTTGAGATCTCTATTCTTTTATCCATTATTTATTCTGAATCTTTTTCTGAGTCACTTTTGATATATGTATACCCTTTCTCCATTTAATTGAAGTTGGCTTGAATTCGGAAAGAAGTATTATGTATATGACGATTTGAGATATTTCAGCGTCATTTGTATAGAATTATGTTTATACTCTTGGAACCATAAGAACGTGAGGATGGTTGCGACGTTTAGTTTCCTCTTCGATGAGGCCTGTAGGAAAACCTTTTTCCTCCTTTGGAGCCAATTGGGTATCTGTTCTCCACTGCTCAAACTGCTGCATGCATGCGTATGCACTTCTTTGGTAGACTGGTTACATTTCTTTTAAAATTCAGAGCACTTCTAAATGAGTTGATGGAGAGATTATAGCACTGCCTTTAGAATGTCTTTTACCGTAGGTCTTTACTCTCTTGTCACTATATAGTAATTGCTTGCTGCATTGACAAAAGAAGTTTCAATTGTTAAGTTTATACACGGTTGGGGTGGAACTTTATGATTATGTTTTTGAAATTTATTTACCATTTAAAAGTTGTTTGTTCTAAACGAATGTATTCATGAATTCCTTTGGTGGCATTATCAGCCACTTCCAGAAACCATGGCGCTTGTGGAGGACATAGTTGTGGAGTATGTCACAGATTTGGTACGCATTTGTTGTATTGGTTTCTTTCTTCGCGTAAGATTATGGTAGATATGATGTCAATATATAAACACTTTTCTGCAGGCACACAAAGTGCAAGATATTGGTTCAAAAAGAGGAAAGTTATCTATTGAAGATTTTCTTTATCTAATTCGAAAGGTACCTTTAGTTGGAGGCTTTATTCAGTTCACTTGCTTGTTTATGTGATGGTCTCTCTTTATGTGGAATTCCTTTTCATGTTCTGCTTGTCTTTAACACAATACATTTATTCAATACATAAATAACCTTGAATCAAGTTGATGATATTACTTGACAACTAGCTGGCTTATACAACTATTAATACCACTTGTGTCAGTCTTATAACCTCAAGAGAAGTTATGTAGCTTAATCTGTAAGAGATTGTCTAGAGTTGTTTACTAGCTTATGTTGGATGCAAGAAGGGGCGTGGATGCAATACTAGCTCGTCATTTTAATTTTTCTCCTTCGTCTTCTTCTTGGTGAATATGTAGCAAATATGCATTATCTCTACTTGCTCTGATTTTTTTTTAAGTTATTGGTTAAATTTTTACACGTTAAACCTGCAGGACCTGCCGAAACTTAACCACTGTACAGAATTGTTGTCCATGCAAGAGGAGTTAAAGCAGGCAAGAAAAGCTTTTGAGGTAGATGAAGAGAAGCTGGCATCAATAGAGTGATTACCAGGATCTAAACTTCTGAACAAATGTTTTCAAGCTAGCATTAGTGGTGCAACCCAGGTTATTTTCATTTTAAGGAGGATTATTTTTTAACGGAGGAGTTGAACTCTTAAAAGTTTGTACATGCATTATTTAAAAATTTTCAAGGTGATTATTTTATTTAGATCTCACTAATTAACATTGTCAAATGTAATGTGGTTATCTTAATATTATACATAAATTTGGATTTTGTTCAAGTTTTGTTTTAGTTTACATTTATTCTAAACAGGTGAGGTTAGTTTCTCTACTACAAGTGCAAGTAAAATATATATAAATCTTTAAATAGATAATACTATTTTTTTTTTCAAAGCGGCACGAAGCGCGGTTCTATTTCCTAGTTTTTAATAATAGAGTAAACTTAGGATAGACAGTTGATAATTTTTCTAACAAAAATGAGAACATAACACTACAACTGTTTTATTTCTTAATTCAAACAAGACAGGCCTGAGAAAGATTGTCCTACTCTAAATCGACAATTTTTTATTATAATTTTTATATATTTTTTCTTATGCATTTCTCTTTGTTTCTTTTTCAAAATTTTAATTGGCAAATTCTATTAAAAGTAAAAGCTTGTCTTCTCGTATTTCACTATTCAAAAAATTGTAGATTGAACTTTTTTTTTTTTAAAAAAAGGAAAATGTAAATATGAGAGGACTTTATTCTTCTTAACTATGGTAAATCTCAAATGCAATCATAAAACTTTAGTTTATTTGTGAGTTTAAAGGCATTTGAAGATGCATCCGCCAGTTATAAACTAATTAGTTGAGTTGTTTGGAGATTTCTTGCTTCCTTTGTAAAGTTCAGAGTTTGAGTCTCCTATAGATGCAGGAATATAATTATTTATTTTTTATTAAATTTTAAATTTTGGGTTGGAATTGAAATTGGATATGTCAAGACAGGTCTCAACAGACATTGAGCTGTGTTTCAGTTTTGATTAAAATTGTAAATTAATAAATGAGCATTTTATATCCCTAATTCAAAAGAATAACGTGAAAATTATTTTGGTAAATTTTTGATAGTTTGATTTATTTTTCAAATGATTTGCGAATATTCTTGTTTTTGTTTGAAAAGTATATCTCAATTTTAAAGTGACCTCAGTTGCACAATTGCAACTCCATACACAATTATCTTTCCGTTAAGATAGAGAGCAAATACCTGAAGACCATTGTAGGGTGCATTTAGTAATACGATTACCCAAAACTCACGCCTTTCATCGATCATCGAGTTTGTGAGCCGAACCCAACCCTCGTAAACCTTTCATTTTTTTTTCAAGTAAAGCTTTCATTGGATTTGTAATATACATTTATTATAGTTAAAAATTTATTAAAATAAAACACACTTATACACAGACACACGAGACTTGAGTCATCGACTTAACTAAGAGATGAGGTGTCCACCACTTAAATAAAAAATAATTTGTAATTGAATAAGAGGTACAACCTTTGTATTGCACGAAAGTGAGTGTATTTACAATAAGACGAGGCAATTACCACTTAACCAAAGAATAATTTGTAAATTGAATAATGGGTACAACTTTTATGTTGTGCAAAAGTGAAAGTGAGGGCATTTCACAATAAAAGTGACCTCAAGATCTCTCTATCTATTTTAATATTTGACAACGAGATTACGCTAAAAAAGTAGTTAGAGTAGAATTTTATTAATAATTTTTTTTAGAAATTAAGAATATCATATTATAAAATTTTGAATATGTTTAATTTTACATCCATTAGTTATATTTTGTATCAACTGTCTACCCTATCTTTGGAAATTTATAGTCATTCCCTGGATTAAGACTTTTTCAAACTATAGGTGTATTGTCTACGGTGTAGATGGTTGATAATAGGATAATCTTAGGATTGATGACTGATAACTTTTTTAAATTATCAATCTTTTTTTTAATATTAGCGATGAATATTAAAAAACCTTTTTTTAATATTTCATTAAGTAATGGAGAAATTTACTCACATTTTTATCATTAGTAGAGAGACGAAAGATGGAAGAGTGAAGAGAGGAGAGTAGTTGTTAACTATTTAAATATTTAATTAGTGTAAATTATTGATTAAGGACTTTTTATTCACATAACGTTATTTGTTTTGGATTTGCTTAAATTGTTATAATTATTGAAAAATTAATTAGTTATTCAAGAAGTCTTAAGCTAGTTAATGATTGTAAAAACCACTATTACTTTTATCAAATTATATATTATAATCTCAATTGTTCCACTTTAAACTCAATGGGAACTAGAAAAATGTTCGGGGGCAAAATTGTCCTAAAAGTGCCATTTGCTAGCCAAGAATTCAAACAAGTAGATATTACATAAGATCAGTAGAGAAATAAGCATAACTCACTAAATTGACATGATTGTAAACAAATACAATCCTCCCTCAAACCGGGTTTTTTCTCCCGGTCCAAACCAAAACGCAACCCAAACCCACGGCTAAACCCCCATTTCTCTTCTTCACTTCACTTGCCAATCCAAAACCCTAGCTTCTGCCACTCACAGTCTCAATCATCAATGGCGCTCCATCTCTTTAAGCCCAAACGCAGATCCCTCACAAACCCATCTCTAATTCACCTTTTCTCAACTTCCCAAAACGACGACAGCGACAACAACAACTCTTCAAATTCTTCACTTAATTCTTATTTCAGCGATGTCAAAGCCAGCCTCAGAAAGCAAACGCCTCCGAATCAAACGACGTCTTCGTCTTCATCTTCATCAAGAGGCCAACCAAGCAAAGTAGCCTCACTCGAAGAAATCAGAAGGAATCTCGCCGAGTTCCGGCAGCGCTCCGCTGTGCCACCCCCCATAGAACCAAACTCTACAGAATCACAATCTCAATCACAGCCGCAATCGCAATCGCAGTCGCAGCATATTTCGTTTCAAGAACTTTACAAAAGAAACACGGTTAATGAAACGTTAGGTTCAAAACCAAGTGGGAAACCTTCGTTTGAGGCAATCAGAGAGAGCTTACGACAAATGAGAGCGAGAAGTAATATTGACGATAACAATAACAATAAAAGAGGCAATGGGATGAAAAATTCGGACACATTGTCGTTGAAAAACTTTACGAACACTTTGAGGATGAAGACTGAATATGATAATGCAAATAGGGTAATTGGTGGGAGCCAGGAGCTACCAGCATTGGTGTTTGGGAAGGAAAAGAAGGAGGAGGGGAAGGCTGTCGAGCTGGAACGGATGAAGACGGATTTTGTGAAGATGTATAGCTTTGAAGAGCTGGGGGATAAATTGAAGAAATTAAGGCCTGAAGGATTGGAAGGCGGGTTTTCATTGGGGGAGTTGAATGAGAGGTTGATGAGGTTGAGGGTGATGGAAGTGAATGAGAGCAACTCGAAAATTGGCGCGGGTACTATCTCTGCCCTTAGATCCAGCTTAGCTAGGATACAGATTGAAAAGGAGGAGAAAGCTAGAGGTTGGTGATGTTGTTTAACTAATATTAGATAAAAGCTGTTAAACTTTTAAGAGATTATTATTTATTAGCCGATCAACAAAACTAAACAGTTTTGCTTGCAGGGAATTCTTACTTGAGAAACATTTCATTTTGATGTCAATGAAAGTTTACCTGCAATGATTGATGATACGTTCCGTGCTTTATAATTTATTGATTAGATTTATTGTATCAGTTCAAAGACTCAACATCTTGGAAGGTTTTGGCGGTACTCCTGAGTATTTGCTGCATCCTCCGAAGGAACATCTAGTTGAGAAGGTAAGTGCATCTTTCTTTTTTGCCATTTTTCGTTTTTGATTGGTGTTATGAAATTTCTTTGTATTTATTATGCCTGCAGCATTTAATTGTTACATCAATTGACTGTTGCTTGTTCTTGGTCTCGCAATCTTGAAATGTTTCAGTGGTACTAAGTGTTTTTTCTATATTGAAATGCCGTTATAGGTTCTCTTCAAGCATTCTAGTTTCTGCTTGAGCATAGTTCTTGTTGATAGACTGGAAGCAAACTCATTTTATGCTGATTGATGTGTAAAGGCAACCTGTCTTATTAAGTGACATTTTTTCTGAGAAGAATTCAAGTATTAACTTATTGACGATTGCATTTTTTGCTTCTCTTGGGCAGTAGGTTTGTCTTTTTTTTATCATTTGTAATTTGGTGTCCTGATGATTTTAAATTACGTTTCATGCAGTACTTCCATCCGGATAACATGTCTTCTGCAGAAAAGATGAAAATTGAGCTTGCGAAAGTTAGAGAAGAATTTAAGATGTCAGAATCAGATTGTGGATCTGCACGAGTTCAAAGTAAGGCGTTTTTCATTTGGTGTCATTAAATGTTGCAATTGTGAAATTAAGAGTGCTGAGTTGTTGGTCTTTTGCTGTGTTATCTATGCTCATAATCTCTACTCTTGGCATGGACTTAGAGACTAGTCTCAGAGAAATATACCTATTCAATCTTCTATTTTTAAGTTTCGATTTAAAGAGGATTATATCTTTTTTGCTCCAAATCAGTTACACGAAATTTTCTTGAGTTTCTAGTAATATCATGCTCTTTTGTGTTAGAAAAGGAGAGACTATTGACCAAGGATTATTGGAAGCTCAAATATTAATAACTGACTTTGTTAATGGCACAAATCCTGATAACAGATCCATGTCTAAAGAGATAATAGCAGTATTTTTTTTCTTTTTCAATCTGACGGTAAAATGGGGACCTTCCTTGCTCATATGATGGAAGGATTTCTAATACATTGTTGTTTCTGTGCGTACTGTCTGGTGTCTAGCAACGTTTCCTTTATCATAATTAGAATACTTTTTGAAATTGTAACGAGTGGTCTTTGGTCTATGCATTTTGGTAAGTTGGTTGAATAGTTGAACTAGAAAGTGTGGCTATCTTGTTTTTATTTTTGGGTGACAGACCACAAACTCATTTCGATCAACTTTTATTTTGTTCGGTATGTTCTTACCTTCATGAATGATATAAATAAAATCAGATGATCTTCGTAGTCTTTGCTTTCTTACAGCACATCGAAGTTCTGAAGTGCAGGTGGTTAAAATAATGATAACTGAAAGTTTTTAATGTTTGAACACATGCTATGCCTGCTGGTGCTGCTGATGTTGAGATCTCTGATGCTGCCTTTTGATTGCTTTGCAGTAGCACAGCTGACGACCAAGATCAAGCATTTATCTTCAGCTCTGCACAAAAAGGTGAGAGCGGGAGCAAGATCTCTTTATATTACTGTCTCACTTTATTAAAATGAGGATGTCTTCACTAGAGAATTATTCTATATATATATATATATATATTCTCTAAACAATGTGGTATATTAAGAAATCAACTTGAGCTGAAATGTCAAGCTGAAGCTTTTGAGGGCTTGGCATTGACAATAAGAAGCAAAGAAAAATCATATAATTGTTTTGGAATGGTAAGAATTATGACTTCTATGCTGATGTGGGCATGGACTGGGACTTCAACAGAGATAACATGCTGCTTTCCTTGTCTCACATGCTATAGTGATATAAAGTACTTGAGTAATATTAGTGATGTATGCATGACATGCATTTGTTCTTTGTTTCACTCAAGATGAATTTATTTGTTTGTTTGTTTGTTTTTTTTTAACTCGTTTAGTTGTCACAAATTGCTATTGCCATTATGAATCTTTTTTTATCTTTTATTCATTAATATTCTCTAGTACAGGTAAGTCATTAGTGGTAATAGTGAATATATATGCAGTAAGTAGTAGTTGGTTACAAGATCATTGATTGGTTTCTGTAAGTTATATGATAGGATAATGAAACTGCTTAACATGGGCCATAAATTTTCCTAATTAATGTAAATGTTGTAGGATAAACATTCTCGCAAGGGTCTGCAAGCAATGGTCCAGAGGAGGAAGAGATTGTTGAAGTATCTTCGAAGAACTGACTGGGATTCCTACTGCTTTGTACTATCGAAACTGGGTCTCCGGGACAACCCAGATTATAAAAGCTTAGCTTAAAAAAGGGGAAGAACTAGACTAGGTAAAAAGATGTAACAATCTGAGTTTTCATTGTTTTGAAATTTGCACAGGCTGATTTGCAAAATTTTGTACCAATTCCACAGGAGAAAACCCTCAGATTGATTTTTTTTATTTTCTTTCACATTTCCTACTTTTCTTTCCCTTTTTTTGTAATAAGATCTTCTTGGTTATGTTTTTCCATTTGAAGACATAACTTTAAATTTTAGAATTCAAATTTAATGGCGAAAAGAGTAGGAATGTTATATATTGTCTTCTGATTGTAATAATAAGGCATCTAGTTCTTTGTTAAAACCGCCTTTTGATCTTAGTTTCATTTATGTGCCCAAATTAATCAATTATTTATTTTAGTTTTGTTGATTTTAGATTCAATTTGATTTATTTGACAATTAGTGCGGCAATAGCATTTTACTAGCCCTATAAAGCTTAAAGTATTTGAAAATGATTATAATAAAATCAAGGCACCCAATCACAGAATGCATCACCATATCTTTGCCGTAGAGTTTAAGCGCCACTGCGCCAGTTTCTTGGAAGCCAAGTATAGGTCTGAAAAAGAGTACAAATTAAAACTTAATACCAAAAATTCCATTAACAAATCCTCCAATCATATGAACTCATTAATTTCTGCTTAGACATAGTTGCCCACAAATTGTTAAATTTCTTCTGTTTTTCTTAGCTTTGATGTTTTAACATCTAGTTTCTTTTTGTATAAAAAAAAAATAAATTAGATATTAAAAAAAAATAAAAGAATTTCTTACAAATTCCCTTATATATTATTTTTATTATTATTTTCCTAGCAGGTACTGATTCAAGTCCCTTTTCCTTAACTAGTTAGGATATAGAATAAATCCTATATTAAGGCAGCCAAAAATGAAGAATCGCCACTGAATGAAAAATAAGATGAAGATTGCTACTGACCTTGGCAGGAAGGTCTTTATTCGGTTGAAGATATGCAGAGTGTAGTAGTATTTGGTGATAGTGTAGGCCTCGAAACTGATGGTCTAAGGAATCATCATCATTATTATGATCATCTGGCTATTTTAGCTGAGTCGTTAAATAAAGTGAGCGCCATGATATATCCCCCGAAATCAAAGCTTAGTGACATGTTGTCTGATTTAGTGGAGGTTGTGGATTATGAACATAAGAGACTTGTTGCTCGGAAATCAATCATTGAGCAAAGGAAGCAGGAACAGCACGAACGCCAACTTATTGAAATGGAACGTGAGGAGGAGGAGTCTAAGAGGAGGCTAAAGCAACAGAAGAAGATAACGGAGGAGGCTGAGCAGAAGAGGCTTGCAGCTGAATTAGCACAAAGGAAGCAAGCACTGCTTGAGGAAGCTGAGAAGTGCGGTAGTAAAAAGAAGGGATCCAAAAAGCCAATCTTTGAGGGGGGGAAAAGTTACTAAACAAAGTTTGACAGAGAAGAAGTTACAAAAATTGGCTAAAACAGTGGATTTATTTGGAAAGAGGAAAAAGAGAGGAGGCCACCCCTTTGATCGAAGCTGCTTTCCAACGAAGGTTGGAGGAGGAGAAGGTGCTTCATGAACACGAACAACAGCTAGAGGTTGAGTTGAGCAGGCAATGCCATGATGGAGACCTTAAGGAAAAGAATAGTCTTTCCAGGATGTTGGATGACAAAAAAATTTTCCAGGAAAGAGTGCTGATGAACAGCAGGAACGTACCTGAGGCTGAGAGAGACAAAGAAGGAAGAATCCGAAAGCAAAGCAAAATTGGATAAGTTTTCTGATAAAGAGGGATGAGCTCAAAGAAAAAGGACCCTTCAGAAGAGAAGAAGCTCTCTTGGAGAGGTCATCTTATGGGGTTTCTAAACCTTATGTGCCTCTTGTTTGTTTATCGGAGCCTGGAACTGCTGCTCCTGCTGCAGCAAATCCTGGAAAATACATCCCCAGGCCCCTGCGTGGGAAAACTGTAGGTAATTACTTAGATATTATGCTGATAAACAGATGCTAAGAACCATGTACGAGTCCATATTTTGTAAAATACAAACATCTGCAATGTAGAATTGGATTCATCATTCATTAAAACCTATTCTAAAGCCTTGAAAGAAGTTTCTTTGAATTATACAAACAGTCCTTTCACTTTTATTTGATAAATAATCTAATACACGGAGAAAATACTTTTACAAAAATGAAAAACTAGTTTACAATTTTGAAGGAGAAAATCATAATCACACATCTTCAACATCGAATTTTGTACAGAAACAGCAAAAAAAAAAAAATCCATAATAGCTTCTAAAGAAGAGCAATCATCCATAAAGCTACTAGCCCTTACAAACTAGGCATCCATGGCGCAAGAAAAAGTTCCTTTGGCTTTCAGTAGGAGCAAAACCACATGGTGGAATTATTTTCCTCAGCGATGGCCTTGAGAAAACCATCCAAGCCACAATGTCAACATTCACTTCATCACACCACCTCAAATTGATCTCCCTCAGTGTTCGACAATGTTCCACCACTTCCTTCACCCCACTTGTTGTAACATTTAAGCAATTCTCCAAATCCAAATGCAATATCCTGCTACAAGTATTTGCAATCATCTTAAGCGCATGATCATTGAGTGCAGATCCTGATGCTCGCAAAACCTCCAACTTGGGCAGCTCAAAATCGAGACCGAGGTCGAACACCGCTCTACACAGGTTAATCTCCAAACATTTAATCTCACAACAACTCTTCAAAATTTCACCAATACCTTCTTCTGTAATTCCCGAACAATGGCTCACATCGAGCACTTGTAAACTGGGGCAAAGTACTGAAACCTTTTTCAGAAATTCATCACTCAAATTACCGTTCCTGGCCAAGTGCAGAGACTTGACTTGAGGGTTTGTAACCAAAGGTGTCGTAAAATCATCCAACCCCAGATTTGTCGTCTCCATTTTGATATCACTTAACAAAGGACACTCTCTTAAAAAAGTAAAGAATGTTGAATTGGTGAGTTTAGCACAGAAACCAAGGTCTATGAAATTCAAACTTGTGAGAAACTTAGATAACTGAATCATGGGCTCATCTTCGAGGAAATTTGCTGCTTCAAGGTTTAAGTGTTCAAGTGACTGATACTTGCACAACAAAAAAGAGATTCCAGCAAGAGTAAAATTATAGCAATGAGACAGAACAAGCTTCTTCAGCGGAAGACAAGCTTCACCAAGCAAACGAAGCAATTCATCAGATATAAACGAATTTGAAAGATCAACTTCACACAAACCTCTTGCATGTGCAAAAGATTCCTTAAAACATGAATCAATAGTAGGAATTCCAATTCCATTCACTGAAATGGAAACCAAACTTGGACTATTCCGCATAGCAAAACTAATGCCACTTTGAGTAATAAAATCACAATCCCGAATCAAAATTTCTCTTAACAAGTGCAGATTTGAAGATAAAAACATAAGGGACTTATCAGTGATGAAAAAATTACCAGAAAGATTGATCCTTTTCAGTCTCTTGAGCTTCATCGACAAAGCTTCAATCCCTGAATCAGTTATATAAATCGAAAAGGATTGAATATTCTGAAACCCTTGTGGCAGAAAGCTAGAATCATTTTCAGGGTAACTAATATCTAGAACTTCGAGAAATTCACAAGTCTCGGCAATTGCAATCAAATCGCTATCTCGAAAAGAAAAAATTTTGGAACAGTTCAATTCTTTCAAGTTCTTCATTTTAGTCCCCAACTCTTTCAAACCCCTTACAGGAAAACTCTTCAAATTCGAAATATTAAGCGATTCGAGATCCAACCCAGATCGTGAAATCAGATAAAGGACCGAATTTGGGTCACCCTGGAATTCACAAAGATCGATCTTTTTGAGATTCTGAAAGCGATTAAAGAGCTGGGGGAGAAATGGGGTTGATGGGTCAGCGAGTTTGAGGCTATTACGAAGGTAATTGGTGATTGAAAGGAATCGAGAAGAGACTAAAGACAAGGATTCGAAGTGGCTTTGATCGTTTAGTGAATTGAAGATCAATTCCCAGCATTCTGTTGGCAAATCCAAAGGATTTTCTGTCATTTTTTCTCAGAGAAAATTTGAGAGAAACTTGATATTAACAGAAAGATAAGAAGTGGAGAGATTTCAGGGCTGCAAATTTTTAAAAGAATCGAAGAGAGGTGTGTGTAATTGAATTCAACGTTTGAATTTTAGATGGAAGATAGTGCTCCGTGGGTGCCACAATGCAACGGCTTGAAAGATCTCATAGGGTTATTTTTAATTACCTCCCCTGAGGTTTGACGTAATTACACTTATGGTGCATTTTTTTATATTCTTACTTACCTCCCCTGCAGTTAGTATGAATGCACGTTGACTGTTAGTGGACTATCAAAATGACCAAAATACCCTTTTTAGGTTTATAAGCTCAAGAGAAATACAGTTTTTTTACCTAAAATTTGGCAGCAAGCACGTTATAAATACAATGAAAAATCTTAAATACCCCTATCAAATTATAAATGTACATCAACTAATAAAAATATGAATTTTTGTTTTAAAAAAATTAAAGCTGCCAATATTAGTGTTAAAATAATAATAATAATAATAATCGTTATATTAATAATAGTATTATTATTATAGGAGTATTTGTAATTTTATTTTGATTTTTTTTTAACGATAATATTGGTAGCTTTGATTATTTTTAAAATAAAAATTCATGATTTTATTGGACAATGTATATTTATAATTTGATAGAATATTTAAGATTTATTATTGCACTTGTAAGTTACCTGCCGCCAAATTTTAGGTACCAAACTCTATTTCTCCTTAGTTTATTAACCCAAAAAAAGTATTTTAGTCATTTTGACAGTCCACTAACGATTAATATGTATTCATACTAACGACAAGGGAGGTAAATGAGGATATAAGGAAACTCGCCATCTAAGTGAAATTAAACCAAAGTCATGGCAGGTTTTTAAAAATAACCCAGATCTCATATCATACAAAATATTTTAATTTATATCTTTCTTGTGGATAGCACTATGTATATAATTTTTTTTTTTTTAACGCAAGATGTTGATTTAGTACTAATTGTTTTTTTTTTTGAAAGGTAGTACAAATTGTTGAAAATAAATAAAAACAAAAATATACAAAACACTGAATTACAATTAAAGCTTATTGCATAGTTATAGATGAGGAGAGGAACTATCCATCCTAATTGCTGTATAATTTTTTTTTTCTTTTACAATCTACATATACAAAATTGAGGGTTTAGGGAGATTTTAAATACATTAGGGGTGCGTTTTGGGCAGCTCTCCTAAAATATAAGGTAACGCACCCTAAGTATAATATAAAAATTTAGTGAGATTAGTTCAGAAATTTTCTCACGCTCATAATATTAGAAAAAAAATCTACTCTTATATTATATTTTTATGGAACAAAGGAAAAGTACCATAGGAGCTTGAACTGGTCACTTCTACATAGTTGCGAGTCGTGCATATCTCTTCATGATTGTTCATGAAAGTATACAATTGTGTGTGTTTGACTCTTGGATGTAAAGCCGAACTAAGTAAATCTGTGTATATCTATTTTCTTTGTGCTCTTGACTTGCTTGCTGTGTATGTTATCTTTCATTTATGGTCTTTGAATTTCTTTGCTTATTCTGCACTTGAGTTGAGTTGAGTTGAGTTGAGCTGTAGGTCACAGTTCTAACATCTAGAAATATTTACAATAAAAAATATATTGAAACTTATTGAATCTATTTTGCAATGATGTAATTTGAATGTTTGAGTTCAAAAAAATGTTGATATATACTTCTGAATATTTGAGAGAAAATCAATTTCTATTAATGCACATTGATGAGAAATTGAGTTCCCATCCGACAAACATGAAAAGAAAAACAAATTACTACTTGAATGACTAGAAAAAATATTCACTTTTATATATGAAAGTAAATGCTTGAAATTGGTCTAAGAGTAAATCAAACTCTTGCATGATCATCACCATGCAAGAGATTCCTTTCGGTCTCTTTTAAGTTGATGAATAATTGAATACAGCTTTGTACTTTCCATTATTACAGTTTAATTACATACATGCCTAATCTACTCACACTAATTTAAATTTAGTTAAAGACTACATAAAAATGAAAGGCGCATTAGGGCAACTCTTTACCATATGATAAACTTTCTATTACATTTAAATAATATTTGACATGATTAACAACAATAACCAAATTAATCAAATCACACGTAACAAACTAAAGCATGAAAAGTTGAAAACGTATCAAACAATGTCAGCATTACAGACTACTACAAGATTATTTTCCAATAAAATTCAGTATCTCAAAACTTGGAACGGAGACAACATGCCACAGCGGCTGCCCACTACGGAATCTCCGGAATATCAGGAACCACAGGCGGCGGCAGGAACAAATCCGGTCCACTTGGTGTTGATCCAATGGGCTGTTCCGGTGGTGGCAGTAACGGTAACTCCGGCTGATCAGGCGGTGAAGAAAATATGGGGACCAATGGCGGCGCTTGTGGATTCTCATCAGGTGGCAGTTCTTGCTCTGGTGGCGGCAAGAATGTTGGCACAAGCGGCGGTGCGAGGGGGAACTCATCAGGCGGCGAATCCTGCTCCGGAGGCGGTAATGCTATTGGGAAAAACGGAGGGGATGTTGGTGAATCATCAACTGGCGGTGGCAAAAACGACGGAACCAGCGGCGGTGCCGGAGTAAATTCACCAGGGGGCATGTCTTCCTCTGGTGGCGGGAAAAAACTTGGAACAAGTGGCGGCGCCGGTGTAAATTCATCCGGGAC
Source organism: Clausena lansium (assembly GCA_030449835.1). Lineage (NCBI taxonomy): Eukaryota > Viridiplantae > Streptophyta > Magnoliopsida > Sapindales > Rutaceae > Clausena > Clausena lansium. The sequence goes on from JASUUF010000369.1 coordinate 1,237,435, forward strand.
CGGGGGCTGAAAGAAAATGTTTGGCGGGGGCGAGACCATTCCATCAGGCGGTGATAGCCATGGAAATGTTAGTTCCGGCGGCGGTGAAAGTACTAGGGGGGGTGGTGACATTACTGGTGGGGGAGGAGATGGGACCAATGGCGGAGGTGGGGAAGGTGCTGGTGGTGGTGGAGATAGGACCAATGGCGGAAGCGGGGAAGGTGTTGGTGGAGGCGACGATTCTGGTGGTGGTGATGACACTACTGGTGGAGGTGATGAAACTAGTGGTGGTGGGGATGGTTGAACGATGGGGGGTTGGATTAGAGGGGGAGAGGGGACAAGGGGCGGTGGCAATGGAGGCGGGTTGCGGGGGGGTGATGGCCGGGGACGGGAGCGGGGAGCCGGCTGAAATGGGTTGTCCGGGGAAGGGGAAGTTGGAAAAGGCCATTGGCCGCAGGCTCCAAATAGGTATTGGAACAAAGGGTCACAATTTGATGATCCTCCTCTTGTTCTTGTTCTTCTTCCTATGCTGCCACCTCTTCTTTTGCTAGTACCAATTCTTGTGCTTCTTGTTCTCTTTTGCACATCTTCTTTGCCTTTTCCCTTTGGTTGGTGTTGTTTAGTTTTTGGATGTGTACTAGCTTCTATGGTGTTTTGGTTTATCAGAAGAAGAGCAAGAAGAAATACCATCACAATGTTTGCTTCCATTGTTTCATTTCATTCTTCTTCTCAATATATGTCTAGCTCTCACAATTTTCTTGTTTCAAGTTCAAAGTGTTTGTGTGTATATATATATATGAGTTGAAAATACTGCTGTACAATTATGAGCCAGCATGGGGAATTATATTGTCCTTGTTGTAGACTGCATGCTTGATGGTGTAATGTTTAATTTCTATTTCATTTTCCTAACGGTGAATCAATATGGCTTACGAACGATCATGAACTCAAAAAATATTGTGTGGGTTCATTTCTTTTTTTTTTAATAAAAGTCTTTTTCAAGTTAAACTCTAGGTAATTGTTAAGTTACTTTTAAAGTAATTAATAGCTCTTATAAAATAGTGTTAAAATTAGTAACAAAATAATGAGATCATTATTTTTTATGAGGAGTGTAAGTTATTTTAAAAGTAACTTAGCAAGACCCTAAACTCTAATCCAAGTACCATTAAATAATAAAAATTTATTAACTTTAATCTTGATGGTACGGTACCTAGACTATAAAAAATAGTATTCACAAGATATCCTACTAAAATGCTTGACGCAATAACTTGGAAATTATTACAAAACTTTGGTGCGATATATATTGATGAAAACCAAATTAGCCTGCCGAGGGCTGACTCCAAAGAACATCGTCAATTCATCATCGGAAGTCCCAAGTTGTTTGCATGAGGGGTATCGCCAACAGCTGCCAGAGTGCAGGGTGCATTAAAATGGACATAAACAAGCAGTAAATGTAAAGAGATAAGAATTTGACTGAGGCCAGCTGAAGTTACGAGTTTCAATATACGTGATAAAGTGGTTTGCCCTGTGTTTCTCATCAAGCCTGTGTGCTTTGTTGGGGGCGGGGGGCGGTGAGGACATGCCTTGTTCTACGTGCCAATTTTTGTCAAAGAAACCAAGACAACCTTAAATAATGCTGCAGGGCATGGGCAAGGCCATTGATTCTTCGCTGCAAACATTTATTTGTGGAATGGAAAACGACCATTAATTGCTGCTAGTCAACGGTTTTTATGCCTACGGTAAGTCACTGGGGTCTGGAGTTTGCTTGTTACAAAGCAAGGGGGAGGAGTGAGCAAAATGATATGAGCCGAACCAACCCCGGCTTGTACTTTAATTTGTTGTCGTGATGGCCGTGGCTAAGTTATGATTTTTATTGTAATTTGTGTTTGTATTTTGGAAGATTAATTAGTTCAATATGCATGTCATTTCTATTTGTGTTGGCCTGAAAGTAGAAGAGGATATATAACGTGTGTGATTTGAAAATAATTAAATCAGAATTTCCGTGAAATCAATGTTTACGAAATTCAACTCTTGTTTAATGAAATGTATGAAAAATTTATTGATTATAATAATAATTATTATAATAATAAGTAATTACTATTATCAAAATAATTATTACTATTTTAGTAGTTTAATAAGAAGGAGGTTACTGCATGTTATCGATAATATATCAAAAGCTAATATCATCTTAAAAAATTAATTAAGATTTTTTTTAAAAAAAAGAAAGCTATCTATAGAGTGATACCAAATAATGATGGTGGCTTCCCTAATCATACTCTTCAAGAAGTTGCTTTACAAATTACAACTTGATACACAAGAACTAGGGTTCTTTTCAAATGGGTGATCGTCGTGGACATTGGATATAGGATTTTTAAAAGCTTTAAAAAAATGTTAATTATAAATGACCTAAGTTGCAATATATATTTTTTGGGCTCTTGATCTTTAATAGGCTTGGGCTTGACTTTGACCCTTTTGTTGGTTTCTCATGGCGAGAATTGATTTTACGGTATTTCACGAATAAGTGCATTTTGTAGAATGCTTCTTGGCCTGTACGCTCATTTCGTAGAATGTATGTTTACTCGTAGGCACATTTCATATAATGTTTGTTAGCCTATAAGTTTATTTCATAAAACGTTTATTTGCTCATAGGTGCATTTTGTAGAATATTTTGTTGGAATGTGGGCTCATTCAATAGAACATATTTTTATCCTGTATGCTCATTTCATAGAATGTTTATTGGCCCATAGGCTCATTATATAGGATGCATGTTTGCCCGTATGCACATTCTGTAGAATATTTATTGGCATGTAGGCTCATTCTATAAAATGTATTTTTGTCTCATAGGTTGACCCGCAGGCTCATTCCGTAAAATGTTTGTTTGCTCGTTAGCCCATTCCGAAGAGTTGCTCTTAGGTGCTTTAATAAGAGTATTTTTTATATACCTATGTCATTCTTGTAGAGAATAAATGTTTGTCATTTTTGTAGAATTATGCCCTTAGGCATTTTTTTAATCTTGTCTTTAGACACTTTAATTAGAATACTTTCTAAGTACCTAGGTCATTCTTGTAGAGAATGGACTTAGGTCATTTTTGTATAATCACGCCCTTAGATTTTTTGTCGATTTTTGTCCTTAAATAATTACTCAAAATACTTTCTAAGTACTTCAGTCATTCTCGTAGAGAATAGATCTAGGCCATTTTTGTATAGTCATGTCTTTGGGCATTTTGTCAAAAACTTGTCATTTGGGCATTTTACTTAGAAATATTTTCTAAGTACCTAGATTATTTTTTATAGAATTACGCCTTTGGCGCTTTGTCGAAAACTCTCCCTTTGGGTATTTTACTTAGAAATAATTTTTATGTACCTAGGTCATTCTTTATAGAATCATGTCTTTGACACTTTGTCAAAAGCTCGTCCTTTAGGCATTTTATTTAAAAATATATTTTATATACCTAGGTTATTCTTTGTCTATTCTTTGTAAAGATGTACCTAAGTCAATTTTGTTGAATCACACTCTTAGGCATTTTGTCATATCTTACACTTAGGCACTAGCTTTAGGAATTCTTAGATAGATTAGCCTTGTAGAAAATGGACCTAGGGTGTGTTTATATTTTGAAGTGGAGTGGAGTGGAGTGGGAGTGAGAATGTGAATCAAGTGTTTACTTAGCTAAAATAAGAGGGGAGTGGGAATCCCACTCCCACCTCTTCCCATTTTCCCATTTTCCCATTTTTTTATTAATTTAATATAATTAATATTTAATAAATAATATTATATTTATTTAAATAATATTATTATATTATTTAATACAATTACATTTATTAAAAATAATAATATTTAAAAATAATATTATTATATTATTTTATAAATTTAATAATAATAATAATAAATTTATTAAAAATAATAATAATATTATTAATACAATATTATTTTATAAATTTTTTAATAATAATAAAATCTTTATTTAAAAAATAATATTATTATAGATATTTAAAAATAATAGTATTATATTTATTTAATATTAATAATTAATAATAATACTATATTTATTTTTAATTTACATAATTAAAATTAATAAAAATTGTGATTTAAATTTAAGAATATTAAAAATTATTATTAATTTATAAATATAATAAAATATTTATTTTATTATATTCAAATATCTTTTTTATTAATTTTATAATTAAAAATTATAATTCTTTAAATAAGAGTAAGATTATAATTTAAAATCATTTACTCCCAATTTAAAATGAAGTAAATATATAATTAGATTTTGATTCCGACTCCACACTCTTAATTTCAAGATTTTCACTCCAATCTAAAAAAATAAACGCTCCTCGAGATCATTTCATTTTGAAAGCTTTTGTTCCTCATTAATTTTTTCGCGGACTTTCATAATTTCAAGAGTGGCTTTTATGTTTTTCAAAGTGTTAGTACCGTGAATCTAAACATTTGCATGTTGAGAATGCCATGATTATAATCTAATTAATCTTTGGTCAAGTGATAAGCATTCACTCTTATCAAATAAGTTACAATATAAGTACGAGTCTCCGTTTTTTTTTTTCAAATTATTAGGATTCACGGGAAGGTAAATTTCTTTTGTCTTAATTCTGTCTTTGTTAACAAAAATAATTGTCATTTTTCAAGTCTATGGATGAGATTGGATGAGCGTGGCTGGCTCTGGTTCGGTTGAAGAGCCCCGATAAGGCTTGGAAGATTTGATTTTCACCACACAAAGCATGGCAGAGGTGACGTTTTTGACTGAGAGACGGTTGACTGACTCTGTCAGATATCATTATTGCACGATAATTTTGACGTGACTTATGTCAGATATCATAACAAATTGTCCTACTACTTTCCATTTCTCATAGCATTTTGCAAGCTTGGATTTGGCTCTCTTTCTTTTTAAAATTCCGGCCGGTATGTACTTTACTTCTTTATTTTCCTATTTTCGATCTATTAAATCCATGTTCGTGTCTTTGTTAAGGTTTGCTCAATTGACATGGATAGATAATTAAAGTAATTAATCAATAAAGTTCGTTGGGCTGAATATGAATAACCATCCACACTCATTACTATTAAATATTGAATTAAAATAAAATAAAAATTGACGTAGCAGTGTAGTTGCTGCTAAAAAGTTGGTAAGCAAAAAAAGAAAAAAAAGTTAATTAAATAAAATAAGAACCATTCTTTGCCTCTACTAAAAATCCTCAGTCCCTTCTCATGTAAAACTTACCTTTTTTTTTTGTTTAGTTTAATTTATTTAATTGTGGGTATATTGTAAAAATTGGTTCAATGAGTCACACCCTTTATCAAAATCGTCAAACCCGTCTCAATTTTGTTCCTCTTCACTTTGTTTGTCAAATCAAGCATCATTGTTGGCTACAAACCGGTGACGAGGATTTGATTGAATTAGCAATTGAGACGAAGTCACAAATTGCCTGACGAGAATCCTTTCACTGTATTTGAATAATCCTAGAGGACCATTTTAAAAATTTTATCCTATTTTTGTGAGTACAGGTGTTGGTGGTTATATTTTGACACAAATGGAAATTCACGTTAAGGAGTCAACAATTTTATGCCCTGCTCAAGAAACGCCCAAGCATCGCCTACAATTGTCTGACATAGACTCGATTGCGCCATCCAATTATGTTCCTAGTGTGTATTTCTATCGGCGGTCCAGTGACTGCACCAATTTTTTTGAAGTTGGTTTGCTGAGGAAGGCTTTGAGCAAAGTTCTTGTGCCGTTTTACCCCGCTGCTGGAAGGCTGCAAAAGGATGGAAACGGCAAGATTGAGATTCTGTGCAACGGAGAGGGAGTTTTGTTTCTGGAGGCGGAAACAAGTTGCGCTATTGATGATTTCGGTGACTTCTCACAAGGCTCGAAGCTTTTGCCGCTTGCTCCAACTGTTGGTGATACAAGGGATATATCCTCTCATCCACTCTTCCTGACTCAGGTACGAGAAATCATTGCTTTGCTATCCCTCTTTAGTCATTGTTTTCAAGTAATTTTACAATGGTTTGTGTATTTGATTTAGGTAACTTATTTCAAATGTGGGGGCGTCTCTCTTGGAACTAGGATGCATCATACACTGGTCGATGGAGCTTCAGCGTATCATATCATCAACTCATGGGCTGAGATGACACGTGGCGTTCCTATTAGCATTCAACCATTTTTTGATCGAACCATCTTAGGTGAACCGTTGAATCATACTGTTGAAAGAATTCAAAAAACATTAAAGGGGATGGATGGTGATTATTTGAAATCAGCGCTTGCTTATCTAAAGCAACAACCTGATTTAACTGTTGTAAAGAGAGGAGGCAACACTTATAAGTGCCCTAACCTCAATATCGTCAATTTGGTAAACATGCCAATGTATGATGCGAATTTTGGTTGGGGCCAGCCGATATTTGCGAGGCTTGTTAACACATATTATGAAGGGGCAAGTACATATTTATCGAAGTCCAAGCAATGATGGGACCTTGTTAGTGGTTATAAACTTGCCAGCCCATCACATGGAGCTGTTCAAGAGGTTCTTTTACGAGATCTTTAATTGAGGAATGAAAGACCTAGGTATTATATAGTTTGTAGTAAAGTTACAACTTTTTTTGTTTTTTGCAAATGATGTCTTAATTGGAATTTTGTATATTTCTTAATTCATGTTTTTCGAGAAGATAATGATATTGGTTTATCTCTTTTCTTCTCTCTTTATTATTTTTATAATAATCAATAATTTTTTTAAAGATCTAAAAATAGAAATATTTGATGGTTCCTTTAGAATTAATGCTTGCGCTTGAAGTTCGTCTTCTACTGAAAGCCCCATCATTGCAAGTTCATCAGCAATCTTCGTGCCAAGTTTATCAGAGTTGCCTGTACGATCATCTGTACTAGCTATAATTTGCTGCGCAATTGCATTCATATTTTGAACTGATTGACTGAATGCTTCCTGAAATATCATTGCAATTTTGTCAAGGCCAGTACTAATGCTATCTTGTGATCTTGATCTTTTCCTACTCGATGTTTGTTAGTGTGCTCGAGAAATATGCTGTGAACTTGAAGGATGTGAAGCTGACATCGGAGAACATCCATCATCCATCTCATAATCATCATCATGAATCTCTTCTTGATTTACTTCATCAACCATATCAACTGTAGTTTGTGCTCCACATCCAGTGGCACGATCATTTCCAAATATGTTAGCCAATCTAGGATAAAGTGGAAATGACTTGCCTCTACAGTTTTTGGCCACGTTATGTGACTGCATCAAGAAACAAAGTAATTAAATATGATTCAATGAGTTTAATAGTTAAAAATCGCTCATATAAAATATTTTGCACTAACCTGCACATTTGAGTTCCACACTTTTTCACTATCAACTTCTACACATTTTTTCTCATCAATCCAGCCAAATCCGCTTGTGTTCAACATATCAAATACTATGCCATGTATTTTCTTCCACTTCCTAGTCTTAGAGTCTATATGAGTTGAAGCCTTCAAGCCATAATTTGGCAACTTTTGGATCAAAGCCTTTTCAAGTATTAAATAAGTACCACTTTGAAGCCATTATCAGCACGAAGGCCTTTTGCAATCGCATCATCCAGTGCATCCAAAAGTACTTCTTCCTTAGCACGTGTCCATGATCGCCTTGCATTTGTATTATGATAATACTTTGTGAAATATAATTTGAACATAATCATGGAAAAATTAATACAAAGAATGCTAAATTAAACTACAATATTCCAAAAAGCATATAATAAATCAAATCATTAATATAATCCTCAAAGTATGAATACAAACACAGAACATTCTAATAAAACAGATTACAAACAAATCACAGAGTACCACATGACAATAAAGTCACAACATAAGGAAAAACATTCCTAATGGCATTTCTATAAGCCACGGTTTCCAAGCCAATCATTATACATTGTAGTTGCCAAATCATTCCTCCAACCCGTCCATTGATCTGAAGCTTCAAGAGTTGCTATGTTATTCACATCTCCTATTTTCATGATCATTCATCTCAGGTAACTCGTGCTCCAATGGATCTACTGACATTTCTCTTCTAATCAGATTATGCAATAAACAACATGCAGTAATAATGCGACATTGGTTTTTATTGGGTAAAAAGATGGACTTCGTAGTATGGCCTATCGCATTTTAAGTAAATCGAAACATCGTTCTATAACATTTCTCGCGGATGAATGCATTATGTTAAAAAACTCGTCTTTATTCTGAGGAGCACATCCATCTCTCCATTCTGATAAATGATATCGTGTTCCCCTATAAGGTGCAAGAAATCCTTCGGCATTTGAATATCCAATATCTATGAGATAGTAATAACCTGTCATGTCACATGAATATTAGTTATACAATATATTTTATAAATAAAATGGTAATAATTGTATATACATGTTGGAACTTTTAAACCAGTTGGCTTGCTTAAGGCATCTCGGAGAATCCTAGAGTCAGAAGCAAACCTTCCCATCCAGGCATCACGAAGATGAATTTCATATCTCGTAAACATACCCCCAAAACATTTGTTGCAATCTCACCATTTCTTGTCCGATATCTTGGTTTATCTTTTTCTAGTACGCGCACTTTTATATACGTTCCATCTAATGCCCCCAAGCAATTCTACATACATAAAAAATAAAACTGTATGAATATTAAGCTCTTGCTAAAATATCAAATAAATAAATTGGATGAATTTTACCTGGAAATACTTCCATCTCGTATCAGTGCAATCTTCTGGTACAGGTTCAGGTGATCTAAATAAGATATTTTGTAACCGTAACACTCCATTTAAAACTGAGTTGAAGTATCTACTTATAGTTTCACCAGATCGAATAAACCTACTACCCATTGTGCGATTCTTCACATGATGAGCTAGAATGTGCAAGAACATAAGTACTTGCTCTTCAACAGTCACCAAACCGTCAGTCCTTACCTTTCCAATTGATCGAAGTAACTCGCATAAAAGACCAAATATTCTTCTATTCATTCTTAATTGATTCACACATTGAATGTCACTATTGTCTATTATACTATCTAAATAATGCAATCGAGTAACATGGTTTTGAAACGTGCGACTACGACTCATGTTCATTTCATTGTGCTTTTGAAGCAACTCCAATATGCACAAATACATCAGCACGGATAAAAATATTATTTGCCTTTGCCACATGGTCATTAACATGTATAAGACAACTTTTTTTCTTCTGTCCATATCTAAAAACACATAAATAACATATCAATTTCACCAACTTAAATGGTCATTTTATTTAATCTATGTCTATCTCTAATCTCATTAAATGTAAGTATATAAAAGAGAAGATTAAAAAACACCAGTGTTAGTGCATGTCGCACCACAGGGAGTGAGTGAACGAACGAACCATAAAGAGACAAAAAACAAGACACAGAAAATGAGAGAGGAAAAGAGTACTGGCTTTGATACAACACACAAACACAACAACACAAAACAAAAACATGACATAACAAAAAAAAAACATATCAAAGAAAATAAAGGCTATGATCATAATCACCATCATTATCATCACCAAATGTCATATTATCGCGGATCTTACTCTTCATCTCAATCCTACGCGCCCTCTACGCGTAACTTTTCAAAATCTGATTTTGAGAATCACTTTTATACTTAATGCAATTCTATATATATCCTCATATATTTAAAAAATCCAAAATTATCCTTATTAATTAAGAAATAAAATTATTAATTTCAAAGAAATTATTATCATTGCCAATTATATTGAGATAACAAAATAAAAAAATAAAATTAATAATATAAAATATTTATTTTAGTTATCAATTATTAGCTATACGCAATTAAAAATATTTTATATACATGTTTATAAAATTACAAATAAATTTTATTCAACATTATGTCTAATTCAATCATTTATATTATTACAGCAGCTTAATAGTAAAATTTATCAAACATACTCGACTACTTTTAAAATTCATAGTACTTTTAAAAATAAATTTTACGAAACGTTTAACTGATTCTCTTCACAGTTAATTATTTCCACAAAACAACTAACAGTAATTATTTTAAAAGTTACAGCATTACCAAATTAGTCGTAAATATAATATATGAAAAATAAAAAAAAATAAGATATAGTTTGAAAAGTCTTATTTTTATGATATTTATTCTTTATCAAAACTTACTATTTCCACTCATAATACATTTCCCATATCATCTTTTCATCATTAAGACCATAGGCCCCATCTTGCCTAATGCTACATTTGCAAGTATGACACCTCATAAAATCTATTTTGTCATTGCATACATCAAATGTTCCTCTCACCTCATTCCATTGAAATTTACACCAAGGGTGTGTTTGGTTGGAGTATAAAATGATGGGTTAGGATAATTTTAGGGCGGCACTCAAAAGTAATTGTGGACTAAAATTATTGGGACCCACCACTTAATCCAGAACAATTTCAAAATCTTATAACATGGGGGAGTGTGGGATTTGTGAAATGTAAGCTATATCGCTCTCGACGCTGAAATTTACTTCTCAATGCCAAATCTCCTCTGTTCATGTAGTAAGTCTCCTCAAATCTTGAATAAAAAATTCAATTTCTGTTAATTTTTTTCATTCTTTTATTTATTTGTTGTAATAGAATGAATTTTCATGTTATTTATAGTCGAGTGTCTCTTACTTTCTATTAATTTTCATGTGTACAATTCAATTTTGGAGATTAATTATTTGTGTCGGGTGAACTTTTTTATGGATTTGTTCATAGGAAAGAGTACCTCCATGAAACCAATTTTTTGGGTTTTGACTAAAATTCAAGACGAATTAAAAAGAGACAGTTATGTAGAATTCTTTTATTTTTCCAGATACGGTAATGGGATTGTTCATAAGCTAGCAAATGTTGATGTCAATTTATAGCCATGTGGTCCAGATTCTTGCTGTCAATTTGTAGATTGTCATTTGGTTTTGTTCTTTAGTAAAATTCTTCTTCTTTTTTTTTTATAAAAGGATAGCAATTTTGGAAATAGTTTCTTAAGGAATTCTGGAAATTTATTCTTGGCTATAGGGAATTTACTCTACCGCTTTTGATTAGAGTTGTATCTTGTCATTTAGTGAATGATAGCAATTTAAAGAAGCAAAAGGAGGACAGCAATTCTGGAAACTAAAAAGAGGTTAGAAGCCTGGAAATTGTTTCTTGAGCAGTTCTAGAAATTTGTTCTGTAAACTATTTTTTTACTTTACTGCTTCCTATCGAAACAAGCAATTAATAGCACTTTATCTTTATGCTTTAAAAAATACAATAACTAAATTTTGTCTCTCATGTTGATAAGATTTAGATATTTTGAAAGGAAAATTGTTCCTTTATAAGTTTTTTGGAGTTGAGGTAATAACTTGTTCACTTGGAATGTATCTTCACTAGTTCTTTATCTGTCCAGTTATGGTTATTCTTTATGTTGAGAGACAAAATTCTCTTACTTTGATATTCATATGATATGCACACACCTATATATCTTCAAATGACTAGATATGGATGAAAGAGAAATTGTATTATTCTCTCTTATACACGAGTTACGTTTACAACGATTATGTTTTTGTGTATTGGCGGCTGTACTTTGGTATCGCAGAAGTTGACAAAATGAAAGACATATAGTTGCAAATCGCATATTCATTAGGCATGCAACACGCTTCATTTATTTAGAAAGTATCATAGGCAGTAACATAGAATGTGTGAATCAATTACGGATGGATAAGATGACATTTGGAATACTCTGTGAATTACTTCGTATAAATGGGGGTTTGAAGGCTAATGGTATAGTCTCTATTGAGGAACAAGTATGCATGTTTCTACATATACTTGCCCATCATGTAAAAAACAGAACAATTCATAGTAGATTTCTATGTTCAGGGGAGACAATTAGTAGATATTTCAACTTGGTCTTAAATGCAGTTTTACGATTGGAAAATATCTTATTAAGGGCACCTGACCCTGTAATTGAAAATTGCACTAATGAGAAATGAAAATGCTTTAAGGTATGACATACTTAAATTCTTGATTTTTATTTTCTCTTCCAATAAAGAGAGTTTACCATGTTATATCGTAATTTTTTTTATGTTCGAATGGATTAATAAAACTGCTTGAGGGCATTAGATGGTACATACATTAAGGTACATGTACCTGAAGTTGATAAACCACGATATAGAACAAGGAAAGGTGAAATTGCAACTAATGTCTTAGGAGTTTGCTCACGAGATATGATGTTCATATTTGTGTTTCCTGGCTGGGAGGGTTTAGCTTCAGATTCAAGAGTGCTTCGAGATGCATTATCTAGACCAAATGGGTTGAAAGTACCAACTAGGAAGATAATAAATAAATAATGCATAAAATGAATTATATATATTATTTTCAATGTAATGCTTTATTATTTATTAATGTTTATATAGCTGCCTTATGTTTATTAACATTTTTTTTTAACATTTGATAGGCTATTACTATCTTGTGGATGCTGGATTTGCAAATACTGAAGGATTTCTTGCACCATATAGAAGAACAAGATATCATTTATCGGAATGTAAAGATAGATGTGCCCCAGTTAATCATGAGGAGTACTTCAACATGAAACATTCATCAGCAAGGAATGTAATAGAGCGTTGTTTTGGACTTCTTAAAATTCGTTGGGCAATTTTAAGAAGCCCTTCTTTTTATCCATTAACGACACAGTACAGAATAATAACTGCTTGTTGTCTTTTACACAACCTTATCAGGAGAGAGATGTCAATAGATCCAGTGGAACATGAGATAGACCAATTTGTTAATAGCGAACGCCATGTTGACTATAACACTATTAATGAAGTTAGTTCATCAGAGCAGTGGTCTACATGGTGAAGTGATTTAGCTTTACAAAAGTTTAATGAGTGGAGGGGAAGTCGTAGGACTTAGGATTTCTCAATCAAGAGCTTGTGTTTTATTTTTCCTTGTATTTGAATATTAGTGTTGTTTTAATATATAAATATATTATTATTCATGAAAGTTATTTCTTGAAATTTATTTGACTATGAATTATTTATGAATTTTTTAATTACAATATTTTTTATGTTTAGTTATTGAACATAGGTGTTATTGTTTTGTAATATATTTTATTTTTTTTAATATTATTATTATAATGAAGATTGAGTGAAATTAACCTTGTATAGGAATGGAAGATGGAGGTGGTAACGCTCAAGTCAATGAACAAGACAAAAAAGGGAGCAGGCGTGTATGGACTAACGAAGAAGAAGAAGCTTTGTTGAATGTGTTGGAGGAAATAGTGGCAAATGGTGGGCGTGCTAATTGTGGATAGTTTATAACAGGGACTACAAGAAAATTTGAGGTGAAGCTACAACAGTTGCTTCCTGAATCTAGATTGAAGGCTAGTCCCCATATTGATTCCAAAATGAACGACAATATTCCGTCATTTTTGATATGCTGAACACAAGTGGATTTGGATGGAATGATGAGAAGAAGTGCATTGAAGTTGATAGTGATGAAGCATGGGAATCTTATGTGCAGGTTTGCAATAAATTTTTTTAAATAAACATTATCATTTAGTTTGTATTATTTTTAATTGTTATGTGTGTTGATGTGTGTGTATATATATATATATATATATATATATATATATATATATATATATATATATATATATATATATATATATATTTGTAGAATCATAAAGATGCAAAAGGATGGAGAGGTAAACCATTTCCTTTATATGAGAGGTTTGCTAAAATATGGGGAAAAGATCATGCCAATGGAAGGGCAGAAAACTCCCAACGATATGGCAATGAATGCTAATGAGGAAGGATTTTATGATAATGAATTTGATTTAGGTATGGGTTTCTCTCCACTGTCACCTAGTCAAATAGAAACTGGTCACTTAATGAATCAAAATGAATCTCAAACTATTGGTAAGAAGAGAAAGAGGTCAAAAGATCCACTTGACAGTACATTTGAAAATTTTGTTGGTGTATTTAAGGATGTTATGGAGAGGTCAATGAAAATGTGGCACAACTAGTTCAAAGTATGACTAAGGAGAAAGAAAGTGAAAGCCAAAAAATAGCTGATCAATTGGAGAGAATGTGATCGAATTGAGTTAATGAAGAAGTTTCTAAATGAACCAAATAGTGCTGAGATTTTTAAAACACTGTAGAATGACAATGACAAAATGGAATTCATTATGTCAATTGTGAGGGGTGGATTTCATGGTTGACAAAGGTAGTGTTGGTATATAATTATTTTGTAAATATATATGTGGCTGACATAGATGGATATCATGTGTTAAGTATGCTGCATATGACTTTTTGGAAACTTGGTAATAGCTTAACTTGCTGACACCTTTTTGTGTTGTAATTTCATTTGGATGATGACTTTTGTTTTTTTAGTATGTCATCATCCAATGATAGTATATATGTAAGGATACTCTAATGTTAATGCTATGTAATACTTTCATATATATAGCTATTGACATTGTTATGTAAATTTTTTTTTTATGGATTGGTATTCTTATATTTGTTAATGATATTCTTGTTAGCATATATATTTCCATAAGTTTAAAACTATAACATGTTTGAAATTCTATCTAGACAACCCAAGAGGGGGGTGAATTGGAATTTAAAAAATTCTTCAATAATAACACCACAATTCAATACTAACCACAAATCAATTTAAACAATTGGTCAGGTTAGCCGCACAAGTATCCGTTAGAGAGAGAATTTGAATTTTCCCGAACTTCCGGTTAGCCGGTTGGCAAGGTCCGGCTAGCCTCAAACTCTCTGGAATTGTGAATGCAAAAATCTGGGCACTTGCGGTTAGCCGTGCAAAACTTCCGGCTGGCTGCAAACTCTCTGAAATTTGATATTCAAATTTTGGGCACTTGCGGTTAGCCGCAAGTTGATGTGCGGCTAGCCTCAACTTTTCCCCTTTTTTTTTGTTTCCAAAATTAAAAATCTGCCCCAAATTAATTTCTAAAATTATACTAAGGCCCAATTTGTTGAAAACCCTTTCAAATAAGCCCATTTCTAGAATTTTAAAATTATACTTATAGATTTCAAAACTCAATTCTTTTTAATGTGATCCATAAGATATAAAAACACTAATTTTGATAAAATCATTTGCTTCATAAAATCAAAACCTTAGTTTATTAAAAACAATGATTTGTTTAGAGATTATTAAGAGCTTTTTAAGAGCTAAGTTATTTATCTTGATTTCACTTAAGTAAAATTTGTCATTTAAAAGCTTGTGAATGAGAAAAAATACATTAACCATCTTGCCCTTATTTCATGTGGTTTGTTATCATCAAAATCAATATATTTTATAGCTATTTAGGCTAACAATGTTAAATATAAAAAAAAAAGGGAAGATTTTGCATTTTTTAATAAATTTACCAATAATTATTGACTTAAGTTAGATTATATTCTATGTCATTTTAAAATAACTCTAAGATAATTTTGATAAATTTATATATAAGACATATTATTAGTTATTAGTCAATCCCATGACATACCAAATACAAGACATGATTATTTATAATCCAATTCAATATTGCAACAAACATAATATAGTATTATATATAATCTAGTGTTATCCAATCCAATCCGACATACCAAATAAGGCCCAAGAGTGTATGGGCAAAGATGTTGAGACTAAATTTCAATGGCATGGACTGTCCATCTTTGAGAAATTGCTCGCCCAAATCATCATCTTTACATCGACAATGAGCATTATGATTTATGAATATGAACTTTTCTATTCATATTCATAAATCAATGCGGTGCCATGACTACAGAAATTTCCATTTTCATGATCAAGATCAGAATTAGTATAGCTAGATGCTTACCCATGTTTTTTTACTTTTTCTTTTTTGAACTGTTGAGATTTTGTTGTTTTGGGTCGAATTAGGCATGTATCATACATGCAGAGAATTATTTTGCATCATTTTAGAAGCATAGAGGCTAATTTCAGCACGACAGCATCAGACTTCGGCATATTCCACGATATTGTAATTCTACTAATGTATTAACTAAATTTGCTCTTTAAGTGTTTTAGATCTTTCGTTTGGTTGGAGGACTATTCAAGCCTCTTAGAATGAAACACAATTTATTTTATTTAGTAATTACGGGAAACGCAATTTAATGAAAATAAATCAAATTAACGAGTATCAAACATAATATTTTCTACGTATCATCCCTAAAAATCCACCAAAAACTAGTATATTACACCAAGTGCATCATCCAATCTAATTACAAGTATCATCTCTGAAAAAAATTGGATTGATATATTGCATAAATTTACCACAAATAAAAAGAGGAAGAAAGGTAAGTAGTTTTAAAGTAAGAGCTCAACACAGCTTATTAACAAAATATTTATCTTATTCAGAGATGCTAGGAAATTCATTCGCTGCCCAAGTTTTTCCAACTGTCGTCATGGCAACACCAACCATGCTTATGAAAACAGCAACCAGTTTTGCAACAGTTATCGAGTCCTGTCCAGGAAGAGCTCCAAAGAAAAGCGTAAACAGCCCTGATGTAGAAGTTAGGATAGTTGTACTTGCGACACTAGTATTTGCCAGAGCAAAGTTTGAAAAATACTGCAATGAATTAAAGAATTAAATGTCGTATGCTAAGAAAAGCCAACATGCAATATTTCTCCAATAAAAGAGATAAAATATAAGTTCCAATGATCGTATATTCTTGTCAAATATGCTATATTTGCACAACATAAT
The DNA here is from genome assembly GCA_030449835.1 of Clausena lansium. Classification (NCBI taxonomy): domain Eukaryota; kingdom Viridiplantae; phylum Streptophyta; class Magnoliopsida; order Sapindales; family Rutaceae; genus Clausena; species Clausena lansium. The sequence goes on from JASUUF010000369.1 coordinate 1,254,169, forward strand.
GCAACTAAAGAATCTTAATAAAAAACTAGATCCGGGGTAATATAAATGTAATTGATTAGTCACTAGACCTCCTCCTATATGCTTAGGTACCAAAATTTCTACCAGAAAAACTTCTCTACAAGGACCAGCAACTTCAAAAGGAACCAGAAATGAGAAGATAGATCACGTTACCTCTGTTATAAACATATTGGAGTAAGATATAAACTGCACTTGGCAATTGCCCATGCATTAAGCTCACTTCTTTGTTCAAGCACATAAGGCTCATCCTTATTGCTCTTTGCAATCAAAGGTCATCCTTCTTCCCTTTCACTAAGATCTTTGTCGGTAATTAGACAGCTTCTGAGATCAGTTTCTAGACTGTTTTTAAACTCATTGATTCTATGAGGAATATCAAGTCCAGTTGAAGTGCTTGTCAAAAAGAGTGGTTACCAAACAGATTCTTGAACATATTTTTGTCCAGTAAGCTGCAAAAGCAATCTCTCAAAGAGCTATAGGCAAATAAATTACCACAAGTCATACCCCAAGATAAGTGAGTACAAATGGTTGCCTATGCTCCGTGAAAATTTTCTGTAGAAAATAAGCAGTATGAGTTGAAGTTCTAAAATCTTAGTCACGGATTAATCCTCCATACCAAGAATTAACAAATGAGTAGTTCAGAGAGTAATAAATTTATTCTTGAAAATCACATTGATTCTAATTTACGATTGTACAAGTTTTACTCCATACCAAGAATGAACTAATTTTGTAGAAGTAAAATGTACTCTGTTTCTGATAAAATTATAGCTTGTATCAACTTAAGGCAATTTAATAGCATTTTTTGAGCCATTACATTGAACTTACAATACCAGTCGTTCAAACTTATTACATAAAAGGACTTATCTAGTTACAATCAATATTAACCTAAATCCATTCCCTTAAAACAATGAAAATTACTTTACATCAATACCAAAATGGCAAAAACAGTTCAAGACTTTAAACGCACTATTCCTAGTTCCCATTCCAACATACACATTTCTTATAAACAATAAAAAGCTCCCATCCAAAAATGTTATTACAATTCCACTCAAATCATCATGTGCAGCTCATGCAAAGAAACATGGCAAAAATTGAGGAAATAAAAAGGTTTTGCGGAAACCAACAAACAAAACCAAAGAATCAAATGAAAAGGGGAAATAAAAAAACTATAAATAAATTATTACTTGAGTGGTCTCAGCAGAGGTAATCCAAATCAACACAAAAGCGCCAATCAAACCTAACCCACCTCGATACTTCTAGCCCATCACCAAAAACACAAGTCAAATTTCCCAGAGCAGAAACTTTAACTCAAATTAAGGTTCAGCAGAGAGGGAGGGTTGCGGTTTGCGGCGGGTCAAGACCCTCCATCTCATCTAATCTCTCGTGATTCCTCAAATCCACTAGCACCATCCTCCACTCTATATCCACAAACAAACAAAATAGCCAAAAATTGACATAAATAAAACTTAAGTCCAAGTAAATGTAAATCATTGTAATTGTTGTTACCGGATGAAGCAAAAGTTTGGAAGAGTTGTTGCGGGAGAAGGAGCGCCAGTTGCGGCCAGATCCAAGGAGGCCATGGAGAACGAAAGCGGTTGATGTGTACGGTCTGTCCGAGGAAGATCAGACTTGTTTGGAGTGATCGCGCTGTTGGTGAGTTGAGGAACCGAGTCAGCAGGCCCATGCGTGAGGTGAGAGAGTGAGAGTTTTTTTTTTTTTATATATATATATAATTTTTTTTAAGGCCAAATTCAGTGAGAAGGGTTCGGAGCTGTGCTGTGCTTGCTAACGTTTCTACAAATTCCAAGTTTTGTGAAAATTTTTAATTATTTAATAAGTAAATTCATTTCAGCCGTTGGATTCATTACTAGGGTTCAGATCAGATCGGATGATAGTTTAATTCGATCGGATGGTATTTACTCAGTTCGATCGGATCGGATCAAATTCGATCGGATTGATATTAAAAAAAAAGTTAAAAAAAAAACAAAAAAAAAAGGCAAAACCTAATTTGACATTTGTATATGCATCGACTTCAATCTTCATCATCACACACACAACACTACAACGCAGCTGACATCTCTTCATGTTCACACCACAACACTACAAAAGCAGCAGCCGGCAACACATCACAGTGAACACACACACAATACTACAACGACGTCAACACACCATAGATAAAAAACGGCACGGCAGCATAGACAGCATAGCAACCAACTCGAGTCATGTCGAGTCCACGGTGTGCTGACGTGATCTGTTGCAGCTCCACCGCTGCTTGCTCCACCGCGACAGCTGCAGCAGGTTGCTCTCTCCACCTCGGCCGACAACCACCATCTCTAAGTTCCTCTAAGCTCCAACCCGAATTTTTTCTGTTATTTAATCCATGTAGATAAGTATTGATGAAACTATTTATAAAATTTCTTGATGAATCTGGTGAAATATTCCTGCAATGATGAATCTGATTTCTGACCCTTTAGGTTTTAGTGGTGGTGAACGATATTGCCCATTATTTGAATTTAAATGAGTGATGAAGTCATTAAATTACAATATTATCCTTTTAAATAAAGAATTATGCTGCACACGTGGCATGATATAATTAATTCGAGACCATTACCCAATTTCAAACATAACAGCTAGAAATCCCAACGGTCATTTTGTGAGAATGGTGAAATTGTCTTCATTTTGCTATAAATTAATTCAACAGCACTCATCTCATCTTCATTCTCACTTCTATACTCCAGCATCAAACACATACAAAGCACTGCAACACCATTTTCAGCTTCAACAGCGCATCATCGTTATTATTGCCCATACAAACATACACACAATTAAATGTAAAACTTCATCTCCATCATTAAATTCAATATACAGAGTTCAAATTGCAGAAAATGTCAGGATCAAGGAGTGCTTCTACTTCATCAAATTCCAGCTCAAAGAAAACTTTCATCAATGGTGGTCTTTTTAAGTTTCACAATAAAAAATGTTACTGTCGAGTGAGAGCAGAAATAAAAATTTCAGAATCTGAAGCAAATCCAAACCGATTATACTACAACTGTCCTAAAACTGCAAAGTGTGGATTCTTCAAATGGTGGACACCATCCATAGAAGAGATAGAAGAAATTCAAGCATTAGCACACATTCTTCAACTGATGCATCACAATGTCAGTGAAACTGATATTTTTGACCATGATGATCTTGTTAATAGGTTTAACAACATCGAAGCAATGCTGATGCAATTAAAGAAGTATCAAATCATGATTTTCATGTTGTTTGTTGTTGTATCATCTTCGTCATCCATTCTCACCTGTAAACATATTTATTATCAAATTTTCTACTATGGCAGTTGAAGCAAGATAATACATTTTATATTTAAATATTCATCATAATACAGCACTTAACACATGTTGCCTGGATTGTTAAGATTCCTGGATTATATGCTTAAAACACATAAGCTTTTTTTTTTTTTTTTTTGTCAAAAGCCCAAATTTTAGCAAATAATAACCACAGTCCACATGCATGACAACCATATGCTTTATCGATGCATCCAGCCATAATAATCACACATAAAACAAAAAAATTTACTTATACGATCATGAATCCATAAAACAGAAGCTAAAAACTAGCATTGACAATTCCAAAAAAAAAAAAAAAGAAATAATAAATAAATAAATATTTAAATAAGCCCAGAACAGACTAATCAAATAAAATGAAAATAACAATTTCTTTTCTTGAAATAATTAAGATCGAACACACAACATTTTTATTTGAAGTGTTACTCACCTTTGGCTATTCAACAAGAAACCACCGACACAGTTCTTCTCTTTACAAATAAAACCATTGACAATCAAGCATTCTTACAAGAAATATCAGTGAAATGATGTTGTCATTGGCGCGCATCTCAAAATCTTCTTTTTTTCCTTTTTTTAAATAGTTGAAATTTCTATTTTGCCCCGGCACCGTTACATTTGACTGGTAAATTGGCGGTTTTGGGTGCGCAGCGAAGCGAAAAATGTCAAAATTAGTGTGTGCGCGATAAAAAAAATATCGAAATATTTGGGGCAAGCGGAAATAACCCTTTATTATTTGTGTGGGTCACCCTATGTTACATTGCGTACGTTACGGCCTGTGAAATGACAATGACATGGTGACTACCAAAACTCTGCCATGTGTACATAACACTATTACAGAACAGTAATAAAAAGAAACTGGTTTAAGCAATTGGAGGCCGGCGGCTAGACAGTCAACCGAAAAGACTCCCTTCTACAGCCGGTGTTGGCCAAATGAAATGACGTAGTTTTTAACAATTAAATTAAGAAGACCCAAATATTAAGCAAGTTGAGTCAAGTGTTCTCCATCTCGTCCATGACAACATCCTCAAAATTTATTGCCCGGTTCAGATGACCTCCTTCACCGACAAAAGTGGCATTAAATTACCTGAGAGCTAATTCCATCCTTTAAATTCATACAAATTAAAAAAAAAAAAAGAAGTCTTTTCCCATTATTCTAAATATTATTTCACAAACAACATACAAGGCCTAAAATTCAATACGAAATTTCATAAAATAATTAATTTGAAATTAGTATTATCCATCATCAATCAACGACGTAGATCAAAGCTCAAATGGGCAACTATAAAAATGGAAACAGGTTAATTAAAATATACTTCAACAAGAATGATTATCAGTTGGTGACTATCGATGGTTATGAAGCAACAGAACGCAATCAATCTTCTTGGTGGTGTTCTATCGTCCAGCCAACCAGCAGACAGAAGAAGAAATACTGATGGCGATGACTTAAAGATGGAGATGCAACAACTTTGAAAATAGGTTGATTACAATTATGGCATGCTTACTAAATGAGAATCGAAATAGACTGGAATCCGAATGGAGAATTAGAATTAGAATAAGTTGTTTACTTGAGTTGTAGGAATCGAAATCGGAATGAGCTGTATTGCCATTGATATGTTTGCTTTGTCTTGAAAGCGGAATCTGAATAAGTTAAATCGTTACACATTACTATAAAGTCATTAATTAACTATTGTTATAATTATTATTAACATTAATATATTAAAAGTCATTAATATATTAACATTAATATATTAAAAGTCATTAATATATTAACATTAATATATAATAAATTTCTAATATCTAATAATATTATTATTGATGGATATTAATAATGATAATATTAATAAAAATAACTAATAACAATTAAAATAATAAAATCAATAAATTTTGATAATAATAATAATAATAATAATAAATTTTCAAATTTTTTTCGTTTAATAAACCCTTCAACTTCCAGTTTTAATTTTTTCTCTTTACAAACCCTCGTCAAACCGTTTGGAGTTCGGTCTAGCACTGTAGCGGTCTAGCCCATCACTGGAAACAAACCAGCTCGGGTTGTATGTTACGTCAACTGTAAACTTAGGAATTGCCTTTTTTGGGAATCATTATTGCACTATTTTTATATGACTTATGAGAAATAATGGAGGGGACAGCTATGATAGAGGGCCTCAAAAGTCCCTGCCAGAGGATCCCAATTTATGGTCTCCTCTTGTTGAGCTGCCATCTTTTAATAGGCAACAATCGATTTTTTAATGAAGGTTCGATTACGTTGAATTATTATATCTAAAATATTTTTTTATAATTATATTATTAAAATTATAACACATTTTTTTATTATTTATCAATTTATTTATATAATTGTAATTTACTGTTTACAGTAAAACACATGCCTTTAATAAAATGCACTAGTGTTGAAATCTCTCATTTTAGTTCATCCACATATTATTCAATCTCTCACCTGAAAAGCTCGTCAACAAATTGTTTTACAACTTTCCATTTCTCGTAGCCTTGCAAGCTTGGATTTGGCCGGCCGACGACTCGCGGCGTCTAAAGTTTTGTCCGGTGACTCTTTTTATTTTTCTCATTCCGGCCGGTATGTTCTTTACATCTCTGTTTTCTTATTTTTGATCTGTTTAAAAGTTAAAACCATGTTCATATCTTTGTTAAGGTTTCCTCGATTGATATGGATTGATAATTAAAGTAACTAATCAATAAAGTTCTTTGGGCTGAATACGAATAACCAGGTTTCCATACTTATTACTATTAAATATTGAATTAAAAGAAAAAAATTGATGTAGTAGTGTAGTTGCCACTTTCATATCTTCATTCAAAAATAGATGAAGTTAAAAATAATTTGTCAAACAGGTGGAGCTATTAACTCATGAAAATATTTTATACACCCCTTCGAATAAAAAATTTTATTTCTAAAAAGTTGATAAGCAAAATAACTAAAAAGAAAAAAAAGAAATCAGGGATATAGTTTAATTCCTAAAAGAAATCAAGGATATATTCTTACATATTGGAATCTAGAATGTGAATTTGAAAAAAAAAGGAAAAAAAAAAAGATGAAGAATGCTTGGTTGGTTGATAGGTTTAAAAATAAAATAATGTAAAATAACATAAGGCATAAATAGGGTTAGTTTAGGAGGGCATTTATAGAGTAAAATTTTATTTTGACTCACAAATTTAATTTAATTTAATTTAATTGTGGGTATATTGTAAAAATTGGTTCAATGAGTCTCAACCCTTGTCAAAATCGTCAAACTTGTCTCAATTTTCTTCCTCTTAGTTAGCTTCACTTTGTTTGATTAGATTAACAATTGAGACGAGTCACAAATTGTCTTAGGAGAATCCGTTTATTGTATTTGTATAATCCTAGAAGACAATTTTAAAAATTTTAACTTATTTTTGTGGCCATCACGCATGCAGGTGTTGATAGTTATATTTGACACAATGGAAATTCACATTAAGGAGTCAACGATTTTATGCCCTGCTCAAGAAACGCCCAAACATCGCCTACAATTGTCTGACCTAGACTTGATCGTGCCATCCACTTATGTTCCTAATGTGTTTTTCTATCGGCGGCCCAGCGATTGCACCAATTTTTTTGAAGTTGGTTTGCTGAAGAAGGCTTTGAGCAAAGTTCTTGTGCCGTTTTACCCCGTTGCTGGAAGGTTGCAAAAGGATGAAAATGGCAAAATTGAGGTTCTATGCAACGGAGAGGGAGTCTTGTTTCTGGAGGCCGAAACAAGTTGTGCTATTGATGATTTCGGTGACTTCTCACAGGGCTCGAAACTTTTGCCGCTTGTTCCAACTGTTGGTGATACAAATGATATATCTTCTCATCCACTCTTGCTGGCACAGGTATGAGAAATCATTGTTGTTATAAACTAAATTGATTCTTGTTGTCGAGTAGTTTTACAATGGTTTGTATATTGATTAGGTAACTTATTTCAAATGCGGAGGCGTTTCTCTTGGAACTAGAATGCATCATACACTGATAGATGGAGCTTCAGCGTATCATATCATCCACTCATGGGCTGAGATGACACGTGGCGTTCCTATTAGCATTCAACCATTTTTTGATCGAACCATCTTAGGTGTTGGGGTTCCAACTTCTCCCGCATTCCATCACATTGAATATGACCCGCCTGCTTCCACGAACGCTCCTCATACACAAAATCCTGAAATCATTTCTACCTCAATCCTTAAACTCTCACTTGATCAAATCGACACCCTCAAAGAAAAATCTAAGCCAGTTCACGAACCCACTGTTAAGTATAGTAGGATGGCGATCCTAGCAGCACATATCTGGCGCAGCGTGTGTAAAGCACGTGGATTGTCTGATGATCAAGTTAGCAAGTTACACTTTCCTACAGATGGACGACGTAGATTGAATCCACCGCTCCCATCTGGGTATTTTGGAAATGCAATTTTCACCACTGCATTGATGGCTTTGTCAGGTGATATCCTAATTGAACCGTTGAATCACACCGTTGAAAGAATTCAAGAAGCATTAAAGCGGATGGATGATGGGTATTTGAAATCAGCACTTGCACATCTAAAGCAACAGCCTGATTTAACCGTTCTAAGGAAAGGAGGCCACATTTATAAGTGCCCTAACCTCAATATCGTCAATTTGGCGAATATGCCAATGTATGATGCGGATTTTGGGTGGGGCCAGCCCATATTTGTGAGGGTAGTTAACACATATTTCGAAGGGGTAGCACATGTTTATGGAAGTCCAAGCAATGATGGGACCTTGTCGGTGGTTATAAACTTGTCAGCCCAGCACATGCCGCTGTTCAGGAAGTGCTTTTACGAGATCTTTAATTAAGGAATGAAAGGTACTTTATATGTAGTATCGACTAATGTTAGTTTTCCTTTTTTGGCAAATGATGTCTTTATTGGAATTTTATTTATTTTAGTTCATGTGTTTTTGGGAACACGCAAGAGCTAATATTGGTTCTTCTTTTTTATTTATTACCTTATTATTTTCATAGTGGTTAATAATTCTCTTTACATCAAAAATAAAAAATAGTCAATAATCGTCTTAACATAAAAAAAATTTAAAAAAAATAAATGATAAATGAGTCATTTATTTGATATTTTATCTTAAAAATATAAAATATATATTTATTATAAGAAAATATATTTAAAAATTATAAAAAGTATAAGAAAAATATCTTATTATTAATTTTTTTTATTTACATTGAAACTTATATTTCTTATTTTTAGTATTTAGTTTTTTATTTTAATTTTCATTGATATAATTTATTAATTTAATAATAAATATGAATAAAATTGTATTTAAAAGTAAGGATAATACTATAAAATAATGGTGCCAAGAGAAACAATAAAGAAATAAGTGGTATATATTAATTTCAATAGAGGGAGAAACTAACAGTCTCCCAATAAATAACTCTCAAGGTGTTACGAGGAACACAAATTTACTTTATGATCTCAAACATAATTAATTAGGACTGGCTATTTCAGGTTCAATTTGAGAGAATTGAAATCAAATTCAAATCAAATTTGTAAATTAAACCGAATTGTATTTTGGTTTGGTTTGCAGTTATAATTCCCAAATATATTTTCATTTTGATATTTTTGTTATTATAAACTCTACTCACAAAAATTAATATGACAATCTATTATATTATTACCACTTATCCTATTTGAATGGACAAGTTATATTTCGTGTTTCTCATGTACCCATATTTAACTCCTTTAAAGATAAGCTAGTATAATGAAAATAAAAAAAATAAGATTTAGTTAGAAAAATCTTATTTTATGTTATTTATTCTTCATCCAAAACTTACATTTTCCATTCATAATACATTCATTTCCCATATCTTATTTTCATCATTAAAAGCATAAGCCCCATCTTGCCTAATGCTATATTTGCAAGTATAACACCTCATCAAATCTAGTTTGTTATTGTATTACATCAAATACTTCTCTTACTTCATTCCATTGAAATTTACACCAAAAGAGTGTATGAGCAAAGATGTTGAAACGAAATTTCCACTGCATGAACTGTCCATCTTTGAGAATTGCTCACCCAAATCATCGTCTATAGATCTACAGGCCATCAAGAACATTCTATCACCCAAATCATTCTGAATATGAACTTTTCTATTCATGAAGACATAAACCAATGCAGTGCAATGACTACAGAAATTTCCATTTTCATGATCAAGATTAGAATTAGTATAGCTAGATGCTTACCAATGTTTTATTTTTCTCTTTAAAATAGTTGAGATTTTGTTGTTGTGGTTGGTTTTATTGTTGATGGTTTATATGGGAGATGATGATAATATAACATTCAAGTGTATTGTTTTTTTGTTTTTTGCTTTTGGTTCAATGGTTAATTTGCATTATACTTCATTTCATCACTTATTACCTTGGAGTGTGAAAATGAGTGTATAATAAATAAAATAAAATATAAAGGAGATATTGCAGAAATGACCACTCTCCTTCGTAGGCAAAGAAAATTAATCAATTAATAAATGTTAATTTATTGATGAATTAGTAAATTATTCGTTTATCAGTAAATAAGAGTGCGTTTGGTAATATTTTTATTAATTATTATTTTGTCACTTATTTTAGAGAAGGAGAATGATGTTTTTGATGTGATGTTTTTTAAAATGAAAATTTATTTGGTAGTTTGTTTTTAAGACAGTATATAAAAATAAAAATAGTAAAAACGCGTTTAGTTGTTTGTCTGAAAATATAAAATTTTTATAGAATTTTTTATAAAATTATTTTCTCCAATTTATTTATACATTTAATCTTTTATTATTATAATTTTAATCAAAATGAAATCAAATTTCATACAACAACAATAATTTTTAGAAAATCATCTCATAATTTATTAAGTTTAAAAAATTAAAATAAAATAATAAATGTAGAATTAATTAGCATATAACAAAAAAAAAATTCGTACTACAATTATATTTATTATAAACATTTAAGTAGTTCATTTATGCTAATTAGATTTTACAACCCAAAAAATAAAGAACAAAATAATATAAAATAAGGTGTAGAATCGGAGAAGTGAAATTGAAGGAATAAGGTAGAAAAGCAATTGAACAAAGAATTATTAATGAAATAAAATAATAATTGAATAAATAAAAGGGATGGGCCATGCTTTAACTTTTTCCCGACATTTTTGCTTTGTTCTCCAATTGTGAGAACGATTTGGCGTTCTTGGCTTTTCTTCAATAAAGACGAAGAACAAAGATTTTTTGTTCCACAAACTTTTTAGTAATTATTAGAAAATGGCCCTACTAAACATGTTTTTATATTTTTCATTTTTGGAAAAACAAAAAAAGCCTAACAAAAAACGTTACCAAACGCACCCTAAATTATCCTTTCATCTCAATAATATTGTGTTATAGGAGTTTCACTGTAGGATGAACAAATTGACTGGAATACAGTATTAAACAGAAGCGAAAATAATGTAGAGATCAAAGATAGATTAATCCCAACAAATCCTTATTTTATTATAACATAGTTTAAATTTCTCAAACAAAACCTCAATTAATTAATTATTTCCATGGATGAAACATTTCCCATGTATCTTTTTGCAAGTTATGCAAATAGACCCCATCTTGCCTAACACTATAATAACAATACAAGCACCAAAATTTGTCATCATCATACACATCAAAGCTGGCTTCTACGACATCATTCCATTTCATTGAGCACCAATAGAGTGTCTTCCCAAACAATGTGACACGAAATTTCCATTCAGTAAATTGTCCATTAGAGAGATCACGGAATCCGAGATCGTCGTCGGCCGATTGACAATGAGTTGTCAAATGAATTCCGCCACCCAAATCGTTCTTAATGTTCACTATTCTTGTGTAGATGTCCGGCAGCTCGGCTGATGAAGTTCCTAGTTTTATGATCAATATGAGAATTGTTATAGCTAAATGCTTCATCATTGTTGATTTTTCTGTGTTTTGATTAATGGTGAATATTTACATTTTGTTGTTGTGGTGCTTATAATTCTTTTATTTATCTTTTAGAACATGTAAATAGAGGGTATGAATGAAGTTGTTTAATAGAATAGTAATAAGCATGTTGCGTTATCTTGATGGTTTGCATTAAAATTTTAACCATATTTAGAAAAGGGAAAGAAGAACAATAATGGAGAATAAACGAAAGCAGTTATAAATAAAAAGGCATTGCATTGATGACCATATACCCTATTAAATACTTATTGCTAATTGCTTTCATTTTCTTTTTAAGTTTCAGTACTTGTATAAATTAACCTTTCTGAACTGTTATGACTCAATAGTGAGTGATAGCCATTTTCTTTGTGCAATACCGCACATTTTTAAAACTATATATGGAGATTAGTTATGGTGCTTTTTGGCCTGGTAAAGATAGGATTTGATTTCATGAATGATTAGATATCCTATTCCTCCCTATAGAAGAACAATGAAGACAAATATATAATGGCAAATGTAAAGAATCTGACCATATAATATTATTATACATGATATTTCCCGCTATTCAGTGTCAAATCTGCATGTCATAAAATGAAAAGAGATTGTCAAGTTTTTCTTTATTGAAATCAACATATGCTATTAATCTCCTATTGGTTTTTAACATTCAATAACACTTTGGAAAAAGAAAGAATTTGAAGGAAAAGAGAGGTAAATCAATCATTTGTTTGATATTGGATCTTAGGAATATAAAATGTATATTTATTATAAGAAATAGTTTAAAAATAACAAAAAATTTAAGAAAAATATCTTATTATTAATATAAAATAAATATTTTATTATTTTTAGTATTTAAATTTATTTTATTATAATTTTAATCTATATGATTTATTTAATTTTTAACAAATATAAATAAAAATATATTTCAAAATAAGGTTAATACGGTAAAATTATAGTATCAGGGAGATTATTAGATAATATGAAAATAATAAAGAAATAAGTAATATATAATAATTTTAGTAGAAAAAACTGACAACCCCTAAAAATGGATCAATAAGAAATTCAAAATTTGTCTCTTATTAAAATGATGAGAAGTTCATCTTGTGTATCACACACTGCCGAAATCATGAAGCCATTGCAGAGCAAAACACTCCAGAAAGTTAGCAAACATATAATATAATAAAGACCAAACAAAACATAAGCCAAGTAACATCTTAAAGAGGCTAGTAAAAAGGATTTATCAATACTATTCACTTTTTTAATATTAAATTAATATTAACTTTGTAGCATATTTAAAGTGCTTTATTATTCTATATCATATATATATATATAGCACTTAAAATGGTGATTTTGTTGAAGTGTTCAAGTTATTCCGAAAGAGCTCAACATGTATATACTTGCTTCAGATGTTGTCACATTAGCTCAACGTGGAATACTAAAAGTAGAATTATTTCAATTCTGCGAAATCCTAGATGTTGGAAGAGACTAGGAACTTAAAAATTAAAAAGATTAATGAATTATTCAAATAAAAACTTTACATCAAATATAAAGCTCAATTGAAGGAGACAAAAAAAAAAATGAAAGTAAGAAGATACAAATTTCGTCTAGTCACTATTCTCACAATTTGATGCCGGCTCTGATTAATGATTCAGAGATGCTAGGCTTTAATCATTGTGGTGGCATGGATAGTTGCAAGTGGATAAAAGAAAATCGTTTCTAGGTTTTATCATTAAATTCGAGTTTTAGGTAAAAAGAAAATTATAAAGTGTTATGTTATTAAAAATTAAACTTTGCATTTACAATGTAATATAATTTTAATGTAAAATGTAGTAAAAAATATGATGACATTTTTAAGTAGTCAATTATTGCTTTTTTTTATAAAATGCTATTATAGAAAGACAATTGGTAACATTTAAAAAAAGTGATATGTCTATAAAACTATGTAATTAAACAAATAAAATATCAGTAAACAAAACTGAAGATTATGTTGTGGAGACTTTTATATTTTCATAATTGGGTTGTCTTCAAGTTTTGGAATTTATAGACCAACATTTGTAAAATCAATACATCCATAATGTAAAATCAATAAACTATGTAATCTTTTGGATTTATAAGAAAAGTTTATGCTATTGAAATTTCAAATTAATATATAACAGTTGATCGCATTCCCTTTTCTTGCAAACAAACATGGTGAACCAAAAGAGAAAAAAAATAAACAACTACTGAAACATATACAACAAAATTGATTAATTATTTTTGTTAGTGATCTAATGAGCCAAGTTATTCATTGCCCTAGAAATTTTGTCTTTCCATCTAATATTTAAAAAAAATAAGTACCAACATTGGTTAAATAAAAGGGTTATATTTTTCATTTATTGAGAATCACACTAAATATGTCAAAATTGCATAAAAGTAGAACACTACTATACATCATGAAACTTGAAAAAATCTAAATTAAAGCAAAATGTCAACATGCCGACCAAGTAAATTTTCATTACTAAAAGATATAAATAAATAAAAAATCATCCAAGAGTTTGTAAAATATAAATAATAATAATTTCAAAATTTCAAAAAAGGGAACCTTTGAATGTTCAAGTTGTCATCCAAGAAAATTTTTACACTTCCTCAGAGTTTGCAACAGCTCGACACTGTAAAAGAAAAATAAACAATTACAACGTTTATACTAGAATATGAGGAAACAATATAAATAATAAACAAAAAGAAAATTTTTAATCCAATTTGACAATACAACCGAAATTTACAAGAATTTACTATCAAATCAATTAGAATAACAAAAAGTAATTCAGATTCTTTGGCACTAAAGTGCTGTAGATTAAGTAATACTTATCCAACCTCTTTCGTCTAATCATTCGGGAACAAAGATAGTCTTCAAGGATCCACTTTTAAATATAAGAACGTGAGATATAAAATCAAAAGTGAATTCAATGAGATAAAGAGAGAGATTGTAATTTATCATTTCACTATTTTCTTTTCTCTTTTGAAATTTAAAATCACTTTTTTAATTGGTTTGTTAACCAGTTATAATATTACTAAAATAATTAAAAAAAATTATCAATAAAAATAATATGTATTATTAATTAAATCCAATAGTACATATTTCTTATACTATAGATGCCATGAAAATTATGGTATCGTAAAGGGACCTTAGCAAAAATAAAAACAAATTGTCTATTAAAATATTAAGGTCGATGTTCATTCATTTGAAAAAACAATTTCGAAGTATCCCTTCACAAAATAGGATGATTCAATTGCAATTAGTTCATGAACACTTGTGACATTACCCTTATAAGATATTTGTTCACCTACTCCATTTTTACTACATGTTTATAGACCCCCACACCACAATCCCACATATATCCTCATGCTAATGTATCTGCCTTCATAAAATCTCTCATTTTTCTTCTTAAATAACTACGAAGAAAATGCAATGTTGTATATACAAGGCCAGGAATGCACATAGGTGAATGAACCATCTTTAAAAAAGAGGGGGTAAAAAAAAGAAAATAAAAAGGAAGTACTTTTGTTTCTACAGGGTGTTGCTGCCAAGAATTGTTATAAACCACCTAATCAATGAAGAGATTGTCATGTGTTTCTAACAATTAATGAGAGTAGTTTCATAACTTGTTCTGCTAGAAAATAGATAAATAAATGACAGAAAATTACTGTCATAAAAGAATATGACATTTGGAATTTTATATTGTTATTATTATTTGTATTGAATTAATAATAATAATAATAATAATAATAATAATAAAAATCAAATTCAGCAAATTTGTTTTTGTAATAAAATTTGTGAATCTAAAATAATAAAAAACTATGATACAAATAATCAAAAAAATCCAATAAATAAATACATAACATGTTGTATGTATTCAAACTACAATATTCATTTAACCATACAATCTGTCTTTGTAGTACTGAAACTACAACAACTCCAAATTTTACAAAATATCCTAAATAGCTTCCCCATTCTTTCACTATGCCCTTAATTGTTGGCCTCAAGAATACTAGTCCTGCAACTCTGCCTACTATTCCAGTTCAAGAAGAAGTAAAGCAATAACCACCATAGCGTAACTATGGGTCTATGAGCAACACACACACCTTCAGAATGGTTTACAGCCTAATAATTGAATATAGCTATTGTTTTCTTTCTGAGTAGTGTTACACATCCCGACTAACTATCTTCAATGATTTGACATTCATTAATTAGTCAATAAGACAATACAATTAATTCACTTAAATCTAGTAAAGAATTACTAACCACTCAATACATGACACATTATTTGCGATAAAATTTAGAATAAAACATTTGAGATATCTATCATTACTCTTTCTTGAGACCTCTATCTCCTCAATGTTCTAACGTTTGCAATTCTACAGCAGCCCAACACACAAAAATTAGAAAATTATGTTTCATAATATAATGTATCTACAGACAATAAGAACAGTCAATTTCTGTCAGACGGAACATGATACTATTTCTTACTATAACAAACATTTTTTCAAGTTAAGTACATCCACAGACTTATTATAATGAGGCAAGTGAACTTCTGGATGCATATCAAGCTAAACCATTTCAGCTTTTATGATAATTAATGCATTCAAAAGACAAATCAATACATTTTTATTTGGCAACATAACAATTCAACAACACATTATATATATGCTGCAAATTAAATAACTAACATTCTTGTTGTTGTTGATAAATAAAAATATATCCAAAGCTCAATTTCTTAATTAAACAGATTCTCAAGGCCCCCATCATCATAATAATACACTAAAGAATAAATGATATGTACTGCAAGCACATAACTCTGAAAGTAGCACAACCCAAGAATTCCATATATATTAATCCATTCTTAAAATAAAATAACAAAAAGGAAAAAAAATCCTTCTTATGGCTGACAACAGGCATAGAAAAGAATGCATATATTTGTCAAGAATAAGTTAGATATTGTCAAATAGAAATTTGTTGCAACGAATAGTCAAAACTTTGAATTAACTTACATGAGTGACTTTTCTTTTAACAATATTGGAGGAGCAACTGAGGCAAATATGCAAAAGCCAATGTCGAGCCGTGGGCAGACTAAATCAAATGGAAGAATAAGAAATCCGCCAGTTTAGGATTTAGAAGCAAATTAATTGTTTATAAATAGAACGAGATTACCAGGTAAAATAAGAAAAACCATCCAAACTTCACTGCACTCTCAGTCCCACAAGAAGGCTCATAATGTGATAAGAAAACCAAGAGAGAATCCAAATTAAGACCAACCTGATCAGCAATGACTCTATTACTGCAGTCTCTATTTCTTTGATAATTGGAATGGAATCTTACAACTATCTTTATTTAATATAAAGAAGCAGGGCATGGGAATGAAAAAAGGCTATATAAATTAATATTATTATTTATTCTACACAAACAAACTATCCACATAAAGAGTAATACCAACTTATCATAAAGAGTACAATGGGCATGTAGCCAGCCATCCATCTCCTTGCTTCCCGTATCTCCTACGATATAACAAAGGCACAAAGCATCCTAAACATCAATTACACACAGAATGCAAAAATATTAGAAGTCAGGGGTGGACCTTCACCACTGCTTTCCACACTTCAGATTTTGCATTCCACATGCTTGTTTCTGGATTCTAATTGAAAAACCATTCATTCCAATCAAGAGGTCATAGCATTCATTAAAACTAATAAACTATGGTGAGGAGAAAAGCACGTTAGTTATTTAACCATTCATACTAGTCTTCTTAGACTTGTTTCCCATTTTCATTATCTGCAAATTTATACAGTTACAGGATTGAAAACAATGGAGAGGAGAAAAGCATGATCTCATCAAATTGCTATAATAATCAACAATAAAGACTTTATACAGAGACCTTAAAAATCAAGCTATTTGAAAGACTGACCTTCCAATAATGTTACAGGTAAAAAATTCTGAAAAAAGGCAGCTGATGGTTGGATCAAATCCGCAAAAGTTGAGATAACCTATTTGGCTCATTACAAAAAGAAAAAGGGTAAAAGAATAGTCCAACCATATAAATTGCACTACGGAATTGTGTTAAAGTGAAAATCTTGTTAAGAAAAAAGAAGAGCATTTTAAAGCATGTTCACTAAAATGGGTTATAAAGAAAAAATTCTCCCAGCCTCCAATAATCTCATTCAACTCTGATTCTCAGCTGCTGTATGTATTAACAATTTAGGAGAAATGTAAAAAAAATAATAATAATAATAATTAATAAATAAAAAAATAAAAATAAAAATAAAAGATAAGGGCATATTTGAAAACTGAAGGTGCAAAGAAAGAGCATCAGCACATATGCTTGTCAACAAGTGAACTTACCTGAAGTTCAGAGATCAAGTGTAAGCCATCATGTGCACAAACTTTGCACCACAGAATAAAAAAGCCAAACACATAAGCATAATAGATAATTTACGACACCTATATATATTCGGAATATGTGTTTTATCTTTGCATAATTGATAATTTCCATTATTATAATTACTAAATTCAAAACGAAGAGACAATGGTTAATGAGGGTTTAATTGGGGAAATTTGAAAGGAAGTGAAAGAGGCAAAGGGCATTGGGGGACAAAACGAAACTGAACATGTTGATGGCTTAACAGGAAGGAGGGTGATAGCTAAACAAGAAGAACAAATCAAGCATGACGCCAGCGGCAGCGTGTGAATGGTAGAAGAATGGCAAGAACAAGGCTTTTAGAGAGAGTGTATGTCAACAGCAAGAAAAAGCTAGAGAGGCACCATTTAGGGTTTTTGATTTCTAAGGGTGAGTGTTTAAGTTCAACACTTAGGAAAAAAAGGTTTAATAAGTACCAAAAACGGTAGTGTTTGCTTTTAAGGAAACTCAATCAACCATGGTGAACTCAATCAACCATGGTGAAACGGTACGTTCTCTCTCTCTTTTTAATTATTAAAACATGGCGTTTTGGTTTTTTAAATAAAATAATTAATCAAATTTGGGTCAAACACAGTCAAAATTCAATTTTCTATCGCAATTTCTTAATAGAACAAATTTCCATCACGATTCTATCATAAATTCATGATAAATGATAATTCTATCATAAAATCATCATAAACTCATGATAGAAAATAATTCTATCACAAAACCGTCATTAATCTGTAATAGATTGAAAATTTTATCACGAGTCCATTTAGCCATTTTGCCCAGAATCTGTCACAAACTGTCTGTCATCTATTGCCAATTTTGTAGTAGTGCTGCCTCAAACAATATTTCAGAAAAAAGCTAAGAGCTAGCAGTTGGTTGATAACCAAAATCAGTAAAAGCAATATACAAACCATAGCAAGGTGCCTGGCCAACTGCAATTGACATCTATGAAACTTATAATAAATAACTAACCTCTGGAGGTATGTCAAGATAAAGTATCAAATCTGGAGCCAGCGGCCCAATCCCTGGCGCCTGCAAAAGAAGACCTCACTACATATGTACATACATGTAAGTTTCTTAATAAGCAGAAGACCTCAATAAATTCATTAATTAACATAAACTAACAAAATTTTATTGTCAAAGTACTTTTAGCAAATATTCACCTTACACCATTCAACATAAATTCCTTTAGCAGATGAGAAAGCCACCCTGGAATAAGAATAATGATTAACAATGAGAGTAGTTCTAGCTTTCAGTTTAGTTTCCATCACTGACCTGGAAAGCCATGGGTAACTTTTTTCTTCATTCTATTTAAAATTTTGCAAACAAAAGAGAAAAAAGAAACTTGCTCAAAAAATAAGTGAAATCATAGGATTTCCCTTCATATGATTATCAAATTATAAATTTGTCCAAAATCTTAGGAACCTGGACATATCAAGCCTAAAGAAGATACTCCAACAATTAAGCACCCAAATGCCTCAAGTGCTCAACCATACCACTATGTCCCATGATCAGCATACAGAGCTATAAAAACATGGAAATGCTATTACATCAGCCACTATGCCTAACTTTACAACAAAACTCCACCCACCTGCTACTCAATATAAATGGTGCATGTTTATGATCTAGATACTGCATCAGGAACTCAGGTTTCCCAGTCATGTTGTGCATTAGTGCAACATGTCATGTAAAGTTCCACAATATATTCCACAATGAACAGTAACAAAGACTCTTTATCTCAAAGTTCCTATGCCTGCAGAAGCCTACCCAATAGGTCAATCACTAGTTCACTACTCCATATCATGATCCAGTACTGGAAGGAAACCAAATAATCAAAAATCTCAATTCAGAGTGTTGCACACCCACCTAATATTTCTCGTCCAAGTATAAAATCCTAAGTTTGTCAGTCCAAGTATAAAATCCTAAGTATAGGAAATGCTACCCTCATCCAAAATCTACACATAAGGAAATTAGGATGCGATTCACAAATCATCATTATTATCCTACAAGTTTGTTCATTTTTTATTTCCCTCTCTCTCTCTCTCATGCAGCCAGCCCCAGCTCAAATTAAAATAATCCTCTTCCAACGTTAATTGAGAATGGGGACATTTACATACAAAATTAATAACCTAAAATTGTAAGGTAACTTCAAATAGAATATTGCAACTACTCATCATACCAGCATCAAGTCCCGAGAAACATATTGTGTGCTCACGAAGCCCATTTAGCTATGGAAAGATGTGAACCCATGCTTCATACAACAAAAGTAAGTCAGTTACTAATGAATTCTATCTGGCAAAGACGAGAGTATGAGATAAGTTTGAGTTTAAATATTACTCCTATACTTTCAGGTAAGGTTAGCTTTTGGGATTAGTGGTTCCTCGGTAATAAATCATATTTGACTTAAAGGTTTTTTGTTGAAATCATAAATTAATCAAATTACAGCCTATAATTAGATGGACTTATGCAAGCATCCAGTGGTGTTTTGTGTGTTTTTGGATCCATGTGTTATGCTAGAAGTTTAAGCTTCAAGAAATAGAGGTTCATCAATAAGATACAATGAAGTGAGACCTGCACATTTGCTTAAACCTGTTTCTCAAACTGGCAAACCCTAAAGTGAGACTTGCATATTTGATCTATCACATAGTGCAATCAGGTGCCCTAAATTATTGGCTAAAAATTAAAATACAGTAAAGCAATCTCAGGTTACATTCAAAGCAAGATAGAGCAAATTATATAAGGTAAAATACAGGCCTCTTCTCCCAGCGATTCGAACTAAAGAGCAGATGGATTGTGTGATCATCCAATTATGACTGATTCAAAAGATATGCAGATATCATTTGCCCGACGCTAGTAGTTCTGTGAGGCAATCGCCATAATTCAACTGAATGGCCCAAACCCTCCAAGTGTGAGAACAGTCTACTAGATTGAGAAGTCTTCCCACATCGATCTCAACCTTCCAGAACTACCAATGCACCACTTAAATCATTATTACCAACTCTTCGTTTACTGTTACTTTCCATCCAAAATGGTGTAAAGCTAAAGGAACACTTTGGCAAACAATTCAAACGAAAATTTGACTGCTGCCAAAATAAAGCTCCCAAATTTGTAGAATTCAACAGCTATATATTAGAAAACGAGACCTCAACATGACATGCTTCAACAATAATTAACATCAATTTCATTCATGTTCAGTATTATAGTTGAAACTTAGGCAGAAAACCACAAAGAATCTTTTTTCATGTATATTAAAAGAATCAAATTATATTTCCTCATTTTTGGACAACTACAAGTAATTTAACTTTCAATCAGCTGATTTTTATAGGACTACATTGTTTAGAAAGGGCTATGTTCTTCGTTTTTGAACAAGCTCAATACACCACAACAACACAGATCATGAAAGCAAAACTGTACATATATATATATATATATATATAGAAATGTTCCAGTCCAAGATCCTAGACTTTGTTAAAGTCCGGAAAAGTTATTAAACCATTGGTTTAATAGTATAATTGGATAATGCTATGAAACCACACGGTTTAATAACTTTTCCGGACTTTAATAAAGTCCAAGATTCCGGACCAGATCGGGACTATATATATATATATAAAATAAAAAAAGAAAAAACGAAAAAAGAAATATGCTTACAAAGGCTTAGGAAGTGACATGAGCAAGCATGTCTCATGTGTCTTTCCAATATAGAAGCTACAATAAATGCATAAAAACAGGAAATTAATCGTTCAGAACAAAATGGTTAAACCACTAAACTGGGCTTTTGTTATTGTTCTTATAGTATAAATAATAGCTATTTAAAAAGACAACTTACTAATAATAATAAAAATAATATAAATAATAACTATTTAAAAAGATAACTTACTAATAATAATAAAAATAACTGATTAACACATCTGGACCATTGACATGAGATAGGGGATAGGTTTTGTCCAGTTTAGTCATGTAACATTCTATTCCAATATCTCCGTCAATTAGTACACTAAAACAAAAAATTACACATTCTAATATGAGGATAAAATCTGCACAGCATATAACTTATAAGTGAAATAGCCAAAAACGCCAAAACAAAATCAGAATATTTCACAAAACTGGGGAGTTCATTATTCATTCTTATATATTAATAAAAAAAAGAGAAATAATATTAATTTTATTTGTTAAACTTAGGGCTGGGCAGTATTAAGTTTGGTTCAATGAACCGAATATCCGGTTCGATTCTATGGTTTGGTTTAGTTCGATTAGGTTTGAGTAATTTTATATTAACACATATATGGTAATACTTATCTGGGCAGTATTTAGATTCGTTCAGGTCAGCATATCAAAACCCATCCGATCGTGAATTTATGAAACGAATATTCGGTTCAATTCTATGGTTTGCTTTAGTTCGGTTCGGTTTGAGCAATTTTATATTAACACTAATATAGTATTCCAAGTGAATGAACTTCAACATTCATAAAAAATTCGGGGAAAAAAATAATTGAAGGAAAAATTAAACTCTAATCCAGTAATCCCAAGTCCAACTCACAAACAATCTAACCAAGGAAACATAATTTAAGGGGAAAAAAAAAGAAAAAGAGAAATAGCACAACTCACCGTCAGCGGAGCGACGGCGACGACAACGGCTGGCTGAGGCAACAATGACGGCAGTGATAACGAGGTATCAAGCGCAAAGAATGGGATGCGACCTTGCAACGGGCTGAGGCGACTATGAAAGGGCAGAAGACGGTCGGGCTTGCGGCTATGGTGCGTGACTGTGAGGTTGAGACGAGTTTTTGATTTGATATATCTGTATTTTTTTAATTTTAAATCAGGATCGGTTTTGTTATTCACAACACGTTCGGTTCTTAAAGTAGAACCGAATCGAACCGATAAATTACGGTTCGACCGAATACCGGCATCTTAAGTTTAAACCTTTTTCCTCGCATCAATATAATGTAATTATATGATTGTTGATTGCAATTTATAGTCATTATTGCCTTTAAAAAATAATAATTATTATTATAATAATAATAGAGATGCATGTAGGCAAGCCAACTAAAATTAATTAATATGTGTGAAAAAGGGTACTAATGAATGATGAAGATCATGTTGTCCAAGTGTTCATGATAAAAATAAATAAATTAAAAAATTATATAATTCTTATTCTATAACAATTTAACTCATTTTTTTAATTAAAAGAACATTGCATATTATTTTTTTAAAAAAATATCTACGATGAATGTTAATATGGATGCTTGTGATGAGGTTAGAGTGACTAAGTACTATATGTTAATATCTCAAATTTAACCATAATACTAAGGACCCATTTGTGATTGTTTTTAGAAGGCTTAAAAGTAATTTTGAGAATTTAAAAATTAATTTTAGTATTTGGTTAAAAAAATTAAAATTACTTTTGTCAAAATCAGTCCCTCCTACATCTAATTTTGAAAAGCAGGGAAGGAGTAGCTTTTAACTTCTGATTTTGAAAATTAATTTTATCTTTTAATACAATTTCATAAATATTCTTATAATTATTACCTAAACCCAAAACTATTCTCATTGAAATTGAAAACAAAATCAATATTTCAATAAATTTTTATTATAATTTATATATTCTTTTTGTTTACTCTATTTCATCTTGAAATTTTACCATTCCATTAAAAGTTCTTTACGGCAATGAGGCAAGATACACCAAACGTTTTATTACCTTTTAACTAAATTCATGCATATTCAAAACAATTAATTGGGGAAATTTTTTATTTTAATATTTGTTGTTTATTTTGTTTAGGATTGTTTATTTAATGAAAGTTGCAGTTGATTTTTTTTATTATCAACTATTTTAAGATAAAAAAATAAAATAAATAAAATCAATATAGTATAAATTTTATTTTTAGTTAAAATTATTATAATGCACAATTAAAAATATTGTATATATATGTTTTTAAATGTGAAGGTAAATTTCATCCTATATTATGTCTATTTTAGTAATTTATATTCTTATAGTAATTTAACAATAAGATTTACCAAACAATCATAACTGCTTTTAAAATTTACAGTATTTCTGAAAGTAAAATTTACCAAATACATAACTGATTCTCTTCACAGCTAATTATTTCTATAGTATAGCTACAAAATTTATTTTAAAAGCTAAGCATTATTATACTAACCTTAAGGGTCCGATTGTTTGTAGTTATATATCATGGGATTGGATAATTTTAGTGTAAAATAATCCTTATACCATGTTTGGTGTAAAAAAAATAGAGGTAGGATAATAATAATAGGCCCACCATTTAATCCCAACAGTGACAAAATTTCATCCCATTGAAACCCTTGGGATTATATTTTCTAAGCTAAAATGTTATCCTCTCAACTGTTCATAGGATTAAAATCCCTAACTTTTTTTTTTCATCATATATATAGCTAGTGATATTGTTAAGTAATTTTTTTTATTTATAGACTGATATTCCTATATATATTTGTTGATGATACTCTTGTTATGTTTATGATGATATTATTTAATAAAATATAAGTTTAAAAAATATAACATGTTAAATATAAAAAAAAATTAATGGAATATTTTACATTTTTTTAATAAATATAACAATAATTATTGATTTAAGTTAGATTATATTCCATGTCATTATAAAATAAATTTATTATTAATTTGGATAAATTAATATATAAGACATATTATTAATTACTCAATCCCATGTTATACCAAACACAAAATATGATTATTTATAGTTCAATTTAATATTGCATCAAACACAACATAATATTATATATAATTCAGTGTTGTCCAATTAAATTTTATTTTATTCAATCTAATCTAATTCGATATGCCAAACGAGGCTTAAGATTATAAATTGATGTGATGTGATGTGGTGATATATCAGTGCCACCTGTTTTATATTATTATTTTTTATTTATTTGATGATGTAGGATATGTAACAATAATATCACATTATTATATCATTTTTATTTATACGAAAGTTTGTATATGTAACATCATTCATATTCAAAAGTCATTATAATCGGTAAACACTGAAAGGCATGCAATTTTTGTCGTATTTCGCTTCAACAATTTTCAAGATTTTTATAAACAATATCATGTGGGAAGTTTTCCTGACAAATACAGACACATAAACATTGTAGCACATGGCTCAATGTTCATTTCAATTATTATTCGTTTTGTTTTGATACCAAACAAAAAAAAAAAAAAAAATTGACCAGGAAACATTGACTTCAATCTGATTAGATAAAAATTTTGTTTTTTTCTCAATGAAAAATGACAAAAAGATATAATTTTAAGAGTAATAATATAATTATAAATTTTTGTATAAATTAATGTGGTATGATTAAATTAGTTCAATTAAATATTTCTTGATCCATATTATTTAATTTTATTATTTTATATTTTTATTCTATCAATGAGTTAATGCCAAATCAGTTTGCACAAAATAAATTTATATAAGAATTTGTAGTTGCATCATCACTCTAATTTTAATGGATTGACAATTTTCTTTCAAATTTTTTTACCTTTACCACTTGCTCATTTACGATTAATATTATATCGTGAAATTCATTTTTCCTTAACATTTTACCTTTTTCAAAATTTCACCACAGACAATAATGATATATAGAATTATAAAGTTTTGTATAATTTTTTTATACAAATGAATGTGTCAATACACTATTAGTTGGATAAAAATATGAAATTGAATGTAATTCATCAACTGAAACTATGTCAAAAATTTTCAACCTATAATATATTGACATATCGGTTTATGCAAAAAAGAATTTATATAAGAATTATATCCCTATAATTAAGGGTAACATCCTTCAAAACATTTTGAACGGATTGTTACATTTAGCTACACTTTAAAAATTCTAATTCAAGGGTTCATTGAAGCATTTATTATTTAACATCAAGTAAATATAAAGTAAAGGCAATTTTTAACAATTATGTAGTTCGAAAGTCGGTAGTAATTTGCTCAAATGTGTATGCATGAACTTGAAATGAATTATTCAACCATTCCCATGTGCAACAAAAATGAAGTGCAAGGTCATCTTAAGAGAGCCATCATTCTTATTAATTGAATGACAAGACTTTATATCCCATACAAAACATAAAATAACATAGAGGGTTGGTTCATTTTGTAAATTGATCGATTCCTTAATTGTAGTGATGGTGACTCTTCTCTTGCCATTCTCGATCAACTTGTATAATTTATATTTTTGTACATCATTTGTATTTGGGCCAAAAACGTTCACATGAGAGGTGTGATAATGTAACAAATTGTGTAATATAACTTTTTTTTTTTAAAAAAAATTTATTTCTTCAAAATTAGGGTTATGGCACTATGCTGTTAATGGAAGTCACAGGTAATCTGCTCCAAGCACAATATCTAAATAAGGAAGAGATACTTGTGCTTCTATTTATTGTTGGTTATACAACACCTCAAAAAATGTTAAAAAAGGAAAAACAAAAATAAAAAGGATAGTATAGGATATTTCAGAGCAAGTATTGTTAAGCATGGGATCTTTATACAACTAATAAAATTAGTAATTCCTTAACATGATATCAAATTCCTCAAAAGCCAATACTGCTATTTCAACACACTTATAAAATTTGTTTCACAAGTGTCTTTTTATAAAATACATACTTTGAAATAGTTGCATGTTACAACAGTGATATAATTGCACTTCCTAAATTATTCATTTTCATAACTCTGCGTTAGAATGTCTGCGTTAGAATGTAACTGTTGTATGAAAAAGTCATACGAGTAAAAATGACACGTTAATTTTTACAAGAATTTTTATCTCTATTATTATTATTTTTTAATATTTTATGAAACCCAAAGGGGTGGAAGAGGAGGAAAATTGTCATGCAATCAATTATGAGAAAATGAAAATTTGTACGCAATTAATTATGTCAAAATCTTCTTTAAGTGGTTAGGACTTGTGTGAACCAGTGTATTTTAGTTAGGGGTCCTTGCATGCTTTTTAATTTGGACTTTCATAATATGACAGCTGCCACATGATTTCGTATCGATTTGCAGGACAGTGAGTGTGAGCCCCCACCAGAACGGATAAATAAAAGTAAGCACAAGGAAACACAAAAAGTAGTTTCTTGATTTTCCTGCAACAGTTGTCTTGTCCTTGTTCTTCTACTACATAAGAGTGAGTTAGATTCTGTACAGGTTATATTAGCAAAAGTTAAAGTACTAAAGCCAAAGCTTAGAGTTAGAGTTAAGGCAGGAAAAAGGCAAAAGAGAAACAAAGCATATGAACAGGAAGAAGCTTCTTGGTCTGTTACTGCCCATGTGGGCTTTTTTCTTCTCTTTGTTCTTATCTACACTTGTTGCCAGACCAGACAAAGATATTTCTCAGTTTTCTGCAGAAATGGAAGCTGAATCTCCAGGTGTGTGTTGTTTGCAATGGTCTGATTTTTGTGTTTGAATGTTCTTTATGTGTTCATTTTCTTGCATGGGCTAATGGGTTTGTTTTGTTTCAAATTTTGAACTCAAAATCAAAACTTCTTTCATTGTTGCTTAACTACATTTTGGTATGTTCTCATTATTTATGAAACAGAAACTATTTTGCTGATTTTGATCTCTCCATCTGTAAATGCTCTAAAGGTTCTACTCTGTTTCAAAGTTTGTAATCATAATTTCAAACTGTGAAAACAACTAGATGCTGTCCACATTTGGTGCAATTATTATTAGAATTATCATCATTTATGAATTGTTGCTCAATCTGACTGTTGAGGAAATATTACTGGACAAGAAAATAAATCTAGAATTTTGATCTTGCATAATCTTTTTTCTTTTGTACTTGTTTTTTGTTGGGGGGGGGGGGGGGGTGGTTGGGGAAGAACTCTACGATTTAATTGATGAAACAAGATAGCATAGTTGAGGTGAGTATTCTCTTGTGCAGATTAGCAACTTAAGACACTGTTAATTTGACTTTTTTCCCCGTAAACTCTCATTGGCCAAATTCATAATTTTAAGCAGTCAAATGATGACTTAAGGAGCAGATGATGCAAAAATAAAGAGCTGAGACAGTATTTTCCTTGGCTGATCATGTCTGTGCCTGTTTAATTTTTGTTTGAGTTCATTGTTTTTAAGTTTATTTCCATAATCCAGTATAGTTTGGTAAAAGCTTTCCTTCTTTCTCTCTCTCTCTTTTTTTTTCCAAGGAATTGCTGAGGTAAGAGTAGTGAATCACCAAGATCTGAACAAGAAGATTCTCATAGCACTTGTTGTCGCATCCACTCTCCTTGGTGTACTATTGCTATTTTTTTTATGCTTCTGGATCTATAGATGGAAAAGATTGAAGAACTCCAATGGCAATAGCAAACAGAGCTTTGGTATCTTCTTTTTCATGAAATCACTGTGCTTTTGTGAAGACAATTTCCAGTAGTTAATTTTCTTGTTATGTTCTATTGTTTCTGCCTTACCATCTCTTTTGATTGTTTCAATTTTCAATGTGAAGATGGTGGCAAAGGGCTTTCATTGAGTCCAATTTTGGAACGATTCAATTCACTGAGGCTAGCCGGAAAGAAGGATTCAGTTTCTGTCATTGAATATCCGTTATTAGAAGCTGCAACAAACAATTTCCAGGAACGTAATGTTATAGGTGAAGGAGGTCGGGGGCGTGTCTATAAAGCTCGTTTCAATGAAAAGTTACTAGCAGCAGTGAAGAGAATAGATGATGCCGGACAGGATGCTGAAAGAGAGTTTAATGTAATATTTCTTTTCGCCTGATATGATTTGGATACCTATTTCATGGAAATTGCCAGTAGTAATAAGCAATAATGGATTTTCTTTGTCAAACATTTAATTGCAAGTGCAGAATGAGGTAAATTGGTTAACTAAAATGCGGCATCAGAATATAATCTCTCTTTTGGGTTACTGCATCCATGCCGAAACAAGGTTTCTTGTGTATGAAATGATGCAAAATGGCTCTTTGGAGAACCAATTGCATGGTATGAACCTCATCTCCATCTTAAATTACGAAGTGGAATGAGATAATTGGAATTCGGAAGATACTAAATTGATGTTATTTCGTTGATAAAAATTACAGGACCAACTCATGGGTCTGATCTAACTTGGCATCTGAGAATGAAAATTGCTGTCGATGTTGCAAGGTTAGGACGTTTAGTCAGCTTCGTAATCTATTTTCATTATCTTTTTCTTTCTTAATTAACTTGGTTGCTTCTACTGTCCCGATTGCTAGAGGGCTTGAATATCTTCATGAGCACTGCAGCCATCCTGTAGTCCACAGAGATCTGAAATCATCTAATATCCTTCTGGATTCCAGTTTTAATGCTAAGGTAATTGTTATATGAGAATGGTGGCATATTAGGATCATGTGTGTACATATTATTTACAATGTTAACTAGACTATTTATCTTTCTAAGTTTTTACTTCATTCAGCTTTCAGATTTTGGCCTTGCTGTGACTGCCGGAACCCAGAGTAGGAACGTTAAGATTTCTGGAACTCTGGGTTATGTTGCCCCAGAGTACCTATTAGAAGGTATGCCAAGGTTTTATCACCTAATAAATAATGATGGTTTCTTGATCTGCTGGTATTGCTTTTCCTTTAAATTATTCTTTTCCACTGAAAAGCTCTTCTTTTGTCTTGTAATCCTCTCAAGCTTCTTGTTGTCAGCTCTATTAAGAGAGTATAAATTTTGCTTAATTTAGCAGAAATCAGTTGCCAGTCAAATATTTGTAGTACTCAGACATTGTGCAAATGTATGTTTTGACCAGGAAGACTGCTAATGCCTTGTTCTGATATGCTGCTATGATCTAATAAATTTACATATTAGATATATTGTAAATTTATGCTGCTATGATCTGTTGAGTTATAGGATTATAAGTGTTGGATGCACATTGCCTTAAAGGGTCTCCCAATAATGAGAGTAACAGAATGTTGAACTGAATGATACGAAAGCCATTTGCTAAGGCTACCTATTGTACTTTGATCCGTGTGTATATTGTTGATGAACCAGAATATATAATTTGTGATTTATATAGATGCGAGCAAGCAGCCTATTCGAAGAAGATGTCTTCAACAATCACTGAGGGGAATAAAAGATGTCGCTGCCCTTATTTATTTATTTTTTTTAAATTGGTTTTTGAAATTGGGAAATCATAGAATCATGATAAACGTATGATCATCTTTTTCTTGTTTTGTTTTGAAATTGTAATGGCCATAAGTTCTCCCTTAAAACATCTCAGTTGTCTTGTTTAGTTCATTTCAAATAATGCCTGGATTTAATTCTCCAAAATCAGCTTATAATGTTCTTTTACTTTTGCAGGAAAACTAACTGATAAAAGTGATGTATACGCTTTCGGAGTTGTATTGCTGGAACTTTTGATGGGAAGAAGGCCCGTGGAAAAGATGTCACCAACTCAATGTCAATCAATGGTCACATGGGTAAAATTTTCTTTCAGCTCGTGATATTAGTGACATCTCTCGAGGATATTTTGATGCATTGTAATTTTGTAACTTAGTGTTATAACCAATTTTCACAGGCCATGCCTCAGCTCACCGACAGATCAAAGCTTCCAAACATTGTGGATCCAGTAATTAGAGACACGATGGATTTAAAGCACTTATACCAGGTACATAGCACAGAACTGTAATTATTTGTATACTTACATAAACTATTCTTCTGTTTCAGTTGCAAATTTTGAATTTCATACTTGCAACGAATAGGTAGCCGCCGTGGCAGTGCTATGTATACAACCTGAAGCAAGTTATAGGCCATTGATAACTGACGTTCTGCATTCCCTCATTCCTCTTGTACCTACCGACCTTGGAGGGTCACTCCGTGTGACCTAACCACAGATGTTTGGTTTGTAAATTTGCGCAACATGTCAGCCAGCATCAAATGTCTGGTTTATCACAGGTTTCCTCAAGTGCCTGATCATTCTTTTAGGACATCAGTTTCCTTCAGGAAAATTAGATACAGGAAGTTCATATTAGTTAGATTTTCTATTTCTCATTGTTACATCTATAAATTAAAAGGGATGGCATAGAACTTTCAATCTAGCTTCTATTTAGGATTACTGAGACTGTGCTTTTGACATAGTTGATTTCATTTGATTTACTTATGGGTACAAATGAAGTGTTGTTTTGAAACATGGGAAAGGTTGGATAAAACCTCTTAGAATTGTACAAGAAGTCGACTGAGATTCCAATCCTGCTCACATTAACTTTGGTTGCTCACTGAGTTTTATTTCTATTTGTGTCAGGATTTTTGTAACAAAGAATTTATAGAAATCAAAAGATGTTTTACAAAATTGAGGATCCCCTATCCGCCCAACCACTAAAGTTAGCACCGGCCTCTGGCTGAAAACAAGAAAATAGACGAAGCCAAATTAAATATAACAAGTCAACGATTTCTTGTGAAGTTAAGTTTGTATTATGCGGGAAGCTTGATTTGCAAAACCAAAATGAGTGCAGAAAACAAGGGCTTGAATTTGTCAAGATTTCCATAAATTTTGATTCTCTTATATCTTTTCTAGCATTAAAATTTGTTGAAGTTACCGGTTGCGGATGCCGACTAGTGACTAATATATAGATTCTAGATAGTACTGTACTTGGCCATTATTGATTCACATAAATGCAACTGTGCAAACACAAAAAATGTAAGAAGAATCTGTTTAAAGATCTGTCTGAGGATATTCCTTCTCCTATCAGTTCAGTAGTATCAAAACAAGAAACTCCTGGCAAATATCTAGCTACAGATGGCTAAGTGAAAAAAAATAAAATAAAAGAGTGCCTCTACAGACATGATTATTTTTATAATACAGTCCATTGGAAATACCTCAATAATCATGCATTTCAATTACCACAGGCAAATGCTTGCCACCAGGCACCAGACGCATAAAACAGTCATCAGCAATTGCAGTCATTTGGCTTGCTTAGAATGTCTTTAGT
Organism: Clausena lansium; assembly: GCA_030449835.1. Lineage (NCBI taxonomy): Eukaryota > Viridiplantae > Streptophyta > Magnoliopsida > Sapindales > Rutaceae > Clausena > Clausena lansium. Next base: position 1,285,870 of record JASUUF010000369.1, read on the forward strand.
GTCAATACAATTTTACTTGAATTAAGAATGCTTTAAGGTACAATTACAACTTGCCAAAAAACACATGACAAAACATCAAAGCAAAACCCAAATTTTAAAATTTCATAAACTTAACATCAATGCCGCGATAATAACGATGATCAAGTAAAACAAAAAGCCATGAAGAAGAATATAATAAGCAAGCTTTTCCCATCAGCAACCTCACCAGCCTGTAATTTCTTTGAAATTTTCAGCCACATCAAACAATATTTTACTTAAATCCTCTCAGTGCTACAATTAGTCCATTTCTTTCTCATATGTTTGGAAAATTAAACCATGGTCTTTTCAAGTTGGCTCTGCACCAATAACACAAAGAACCTGCTTGTCAAGATTGTTCATCCTGGAGGCCATGTAGAGCTTCATGATAGGCCTATTATGGCAGCCGAAATCATATTTCGTAACCCGAAATGCATCGTTGCTCATCCGAACGTTTTCAAGCAGCCATGGGCAATTGTTGCACCTGACACTGTGTTAAGTCTAGGCCAAAAGTTCTATGTTGTGCCCGTAAGCACCATACGCAAGCTTCAGCGACTTAATTCTGCGAAAAATCCTCATAAGGTACAAAGCAGTATGAACAAAGATGAGGAAGAAAATGAAAGTATAAATTCAAGAAGGAGTTGGAAGAAAGCTAACAGTCCTGAAAAAGATAGGTGCTTTTCGGATGATAATTGCTTCGTGTCAATGATTACAGGAAGCAAAGTTGAAGGCAATAACGGTGATGATTCGAGTGAGAGGGCAAGTTCATCGAGCGGTTTCAGTTCTTCTGAGACTAAGGGACTTAACTGCAGGAAGAGGAGTAAAGATTATACAAAAGGGTCACCAAAGAAACATGTAAATATGGATAATTGGCAACCGAGTCTAGAGAGCATCGTTGAAGAACTCTGAAGCAATTAATCAGATAGATCCTTGTTAATTAAGATCCTTGCGAGCTTGTAAAACCATCTGGCAAGTATAAGGAGCATGTATTTAGGAAATTTCACTAGAAAAAATGTTCTAAGCAAAACAATTGATAGAAAGCAACTGAGCCAGCTGCATCTTCAATATGCATAACATCCTGTAGATTTTTGGTGTACCTGTAGATTTTTGGTGTAATGTGACTGAAAAGTTCCTCTGATGAAACCAACTTTGCTCTGGTTTCTTGGTTTCTCTGCTCTCCACTTCAATTTTAATATCTGAAATTATAATAATGTCCTTGACTATGAACTAACAATAATAATTAAAAAAAAAAAGTATAATTTTAAGAATCGTGGATAAATTCAGCATTCAATATTATTTTTGAAAAATTCAAATGAAAAAGAAGTTTCAAGAATTAATCATTTAGATTTGTTTTATTTTTTGTTGACTAGAATTTTCTTTGTTATACTGAACCAGTAAAGTTGCTTTAATACAAGCTTAATTTAACTGTTTCATTTAAATTATATATAGATAAGATTTGTTTAATTTAAAAATAAATTTGAATTTAAATTTGACATTTCTCATCAATCCAGGGGATAAATTTGTAATTTCAGGTAATCTAATTAAGCATGTCATTTGAATTTTTTGAAAAAAAGTAGCGGCAGCCACCCCGCTTGCCCCTTAGTGGCCCCGTCAATGATTTGAGAGAGTGATGCCATTATCAGCACGGATGCTTGTGTCCATTTATTTCGATGTTTTAATTGTTTTCGTTTTTTTGTAAAAACGTATTAAAAAAAAAGGGACATTTTTGACATTTCCATCCACAGTCAAGAGGTAAGTGCATGTGCTAATTTTTCAGAATTTTTCTCATTGAGGTAATTTTGGCAACTTTTATCTCATTCCGTGTGCATTATTAGTCATTACAGTTAAAAAAGATTTTTTTTAGCAGTATTACAGGACACAAATAGCTTTGTTTGTTATTAGTCCAAACCTCAAGGGCGGTCTTTGTTATTCTCCCAACAAAAGAAATTCTTAAAACTTTAGGCTTTACTTATGTTCAATTTAGTTTTGAATATTGATAATCTCTAAACTAGGAAAAATGTAACAGTTTTTCAATTATATCAGTTGGAAATTTGTGATAATGTAGAGAAGCTATAGAAAATTATTAACTTTAATTTAGGCCTTTGTAAAAAGATGAAGACATGATAATAAGTAGAAGAAAGAATCTACCCTTTTCAGCCTCAATGAAGAATTCACTATTATATACTTGAATATAAGGGAAAAAGTCACCCACACCCCCACAGTTTGTTTAAATAATCACATAGACTCCCTTAGTTTCATAAATAATCACACAAACCCCCTTAATTTTATAAATGACTATTATATCCTTTGATTATAACAACTCAAATAAATATAAATATAATAATAAGATAAAAATAATAAATAAATATCATATGATACAAATAAAATATTACAATAAGTATAATTAATAAAATAACATATATAATGAAAATTATTTTTAATAATAAAGCTATTATTAAGTTATTAATACTAAAATCTATTAATCCAAAAATTGACTTTAAGATTTATAATAATATAGACATAATTAAAAAAGATATTGTAGATAAAATAATATAAATTTTATAAATTATGTGAATGTTAGGTATAATTTTTTTAATATTATTAATATGTCAAATATATTTTATTATTATCAAAAGAATATGATAGATTAATAATATTAAAAATAACTTTTCTAATATTCAAAATAATTTATAAATTTTATTTTATATATTATATTATATTAATTTATATTTATATTTATTCTAGAAGTTTATTTAAAATCAATTACATTGAGTTGTTGTAATCAAGGGTAAAATAGTCAAAAAGGGGTCTGTGTGATCATTTATGAAACTAAGGGAGTCTGTGTGGTCATTTAAGCAAACCTTAGGAGTGTGCGTGGTTTTTTTCCTGAATATAATTATTTTATACAATCTTGCTTAATTAGCACTTCAAAAAAGCTACATTTTTTTCCTTTCCCTTGATTAACAATCATGCTTGCATACCCCATTTGATTCCTTGCTTCATCAAATATGGTTGGCATTGAATACATTCTCCAATAGCAAGCATTTCATCAAGATTAATTCTTACTTTAGTTTTGCTTCTATTATTCAGTAAAGACTATTTTCACCCTGCAAAAGAGAACTTCGCTTGTTTGTTTTCCCTTGAAGCTTTTAGGTTTTGTATCTTAACAAATTAACAACAGAAAAAGCAAGCTGCAGCAGCTGATTTGTTGAGGTAAGATATCTTCTCTTTTAGATGATATTGCACTAACATTGGTTTATATTTTAACGCAGATAATATCCTACGTACTTTCACTTGTTTACTAAATTGAAGTACATGGCTTCAATCACAATGAAGAATTAATTTAATATAGTCTCTTTTGGTTGCTTAATTACTTCAAAATATGTATCTTGTTGCCATACCATTTGATGTAAATTTGCTTCAGCATTGTTGATTACATTCTCTGCTTCCATTGTTGCTAGCATTCATTATGATTATTCTTTACCCACTTTCTTTTTTTTTCCCCCCGACATATCATAAAGAGTATTATCAATCATTTAGCAAAAAGTTATATTGTTTTGCCATCAGGTTTGTAGCTTTCTCTCCCTTGACTAACATTTGAAAAAGCTACAACAACTAGTTTATTCAGGTAACTTATCTTTTGATTTAGTTTGTATTGCACTATTTTTATTTTATTTTATCTGAAATGCAATTAGTTCTTCAAACATTTAAATTGAGATAGGAATATCCACTGATCGAAAATTTTTGTCAAAAAAATTATTTATTGTTATCAAACAACTCTATCTTTTACTGGATTGCATGAGGAGGATGACTATTTATTTATATAATCATTTAACTCAAAAACTTAAGTTTATATTTTGAGGTGCCTTGTTGTTTCTTATATCGTTTGCACGAGAGAAATGAAAGTATTATTAAGTTTTATGTGATCTTTAGTGTTTATTTAAGTAGATTCAAATATTATATATATATATAATATATATATATATATATATATATATATATATATATATATATATATATATATATATATATATATATATATATATATAGTCTTGATTTGGTCTGGGATTTTAAAGTGCGGAAAAGTCCGTGAAAGCTCTTAAACCGTTCTCTATATATATATATTAGAAATGTTCTAATTCCAAAATTTTAGAGTGTGGAAAAGTTAGGGAAAACGCATAAATCGTGCGGTTTATGTACTTTAAGTTTTAAGCCTATTAAACCCCCAGGATTTAATAGCTTTCCCGGACTTTTCAAGACTTTAAAATTTCGGACCATATATATATATATTAAAATAAGACAAAGCCAAAAAAAAAAGGATAAACATGTTATGAAAACTAATGTAACTGAATTAGATTTAGGCCAATGAAATTTATAATGCTCTTTTTTTTTTTTTTTGAGTATCCTGAAAAGTAAGTAGAACAAAGAATTGACATTGTCATTGAAAGGTATATAAAATAAATTGAAGTACTGAAGATTGGTTCATATGTTAAACCTCTTCTTTTGTCCTTTAAGGATTCGTTTGGGAATGAGGTATTGTAGTTTTTAAGTTACAGCTATTGTAGAAAAAAAACTGTAACTATGAAACAAAAGTTAATAGTATGCAGTAAATACAATTTTTAAATAATATTTTTGACAAAATTATTAAAAATATAATATATTTTTCATCATATAAGTGAAAAATCATATCAACATAACTTCCAAGCTACAGTAATTAGCATTTACCAAACACTTTAGTACCGTAATTTTTAAACTACAACTTTCCAACTTCAATCCCAAACGTACCCTAAGTTAAGGTGGGCAAAGTTGCACATGTGGCACCCCTCTAAAATTGTTCTTACAACACCTTCTCTATTTACAATTTTGACCTTGATTAATTAAGCTTTAAAGAGGGAGAAAAAGAAATAATATAATTAAACGCCTCTATGGCTGTATCATCTTCTATCGATTAAAATTGGATTATTAATATTGTAGGTGCATAGAATTTATAAAACTCTCAATAGAGCAAGAGGTTTTAATTATTTTTAGAGCTTCAATTTGATTTTAATAAATATTATTGATATCCGAGCACCTTTTATCTTTTCTAGTTAATCATTATTATGAGAATTTTAGAAACTAAATGTTATATATGAAAATAATTCTCAATAACGATGTGAAAGTTTTCAATTAAGCGAGTGAAAATTATGCAAACAACAATGAGAGATTGTGGGATTTTTGTTAACAAATAAGAATGTAGGGTCTTTTGTAAAATTAAAATGGATGTTGTTAAAAATTAGGAAATTTTTTTAAAAAATTAATGAGATATTTATAGAAGAGGGGCTTTACGAGGAGTTTTCGCAGGGTTACCACTCAATTTAAAATAGAATAATTAAAGAAAGAAATTAAAGATTTTCAGATGAAAAACATGCTTTGCAATCATTCTTGGGTCAGGTGGCACGATCCCATTTGTTCCTAATCCAAACACTGACAACCGCGCCTCTAATCCAAACTAAGCGCGGTATGGTCAATTCACGCCTGTGTCGGGTCTGGCATGATTTGATTTACAATCTAAAGCCATGGATGTTGCCGCTGTATGTATGTATGTATATATATATGCACTACTTTATTAATATAGGCGTTGTTATTTTTTTTTCATGCAGATGCGCTTTTAAGACGTGCGAGTTAAAAGAGTTAGTTTTTAATACTATTAAATCGCACGACTTGTTCATTCAAAATAAACCTATTAAATCTCATAGTTTATGAGTGTGTTCGCATTAAAAAATGAGGGCTTCTGCACCTAAGAATGATTGTGAGACACACACACAATCACAGTGGTTGAAGAAGTTTCCAACTGGTATATTACCTAGACTGTGTAATCTCTATAGTTTAAGATTATATTGGGGATTGGAAACTTTACAAGAAACACTGGAAGAGGCAGCTGGAAGAGGCAGCTAGACTAAGTAATAGATTGGATACTTTTCATGCTACTTTTTCTAAAACCAGCGATTTCAACATATATGTTAAATCTTCAGATGATCGAGGATCGAGAAATTTTCATTTTGCGGTGGCGAAAGTTGGGAGCCGGAGGAGAGTGATGTTATTTCGATCTCGTCATCACCTTTCTGCATGGTTTATTATGCAAGCTAAGGTAAATAAATCAGTGAGCATAATTGGTTGCAAAATCTACGATGATACCATTGTGCTCCCGAAAGGTGTTGAATGTCTAGTCATGATGAGTATCTCCGATGTTACAAACTTAAATGATGTTTTGTCAAGGGAACAAAGCAAGCTTTCACATCTTAAAGTTCTTTATTTTAGGGATTGTTTTTATTTAAAGAAGTTGTTCTCACTTCAGTTATTGCCTGCCCTCCAAAACTTGGAAGTTCTCCAAGTCGACATCTGCTATAGAATCGAGGAGATAGTAGCGGTCGATGAAGAAGAAACTGAGAAAGAATTGGGAACAAATATGATCATCACTGTTACACTTCCTAAATTGAAGAAGTTGGTGTTTTCTGACTTGCCAGTTCTTAAGAGCGTTTGCGGTGATAATGCAGTATTGGTTTGTAATTTCCAAGAAATTGAAGTATCAGCTTGCCCTGAATTGAAGCGGCTCTCTCTTTTGCTTCCTCTGCTTGACAATGGGCAACCATCTCCAATCCCTACGCTTCAAGGAATTACCATGAACGAAGAATTGTGGGAGTCACTGGAGTGGGATCAAGCCAAAGCTAAAGATGTCCTAAATCCTTACTGTAAGTTTGAGGAGGCCTGACTAATTAATCTATAATGCAACTCATCTCAGGTAATTTACATGCGCCATATCTCTTTATCTATTAATTTCCATGCCAATTTGATCATTTTTGCTGCATGGTTTTGGTCCTGTAATGTTTTGCAGCTTGTTCTGTTTTGCAGGATTAGTAGGCATGCGGCATGCCAATTGCCGAAGCTGGTTCAAGAATAAATCTCTCAATTGATTTGAGCACCAAAATAGATGAAAATAATGGCATGGTAGCAGATCGTTTGGTGACTCGTTTGCTTCCTCCTCAGACTGTGGTTCCGATGAATTTGTTTCTTGACTTCAGAATTCTGTTTTAGTTGCTTTGTTAGCACTCGTTCTATGCTTTGTACAGGCAAGGAGCCATAGGATTTACTGAGATGCTTGTATTGATGCTAATTTGTCGAAAAAACCATGCTCGTTCTTGAGTTTGTTTACATATTTTGTTTTTGTGTGCGTTATGAGGAGGCTCAATCATGCTGTCATCAATTTCTAAAATTCAACGTAGGCATAGGTTCTAACCAACAAGGGCGACTTTCCTGCGACTCGAACTGGGAAGCACACCCAAACTTAGCCACTTAAAGGAACTCTTTTGCCAATAAAACCAGCACTTTATTCGTCCCCTCATTTTTCTTCAATCATGAAAGTTGGTGGCATGCATTTCAAACTTTACATTCTATTGCAAAAGTTACCATCATTTGAGTACTGACTTCACTTATTCTACCAATTTAATCTAGACCCATGTGTACTCAAAGATCTCACAGTTGCCGTGTACTTTCGATTGGCTGGCTTTAAACTTTTTATTGAACAGTTAACCAAAAGAATAAAAAAAAGAAAGAAAGAAAACTTATATTTTAAGTATTTTTGGTGGTCTTCTTAGATTGGGCCTTTAAGATTTTAATTAGAATTGGCTGCATTTACAATTGTGTCATGTAAACTTGGCATTTTGAAGGAATGTGGCTGCATATTTCTCTGCATCTTCGAGGAAACTTTTAGCTGTGGCCTTGATCTGATTAGTTTCCGTTAGTGGCCCCAACCCAATAGAGAACATTTCCTCAATATTTTCGGATATTAAAGGGTTGTTTGTTTACTACCATCAACATTGACTCAATGATACAACAACATCACACTCTTGATAGTCGATAATAAACTTAATAAATTACAATTTATAACAAGTTGACGTATTAATTAATAATTAATCTTGCAAGTGTGGATGTTGAATGTTAAACTAAGTTACGATCCTCTAATGTTATAGCCATGCCATATAAATTTTAAAACGGACCAGATCGATCCATTATTTATTCATTGATGATTAATCTCCTAATAATCCAAAAAAATTTCACGCGATCATCATTTCGTTTGTAGTTTCATATTTATTACGCATCCATACCAAGTGCATGTTCATAGAAAAGTTCACCTAGCTACTGTCTTTTGGCCTACTTAGATATTCTATCATTTCATTCGCGCTAATTTTTCCAATTTACAATTTCACTCATCTTCTTATTGTGCAAAAGAATAGTATGAGTTCAGCATACAGACTAAGGATGGCCAACATGGCACGGCCCGTGAGGGCCCCTACCATGTGAACGGACCGTGCCTAAATTTGAAAATCTTAAGTCGGACACGGCCTGGGGCACGAGCCCACACGTGCTGTGTCCAAAAAAAGTCTGCGAGCCTTTTTTTTTTTTAAGTAAGCGTGCTTCAGAAAGTCCACTGATCCAGCATACTTTTTCAAATCCACGGGCTCGACATAATTTTTCAAACCCATCACCCATATACTTAATAATAATAATAAAAAATAATTTTTTATAAAAGGAACAATTATAATTCTATTGAATGAAAATGCAACTTTTAATTTATCATAAAGCATATTTTGTTCATAATTTTATTTTATATTTTGTGTAAATGTAAAAAATATTTCATTCACAATCACAAATGAAATATATCTCTTTTGACTAATTTATGATTTCATAAATGAAATATTAAAGTTATTTAAGTTTAGATTTATGATTTATAAAATCATTATATTTATAATTTTATTTATTAAAATCATGAAATCATTTAATAAATTATAAATAATTCGATTTTTTTAAACTAAGACTAAATTAATTTAAAAAAATCTATAGTAATAAAATAATCATAACATTTTATGTTTACTTTTTATTAAAAAATTTTACAAATATATTTTGGGCCACATATTATTAATGGCCCACGGGTTGCGTGTTAGCCCACCAATAAAGCATGCTTATAACTTATTTTTTCATGTGCCATGCTATGACGCATTTTTAATCGTGCCGTGCTTTTAACGCTCACGTGCCTAAAGCTCTAAGCCCGGCCCGGCCCACGTGTGTGCCGTGCCATGCTGCGTGCCTTATTAAAACGTGCGTGTGCCGTGCCGTGCTGTACGGACATGTGCTGTGCCACGTGCCGCCCGACCCATTGGCCATCTTTAATGCATACTATGATTACATTGCGATTTAGGCAATAATTCTTATTGCATATATTACTACCTTATTTAGTTTGCTAGCTTAATTTGTTATCACTCATTCTTTCAAATGTAAAGACTTCAAACTCTCAGTTATGTAACTTGTTAGTGTGACAAATTATGAATTACACTTGATTAATCAGTGAGGATACATGTGATTAAAACAAAGGTCAAATTCTAAAATTAGGTTGAAATTGAGACATTGGAGACTACCAATATTTCTTTTACTGCACACATTGTTTGATTAAGATTTGATTCTTCACAACTGACAGGAGATTATTCGGAAAGATTATCTCTAGAATTGTAGTTTTTTATTGAACTTTAAAACATTGTTATGATGAAAGTTAGATATTGACGGTTGCGAGGTGAATTACTCAAGTGAATTTGTCATTTCTCAAAATGTTAATATGTAAAAAGTAAATTAATTTCTTTTGTTTGTGTAACTAGGGCCTTATATAATTTTATTGAAATTTGAATTTTAACAAGAGTGTGCGGACAATAATCTTGATTCATGTAATACAGACATTGCAGTGATACTAAGATGGTATATTGGTAAAGCAACTAATAAAAATATATAAACATGTATTTTATTTATCATTTATCAAATCACTGCGGCAAAGACATTTGAAATGAATGAGGATACACGCCTGACTGGTGCAATCGTGCATAGCCATCATATTAGTTAGCAAAGCCAGATTTGGGTCAAAAAAATTCAAGCGCAGTTTTGTTACGATCATGAAAATCCGTTATTATTGATTTTTTCAGCCGAGTTTGGGCGCACAATTTCGCCTTCTCAAAGTCTGCATGATCGTGCTTAACACTAAAAACATCTAGCAATTTTAGTGGAACCCGTGAACTTAAAAGAAGTTATATTTGTTGGAGAATATTGAAAATCAAACACTCAAAAACACACTATTTTATTTCTTCAACAACACTCCTCAAATACAACTCTTATTTTTTTCTCTCTATAACTCAGATGATTGTTACTTCACTTGATGCTTAAGCTAACTACATGAAGGGGTATTTATACATGTTAAAAATCAATCACAACCATTCATTTATTTAAATACAAAATAAATCCTAACCATTCATCTAAACCTAAAACTCACCTACTTCACCAACCAAACCTAACTTATTTAATTTTCAACAAACTACACTCACCAACCATACCAACCATACCTAACACACTAATCTCAATAACCTCAAGAAGCTTCTATGAATTGGATCAAACATCATTTGGGTTTGCATGGATCAAGTTTATGATCCAACAATATTGCCTCAAATCGAACTGCTTTATTAGCCATTAACATCATCACTATAAATTCTAAAATGTCTTTGGGAAAGTAACCAAATCTTCGTTTATGGCAAATTTACTTTCGGACTAATATTTTAAGCAATAATAATATTAGGGATCCCAACATTTGAGTCCTAATTTGAGTTCTAATGCTATGTGTCACTTATTTATTGGATGATAAATTTCATAGGAATGTTTGATAATGTTTCGCATGAGTGTATTTGATGACAGAGGGAAGCAAGAAGACAAGAATCCTACTTGAATTTTTTTTCTCAAGCTTGCAAGATGAAATATTGTGTTGCCAAACCGGTCTTGCGTATTAAAAAATCAAAAAGACTCTACTTACTATGTAAATGCTTTATAGTGTTAGATCAAGATCACAGTGAAAGCAATCTAGACCCCAAGAAACTTAAACAACACATTGATCACCAACACTTTCCAAAACCAATCAAGACAAATTTGATACCAGAAACAATTTGTAACAGATGATAAAGCAGTAAAAGAGACAAGACAGAAGAAATTATAGAGGTTCAGCCATTAATGAATAGCTTACATCCTCTTGAGAAAACAGAGACGTGGTTTTCTTTATTAGCATCTCAAGTTACAAGTTTTCAGAGAGAGATTACAAAGTATCGAATTATCCCATATACAAGACTTAATGCCCTTGTATATAGCTATAGATGAATCTAGAAAGCTGTTGTGAAGCCAACCTGTGCTCTGGGTTTGTTTGTCAGTTAATTCCAACCATTTGCAATTTCCTTTAACAACTCTTTACACATGAAAACTATGTGAGAGACTTAAGTGCTTCAAAATGGCATCTAGCTTTATCGTTTTTAGCATATACATTTATATGGATCATGTGCTAGCCATGTGATTACTTAATGTTTCCTTACGACATTAGCTATACACTTTTAATTGTAGCTTACATCTGACAGGTCGGCATTGGTTATCTGACTTGACTGACATTGTCGGTTGGTCTTCAATTCAGATTCTGGTTCACACTTTAACAATCTCCACCTATCGCCTGAATCCATGCTCTCCCATTTTCTCTTTTTTCTCATCTATTTGAAACTTCATTCGCTACAGATACTAGCTAAGTCTAAGCAAAAGCTCAAACTTAGCACCAAGAATGGATTTTGTTAGCATATCAGCCATGTTGTCATTTATATGGATTTTGGCCATTTGCACAGTGCCCTTAGAGACTTCAAGTCAGATAAAGTGGAGTTTAATGTCAATATGGTTTAGTCTTCTCATGATGAACTTGATTCTTGCTTAAATTGATAGCACTTTGGCTGTCACATAAGCCTACCACTGTTGACTGAGTGTACCCCAGTTCTTTTAGCATTCTTTTCAACCATATTGCTTCCTTATAAGCCTCTGCTATAGCTGTATATTCATCCTCTGTAATTGACAGGGCTACCACACTTTGAATTGTTGCTTTCCAGCTGACAGTACAGTTGTTAAAGGTGAACACATATCCTGTTAATGATCTTCTATTGTCAAGATCTCCAGCATAATATGAGTCCGTATATCTAACTAGGGCTAGGCAAAATCGGGTTTGGGTCTGGTTCGGATAAACCTGATCGAATTTCGAGTTGGTCGGGTTGAGTAAACATTCATCCAAATTTTAAATCGGATTGGATTTAAAATTTGGATTAATCTAGATTAAATCGAGTTTGAATTTACTATTAACATATCTGTTAACATCTAAAAAAAAGCATATTTAGTTAACAATTAACAATTAACCTATCGCATGTAATACCATTAACAATCAACAATCAACATATCATATATAACATATTATTAGCATATAGTATGTACCATTAAAACTTCAAAAGACAAAGTTCGAGTTTTGAGTTAAAGTGGAGCGGGTTTCGGGTTGGAGTGGAGCTTGAAGGAACTTGGTGATAGTGAAGGCGTGGAGCAGCAGATCCACTACGAGGTGACTGTGCAGTGCGAGCTGCGTCGGTGGCTGTGTCTAATCGGGCTGAGTTGCGTCGGCTGCTGGCATGCTACCGTCTGCCTCTTTGCTTTTAAGATGTGTGTGTGAGAACCGTGAGAAGAAAAAAGCATGATGCTGTGACGATGTGTGTGTGAACTGTGAGAAGAAAAAAGCATGTACAGTGAAGAAGAAAGCATGGGCGTCAACTATGAGAAGTGAGAACTGAGAAGAAGAAAACGAGAGTGTGAGAGTGAGAAAGAGTGAGACACGTTGTGTGTGTGTGTGTGTTTAAACCTTCAAAAAAAATTTTTTTTTCAGCCAATCGGATCGGATTTGACCCGATTTGATCACGATCCAATCGGGTTATGCACATAATCCGATCCGATCCGAACTCGATGTTTTTTGGATCGAGTAGGATCGGATTATTTGCCCACCCCTATATCTAACTATCAAACTGTCATTTTGCCTTCCACCTCCATACATTTGACCATAGCTGGATGTTCCTCTAAGATACCTTAGTATCCACTTCACAACCCTTCAGTGCTTCTTACTAAGATTGGCCATGAATTTCCTGACAACACTAACAGTATATGACAAATCTGGCCTGGTCAATACCATTGCATACATTAGGTAACCTATAGCACTTGTATATGGTATTTTGGATATTTTTTACTGTTCAGTTTCTGTTGCTAGGCACTGCTGACTTGAAAGCCTGAAATGTATAGCCAATGGTGTCTGAACTGGTTCACTGTTCAACATCCCAAACCTCTCCAAGACTTTGAGAACGTATCTTTCTTGAGAAAGAAATAACAGCTTGGTTCTTCGATTCCTTTTCAACTCCATTCCTAATATTTTCTTGGCTAAGCCCAAATCATTTATATGAAATTCATTCTTTAGCTGTGCCTTTAGCAGATCAATCTGATTCATATCTCTACATGCCAAGAGCATGTCATCAACATATAAAATAAGATAGAGCATGTCATTTTCACTGACTTTTCTGAAGTAAACACAACAATCATAGCTGCACCTCTGGAAATCCAGTTTTTGCATGTGACTGTCAAACTTCAAATACCACTGCCTTCTGATTGTGACATTACAATTTTCTCTTCAAGCTCTCAATGCAAGAAAGCAGTTTTGACATCCATCTATTCAAGATGCATGTCTTTAAAACCACAAGTAATAAGATAATCCTTATTAAGGTGTGTCTAACAACTGGAGAGAAAAACTCAATAAAATCTATCCCTTCATTTTGAGTGAACCCCTTTGCAACTAATCTGGCCTTAAACCTTTTTTATTCTACACCAGGGATTCAGTCTTTTATCTTGAAAATCCACTTGCAGCTAACTACCTTTTTCATTCTGGTTTCTTGATTAGTTCCCAGGTTCTGTTGTTATTCAGAGATTCCATTTCTTCCTTCATAGCCTTGAGCCATTGAGTTGATTTCTGACTTGAAACAGCTTCAGCATAAGTTTTGGGTTCATCTTGATGCAATTCATGTGCTACTGTCAGTGCATATGCTATTAAATTAGGATATCCTAATCTATTAGGTGCTTTCACTCTCTTTTTCTGCTTATCCCTTGTATGCTGATAATCTTATATAGAGATTTGACCTGTTGATTGATCAGCATCTTCATGTAAGTCTTCAATTTCTGTAAGATTTTGATCTCTATCATGTTGTCCATTAGTTCCAGACAGCTCCACCTCCAAATAAAACTCATCAGGTTTTGGAACCTATTGAAGCATCTGATCTATCTTGTTTCTTTAACATTTCAGCCTCATTGAAAACTACATCTCTGTTTATAATGCACCGTCGTGGCTGTAAATTAGTGCACCAAAGCTTATAGCCTTTGACCCCATCATAATACCCCAAAAAAGCACATTTCAATGCTCTAGGTTCAAGCTTGCCTTGCTTTGAGTGTGCATATGCAATACACCAAAAAATTTTCATATTAGAGTAATCTGTTAATTTCCCTGACCAAATTTCATATGGAGTTTTTAAATCTAAGGCTGTTGAAGGACTTCTATTCACAAGATAACAGGCTGTACATAATGCTTCAGCCCACAGCGATTTTGGTAGCTTAGAATGGAACAACATACATATGACTTTCTCTATTACTGTCCTATTCATTCTTTCTGACAAACCATTTTGTTAGGGTGTGTGTCTAACAGTCTTATGCTTAAAGATGCCATGATGAGTGCAGAGATCATTAAATTGCTTATTACAGAACTCTAAGCCATTATCAGTTCTTAGAGCTTTAACCTTCCTGTTAGTTTATGTCTCAGTCAACACTTTTCAGTTCTTAAAGCTTTTATAGGCCTGATCTTTACTCTTTAATGGATAAACCCAAACCATCATAGAGTAATCATCAATCAAGGACAGAAAGTACTTAGCTCCACCTAGATATTCAATCTGTGATGGCCCTCATAGATCTGCATGTATGTAATTGATAACTTTATGAAATGAGAGTTATCATGATATTTTTAGGCTTAAATTAATATTACTTAGAGAGTTAATGATGAATTTTTATCTCATTTGTAGTTATATTTTGCATAAGTATTTAATTAAGTTTAGTTTTAATAATTTTATATATTTTAGATCATTATGTGCTCTAATTTTGTGCATTATTGTAGATAACCAAGAGAGTGCTACAGCATGCAAAAACTAGACAGATGCGAATGTGTGCGGGTTAAACAACTAAATTCTCTACGACTAATTATATTTGATGGACAAAATAGGGCAGACGTGGCATGCATTAATTAAAGGAAAATATCTTCTAATAAGGATATATGGAATCCTAATAATAGTTAAAGAACTTTTCCTAGAATCCTAAGGATACATGGAGATCTCTTTGCCTTTTTTGGAAAACCCTAGAGATATAAGAGGAGCACGTTTTTACAAGCTAGAGGGGAAGAGAGTCGTCACATACATAATAAAATTCCTTCCATGTGCATCAAGAAAACAAAGGAAGAAGGAGAATTCAAGGGCTATAATAGAGAGGATTAGTGGAGATCAAGAGCAAATCACAAGCTAACCTAGAGTGCCTCTTTGGGATTTAATTCTTGCCCTAGATTCTTTTATTTCTTGTTTTATTTCTTTTGATGATGTTTTTGATGGCTGAACCGAATATTATTTTTATTTATTTATTGAGTATGAACTGAATTTTAATGTAGTTAGGTTTTAAACAAGTTTAATGATGATTTGACTTACATTATTGTTGTTCTGCGTCTGCTGCAGCATTTTGTTTTGATTATGCTTAATTTAATTCCCTATTTTGGCTGATCACCCATTTAGTGGATACAAGCTAGGTTTGATCCTCAACAGGGACGGCTTAATGGAAAGAATCAAAGCAATACATGGTTTTAGATAGGGTTTTTCCTTAGTTGATTTATTATCAACTTGAATACGGCCGTGCTTGATCTAAGATTAGTGATGAACTAGACATAGGAATTCATCTTGTAGGGTTAATAGATCCAAGTACGTGTAATGCTATATTTAGATGTTGGTTTAGCAATTGATCACTATTAGGTTGCATATAGATATAAGATATCCAATAGGCGAAAGATAAGGATGCATTAGGAATCTATCCAGTGTTGTAATCGATGCGGTAGCAACTGAACCAGAAATTGTTAAATAGTCAATAATCATTAAGTGCATTTAGTCACCCAACTGCCTATTATCCATTTATTATTTTCTTGTGTTAGACATCTGATTTCTTTTATTATCTTTTTGTTTAGTCTTTAATTAGTTTTATTGAATTTTTAAATCATTTATTTAATTTAAATTCAATTAAAGTCTTATAAATTGCACTGAATAAATTGCCATAGCAAGTCTGATAACATCAATCCATGTGGAGACGATCTCAATACTCATTACTTTATTACTTGTTGTGTACACTTGCGTATTGACACATATTGTATAAAATTAACAACAATAATCCAAGGTGCCTTTGGTTGAACGCAATGCAGTTTTAAACTTGGTACTTGAGGATTTGCCTAGGATACACTCCTCACAAAGCCGCAAGGCACTTATCTTGTCTTTTCCAAGAGCCCTCTATTTTTCTAGTTTTTTCAACCTTTTCACTTATATGACCCAACCTCAAATGCCATAATAATGTCTTATCTTGTACTTGGTTCATAGCAACTGATGCATCACCAGTGTTAGTTGTTCCTTATAGTACATATAAGCCATTAGACATATCACCCTTCATCAGCACTAAGGACTCTTTAACAACTTTTAAGACACCAGATTCAACTCTAATAGTGCATCCTGCCTTATCAAGCTTACTTAGAGAGATTAAATTTCTTTTAAGTTCTGGCACATATCTGACTTCAGATAACTCTATAATTGTTCCATTAGACAGTTTTAACCTTATAGAGCCTATACCAGTGATCTTACAAGATGCATTGTTTCCCATCATCACCTTACCTCCATCATATGAGTGCTAACTAGTAAATAGATGTCTATTAGGGCACATATGGTAGGTGAACTAGAGTCAAGAATCCATTTACCTTCAGTTTGATCACAAGAGGCCACAAGAACTCCAGCCAAGTCACACCCTTCTTCTGATTCATCAGAGACAACAGCAACATCACCACTTCTCTCATTTGCTTATTTAAACTTGTTCTTTCTATCAGGGTAGTCCCTTTTGAAGTGACCTTCCTTGTGGCAGTGGAAGCACTTCAAAGACTTATTTCTTAACTTAGATATTCCCTTCTTTTTGCATTTCCAGCCACTTCTTTTTTCTAGTCTTCCTCTTACTGTCAATCCTTCACTATCTATGGTTTCAGCCTTTCTTGAGCTTTCCTTGGAACTTAAGGCTTTCTTTATATCTTGCATTGTCAAAGTTTGTCTTCTATAAAGTAATGTATCAACAAAGTGTTTAAGGAGGGTGGTAAAGAAGATAACAAGATGATTGCTTTATCCTCATCTTTAATCTTTACATTGATGTCCTCTAGATTTAAGAAGATCTTATTGAAGGCATCAACATGAGTAGATAGTGAACTACTTTATTCCATTTGAAGGGTGTAAAGCCTCTTCTTTGTGCTCAGTGTTGTTAATTTTATATAATAGGTGTCAGTGTTGAAGTGGATACAACAAGTAATAAAGTGATGAGTATTGAGATCGTCTCTACAAGGATTGATGTTATCAGACTTGCTACAGTAATTTTATCAGTGCAGTTTTAAAGATTTAATTAAATAAAACTAAAGTAAATTGATGAACTTAAAAATATAATGAAACTAATTAAGTAATAAATAAAAGGCAATGAATAAAAACAGACGTCAAGCACAAGAAAATATTCAATGGCAAATAGGTAGTTGGGTGTTTAAACTCACTTAATAACTATTTACTATTCTACAATTTACGTACAGTTGCTACAACATCTTTTATAGCATTGGGCAGAATTCTAATGTATCCTCAACTGTCGCCTGTTGGATATCTTATATCTATATGCTTCCTAACAGTGATCAGTTGTTAAGCCAACATTAGATATAGCATTATGAGCTCTAGAATCTATTAACCCTACAAAGTGAATCCATATGTCTAGTTCTTCACTAATTCTAGATCAAGCATGACCCTATTCAAGTTGATAATTAACCAACTAAGGAAACTCGATCTAAAACCATGTGTTGCTTTGATTGGTTCCACTAAGTAGTCCTTATTGAGGATATAACCTAGCTTGTATCAACTAAATGGGTGATCAGCTGACATAGGGAATTGAATTAAGCATAATCAAAACAAAATACTACAGCAGACACAGAGCAATGATAATATAAGTTAATCAATCATCAAGCTTGTTTAAAACCCAACTACATTAAAATTTAGTTCATGCTTAATAAAGATAAAACAATAATATTCAAGTTAACTATCAAACATATCCTCAAGAAAAATAAAGACAAGAAGTTAAAGAATATCAAAGCCAAGGTTGCAACGCCAAAAAGCCACTCTTGTATTTTATGCAATCTGCCCTTCTTCTCTAATGAATTCTTCTGATGCAACCCTCAACTTTCTCTCTTTTTTTTTTTTGTTTTTTTTGGATTTCTTTTGTCAATGACGACGCTCTTTTTTTTTTTTCTTGATGTGTAATCTTCTTTTTCTAGCATGCAAATTAGGGTAACTTCTAAAAGAGGCTTGCGAATCTTGATAGATCTCCAATATTCTTGAGTCACACACCACTAATATTGCATGCCACGTCAGCCCTATTATGTTCGCTTTTATTTGTGTCAGCATGATATTGTGTGCTACAGTATTGCTGCAGCAATCACTGTTACAAAATTTTTACAACATCTTTTCTGCTTTAGACTTGAATTATTTCTTCTGCAATTATGTTCTTTGTCATTCTCTGAGGCTTTGTTGTTGCAGCAACCATATCCATAACCTAAGCTTTTTGGTTACCTACAATAATACACAAAATCAGAGCATAAAATGGCTTTCAACACCTTAATTTATTAAACTAAATCTAAATGGATGCTCATGCATATAATGCAACTAAAAATATGATAAAAGTTGTCATTTACTCTCTGAGTAAGACTAATTTAAGCCTAATTATGTCATGATAACTCTTATTTTATAGACTTATCACTCAGTCTCTTAGTAAGGGACTTCTTAGTGTAAAGATCTTCCAATTTCTTCCATAAACTAGTAGCTGTCTTCTAATCCCCCACCACTTTCAGAACTCCATCACCAAGGCTCAGAATTAAAGTGTTGTGAGCTTTATCCATGGAAACTTGCAGATCTTCATGTTTGACTTTTCTTGGTTTCTTGGAGCTTTAAGCATCCTCTGAGACTTCTTCAATCCCTTGATGAACCAGTAAGGCCTTTATCTTTAACCTCAATAGATGAAAATCATTCTCCCCATTAAACTTTTCCACATCTAGTTTCTGGGTAGCCATTCTTAAAGCAAGTGATCAGAGATGTTAGCTCTGATACCAATTTGTTAGATCAAGATCACAGTGAAAGCAATCTTGACCCCAGGAAGCTTAAACAGCACACTGATCACCAACACTTTCCAAAACCAATCAAGACAAATTTGATACCATAAATAATTTGTAACAGATGATAAAGCAATAAAAGAGACGAGACAGAAGAAATTATAGAGGTTTAGCCATTAATGAATGGCTTACATCCTCTTGAGAAAACAAAGACATGGTTTTCTTTATTAGCATTTCAAGTTACAAGTTTTCAGAGAGATATTACAAAGTATCAAATCATCCCATATACAAGACTTAATGCCCTTATAAATATCTATAAATGAATCCAGAAAGCTGTTGTGAAGCCAACTTGTGCTCTAGGTTTGTTGAAACAAACCTAGATAATTCCCGCCATTTGCAACTGCCTTTAACAACTCTTTAGACGTGCAAACCGTGTGACAGACTTAAGTGCTTCAGAACTGCATTTGACAAGTTGGCATTGGTTATCTGACTGAATTGACATTGTCAGTTGGTCTTCAATTCAGATTCTGGTTCACACTTCAACATATAGTTACCGAACTCGCAACAAGATGAAAGACAGTTTCACCTTCAGTTATAAGATATTTGAAATGAATGGGAGGGCAGATTAAGAATGATCATAAAATTTCCGCACTGCCTCTTATTGCTGATAGGTGCAATGGTGTATAACCATCGTTATTATATTGTAGCGCCAGGTTTAAGATTCTGCATGACTTGTTCTGAACAAAAAAGAGGGTCTCCGTATTCCATGAAGAGATTTAGGTGAGTATTGTTAAAAATAAAAGAATTTATGCGACCATTTTATCAAACCATGAAAATGCATTGTCATTTTTTCTAAATTTAATTTTGTTGATAAGTCCACTTGAGAACTATTCATTCTATTTCGAAGTAGCGGTGAAATTTAGATAGACCTTTTTAGTCTCACCTCACCAAGTATTAAAAATGAAATAAAATAAAATAAAGTTCACATATTATTACCTACTCATCCTCTTGATATGGCCACATGTAAAGGAGTTGAATCAACACACTCTTCTTCAAATTCCATCGACCAGCACTTGTTCAATATTAGCCTCAAAACATTGAGATGCCCTTCTCTGCAGGCAAGTGAAAACGCAATCGAGCTTTCATAGTTGAGCACAGTTGCCACTAAAGGATTGGTTTCCAGCAGTAGCAGGGCTGAAACCTCAACATTCTCTTGACTACAAGCTACTTGCAGTGGAGTCTCCAGCATCTCGTTCTCAACTATCACCAATTATGGGCATGCAAAGTTAATAATCACCCCTACCAATTCAGTGTGCCCCAATTCTTGTAGCCAAGTTTAAGGCCATGTTCTGTGAAGTGTCTCTTTGTGCAAGAATTCCTTCATTAATGCGAACCAAATTGATCAAAGATTCTGTATCGTTCTTACAATTGCCCTTAAAAGCATTGGAGCCATTCTCTTGGCCATTATGTTACAGGATATGCAGGAAGGATTGAATTTTTTGCTCGAAAAAGAAGATGATGTAGTGTCTTCTTAGTGGTGTGTCTATGGTCTCTCTCTCTCTGTATATATAGATATAAAAATATACTGCGACAATGTGTTAACTTGGCACTAATTTAATTGATTAGTTTCCTTTAGCGTCCCCAATTTATGATTTTTTTTCTTCAACCAATTTTCAAATTTTCAAGGTTTGACTGTCACTGTTAGTATTTACTCACAACGATATTACAAGTTTTCTATAATAGTATAAGATCAAAGCATCTTAACTTTTAAATCACAAGTACTTTTAAATCACAAGTACAAGTATTTACAAAACATTTTAATATTATAACTTAAAAGTTCTAACTGCCCAACTTCAATACCAAATGTAACCTTAACAATCTCAATCTCCAAAATGTGCCCAAATCTTGTTACGCGGTGTAAGACCGTGTTTAGTAAAGCATCTCTTTGTGAAATAATTTCTTTATTACTACAAACTAAATTGATTAAAGCTTGCCTAGCTATACTCTTAGGCATAATTTTCTCGAACTTGGAATTGCATCAGATGGAAATTGGGAAACTCAGTGATCTTAGATGACTTTGTTGAGTGGGCATATTCGTGGAAAGCAATTGTTTCCTTATTTGCATTTTCAAAGGAACATTTTGTGTCCTCAATTAGATTTTTCTTTAGTGATTCCATTTAATCAATTTAATCATGGGAAAATTATTTGTTGACCACCCGTTTTTTTCGAACTTTTTCAAAAATACACAAATATATTTTTTTTACAGCGTTCTACCTAAAGTTTATAGAATGTATCACTCCCCCACTTTTACGTTAAGAATTAACGGAATATTAGTCAAATGACTTTGTTACCCCAAACGTAAAAAGACTCTTTTACCATAAATAAACATTAAATAAATTTTTATCCTTAAATATTGAATGACTATTTTACCCTACTTCAATGCCAAAAAAATTATACTTTTTTCTTCGTATTCTTTTCTTCTTTGCTA
This sequence comes from Clausena lansium, assembly GCA_030449835.1. NCBI lineage: Eukaryota > Viridiplantae > Streptophyta > Magnoliopsida > Sapindales > Rutaceae > Clausena > Clausena lansium. The sequence continues at coordinate 1,307,775 of JASUUF010000369.1, forward strand.
CTGGTTCTTGAATGCTTCTTTTTTCTTCTCTTCTTCTTCTTCTTCTTCTTTTCTTCTTCATTTTTCTTCTTTGCTGCTGGTTCTTGAAAGCGAAAGCAGCAACAGCAGCGGCTTCAGCTTGTCAACAAGTGGCAGTAGCGTTAGCTCAACGCTGCAGCGTTGAACCATTGCATCCACCGCTACTTTTATTTTTTGAGTGTTTGGTCTTCTTTTTTTAAATTTTCATGGCTTATTTGAGTATTTTGTGTTTTTAAGTTTGATTGTCATAAACTTGAAAAGAAATGATTTTGTTTTATAAATTTGGGTTAATGTTTAATGCTTGTGATCTTATGGCCAAAAGCTAAACTTTGTGAAGAAGTTCAAAAATTAATTAAGATCTAGGAGCAGAAAATGGGTCTTAAAAATTGGGAATTTTGATAGTAAGAGCAAAAATTGAGTCTTAGAAATGGGGATTGGATTTCTTACTTTCTCAGTTCAAGGTTGTCTAAGATGATTATAGACCTAAGGCTTGGGGATTTTCGTATTCTGGAAGTGGGAATGAAAATTTTTAAAGAGAAAAAATAAAAATAACATCTTTTTAGAGTCAATGACATTTATGCCCTTTTCATTGTTAAATTGAATGAGTAAAACAATGTGGTTTTGGCTATATAGGTAAAATGATAATTTTAGTCTTACGACGTCAACAAAATTCTAACAGAGTTAAAACGGTAGTGGAGGAGTGATACATTCTAAAACTTTAGGTGGAACACTGCCAAAAAAGAAAAATTATGTATTTTTTAAAAAATCCGAAAAAATGAGTGGTCGATGAATAATTTCCCTTAATCATGTACAATAACATTAATTGGGTCCTGTTTGGGGATTGAGGGTAGTTTAGAAATTAAGTTAATTTTCGTCTCTCCCTCATTGACTTCCCCCACACCAATTTTAAAAATTTTAGTTGCACACGGGTAGGGTGGGCTTGTTTTCTGCCCGTCATTTTCATTTTTTTTTTTGCCTGAGTTTAGTTATATTTTAAACAAACAAAAAAATTATAATAATAACACTTTCTATGAAAAAAATAAAATTAGTTTACTCTTTAAAAAAACTTTAAAATTTGTTTTAAGCAAACCAACAGTGATGATTGGAAACTAATTGAGAAAACATCTTTGTCTTTACAATGACGTTAATTATTTTCCTAATTAAACTTTCAGTATGCATAATACCCAACAGATGTTGAGCTATCGACATCAGAGTTTGTGGATTCTGATTGAGATTTATTTTTATCTTTAAATTTGGTGTAACGTGACTGGATTCTTCCTCTTAAGACACCAACTCTACCCTGTTTTCTACCGTTCTCTGCTCTCCACTTCAATTTCCTCAACCAATGTCTTGTCAATGCAACCCCAAGATACACAAACAGAAATCCGAGAGTTCCAGCGCCTATAGCTAGTAAAGAATCAGCCACCCATCCTGTTCCTCGATCTTCTGGCACCGTAATCCTTGTGGCTGCAATGTAAGCCGTAGCCATGAATGAAATGGACACCCACATGAACTTATGTGTGATCACCAATAGCCTCATCAGTTTTTTCCTTTCAAAGGGGATGATGCTAACTAGAATAATGACAATGCTTAAAGATGAGAACAAAGCAATGTTGTTGCTTATTTCAAACATCTTGAACGCTGTTGTTCTGCCGACGGTTGATTTTCCTTTAAGAGGCCCTTCCTGGTAAACACCTCCAGGAGGACTAATACCACCAGCATATGTAACTGTGGCAATCAAAATTGCAACCAGTATGATTGTGTTTCTTGCATTTTGTAGTGCTTCTCTGTGTACCTCATTTTTCTTATCTCGGCGACTTTTATATCGCTTGCTCAATTCTTTCATGTGTTTTTTGCTCAGATTCTTGTATCGCTGCAGATTTTTTGGTGACCCATTTGGTTACTCCACAGACTGTGGTTCAGATGAATATGCTTCTTCAGCTTCAGATTTCTGCTCAGCCTGACTCTCAAGTAATTCCTTTGTTAACATTGGTTCTATGCTTTGTACAGGCAACGAACCACAGGATTTACTGAGATGCTTGTATTGATGCCAATTCGTTGAAAAATTCATTCTTTCCATTCCCGACTCTTGGTGTAACAAAAAAAAAGGAAAATAAATAAATAAAACTCTTGTTGATAAGATATGGTCTATCATTTTGAATTTAAGATTTTTTTTTTTGAACTGTTGTTTGTGAAAATTCTTACCTGAATTTGCTACCTTGATATGTGGTAAAGACAGGGCTCCCATGGTTTCCGAGACCAAATGTTTGGGATTTTCAAGTGTGGACGGTGAAAATTCAGAGGTTCCAGTGGTAGCCACAATCTCAAGTAATTTCTTAAAATAATTTGTTTCTACATAATCACTTGCTGACCGTTTAAGGATGTCCAGCGCTGTTTGGTTTGTATAATTCCGACAATTTTTGTCCACCTTTGTTTTCTTGATAATGTACTCTACCAACTGCAATCAACATGAAACAGAAATTTAAATGAGATAAACAAGCATAATGATAACTTTACAGACAGGCAGTTCATTTTTTATGTATACCTTTATGTTCCACCATGGATATGTATGGAAACAAAAAGTATTAACTATTAAGTACAAGTAAGCGGTAAGATTAGGTAATGTTAGACAGAGCAAGGTGTTTGATATAATGAACTGCATGTTCGACGAAATGCCACAGTGAACAATTCATCACCAAGCTCTGTCAGCATGACTCGTGTGCATCATATGATGATATGGCATGACTAATGAATTGATTTTGACATGTTGCTTGACTCAGCATTTGCTAAATGGCAATTGAAGACAAGTGAGGCTGTCCTTTGCGAAGGACATATCATATCAGCCGTTAGATTAAATTCATTCTCTATTTGTGCATCAATATATATCTAGTGACAGAAAGAATGAGAGAACATTACTTGATAGTTGTTTTTCAAGACTGCAAGATGCAACACAGTGTTACCAAACTGGTCTTGCTGGTGGAGAAGGCCGGTGAAATTGAAAGATTCTGCTAGAAATATGAATGCATTATACTTGCCAAATCTCAAGGCAAGATGAAAGACTGTATCTCCATCAGTTGTGAGACAATTGAAAGAGGTGGGAGAGCTCGCTATGAATGCTTCTAAAATTTTCACATGGCCATTTATTGCTGCCTGGTGCAATGGTGTGTAACCATTGTTATTATATTGCAAGGCCATGTCCGCCTTAAGATTCAAGAGCAATTTTGTTATCTCCAGGTTCCCTATTCTAGAAGCATAGTGTAACGGTAAACAGCGATTCTTGTCAGTTTGTTCACCAAAGCTCGGACGAACTTTGAGTATCTCTTTAACAATATCTGCAGAATCATATGCAGAAACATGCAGATGAACATAGAAACATATATATGTTGAACATGAAAAATAGAGGAATAAATTGCATCATTTATGGGTTAATTAATTTAGTTGATCTCCTTGACTCAGAAGTCAAAATTAATTTGATACCTATATACATGATTAAAGAGCCTTTCTCTGGTGGGAACATTTACACTTTATAAAGTGCAGTCTCGTGCATTTAAAGTACTGAAAATGCACAATACAGACATTTTACAATGCTATAATAAATTATATATTGTTGTGAATGCTCACGTGGGATAAGATCTTTAAAAAATTAAGTACAGCCCAGATAGGTACAAATCCAAATTCAAGGAATCTTTGATTAATTTATTGTCTAATTAAACATTGGAAAAAAAAAATTAAATTCAAAATATACCTATATTTCCCCTTGATATGGCCACATGTAAAGGAGTTGATTCATCACGATCTTCCTCGAATTCCATCAACCATGATTGATTCAACATCAACTTCACAACATTGACATGCCCCCTCCTGCAGGCAAGTAAAAATGCACTCTGTCTTTCTTGGTTGAGCAGAGTGGCCACAAAAAGATTGGTTTTCAATAGTAGGGCTGAAATCTCTTCATTCCCTTGACGACAAGCTTCATGCAGTGGAGTCTCCAGCTTCTCATTCACCGCTGCAACCAGTTGTGGGGACAACTTAATAATCTCTATCACCAATTCAATGTGCCCAAATCTTGTAGCCAAGTGTAAGGCCGTGCTATGTGAAGCGTCTCTTTGTGAAAGAATTCCTTTATTAGTGCCAACTAAATTGATTAAAGCTTCAGTGTCATTTTTTTCAATTGCCTCAAAGAGCTTTGGAGACATTCTCTTGGCCATTACGTTGCTTGAAAATAAAAAAAGATCCAGTGTCTTCTTCTCTGTGGTGTCTATGGTCTTTAAATATATATTAGTATCACTTACATTGTGTCATCTTTGGATTTCAAAGAATGTGATTGCATTTTTCTCTGCATCTTCCAGGAAACATTTAGCTTTAAACACAGACTTGACTAAGTGGCCCCAATTTACATGTTTTCCCCAACGAATGGTCTTGTTTTAATATTCAGAGGGTTGACTAAGGTCTTAGTATTAACATCTAGAAATTTTCACTGTGAAAAAAGATAATTAAAAAGACAAACAATAAAAAATTGCAACACATAATAAACTAATACATCATCGAAGTTATGTTTGGAATCTTTCAAAAGCATAAAATTCTTCATCTGTCGATGTCTGCAAATGAGAGATTTATGATTCAAACCTCCTCATATTGGTGGAGAAAGAATTGAATTTCTATTAGATTACAATTGAAAAAAATACTAGTCACCTAAAAGAAATTTATTTTGGAATATTCTTGAGACAAAATTATTACAAAAACTTTAATTTATTACAAATAATTTCTTTTATATAAATACATTATTTCTCAGGGTTGTTGGGTGTAAATGAAAAAGTAAATTACAACAAAATATTAAATAATAGGTAGGCTTTTTAAGTTAAAGTTTTGACTTAAATTTTTTACACAAATTTATAGTCATATATCTCATCAAATCCTAAAGAAAGAAAAAAAACATTGCGTACTCTTATAACTCAAGTTAGATAAATTTCAAAATCAAATCCTATAGTCGAGATTCAAAATCAATAAGTTGCATTAAATATTTTCAACTCTTCAACATTCTTCACCATTGAATTTCAACTCACAATTTTTTTTAAAGAAAAGTTGGGCAAAATTTAAATTTATTTTTAAACTCATCATATCTTCTTAAGATTTGAATTTAGGTGGCCAACAAAAATATAAAAAATAAAATCTGTTTCTCCAAGCCCCCATCAACTTGTGTCACAATTTTAAGTTAAAATAATCTAATCCCATAATGTTCTTAAGAAATCAGTTGAGTGTATAGCAATTAACCCAGCTACGTCTTCTTGCAGGTGCAGCTGCTTACAATGATTTTACTTATTCTCCCTGACAAACCATTCTGTACGAATAATATCCTGCAGATTTACAACTGTCAAGATCAGAGTTTGTGGATTATGAATGAGATTTATTTTTCGGTTTAAATTTGGTGTAACGAAACTGGATGCTCTCCACTTCAATTTTCTCAACCAGTGTCTTTTCTCCTTTGAAAGTACCGTGTCAGGACTTTTCTTCTTGGAAAGTTGCAAGTCAGAAAAAGAACGCCGTGCATGTTGACTAGATATAGTTTAAATTAAGTAAATTACCTATAGTTCCTCTTGATATGACCAAATGTATTGGAGTGAATTCAACAGAATCTTCTTCAAATTCCATAAACCAGGACTGATTCATCATCAACTTGACAACATTGAGATGCCCTTGTCTGCACTCTAGCAAGTGAAAATGCACTCTAGCTTTCATGATTGAGCTTTTAATTGTAGCCACAGCATGATTTGTCTCCAATAGAAAAGCTGAAACCTCAGAATTCCCCTGACCACAAGCTTCATGTAATGGAGTTTCTAGCTTCTCATTCTCGGCCGCCACCAATTCCGGGTAGAATTTTATAATCTCAGTCACCGACTCAACATGCCCAAATCTTGTAGCCAAGTGTAAGGCCTGTTCATTGAAGCGTCTCTTTGTAAAAGAATTCTCTTGTTACAGCAGCCAACTAAATTGGCTAAAGCTTGTGTATCATTTCTTACAATTGCCTGAAAAAGAAACATATACATCTTTATCGGTTAATTAATTTAGTTGATCTCCTTGACTCATAAGTCAAAAGTAATTTGATACCTATATATATATATATATGATTAAAGAGTCTTTTTCTAATAGAACGTTCACATTTTATAAAGTGCAGTCTTACACCTTTAAGGCACATTTTATAAAGTGCAGTCTTACACCTTTAAGGCACTGAAAATGCATTATACAGACACTTTACAATATTATAATAAATTATATAGTGTTGTAAATGCCCAAATGGCATAAGATCTTTAAAAAAAACTATGGTTATTATCATTTTAGTACTTTAAAAATTGTAAAATATCAAATAACTACAAAAAGTATTATTCCATATCATTTTACTACTATATTTTTATAAAATCTTTCATTTTACTATTTTTCTGTTAGGATAATTAGTTGACTAATTAATTTACTAATAAAATATTAATTTTACCCTTTGTGGTAAAATATACAAATAGAGATATTAAATAGTGGACAAAAAATTATGTTATGCCCTTAAATTATTAAATAATAGTTTTAACCATGAACTATGAATAACCCTGAATTTATTATAACTATAAAAGTAACAAATTGACAAAAATATCCCTGAATATTTTTTTTTAAAAAAACACACAACCTATTCTAAAAAAAAACTTAAAGCTTACTTACAGAATCAACATTTTCATATTTAAGTGTTTTTTTTTTTAGAGTAGATTGTGCGTTTTTTAACAAAAATATTAGGAGTATTTTTGTCAATTCACTATTTTTATAATTATAATAAATTCAGGGTTATTCATAAATTCATGGTTAAAATTATTATTTAAAAATTTAGAGGCATAACAATAATTTTATGTATGTTATTTGATACCTATATTTGTGTATTTTATCATAAAGGGTAAAATTAGTATTTTACTAGTCAACTAACAGTCAACTAATGATCGTAATAGAAAAATAGTAAAATGAAAGATTTTGAAAAAATATAATAGTAAAATGGTAGAGAACAATACTTCTTGTAATCATTTGATATTTTACAATTCTTGAAGTACTGAAATGATAATAACCCAAAAAATAATTACCACTCAAAAAAGCAATGCTAGGTATCCCAACGTTTAAGCCCCAATTTGAGTCCCAATTAATGTTGTATTCGTCCATTAGATGGTGGCTAAGTAATTTTACTAACTATGAAATCCATCATCCAATAAATAAGTGACACATAGCATTGGGACTCAATTATTGGAATCTCTAATATTATTACCACTCAGGTAGGTACAAATCCAAATCCATGGAATTTAGTTGAATTTATTGTCATTGAAAAAAAAATAAATTCAAAATATACCTATATTTCCTCTTGTATGGTCACATGCAAAGGAGTTGATTCATCACGATCTACCTTGAATTCCGTCAACCATGATTTATTCAACATCAACTTCACAACATTGACACGCCCCCTTCTGCAGGCAAGTAAAAATGCACTCTGTCTTTCTTGGTTGAGCAAAGTGGCCACAAAAAGATTGGTTTTCAATAGTAGGGCTAAAATCTCTTCATTCCCTTGACGACAAGCTTCATGCAGTGGAGTCTCCAGCTTCTCATTCACCGCTGCAACCAGTTGTGGGGACAACTTAATAATCTCTGTCACCAATTCATGTGCCCAAATCTTGTAGCCAAGTGTAAGGCCGTGCTATGTGAAGCGTCTCTTTGTGAAAGAGTTCCTTTATTAGTGCCAACTAAATTGATTAAAGCTTATGTGTCATTTTTTTCAATTGCCTCACAGAGCTTCGGAGCCATTCTCTTGGCCATTGTGTTGCTTGGAAAAAAAAATTGATCCAGTGTCTTCTTCTCTGTGGTGTTTATGGTATTTAAATATATATTAGTGTTTTAGCCTGATTTTGGTACAGCCCAAAACACTATATATGAGAGCTTCTCTGTAGAAGGTGGTTTTCTGGTGAAAATAGAGACTAGGCTATTGGGAGGCAGTTTTTTGGGGACGGTGACGGCTGAGACGAACTTGAAATCACAAGAAACAGTCCCTAGAGACGGCATCGATGACAGTACTTCGACGATCAAGTCAGTGGTAGGTTGAAGGAGGTGATGGGTTTCCAAGAAACCCTAGAATAAGAGGTTTTCTTTTTTTTTTAGAGTGAACTTACCTCCCTTGTGTGACCAATTAAGACTTTTTAAGGTGGAGTGTCCCTGAGGGCATCTTTGTGTCATTTTAGAGACTTGGCGAGCCGCTATTGGTGATTTTCCTTCTCTGGTAGGGTTTTAAGGATAATTTAGCCTCTCTTATGGAGGCTCTTAAGCTTGCTTGGGTTGGACAGTTGTTCATTTGGGAACAGTCTGTATTAACAGTGTGTCCTTGACTCCAATAGGCCCACATTAAATGAACCAATTGGGCTAGGGATCATCTGATTTCACTAGAGATGGTGCAGAAGGCTTTGCTGGTGGGTCCATTTCTTCAAACTCTGACTTTGGCAGCTTGTAAGAAGATATTTTGAAGATAGTCTAAGTGGGGACCGTATTGTAATGGCATGTATCCTTAAATGATTTCGATGGTTGATGCTAGTTCTTTGGGGCCTTCCCATTTCATCCTCCCCTCACTTTCCTTTTAATATTTTTCATAGTCTTGAGTCATATTCTCTATGTGTTATACCCTCAATATCTCTTGTCTATATTTTACCACCAACAATTAGTATCACTTGCATTGTGTCAACTTTGCATTTCAAGGAATGTGACTGCATTTTTTCTCTGCATTTTCCAGGAAACAGTTAGCTTGGAACTCAGACCTGACTAAGTGGCCCCAATTTACAAGTTTTCCCATCTTTTTGACTAAGGGCTAACTACTAACATCTAGAAATTTTCACGGTGAAAAAAGATAATTAAAAAAAAACAATAAAAAATTGCAACACATAATAAATTAATAAATTACCGAAGTTTTGTTTTGGAATCTTTCAAAAACATAAATTCATATATTGATATTTGAAAATAAGAGGTCTGTGATTCGAATCCCTCTTATATTAGTGGAGAAAAATTTGAATTTTTATTAGATTATACTTAAAAAAATATACTAGTTGCCCAAAAGAAATTTATATAGGGATGTTTTTGAGACAATCCGATTACAAAGACTTTAATTTATTGCAAATAATTTCTTTTATATAAATACATTATTTCTCAGGACAGGTGGGTGTAAATGAAATAACAACAAAATATTAGACAATCAGTAGGTTTTAAGTTAAAGTTTTGGTTAAATTTTTTACACAAATTTATAGTCATTTATCTCATCAAATCCAATTGTCGAGATTCAAAATCAACAAATTGCATTAAATATTATTGTCAACACTACAAAAAAATTAGCAATGGATGACAGACAAGTTATGACAGATTCTGGGTAAATTGACTTATATCATAAAAATATGACTGACTTGTGACATAATTTTCAATCTATCATGGATTAATGATGGTTTTGTGATAGAATTATTTTTTTATCATGGATAAATTATGGTTTTGTGATACAATTATATTTTATCATGGATTAATGATAGTTTTGTGATAGAATTATTTTTTATCACGAATTAATAATGGTTTTTTGATGGAATTTATTTTACCCCATCTAAATTTCATATTTTTACTTTTGTCCTTAATTAAAATATTATTATATTATTTATTATTATTGCCAATATTCTTATTTTTGTAATTGTTGTTAATAATAAAGACAATAATACTATTAATCAATGATAATAAAATTAATGATAATTTAGCATTCTTCATCATTGAATTTAATGAGATCGATATATATAAATTTGTGTTACAAATTTTTTTAAAAAAAAATTGGGTAAAACTTAAACTAATTTTTTAGCTCATACTTTATTAACATTCGAATTCAGTTGGCCAACTAAAAAAATTAAAAACAGTTTGTCCAAGCTCCTGTCGACTTGTATAACAATTTTTTTAACTCCATAATATTCTTAGGAAATCAGTTCAGTATATAGTAACTGAGCCAGCTGCGTCTTATTGCAGTTGCAGCGGCTTACAATGATATTATTTCTTTTCCCTGACAAACCATTTAGTACGAACAATATCTTGTAGATTTACAACTATCAAGATGTTGGGTTATCCCACATCGGTTGTGGAAGGGGTTAGTGGTGAGTTTATAAGTGTGAGGGAAAGCTTCACCTCTTGAACTAGTTTTTGAGGTTGAGAGAGGCCCTAGACCACCTAACACTGGTATCAGAGCCCAAGTTTACCAACATCTCAGCCCAACAGTCTAATAGGGGGAGAACGGGTGTCTATGCTTCTGACCCAACACCTTAGGCTCGAGGTGGGAACTTTTAGGGTTGAGAGAGACCCTAGACTACCTAACACAAGATCAGTGTTTGTGGATTAATCTGTGATTGCATTTCATTTTTCACTTCGTCTTTGGTGTAAGCAATGTTGTGATTGCATTTCATTTTTCACTTCGTCTTTGGTGTAAGCAATGTTGAATAGAAACTAATTGAGTAAACATTGATGGCTCTGTGTTGCTTACAACGACATTATTTACTTTTTCTCCAATCTGAGTTGCCCGAGAATTAATTCCCATATATATGGCTGAAGCTGAGTGGTTTCTTATCTTCATTAGTGTAGATTTTCGAGAATAATTATTGTAAGTTAGATTTAAAAGTCCATATCTCTTTTATTCATCATAAGTGAAAAGTAGGGATAACAATGGTACCCGCAAACCCGCCCAAATCGATCCTCTAAAATCCGTCCGCTGCGGATAATTTTACGGATTGCAAGAGGGTTTAGTATTAGAAATTAAAACTTATAAGGTTTGATATTAGCCAAATATCCAACGGATACCCATATGGATGTCCACCAAACCTGCAGTTTTTTTTTTCAAATATTTTAATTTAATTTTATTGAAAAAATAACTAAATCTAAAAATATATAAATTAAATAAATGTAAAATGTAAAAAAGTCACGTGTGTGCAAGTTGCAATGTGCCTACTGCCTAAGCCCTAATTAAAGTCATAACCTAACCTAAATTGGATTATACAAGCCATCGTGAGCCGCACACTCTCATTATAATTTTGTATAATGAACTAAGTTTCTTTAATTTAATGCATGGATTATTCTGTACTCATTATAATTTTGTGTATGGACTATTATTGTTTAACTTAATGCATGGATTATTTCATTATTATAATTTTGTTCTTCAGATTAATATTTTTAATCTTAATCATTTATTGTAGGAATCGTGTTGGATGGATGCTAATGGTGGTGAATGAAATGAAGATCTTAACTCTTGGAGCTTGCGTTGAATGAGAATAAAAAAGAATATTTGTTGTTTAACTTAATGCATGGATTATTTGTGATTTTTTTTAATGGATTTATGTATTTCGTACTTAAATTTAAGAATTTGTGTTGGATTGATGCTGAAATTATAATTTTCTATTTACATTGATTAAATTTAGAATTGAGTTTGTTATGTAGAATTTTAAGTTATTATTATAAATTTATATATTGAACATTTGTGATTTTAAATGTGGAAACTTGTAAAAAAATCCGCCGATTACCATTGCGGGTTTGGTAATTGTCAAAACCCGCAGCGGGTGGGTTTTCTTAAAAAATAAAAATCCGTAGCGGATTGCGGGTGAGTTTAATAATTTAAATTTTATACCAGTGCGGGTTTATTAATAACAAACCGGCTGCGGACGGTGTCCATTACCAACCATGTAAGTGTTAAAAATAAAAAAATGGTAAAGTCCATCTACCACGTATGTCCACTAAAGCCCAAAAAAAAAACATAATTGAGTTGCCCATTACAATTTTGGGCTTCTCAATTTTCAGCCCACACACTTCATGCACTCATGGTAAAAGTCCAACGCTATGATCCTCGAAATATTAAAAGCCAACACAAACCCGAAAATGAGATTTTCTTTGAGGCATAAATTAGAGTTTTCGTGGGAACTTCCTCAGTTCCTCCCGCTAATGTGAGCAGAAGGATTTCATCTCGAAATTCCGAATTGAACAGAATTTTAAGCAGCGTCACCATTTTATTTAAGCATTATCCTAATTAATAAAATGGAAAAAGGGTTTGGACGAATCCATCAACTCCATCAAAAGAAAAGGCGTAATGATACACATCCTAAATTCCATTTCAAATAATGTGTTATTCTTGGTGGATAATTTTTTATAAGATCTAAATGAATTAATTATATTATTCTTACTAACCAATTAATAAATATCACATCATTTGAGATAATTTTTTATAATAAAAATTTAGAATGTGTAACACTACTAAAAAAAAAGGCAAGGGTGTTATCATGATCACAGAGTCCAGGGATCCACGTGTGGTTAGGACCCATTGGGGTCAGCCCAAACCCAACAAATTTCACATATTGAAGGGTCAACAAATTGGAAAATTTATAAAAATGACCATAAAACTTTTTTATTTTTTAAATTTAACTCCCCAAACTTTTTTCTATCATTATCAACAAATCACTAAATTTCATCAAACAAGTATTATATAATTGAAGATATAATCATTAATTGGAAAGCTTCTTAAAGTTAGTGTAAGTTCTTAGACAATATGAACCTTTAATGTATTGAGTTTCGCATTTAGGTTTGAAATTGATATAGTTTTGTTGCAAATGTTATTATTTTTCACTCATAAAATAATGTAATTTCTTAAAGCACTTAGTTTGAGTTGAGAAATCAAAGAAAATCATTGAAAACAATATAAATTCAAAGTAAAAATGAAACATAGATATAGCGAGACAGGCAGTGGGACATGTACTTGTCGCACTAAATCAGCTTGTCTCACTAAATTTTTAGAAACATTCTAGGGGGTCATAACTTAGGCTACATGTGTCCCTTTGGGTTGAATAATAAATCGTTTCGAAGCTTATGATGAAAAGCTATTGCACTAAATGACAGATTCAATGTTACTGTCTTTTGGTGCCACAAGTGTTTGTCACACTAACATCCTTTGATTTGTCTCATCGCAAATGTGTCGAGTACCTTCCGGAGATCATAACTTAGATTACATGTGTCCGTTTTGGGTGTATAATATTCTGTTTTGAAGCTTACGATGAGATGAATAAAGGATGTTAGTGTGACAAACACCTGTGACACCAAAAGATAGTAACATTGAATCTGTCTTTTGGTGCGACAGGTGCCTGTTGCACCAACATTTAGTGCGACAGGTGTCGCACCAAAAGATGGATTCAATGTTACTGTCTTTTGGTGCTATCAATGTCTGTCACATTAACATGCTTTGATTTGTCTCGTCGTAAGTTTCGAAACAGTATATTATACACCCAAAATGGACACATGTAGCCTAAGTTATGACCCTCGGAAGGTTTCTAGAAATTCAATGAGACAAGCTGATTTAGTGCGACAAGCACTTGTCCCACTGCCTGTCTCACTATATCTAAGTTTCGTTTTTACTTCGAATTTTTATTGTTTTCAATGATTTTCTTTAATTTCTTAACTCAAACTAAGTGCCTAAAAAAATTACATTGTTTTATGAATGAAAAATAATAACATTTGCAACAAAACCAAATCAATTTCAACCTAAATGCTAAATTTAATACATTAAAGGTTCATATTATCTAAGAACTTACACTAAACTCTTAAGAAGCTTTCCAATTAATGATTATATCTTCAATTATATAATACTTGTCTGATTGGATTTGGTGATTTGTTGATAGTGATGAGGCTTGGTGACTTATTAAGAGTGTTGAGTGTGTTGAGAGTTTAGTGTTTTTCTTGGATTTTTAGGAGTGGCATTTCTTTGTAAATTTGTTGAAAGTGATGAGGGCAATTTGGTCCAAAAAATTTGTATTTGGTTAGCTATGATAGAAAAAAGTTTAAGGGGTTAAATTTGAAAATTCAAAAGTTTCGTGGTTAGTTTTGTAAATTTTCCTAAAACTTTAGAGTTATGTAAATTTGTCCTGCTAACTTTTTCTTATCATAACTAGCCAAATACTAATTTTTTGGACCAAATAGTCATCGTCACTTTCAACAAATTTACAAACAATTACCACTCTTACAAATTTAAGAAAAAATCAGCACATCAACATTCTCAACAAATCGCCAAACCTCATCAAACGAATATTGTATAATAGAAGATATAATCATCAATTGAATAACTTCTTAAGGTTAGTGTATGTTCTTACACAATATGAATTTTTAATGTATTAAGTTTAGGGTTTACATTCGAGATTGATGTGGTTTTTGTTGTAAATTTGTTATTTTTTATTCACAAAACAATGTGAATTCTTAAAGTACTTAATTTGAGTTGAGAAATTAAAAAAAAAATTTGAAAACAATAGAAATTTGAGGTAAAAACGAAACCCAAATTATGTACAATAGTCATATAAAATGTACTGGTACCTTTTGAAAGTTATAACTTAGGCTATATAAGTGTCCGTTTTGCGAGCATAATAAAGCTTGCAACGAGAGGAATCAAAGCTAGAGCCAATTACACCGTTCTGCCTTGCAATCGAACAAAAAATTTGCCTGTATTTATATGCAGGGAATCTTCCTTTGTTAACATTGGTCCTATGTTTCGAACAGGCAAGGAACCACATTTTTTACTGAGATGCCTATTCATTGAAGAATCCATAATCATATTTGAGTTTGTTACCGTGATTTGTGGTATAGGCAAGGCTCCCATTGTTTCTGTGAGTAAATTTATGGGACTTTCAAGTGTCAGCTTGAGCTTGGGGTCAATTTCCTTAACCTCCGCAGCTGGTGGTGACAATTCAGGGCTTCCAATAGTCCCAACAGTCTTAAATAATTTCTTCAGGCTATTACTCTTTGCATCATCATCACTTCCTGCCTGTTCAAGGATGTCAAATGCTGTTTGTTTTTTATGGTTCCGACAATAATTGTCCGGTGTTGTTTCCATGATTATGTACTTTACCAACTGAAAATCAACATGAAATAGAAATCTGAATCAGAGATAAACAGGCAATGCACGATCAAAGAGTTGTAATTCTTTTCGTCCACAATTACAAGATTGAATGAAAGCCTTACCGGGTAGTTGTTTCTTAAGACTGCAAGATGCAACACTGTGTTACCAAGCTGGTCTTGCTGGTGAAATAGCCAGGCAGAATTAAAAGATTCTTCCAGGAATTTGAATGCATTATACTTGTCAAATCTCACGGCAAGGTGAAAGACTGTTTCTGCATCAGTGAGAGAGCTGGACAAGAATGCTATTGCTTAGTAACAGATGAAGCAAATCAGAATCCGGGTTCCTAAAACGGCATCAGAGTATTGCGTTTTGGAGGTTTAATTCATTAAATCAAACGGCACAAGTCCCTGCGTTTTAATGGGTAATAAGTTCATATGTTGAAACGACACAAGATTCAGCCGTTTTGGTTTAATGAAGCACATGTTTTACAGGTGCATATCAGAAGCTCAGAAAAGCTGTTATGAAGCCGTTAAAGCTCGTGCTCCTCAGGTGAGATTCTGGATTTCATCTGGGTTTCAATATAAGCTGTTAACACAGCTGGTTTTGGTGATTGATTCTGTTACATTGTGAGCCTTGTAGAGAGAGAGAAGTCTGTGAGTTGTTACAGTTTCTTGTTCTTAGTGAGAGGCTCTGTATTTTCACTAAAAATTGATCCTTGATATCATCAATAAAGGCTGCCCGTATCTGTTCCTCCCGTGGATGTAAGCTAACAAAAGTTAGCTGAACCACGTAATTTCTTCTTGTGTTGGTTTGATTATCTTTCTTTGATTCGTTGGTTGTTCTTGATTCATTCTGATTGTATCATCTCAAGTGTTTGGTCTCTGTTGCTTAAAGTTTCTGTGGATTATCTTTGCATCTTGTTTGATCAATTCTAAAGGTCTTGGGCAGTGACTGAAGGTGCCCTGTTCATAAGCCCTTCAGTTGCTACAGCTATCAATATTTTCACCCAACCATTTATTGCAGCCAGGTGCAATGGTGTGTAGCAATTTTTATTATATTGCAAAGCCAGGTCATTGTTCTGATTCAAGAGCAATTTTGTCGTCTCGAGGTTCCCTAAGCAAGATGCGTAATGCAATGAAGAAAATCCATTCTTGTCTGTTTTTCCTGCAAAGAGTGGCCGCACTTCCAGTATCTTGAAAGAAAAATAGATTTTTATTGTTTGGCCGCACTTCCAGAGCTTGAATTTTCTTTCTCATTCAACTTAATCAAATTGTTGTGATTACATCCTCTTATATATACATACATTCCTTAATCATGATTGTTGTAACCAATCAATTAATCAATCAACATCAATCTAACTAATCATCCATACAACACACGTGCACATGTAGCTTTAACTAATTATGCTGAGCTGTCACAATGCTCTGTTTCCTTCTTCTTCAGCTTAGCTTTCTCATGCTTCTGCTTTTACTTCTTATACTCTTAACATATCTTAAGAAAGGAAGTTAAAGACATTGTCAAGATACCCATACTAGTTTATAAAGGCCCATCCATAAAAAATATTTTCGGAACTAAAACTATACACAATTAGCCAAAACCAGATTACTTGTAATATAAATGCACAAAGTAAAAATGAGGACAAGATCAGGTTCCAACATTCTTGCAGCTGACAAGAGCTTCGATAGTAGCAACTGAACGGCATATACATTACTGCGTAAGGACTTTTCTCCTTTGAAAGTACCGTGTCAGGATTTTAAATTAATAAAAAGTTTTATTTATTTTTATCAAGTTTTTGGTTCTGAATTTTAGAACCAGAACCAAGAAAAATAAGTTCTGATGAAAAATCGAACCGAAAAAAACCTGTTTTGATGAAAATCAAATCATAGATGGTGTGAATTGCTTAATGAATAAATTTTACTGACTTGTTTAGCTAAACATGCATGTTGACTAGATATAGTTTAAATTAAGTAAATTACCTATATGTCCTCTTGATATGGCCAAATGTATTGGAGTTGATTGAACAGAATCTTTTTCAAATTCCATCAACCATGTTGTCAAGTTGATCATCAACTTGACAACATTGAGATGCCGTTGTCCACAGGCAAGTGAAAATGCACTCTGGCTTTCATGATTCAGCTTTGTAGCCACAGTAGGATTTGTCTCCAATAAAAAGGCTGAAACCTCAGGATTCCCCTGACGACAAGCTTCATGTAATGGAGTTTCTAGCTTCTCATTCTCAGCTGCTACCAATTCCGGGCACGATTTTATAATCTCAGTTACCAACTCAACATGCCCAAATCTTGTAGCCAAGTGTAAGGCCGTGTTCAGTGAAGCCGTCTCTTTGTAAAAGAATTCTTTTGTTACTGCAGCCAACTAAGTTGAGTAAAGCTTGTCTATCATTTTTTACAATTGCCTCTAAAAGCTTTCGAGCCATTCTTTTGGCCATTTAGTAGGAGGAAGTGCTGAAAGAAAAGTAAAAGTATTTGATAGAAAAAGGGCAAAAAATGATGGATAAATTAATTTAAGAATTGGGAATTGAGATTAGGACCTGTGTCTTCTCCATGGAATTTTAAGGTTTTAAAAATATACTTTCATTGACACTGTCATCTTAGCACTTTCAAGGAATGTGACTGCAGTGTATCACTGCATCTTCCCGGAAACATTTTCCTAATTAATGACTCGACTTGATCTTACCTTAATTTCTTCGGTGGGTACCTATTTACTTATAGAATTTTGATCAGATACACACGGAATGCATGACAAGTTCTTATTGGCGGAGCTGTCTTGTGGGCTCCACAGCTCCACCAATGAGGACATACCATGCGTCCAGTCATGTACCATAAGACGTGCGACGATGCTCATTATATCGACTCTCTCGTAACTTTTTTTTTTCAATGAGTCTTCATTTTTATAAATGGTTGACTGCCACTATTAGTACTGACTCACAGTGATAAAACACCACAACATATATAAAATCATCTTGAAAATTTTTTTTTTTTGGGTTTTTAAAATATCCCCATCAAATCTATTAAAATGGCCTTATAAATTTATAAACCCATAAAATTTAAACTTTAACTTTTAAGAATTATAAAAGCCTACACTTTAATTAAAAATAATAATAGCCCACCACCCAAAATATTTTTCTATTCCCAAAAATAGGATTAATTCTTCTAGTTTTCATAGTAATATTAGAGCGAATATTTTCAATAATGAAATTAGTGAAGAATCATCTTTGGAATTGGATGAGATGAATGATAGTTGAGTTGTTTATGTAAGAAATGATACATTTAATAATATTGATAATGAATTTAATGCAGAACATTTTCAAAATATGGAAATATATAGAGAACAATTATAAATGCATTAGTAAATACTCTATATATTCAAAGTTTTAGTTTTTATATTTTTACTATTATGTAATTTAGCCCTAGGGTTGGCAAAAAGCGGGCTTGGCCGGGGCTTTTCTAAGCCCAGTTCAAGCCCACATTATTATGAACAAGCCCAAACCCTTTAAAAGCCCGTCTAAACTGATTTTTCATTAATTTTAAAATAAATTTTTTATAATGTAAAAAAATTAAATAAAAAAATTATTCAATACATAATAGAATAATAGTCTAATACACAAAATATTAGTATTACAACATAATAAATCACAAATACTAATAAAAAAACATAGTAATCTAATTATTTTTGAGTTTTTTTCCCTTTTTCTAATTTTATTTATTTTTTATTTATAAATTTAAAAGCCCAGGCTTTTTTCCTAGGCCCTTAACCAGGCCCACTATGTGCGGGCTTTTTATTTTTTGGGCCATGTTCAGGCTCAATCTATGTGGGCTTAGTTTTAGGTACGTGGATTTGGACCGGGTTGACCTAGACGTTTTTACCAATCCTATTTAGCTCTCAGTAATTTATTTTTTTAAATCTGCCACTGCCTATGATGTGTACTGTGTAATGTAAGGCCGTACTCAGTGGAGCGCAACTTTTATTGCTGCAAAAACTAAATTGCATTAAAGCCTGGTATAATTTTAGAGTCCAAAAAGCTTTGAAGCTAGCCATTTCCTTGGGCATAATATTCAGGAATATGGAACTAGTCAGAAGGAAATTTGGAAAATCACTCAGTGACTTGACCTGTTCGTTGTGCATAGTTTTAGTTAGATGACTTTGTTGACTTTGCATTTTGCAGGAACACAATTGTCTCCTTTGGATTATTTAAGTGAGACCTCAACATCAGATTTTTCTTTAGCGGCCTCATTTAATCAATTTATTAATCATGCACAATAGCATGTAGGCTCGGTTTGATACTGTTATACATCTAACGGTTGTAGTTTGGATATAAAGTTAATTTTTACCTCTTGCCTCTCGACTTCCTCCAATATTGATTTTGAAATTTTGAACTTATGTTTGTGCATGGGCTAGGGTTTGTTTTTGTTTTTCATTCTTATAGTTATTATTTTTGTCTTAGAGTTAAGTTATCTATTTTTTTTATAAATTAATTAAAAAAAAAACACTTTACAATTAGTGCCCTCTTATTACGTTGAAATAATTTTTAGTATTTTCAACATCACACCTAACGACCTAAAAATATTTCATGCCACTTGTGGGTTCTGATCATTTATATTATGAATCCATAAGAAGTGCATGGTTTCACCAAAGGTATAACCATTTTTATGTACTTATAAAATCTTATTCCACCTTTCGATCTCATTGATTTTCCAGTTAATTAACAAATTCATTCCTTTGCTTATATATAGTGGCAAAGAATTAGTGACCACATTATAAAACACTGTACAAGTAGAAAATCATAGCAGAAGATTAGAAGAGCAGAATAAAGTAGAAGAGAAGATCATAGCAGGAGATTAGAAGGGAGAAACTGTTGAAATAACTGATGAAGCTGAACTTGGATCAAGTCATATTGAAGTGCCAGCTGGAGCTCAGTCAGTTAACAGTAGTACCAGCTGCACGCGTGGGAGTTAGATGACGAGTCAGACCTGAAAGACTAGAATGTTCTAGTTGGCAAAACTGTTATGCAGAGATTCCATTGCTGATGTGTGATGAGTTAGTTAGTTAACTGAGTTTGTTGGCTATTTGAGAGACTGTAGAATCTTTGTATTGAGTTAGTTAGTTCTAGAATTGGTTATTTTTGTTAGATTGTTACCACTGTAAACTCAGCTCAATATACTTGTATATAAACATGAAGCTGAATCATAATTCACGTGTGGTTGAGATTCACAAATTACCTTCATTCATCTTCTTCATTCTTTCTCTGAAAATCCAACAGGAACAAAGCAGAAGAGAGGAATAACAGATTCGAATAGCAAAACAAAATAGAAGACTAGAATAATATAATAGAATAACATAACGTAATATGGCTGTGGTGTTTTATCTATAAGTAGAGACACGACTTCTCATAAAATTAGAAGACAGCTAATGACAGAATGTACATCATTCGTGCAACAGTAAATACATCATTTTAAGAATAAGAATACTTCTACGATAAGCAATGAAGAAAAATACTATTATAATGGAGACATTTACATAATCAAGCCCAAGGGACATGATTAGAAAATATCAAATTTTAAATTAGAAAATAGGAAATACATTTTCTTTTCGCCGGCGAAAGTGTATGCGAAGTGCTTCGTAATGTTTTATGTATCGAAAAATGATGCACACCCATCAATAAATCTCACTTCAACTTAAATAACTAATGAATCCCACTACAACTTTAATATAGAAAATTTTTTAAGGTAACTTTTTTTTTAATTAATCCAAATTTTAAGATTATTATTAAAATATTTTAACTTTTATTTATTCCTGTGTTGGGTTGAGGTAGAATTAGAATTATTTTAGGTAGTTACTTATATGCAAAATTTAAATCTGAAGAAGCATTTAATATGGTTAACAACCGAAGCCATAAGCGACAGAGACATGATATTAAAATATGCATTGAAAGGTACTCATTCAAGAATCATAAGGGTTTAGGTTTTGAGTTGGAATAATTTGTTGATTTCTATTACTGTTATATGACTTATTTTTCTAATATTTTATATATAGTTTTTAAACAATAATGTAACCAGACCGAAAAACGATATAACCGATCGATGGATTTAAAATCAAAACATCATCATGAATATTACTAACCGGCCGCAGCCATTTCATTCAAATTCCAAAGCAATCATATAACGAAACTAATTTCTTCTTTTTTTTTTTTCCATTTTTTTGCAAGCAATAAGACATTATTGTCTCAATAAAATTATTTCAGAATCAATTTTACAAAAAATCAATAATTCATAGAGAATAAGTTTGTATTTATGTCGCTAAACATTGTGTTAACTGAATGTTCTCATGTTATATTAAGAATATTGATAACTTTCTAATTACACCTAATACGACATTTATTATGGATAAAATGTAATTTATTAATTTAAAAATATAATTGACCTAAGGGTTGTGGTTCAGTTGATAACGCAGGCTGAGATTATGGGAAGAGTTTTCGAATTCGATCCCCACTAAATACACTTTGGGGAGAAAAATGAGGCTTAACTAAGACTTAGTCTCCGAATCTAGATTAGTCGGAACCTAATGTGACCACTGGATACGATGCCGTAAACATATTCCTACGGCAGAGAGCTAACCTATCGGGCCTAACACCCTCCAATGAAGATGCGCCACGTATGTAAGGGGCCCACTGGATCAATTCTCATTTGAAAAAATGAAAAGGCAATATTTAAATGCCTAAACAGTAAGACCAGCTGTCATGGTAGGAAAGAAAAACCATGCCTCGAAAAGTAACAATATCATTTTCTAAAAACAGACAAAAATGGGCGTCAGGTTGTCGGCACATTTCCTCCACCAGTTAATTTACAGTGACACGTGTCATATACTGATCAAAGTTCAGTGCTAATTAAAAGAATTTAAAAAATAAAAATAAAAATAAAAACATATATAACCGCACCATAATCAAAACCATGCCATATTCATGAAAATGGAGAAGAGAAGCTCAAACTCATACCCACACAATAATAATAAATTCAAGCTCAACCTCAAACACCTTCCTCCTATTGATCCATATTCAATCACCACCACAAAAACCCACAAGGTAATAAAAAAGATTGATAAATTTTTGTCTTTTTTTTTTTCTTACTTATTTATTAATTTGTTTTCAGGTAAAGTATGAGATACCCAGTTGCAGAATTGCAAAGCAAATGCCAAAAAAAGAAACGATGAAGAGTGGGGATGACGATGATGCTTTGTATTGTTTAACCAAGCACATAGATCCCAACAGCACCAGCAGCACCATCAATAATAGTGAAAGCACTGGATATGATTATGACGACGATAGAGTTTGTGAAAAAGAATCAACGATTGGAGGTACCGATCTAAAATTTTGAGGGTTTCAATGCATTTATGCATTATCTGTTTCAAGTATTTTTTTTTTTTTTTTTGGGGTTAATTTCTTATGAGGAAGGGCGTTGACAACTCCGTTTCACCAGACACCTGTTATTTCTAGCTGCTTCCACCGTTGCACAGTGCATTGAAAATGGAAATGGATATAGTTTTTTGTTTTTGTATTTGGGGTAAATTATCAAGTCGGTCCATAGGTTTTGATGTTTATCAAATAAAGAAATAATTTGTCTATTCCTACAAAACAGTCCCTGACTTTCTGTGAAATAACTAAATATTGAATAGTCACACTACTTTCTAGTTTTAAAGTTAGCTGCCTTTATCAAGTGTCCCTTTTTTTCCCCTTTTTTGGGCAATGAATAATAAATTGAGCAGTGCTTCGTGAAGTGATAATACGAGCTACATCATTTAATTTGAGTAGTGTTTCTTGAAAACCCAATTGGCATTATTAAGTACATCTCTTTTCTGCAAAAATCTGGTGATTATTGACTTTACCTGCTGATAAGAAAAGTTTAATGAAAGTGGTTTCCATTTTAGAGACACCCTATTGAGTTATAGTTTTTAAGCAGTCATTGGAAGCCAACTTTCCTATCAAGTTGCTTATGATACAAACTGTGCAAATCCGATGAATAGGCACTCATTAAGTTCTATTTTTCCTTTTTCACTCTTTTAGGTGCTCCAAATAAGGTGTCGGCGAAATCAAAATTGCTTGAGATATGTGCTGTAAACCATTGGAAGCCCCCTTTGTTTGATTGCTGCCAAGAGGAAGGCCCTTGCCACAGGAAAATGTAAGTGCAACATCTGATATTAAAAACTGGCTTTCCAGTTTTTCACTGATTGGACTTCTAGGTAAAATGACTGAAAACTGTACAATAGTATGATGGCAATTTTGTCGAACACATCATAATTGCTATCAACTCTGCTAAAATGTGATTGATCCATGTTAATGGAAGCAAGTGAACTACTATAATGACAGCATATGCGCAATCTTATTATTTTAGTTCTTGGAAAATGCAAGAAAATCCTATTGTGTTCTCTTACAAATCCAAATATTTTCACAGGTTCACTTTCAAGGTTACTTTTGAAATAGAGTCCTTGAACACCATTTTGGAATGCTTTGGTGCTCCTCAGTCCAAGAAAAAAACAGCAGCAGAGCATGCAGCAGAAGGGGCATTGTGGTACTTAGAGCATTTGGGTTATTTTCCAATCAGAAAACTGAAAAAATAATCAATTCTAGACACGAGCGTGATATAGGCTTTTCCTATAGTTTTTACAAATTTGTTGCTGGGCAAGAACCAAGCTAATATGAAACTGTAAATGTTTACTTGGCTAATCCATATATAAACTAAATATGAATGTTTCTTTTACAATAATCACAGTTGCAATATGTAGTTTACAGGGACTGTGAGTGCCTTGAAAGTTTTACTGTAGTTCTTGTAACAATGAACATTAGAAACACTTAGATGCCGTTCAAACTTTAATCTGAAATTTAGAAATGAGTATGCCATGGGGCCTTGTGTTACCCTCCAATATCAGTCAATATTCAAAGTTTCACACTGGATTTCATTTTCTTCATTCATTTTAGTTTTAGCTTTTTCCTGTTTCAATTCTTAGATCATGAAATCTGAGTGAAAAATGCTGCTTCTAATCCAGTCCTCGGGTGCTTTATTTTTCCTTTACTGAAATAGGAAGCTAAAGCAAATTATGCAGCTGAATTGGCACTATAAACATTGTTAACAAAAAGGGAATGTGAAGCTGAACAGAAACACTATGGAGTTGATTTTTCAATGGGAATCTTGATTGGAAAAGAATGAAGCAAGACTACAAGCATGCCGAACATGAGTAGAGAAATTTAATTCTAAGAATCACTTTTTCGAGCCCAAGATCACTACCGAAAACGATCTATTCTGCTGGAACATTCTGAACCCTTTCATCTTCATTGAAAAAAAAAAAAAAACACAAGATAAAGAGGAAACAGAAATGGTTTTTAGAAAAGCATATATGCTGAATTTTCATTATCTAGTTTTTTGGGATTGTCTCTTACTCTCTTTGCCAACAAAACTGTTCCATCCTTTTTACTTAAACAGTGTAGTGTTGTTGAATGGTATCAATATCGAGTCCCTTGAGTTTCACTACAGACTCAACATGTCCCTTGAGTGTATGAAGCTCCCTTAGCCTGGTAATAAAGTAAATGGAAACAGAATTATGACATTTCTAAATTTAAATAGTTAATCATTAAAGATGACATTAGCCTCCCGTGATCATCACCTTGCAACTTCAGCACGCCTCTTTGCCTGTTCAGCAATCTCAGATAATTCCCTGTAATTGTTCTTGTCATTGAAGAGTTCTGAGGTTTCCGGAGGGTGCAGTCCGTGGAGGGTTCGTTGAGCCAACGCCCATTGAGCCTCTCTCACACCTCTACCATAGTCCTTCTTTGTTGTGAAAGCAGTCTTCGTAGTCAAGTCAATACAAAAGATCAGAACCGTGATAAAAAGTTTTAGAGAAGTCAAAATTCATTTTCTTTTAGAAAATTATTAGATTACCTTGTTTTCCAGTAGGTTATCCCAGGCCTTGCCTGTCAAAGCATATCGAACGATGAACTTAAGAACATCCAATGGAATGTAGAAGACAATGCTGTAGAGCCATATAACTCCAGCCCATCCCCACCCAATACCATGGATTCTTGCAAATCCAAAATTAGCATACACAGTGATGAGCGTAGCCACCTGACATAAGTTAATCGGGGAAAAACAAAGGAGTCATTTCTGGTAAAAGTGCAAGTGAACAATAACAGCAATGTGACCTGAAATTTCTTAAACTCACCAATTGTGCAATAATAAAAGCAGTGATAAGCAGAAGACCAGGGCATTCAAGAAAAGACCAGCTCCTGGACCGAGTAACAAAGATGAGTGCCTGGCTTACAATGCTCACTTGGAGGTACACAGCAGCTGTAAGCTCATGTGGGCTGTCTCTGATGGATCTTACACCAAACCTTTCCTGCAAATGAAAACAAGATACAATTACTTGTATTACATCATTTAGGCAAAGATGAAACCAAAGCAATGGCAAACTATTAGTCTTCGATGTATATATGCAATTAAGAGTACTTTATCTGCAAGGTTAATGGCAGATTCTTACTGAGAAGAAGGTTGAACTGTGTATGGCCCAGAAGAAAAGAACAGTCATGACAGCCAGGTATGTGCCAAGGACTATGCCAGTGGCAAATATCTCCTTGAGCTTCCATGAGTCAGGGACAGGAGACGGCTTCACCCTGTCTTTGGAAATGGTCATGATTGTTCCATCATTGAGTATAGCAATGATCAGAACCATGAATGGGGAGAAATCGAACTTCCAGATAAGAGCAATGAGCAAAAAACCCAGCACAATACGGATTGTTATAGAAACTGCATAAATTGTGTAGTTCTTCATTCTCTGGAAAATAGCTCTGCTCGTTAAGACAGCACTAACAATCACACTCAATCCTGGCTCTGTCAGGACGATATCGGATGCACTACGTGCTGCATCGGTAGCATCAGCAACTGCAATTCCAATGTCTGCTTTTTTTAAAGCTGGAGCATCATTCACGCCATCTCCAGTCATCCCACAGATATGCTTCCTTTCTTGCAGCCTCCTCACGATCTCATACTTGTGTTCTGAATTCTTAAAACATTAGATAACTAGGATTGTGACAATATTCAAATTTCTTAAAATAAAAATATAATTTTTGTTAAGTACAAGGATGAAGTAAACCATACTATTTATGGGAAATAGCAAGAAGAAAATGAAAATTTTAACACACCGCTATTCTCACTTCTCAGATTTCATTGAAATTTTAACATTATTTACATATCCTACCAGTTTGTTACTTTCAAATTAATTCATGCCACATATGCTATCTTTCCAAATTTGTACACTACGCTCACAATTAAACAGAAAATGAAGGATTTCCTAATTACCTGGGAAGACTCCAGCAAAGCCATCTGCCTTCTCAATGAGCTCATCAACTGGGAGTGCAGAAATGTTCTCATCCTTGATCTGGCCGAGGAGGGCAGAAGAAGGATACATATTGGTTCCCATACCAAGCCTGCGACCAGTTTCCTTGGCAATCGCTAGCTGGTCACCAGTTATCATCTTGACATTGACACCAAGATTGAGGGCACGGCGGATGGTCTCTGCACTGTCATGCCTTGGAGGATCAAATAGAGGCAAGAGACCCACAAATTGCCAAGGTCCTCCAGGGCTGTCCTTGGTTTTCTCTGGAACTGACTGCAGAAGAAAACATAATTTTCACAGTCACATTTTCCGTGTGCAATATGCCATTGCTTGGTAATTTTAATAAAGTTCTTATCTTAGGAAGTTCTTGGTAATTTTAATAAAGTTCTTAGCTTAGGAAAGCATAATATCTAACCTGTTCAGCAACAGCTAGAGATCTTAATCCCCGATCAGCAAACTTATCAATGATGGTATGAACTTTATTCCTTACATCTTCCCGCAAGTTACATAGCTCAATGATCTAGTACATATTTCACCCATAAATTTGAGAGACAGTAAAGAACGCTGAAAATACAAAAAGCATCATGGATACGTGCTGACTAATCCATTACCTGTTCTGGCGCACCTTTGCTGATTCTATGCCAACTGCCATCAGAGTCAATGAATGTTATGGCTGTACGCTTCTCTACTGGATTAAAGGGCAAGAAATGCACCTCTGTGATACCTGCTCTGGCCTGTTGAGCAAGAAAAGGAGAGACCAAAATGTAAATCAAGATTTTCAACTTTGAAAATAGAAGGTTACAAGATGGAAAAAAAAGCTCGATGAACTCAGTAAGAATGGTGGGGGAAAATGTAGTTTGGTTCACCGTCATCGAACCATAGAGAATTTTTCTCTGATCAGAGTACCAGAATTATAAAGAAAAAAGATTTGAGGAATCAGTTCAAGCAATTTGAAGCAAATACACTTGCATAGCACAATGTCTGTGGCAAGTAGAATTAATTTAGTGGAGATTCAGCAACAAAACTAAGCTCTCATTTGCATACTTTCAGACCCTTGCACACATGCCTAACTTAACATTCTTTCCATTACGAAAGCTTGTCATCAATAACTTCACGTCATATTAGTTGCTCATATCCCAATAGTTTGATCTTATTCGCCAAAGTTCAGGTCATAAGGAACAAGCCATAGACGAAAATGATTTAAATTGAACCACCAGAGAAGGTAGAGGAAAAATGAATGCAAAAGACTTATCTCAAGGATAACACACCTCCTTTGCGTCTCCTAACATTCCAACAATACAAGCATCAATAGCGTCTTGATTTTCAACCCTAGATGCCCTAGCCCCATACAAAATCACAGTGTCCTTGTCCATATCCTTCACAAATACCTGAAAAATCATTGATTGCTTCATTGATCAATAACTGAACAAAATATTGCAACTATAGGTTGCATCAATCAATCCAATCATTTTCTTGTTTCTTTCTTCCTTTTACTTGAACATACAACTTTTGGTTCTGGTGTGAAGGATCCTTCACCTGTTCATCATAACATACCCCAACAATGTTTTTATACCCATTTTAGTTTGAGCACTAACCTCAACCAAGTTCTTGTCTACTGTGAGCTTGTTGAGAGTAAGCGTCCCAGTCTTGTCACTGCAGAGGACATCCATCCCTGCCATCTCTTCAATAGCTGTCATCCTCTTGGTAATAGCACCTTGCTGGGAAAGCCGGTGTGACCCAATGGCCATAGTCACGGACAACACTGTTGGCATAGCAATTGGAATCCCACCAATAAGAAGTACCAAAAGGTTATCAATTCCATTCCTGTATGCTCGGTGCTGAATTGGATACATGACTATTATCTCTACAACCATCCCTATCGCAATGGAGCATATGCAGAAGTTTCCAATAGCTGTCAGCACCTGATACATCATATTTATTGCATTAAGCAAAAACAAGAACAAACAATGAAAAGTTGTAATAGTTAAGCTCGCTAATAATCATTTGGAACATTTTGGTAGTGATGTCAGTGATCTACTACCATACACTGAAATACAAATCTTTATTTTCAAAAATTTATTCTATTTCCAAGCATATGTAAACCATATTTCTATTGCAGACTAGAAAAGGACATGGCTCCCAAATTTAATGTGCAGAACTTGATAAATAGAATCACTTTAATTCACAATTTAACCATGAAAACCTTATTAATTAGCTCCAGATGGTACCTTTTGGAAATGCCCTTCTTGATTGGTGCTGTCAACAAGGTGAGCAGCTTTACCAAAAAAGGTGTGCACACCAGTGGCAATCACAACAGCCTCAATCTCACCTTGCTTGCAAGTAGACCCAGAAAAGACCTCATCACCCGGCACTTTTGTCACAGGCAAAGACTCACCAGTGAGTGCAGACTGGTCAATCTTGAGCGGATCTCCATCCAAGAGGCGAGCATCTGCTGGAATAATATCTCCCAACTTGATGCTTATCACATCTCCAGGTACCAAGATTGAAGCCTCTTGCTCCCTCCATGCTCCATCTCTCAAAACCTTCAGTCAATAGTATGTAGACAGCATAAAAAAATTACCCAACATGCAAGCACAAAAGCGGGAAATGTACTACTTGTCCATTTAACTCATATTGCTGGGACAGCCCTGAATACTAAACAAACTTAGACTAGCACCCCATTTACTATGACTATCTGCAATATTTTCTATGCTTGTATCCTACCTCCAATACCAGCAACAGCATGGCCAAGTATCCATCTAAAAAGTACCTTTGTTTTGGGAGCAAGACCAGCCATAAGTGCAGCTGCAGCATTGCCTGCATTGTTTTCTTCTATGAAGCTTATAGTGGAGTTGATAAGAAGCAACGCCACTATACCTAGGAAATCTTGCCAGTCTGGCGGCTTGCCCTACATTTTGCAAATCGAAATGCATCAAATTAGAGGATTTTCACTGAAAGACGCATCAAATTAGAGGATTTTCACTGAAAGACGCATCAAATTAGAGGATTTTCACTGAAAGACCTAGTAATGAGAATTGTTTAAGTGCAAACCGACGTAGACAGAGAGTGGATTACCCCTCCATTTGCCAAAACAATGGCCATGATAGCTGCTATCTCCATGACCCACGAGAGTGGATTCCACATAAAACCCAAAAATTTAAGAACCTTGCTTTCCTGATTAAGCATTGTTTAAACGCATTAGTTCCCTTTGAAGTACTTACTTCAGAAAAATTTTCCCAACAAAATAATTAAAATAAAAAAAGTAAATGCCTTTTTCTCTTCAAGCTTGTTTGGACCAAAAATCACGAGCCTCTTCTGTCCTTCCTCGTTTGACAAACCTTCTCGTGTGCATTTTAACTGTTCGAATACTTCATTAACCGGAATACTCTCCTGTATAACACGAGCAAAATTAGTAAACATCAGAACTGAAATATTTCACAATCCAAATGAATTTTTGCTACCAAATTCAAACAAGAGCTCTTCTCAACAGTTCCTACTTCATTCTAATCCCATAAGATTGAATCAGTTGTATTTGATTCACAAAGATTATAACATCAATACAGAATCAAGAAAATATTCAACGTCAAGAATACTACAAGTGCATAAAAGGGTGCTTTTTCGAAAGTAATTTTAAATACCAGTGCTTCCCCAAAAGCACTTTCTACAACAGTGTATGCATGCATGGAAGATTAAAGATTAAAGAAAACAGAACTTACAAGATCAACATTCTCTTTCTTGATTTCCTCCAAGCTAATCCCTTTATTATTATTATTATTATCAGCCATTCTTTCTCTTTGATTCTTATCACTAACACACTCTCACTTCTTGCAAATAAATCTCAAAAATACAGTAAAATAGAAAATTCTTCACAGAAAGGCTCTATATAAAAAGAACACTAGCTCTAGGACTTTTCTTGACAGTATGATTGATTCCTTTAAATGCATTCTTTTTATTTATATATTTATTTATTTATCGGTTTTGTTTACGTGAAAATTTAAAAAAAAAATTAAATTTCGATTCTTCTAAAATTTAGGGAGCATGTAACGAACTGGGATTTGTTATAAACCTTTAAGTGTGCGAACGACCGGGGACCCTGTAGCCCCGGTCATTCGCTGCTCTTTTAACTTCACTGTTCACTCTTCGTCACCTACCAATCACATTTCAGTTTTGTTAGCTGTGAGGCTGTCACTGTGACTGTGAGTGAGTATTCGATAACTGAGGTAGCACGCATGGAAAGACTGGTGCTAAACTGGCGGGAAGAGTGTGGACACGTGGCGGAAAATTGGACTGAGATTGTAGTTTGTTAATTAATATTTAATTAATTACGTTCAATATAGAATCATTAATGAGTAAAATGTGATTAATTCAAAAATTAAATGTCGTCAGTAGAGTTTAGGGTTTTATTTGTTTGAATTTGAATGCTTCAAATACCAACTCCAGTTTAAAATTTTGACACGTGTACAGTTTTATTGAGATCATCGAATGTAAGTTTTTCTTAAAAAAGTGCAATTTGTCAAAAATGTAGTATAGAGATAGATGATTATCATTTAACACAAGACGCATTTATTGAAAGAAATAAAAGGTTAACCTAATAAATATTGGGAAATTTATAAAAATGGCTAAAATATTTTTGCTTCTTTCACAACTAATCACCAAAATTTTTTTTTATCATAATTAGCCAAACATCTGAATTTTGGCCCAAAGTGTCCTCAATAGTGCACCAAATTTACAAACACAAGCCATTCTTGCAAAATCCAGGAGGAATTAATACTCAAATCACTCTCTACACCTTTAACACTAACAAATGATCAAACATTCATCACTCTCAACAAATCAACGAATCGCATCAACAAGTTTTACACAACTGAAGATATAATAATCAATTATAGAGCTTGAGGAGGTTAGTGTTTGTTTTTATAGTATAATATAATCTTTTAAGGCATTAAGTTTAGGATTTAAGTTAAAAGTTTTTGTGTATTTTGTTGCAAATTTTGTTATTTTCCATTATAAAACCAATGTGACTTGTTAAAATACTTAGCTTAAGTTGAGAAATCTAATGAAAACTAAACACTTGAGCAAAAAACGAAACCCATGATAAGTGGGACAGGCAGAGCTTAGTGCGACAGGCAGTGGGACAGGTGCCTGTCGCACATAAACAGCGTGGGACTTGTGTGCGACAGGCAGTGGGATAGGTGCCTGTCGCACATAAACACAGTGTCTGCATGTCGCACATAAACAGCGTGGGACTTATGTGCGACAGGCAGTGGGACAGGTGCCTGTCGCACATAAACACAGTAGGTGCCTGTCGCACATAAACACGGTGGGACTTATGTGCGACAGGCAGTGGGACAGGTGCCTGTCGCACATAAACACAGTGTCTGCATGTCGCACATAAACACGGTGGGACTTATGTGCGACGGGCAGTGGGACAGGTGCCTGTCGCACATAAACACAGTAGGTGCCTGTCGCACATAAACACGGTGGGACTTATGTGCGACAGGCAGTGGGACAGGTGCCTGTCGCACATAAACACAGTGTCTGCATGTCGCACATAAACAGCGTGGGACTTATGTGCGACAGGCAGTGGGACAGGTGCCTGTCGCACATAAACACAGTGTCTGCATGTCGCACATAAACACGGTGGGAATTATGTGCGACAGGCACCGGTCCCACTGCCTGTCGCACATAAGTCGCTGCCTGTCCCACTTATTCAAAATTTATCGGGTAAATTGCGGAGGTCATAACTTATGATACGTGCGTCCGTTTTAGATGTATAATATACCGTTTCGAAGCTTGTGATGAGACGAATCATAACCTAGAATTGCTTTCTCTATTATACATAGCGTAAAAAAAAATTGTGATTGTATTTAAGTGCAACATGCACTAGAGGGACAGGTGCCTGTCGCACATGAGAGTAATACTTGTATTTATATGCGACAATTTTTGTCCCACTGGTACTCTCACATTAGTATACCTTTCCCAATGTGCACATGAGTAGCACATTACCAAGTTTTGTAGCGTGTAATCATTATTTTGTGTTTATATATTTCAGGCTTCATGGATACAGTTGTGCTTCAAATGTGTTACGATGGTTGGTGGGAGACGTTGGAGGATGGTCGTGTGGAGTATATGAATGCGAAGAATTCGGCTTTTATGATTCATAAAGATTTTACATTTGATCAGTTTCTTGCAAGAGTGTATGAGATTTTGGAGATTAATCGCGATGAATATATT
The DNA here is from genome assembly GCA_030449835.1 of Clausena lansium. NCBI lineage: Eukaryota > Viridiplantae > Streptophyta > Magnoliopsida > Sapindales > Rutaceae > Clausena > Clausena lansium. The sequence goes on from JASUUF010000369.1 coordinate 1,340,353, forward strand.
ATCTCTATGAAGACAACTTTAAGGTCTAGTAACACAACTTATCGTGCGTGTTCACTGCCTATGGACATATTTAATGATGAAATGGTCAAGGTTGTGTTACCTATGGCCTCTGAGGTAAACTATGGGTGCATCCCTATATTTATTACAACATCTCCTCGAGTTCCGTCCGAAGATGTTGTGCCACCTGCAGAAACTGAAACTTCTTTTAGAGCAAATGACTCTGTACGACTGTTTGAAGAAGATGGCTTACCACAAATGGTGCCGTTGCAACAACATTACTCGCCAATTCGCAACAACAATGACATCATTTATGATGATGGCATTACATTAGCAGACGTTGGAGGAGAGGTATTACCAGTGACGACGTCAATACAACAACGTTATTCTCCATTCCACAACAACGACATCCGCAACAATGATGATCCTATTGATGACATAATGAACACAGATGCGGACAATGTTTGTGGGGAACTGTATAATAATACGAGGGCCACTCACTTCGATGGTCTAGTATTTGATGGGGGTGTCGGTAATTCCGATGTTCCTATTAATGATGAGGATGAGGGTCGATACGATATTCCTGGTAATAATAGAGACAGGCAACCTATTCCTCCAATGGTCCGTGCGACGAGTACGACAGCAGTCGATCCCCTTACAAGTATTGCTCCAGTTTTGCCTTCAGACTTGGTTGCTCCAGACTTCGTTACAACTGAAAATTATGATTATATTGGTGTCGGTAAGTTATTCGCTGAGAAGAATAAGTTAATACTGGAACTCCGCAAAGTTGCCTTGCGGGATAAGTTTGATTTCAAGATTACACGATCAACGACTACGCGTTTCGAGGCCCACTGCTCTTCAAAATCATGTAAATGGCGTATTCGAGCAACGAGAGCTTCGAATGAGCGGAATGTTCCTTGGGTTGTGAGGAGAGTCGATGATGCACACACATGTTCTAATGAGATGTTGCCTGGTGGTAGTCGTCAAGTAAGGAGCCGGGTTGTTGGTCATATTATTGCAGATAAATTGATTCAAGAAAGACGGATATACACTGCGAATGACATACGAGCAGACATGCAGCAGGAATACGGTGTCCAATTATCATACCAGCAAGCATATCGAGCCAAAGAAGTTGGTCTTGATATAGTTCGAGGGACCCCAGCAGAGTCATACAACTTACTTCCGAAATACTCCCACGTTTTGACTTTGAGAAATGAAGGCACAGTTACTCACATGGAACGGGATGCAAATGGTAATTTCTTATACTACTTCGTTGCCCTTGGATCTTCCATCAAGGGTTTTTTACAATGCATCAAAGTCGTTGATTGCTGTAGATGGAGCTCATCTAAAGGGGTTATATCATGGAAGCATGTTTGTGGCAACATGCTTAGATGGAAACAATCAACTCTATCCGTTAGCCATTGGGGTGTTCGATTCGAAAAACAATGATGCTTGGGAATGGTTTATGGCGAAGTTACATGGCGTGATTGGCGATAGACCAGAGTTAGTATTTATCTCTGACCGATGCACTTCCATCAAGAGAGCCGTTATGAAAGTATTTCACAATGCAGGCCATGGTGTTTGCTTTTACCATATAAAGGGTAACATAAAGTCAAAATTTCGGATGTCCCAAGCTCTTTGGGAGCAATTTGAGCCAGCCTTTATAAACGCTGCGAAAGAATATGGACACGCAGAATTTAAAAAACAACTTGAGGGGTTGTGGATGCTACACTTGGGTGCCGCTGATTACTTAGAGAATAATGTGGGTACGTGTAATTGGGCAAGGTTAGAGTTTGATGGTAGGAGGTACAGTATTCTAACCACCAACATCGCGGAGAGCGTGAATTCTTTGATGAGGGAACTGCGAAAATTTCCTATTACTCATCTTGTTGATCACTTTAGAAAAACATTGCAGCAATGGTTTTTTGATAGGAAAATCGTGGCTGAATCGATGAGCACTCGCCTTACAACGTGGGCAGACGACATAGTCACTGATAGGAGAAATAAGGCTGAAAGAATGACCGTTAAGCCTGTGACTGGGACCTGATTCCAAGTCTTCGGTGGTGGTATTAAGGAGGGGTTAGTTGATATACGTAACAAGAATTGCTCCTGTAGAGTATTCCAACTTGATCAACTTGTCTGTGCACATGCAATTGCTGCTTGCCTCGCCATCCGAGTTGATTACATAAGCCTTTGTTCAGAATTTTACACCAAGGAATCATTGGTGAGGGCTTACGAACAACCAGTGGAGCCAGTTGGCGACGTTGCGGATTGGAATATTCTAGAGGAAATTCAATTAATGAACGTTTACCCACCAGTACAAGCACCTCCACCAGGTCGGCGCAAAGAGCTCAGAATACCTTCGATCGGAGAAGATATAAACCGGAGGACTGTGAAATGTGGGCGGTACAACTAATCGGGCCATAACCGCAAGCGATGTAAGAATCCCATTGCATCGAGTCATAATTAGTTGTTAAATTCTGAGCAATTATGCTATGATACCTCTTATAATTGAGGTATTTCACAATTATATATAAAATAGTGGATCCTCCATTTGAAACTCATTTAATTATTTTTATATGTCCAGAATTATTTTTATAACTCAACATATCAGCATGTAACCAGTATGTAACATAAAATCAAAAAATTGTACTGATTACAATTGCTTACAAGCCAATATCATCATTAAATATGTCAACGGCAATCTTCTTCCTAAAGTACTCGGCGTGGCTACTCGTGAAATCAAATTTGAGTCCGAACATTAAATACATCGTAAACATCAACAAAAAAACACCGCAGCCACCAGTACCGGGCTCTTGTTGTGGCACGCCCTTAACTGCCACTATCTGCCATGAGTCGGCGCTCCGCAGGTCTTGTCGGATGTTGTAGAATCCAACATCTTCTAGCCATCGAGGGAATATGACTTCAAATGGCTTGAACTGCTTCTTGTACGTTTTATCATCGCGAGATTGTACCAATGAGTCATAAAGCCAGATCTTCTTAGTACGAAAGTCCACTATGGCTAATATCGAATGATCACCCCCTATGTTCATAGGGATTAGTACCTGCATAAAAAAATTATCGTCACTTTAGTTGTTATGTTATAGAATGAAATCGTAAACTAATTACGTGTTAAAGGCCAATAAAAATTTACTTACCATATCGACATCCGAGAAAGATTTTGACAATGTGTCCTCACGCCCGTCAATATAGCTATTGAAGTTGTTGCTATATTGGAATGAATCGATGTCACAATCACCGTTATTCCATAGCTGCTGGATGAACACCTATACATATATAAAATTATCATACCAATTGTCGGGTAATCCGTCGAATGATTATCATAGTAAAAGAGACAATGTCATCTATTATATTTGTTAAAGTAATCACCCAAAAAAAAGTGTCCGTATGAGTGACACGCTGAGATAGCGCATTCGGAAACTGCTGTTGCTTTTTGCTGAGCAAGCGAAAATACGAATGAATATGCTGTAATGAACAGAAACACGTTGATTAAAATATGCAAATTATACAGAATAGTAACAACACTTAAGATTAAGTTAACACAGTACAATAATTACCTCGTCCTCTAGCCAGCCCATTGAAGAGTGGCCCAAAAGTACTTGAAAGAATGAGTTTGAATGACGGACTGAGCGGTCCACTGTAATTTTGCTAGCAAACCATTGATCAAACTCATCATGTACACGTGGATCCGGAAGTCCTCTAAGTGGATTTATGTCTACACTCGTACTGTCATCAATCTCACGGTCCATTCTTTCGAGGTTGCCTGATGGCTTTACGCTTCGTACTCGCTTGAATGGAGGAATCATGTAAGGACTGTTGAAGACGTACGACGGTATGTATGGACGTCCAAACTTACTCATTCCCGGAGGCGCCTCTGTGAGGATTTGCACGCTCTCTCCACTGCCGTCCCCAATGAAACTATACAATGACATAGGAGTGTGCACATTCTGATTGCCAAGATCAGGGTACACTCCACAGTCAGTCGGTGCCTGAAAATACGATAAGATGAACATATTAAACAAATATTTACTCAAATCTAATTCAACATAAACTTCAAACCATAATTTGCTCACCGGGTACGAGCGTCCACTTGGATCATCATTGTACGAGTGTTTCGACGAACCATCGGTATACGCTGAGATAAATCCCATGACCGCTTGTCTAAAAGCTTTTTGCTCTTTACACTCTGCCTCAAAATCCGACTTCAGTTTAGAAATGGACCGATCAATCCTATTCATCCGTCGAATGATGTAATCGAAATGATACTTTGTCCTCGACTATTACCAAAAAATATAAAATATAATTTCAATGACATATAAGAATGATTTCAACGTAAACAGCTCAGAATAATAAATTAAATCACAAGTAACCTCTGAATCCTCCACGTCATCGGAATCGGGTGCTTGTTTGTGCTTGTCATCTGCAGGATGCTCATCTTCAACGGAAGTCTGCTTCTCTTCTGTAGGGATCGCGGTGTCGTGATGTACCGCTATTTCCCTCGTAATGGGCATCTCGTTGATTGAAGGTTGATGCTGTGCCAAGTAAAATTAAACTAATGAGCCAAAGAAACTCGAGGAAATGTCTTTCACAATCACCATAGTGTTATGCTACTGAGATAACGATACTCACAGTACGGACCCAACTGGGGATAGATGGCACGTATTTCTCCACAGTCAGCCAATAGTTTTTGTCTTTCTCATTCGAGTTTGGCTGGATAGTTTGTAAAACGTTCCCCTGCATAAAGAATAAAAAACGGTTGTTAGTCTAATCATCCAGTATTTAGTAATATGAAAGTAGCAATATACATACACAGACACACACACACAAAGGAGGTACAAAAATTTATACATATATATTACTTACAAGACGAGAATTGTCATTGAAAAACGAATAAACTTCAGCAAAGTTTATTTTAGAAGAGGCGATGGGCTTCCACTTAACGATTCGGGGAATCTTCTTTTTCGTTTTGCAGACCCATTCTGACGGCAGCCTGTCAATCGACTCAAAAATCCAAGCCTACACGAACGAAAGTTACAATATCATAAAATCAATCATTATGTATTATTCATAATAAAATCCGAACTAAGTGATCGTAAAAAAATATGCAACACACCTGAACAGCGGACGTAAAGCCATAAATATTGTACTTTTCAATTTTATGCTTCGGATTTTCCTGGCGAGTCTGCTTAAATTTTTGCTTTTACCGTTCAATGCATTGGCAAGACTGTCGTATATAATTTCCCACGACATACAACCCCACGGACGACTTCGGAAGTGATCTATGTCGTCTACTTGGTCAAGCAATGAGAAATTGATTTGATAGTATTCCTTTCTTGCATATTTAACACGGTCTGCAAAATAAAACAGCGCGATCTTTATCGCATCAATGTCGTCCATAGCCTCGAAGTCCAAGTCCGCAAATCTTGACTCAAATTGCCGAAGATTCAAATTGCGAAACAAACCATCAAAATACTGAATAAGTAACCTATTAGGGGTTTTGTGGTGTTCGAGACAAAGATCTCGACCATATGAAAGTCCAGTTACTAGACACCACTCTCCAACTGATAACCGTATTAAATGCTCACCAACTTGAAACCACAGCTGATCTCTTTCTTTACTTTTTCCATGAGCCACTTGCCTAAGCAACACATTATGCACAAGAACACCACTGAACGAAAAGCTTTGTAACTCCAAGAAATGCCCAAAAACGTCTTCCTTAAACATTTTCAACTGCCGTTTTGCTAATTTTTCCCTGATGGCTTTCACAACTGTTTCTACTTTGCACATACTCGTGATGCGCCCAGGGAAGTGATCGCCATAAGGTATCTTCATCATGCCCGGTTTAATCCTCGATCTAAGTGGATTATCGCCCGCTATTTTCAATTTTGCCATATATCTGATACAAATCATATAATTAAATGGTTATGTCAAAGAATTAAATGTGATAGCCTAATAAATTTAATAAGAACACAGAAAAAATACAAAAAATTTACGCTGGGACTGTCTTTGTGTGCGACAGGGTACGACTACTGCATTGAGTGCGACAGGGTGCCTGTCGCACCCCACGAGTGCGACAGGGTGCCTGTCGCACATAGTGGAAATGTGCAACGCTACTGCCTTTCAGTGCGACAGGCACCCTGTCGCACTGAAAGGCAGCATGTCGTACCAAAGATGATGCGACAGCCTGCCTGTCGCATCTTTGAGCGCGCGCGGTGTGCGTGCGACAGCCTAGAGTGCGCGCTCAAAGAGGCTGTCGCATGCACGGAGCGCGGGCTAGGCTGTTGTACGCACACCGCGCGCGCCCAGGTGCCTGTCGCACGCACAGCGCGCACTGTGCTAGGCTGTCGCACGCATAGCCCCGTGGGCGCGCTCCTTGCGTGTGACAGCCTAGCACCGGGCGCGCTGTGCGTGCGATAGCCTAGCGAACGCGACCTGTGCGTGCGACAGCCTAGCACCGCGGGCTGTGCGCACTGCCATCTCGCACCAAAACACCATTCCCAATACATACAAACACACCACGCGTAGCATAAATTTTCTATAAGAAATTTCATCAAACACATAATACGCACTAGTTGTAACTCATCATTTTTGCTAAGTTTCGTTTCAGTAATCCCTCTAACAGCCTATAAGAATCTATAATCCCAATCAAATTCATTCAAATAATGGAAAAAATCAAGTTACCTTACCTAGGGTTTCGTCCGCCGTCGATTGCAGAGGAAATTTTCAGGTGTTGGGAATTTTCGGGTGTTTCGTTCACCGTCGATTGCAGAGGGAATTTTCGGGTGTGTGAGTTGATCGCTCAGGGTTTTTTCCTAAACAAAATTTTTTGGCTAATTATGATAAAAAAAAAATTTGGGTGGTTAGTTGTGAAAGAGGCAAAAGTATTTTGGCCATTTTTGTAAATTTCCCATAAATATTTGTATTTTAAGTGCTATTTATTCTTTATTACTAATTGAATTTATTTTCATATTGAAATGTATGCAATTTCCTTCTATACAATATTTATAATTAGACTCCGATCATCTAATGCACTTTTATTTATTTATTTTTTTAATCTAATATTTGGTTTAGAAATGTAAGTTATGTATTTTATTTTGAGAAAAATATATTTTTTCTTGATATATTATGGCAACAATTTTTATCTCAAATATTTATTTATTTATTAATTCAATTATTAATTTTTATAACTTTTAAAATTACACGTTATTTCATTTGCACCCAGTGTACAAATCGGGGTTCATCCAAATCGGGTCGGATGAACCCAATTGAATTTCAGATAATCCGATCTCAATCAAACATCATCCCACTAGATGTTTAAATTCATAAATAACCTGTATGTATGAAACCTAGCTACGAGTAGAATGAAGGAATAGTTGGTCCAAGCCCATTTCTGGCCCAGAGAAAAGTGTGGAACTGGACTTGTATTTTTGGGCTCACAATAGACTGAAAATTAAGGTCATGGTAGCTTTATTTAGTAAATTCTGAAGATTATTTAGACTGCTCAACTTTTTCGGGCTTCAAAGTCCAACCTACCTTCATATTGCTTTTGATTTGATTATTTTGTTCAAAATTTATTATATGTTTCGATATTTTGCAATCAAATGGAAAATTTTTCTTCATGTAAACCAATTGAAGGGATGAAGTTGAGCTAATATAAGGTTTGAACTTTGAGGTAAACTTCAAGGACAAAATTAGTGGCAGTGTATGTGATTGATCGATCCGAAGTAATACTAATCAAATTATATCTACAAAGTACAAACATATGCTAGACTTAATTAATTCTTTTTTATTTTTTATTTTTTTGTCAATTGTACTCTTTCATATGTAGTTTCAACTTTCAAATACTAAATGTATCATCAGGTATATTGTATTATAGAATGAAATTTAAAAAAAAAAAATCAAATGCATCAACTAACAATGCATTAATTGAGTGGTGGACATTTCCTCGCCTCATTTTTAAAATCTGAAGTTTAAATCTCCCTATATATTATGAGAGTAAATTTTCTTCTTCTTTGAACGTTGATTTAGAGTTAAACTTCAATTATAATACATTGAGACAAGTCCCAACAAATTTTTGATACATGCGCCATATGATGCAAATCAATACATTAGTAATGAATAATGAATTCAACCATCATTTAACATATGACATGAACGACAATTCAGATACAAACTATATATACCTCGATTATGAAAGTGAAATATTATCGTTAAACAATATAGATTTTTAACAAAGCCAATATTTTAATAATACTTACATATATACGGTACATATCTAACTCTAATGAAGATATTAATTAATTCCTTTGAGTCTTTGACCTCGGATTTTTTATTATTATTTTTCGATCATAAACTGAATCACAAATAAAGCCAATAATATAGGCACAATGTAATGCACAACAATAATGACACTTCAAACAATGACAAAATGGAAACAAAATCATTTGAGTGTAATGTGGGATCGATTTTTATAATTTCTTTATAAAGCCAAGAAAGTAGTCAAAATTTAATCATACTACGATATGGAATCTAATGTACAAACGTGGAAGAAAAACAATCATGAGGCATGATCAGCATGATAAACACTTAATCATTTTCATCCTCAAAATCATATTTAACTTTAGATCTCTAAATCATTATTGGATTTAGATACTTCGAATTGAGTGTAAGAGCCATGCACATTAAATTAACATACCCACTAAAGATCTTTGTTTTTTGGTGCATGCAGGTTGCTGCCAACTCCCTAAAAATACCAAAACACTCTCTTTCCCATTACTTCAAATATTTTGAACCAAACAAAAGAAAATACAAAATCAAATTAAAAAAAAATAAAATGCAACATTATTTATGTCTTCAAATTAGGGTGTTATTTCTAGATACAAGAAGAGAATCAAATTTCTAGATACAAGAAGAGAATCAAACTCTTTCATCCCTCTCTCTCTCTCTCTTTATTAGATCTCTTTATCCTTTTTCCCCCATCCCTTCACATGCATAGCCACATGATTTCCAAAATTACGTGCCCCCATTGGCATGTTAGCAAGCACATGCTTTCATAAACTTCAATATTAATTTCTTCTTACGTTTTCTAAAGTTATAATGGGGGTGGGACAAGGGCTATTCTCTCTTCATTAAAATCAATGTAGAAAGTCATATTTACACAAGATCACATCAGTTAATTAACAATAATATTTTATTTTATTTTTCTTTCTGTTTTGTGTTCTTTCGCTTTCTGACCATGTTTTTATTTTTTATTTTTCTTTCATATGCTACACACATGCCATATGTACGTGGTTCCATTTCTATTATCTCTTTGTCTTTTCACTTATTCATCACATGGGCAGCCATGTTTATTTTGAGTAGCATGCATGTTTGTATTTTGAATGTTAGCTTAGTATGCACATGGTTTTAGCTACTTGGTGGTACCATGTGTTATTGCTTTTCTTTTATGACCGCCGTTACCATATCGCATGTACCTATGACATTGCAACGATCGAAAATTATCTTGGAATGGTCAAGGTCTTAATTTGCTAGCTATATGCTTATCCACTCTATGATTTATCATGATTTCTGTGCATTGCAACATGCCAATTGAGTAATTATTGTGACCCATTTGATACAAGTGAACTCACACACACGTGTCTACAAATGTCATATAATCGAATGATTGAAAAACAACACTCCAACTTCATTCATGGACGTTATATAATCACTACGGTTCGTGTGGTTGAACTTTTCAATCAGATCTTACACTAATAAAACTTCTACATGTAAAGCTTAATTTTAACATAGAAAATTTTGATTGTTTATCGGTTGTCAATCACCACTTTTAGAAAATAAAATTATAAAATTACGTTATTAAACAATTTTTTTTAAGGCTATATTATGAGAAGAATGAAAATATAATGAAAATAAAATTAAGATAATTTAGACAATTTAACTCTAATATCTACTACCTAAAGTTCGAAAATTTAAGATTCTCCCGGTAGAAATAAAACGAGTGTTTTAATCATCCAAAAACCCCACTTTAATCACAACCAAACAACAAAACAAATATTGAAAAGAGCTTTTGATATTAAAATTTTTTTTTTTTTGGCCAATAGAGTAACCACACCGAACAAGCATTACGAATTAATACAAATCTAACCCATAAGATGAACCATATATACTGTATCACAACAATGTTGTAATTATATATGTATTAAATGGTAACATCAAAGATTTATGAGACTAGAAAATTAAGATTAGGTTCTCGAAACATTCTTTTTCTTGAAAAAAAAAAGAAAAAGAAAAAGAAGAAGAACAAGAATTGTTGATGTAAGTGAATCAAATTACCTAATTAACTTGGTGATGATAAGGAGATAAAATAGTACCATGTGGGTGAGTGGGTCTACAAATTGTTGGGACTAGACGACTAGTTTGTAGGACCATGTTTGCACGAGTTTTTGAATCCCATGCAAAAGCTGTAGCGTCTGAAAATCGCTAACAAAAAAAAAAAAAATTAAGTGGTTTTCCCTAAATGTGGATGCAAGTCATGAGCAAACTACAATCTCAAAGGATCATGCTTTGCTTCATCAGCAATTATAATATATACTTAATTATATACTTCAACAATAAATCCGTTTTGCTAAAAATTTTAGATAAAATATAATGTGTAATATTTTTTAGTAATTAATGTATATTTGAATACCTCAAATTATCTCACTAACCCTCACTTTTCACTTAATCTTACTACTTTCTAGAATTACCCTTATTAAAAATATAAAATTATTATTTTTATTTTGTTTTATTCTTTCTCCTCCCTCTTTCTAGCATAACCATCACCCCCACCACTTCACTGCAACGAGTTCATCATCATCATTAAACCCCCACCATTCATTTTCTTCACCATCAATCTATCACCTCCAATAATATGATGAGTTTTAACTATGGTGGTTTTAAGTATAGGCAAACAAGGTGATCGCTTAAGACCCATATTTTATGAGGGCCTCAAATTTTAGTATTTCATTAATAATTCTATAATTAATAAAGATTTTTTTAAATTACATTTTGTAAGAATGCCTATTAGACATCTCTCTAATTAATAATTATCATATAATTAAGAATTATTTTTTTTATAGAAAATATATATTTGATAACCTTAGTGTTAAAGAGATATAATTAATAATATTCTATAATCATTAATTCATTCATTATTAATCCTTCCAAGAAAAAAAAATATATTCTTTACCTTTTCAGTTTCCTAAAAGAACATAATTATTTAATGGTAGAATTTTTAACTTTGAGTGTTCCTTTTAATTTCTATTAAAAATCTTATAATGTCAAAATTTGGTAAATGAAAAAAATTTCTTGCTCTCTTCTCTACAAAGAAAATGATTACATTCATTGGTTTTATTTTATAAATTAACTAGTTTCTTGAAATACAAAGTGCATATCTATTATCTTATCAACAATTTATCATCTCAACTTTCTATGTGCTACTATTCTGAATATTTTATTTATTTGTTTGTTTAATTTTGTAATGGTTCTGATGGAAGTAAACTTTTAGGTTTTGTTTTTGAAATTTTTAGAATCTTCTTGATTATTGTTGAAACTCAAGAATTAAAGACATAATGAATTTTGAGCTCTTTTATGTTTTTTTGAGTATTGAAGTTGCAGAATAGAAAGATGCCTCATAAAAAAAAATTCACCTCAGGCTCCAGATAATCTAAAGCCAACTCTAAGTTTTAATGTTGGGTTTTGTTAAATTTTATGAACAAATGATGCGTTTTGTAGTTATTAATAATATTATTTTTGATTTTATGTGATAATATAAAATTTCATTTAATTTCAATTTGGGAACTGATTAGGAATTAATATTTGATTCAAACTGTGAATAATTAAAAAAAATAAAAGAGATGAGAGATGAGAAGTTAATGTATTGGGAGCTCGAGATAGATGAAAAAAATATTTATTTTTTAATTTTCAATATGGATAATTCTAAAATAAATAATATTAATTTGAAAAATTAAAAAGTGACGGTTGGTGAAATAACTTGAGAGGGTCAAATATCATTACTGAATATTTTTTTAATATTATATATAATTGAGTGATACTATTGGCACCCTCCCTCCTCTTTTTTTATTTTACAACAATAACATTTTTACAGGATAAGATTACATAAAACTACAACTATAATTAATTAAACCCCAATCCATATATTTTCTTTTTGATATAATCTCTTCGCAATCCACATGCCCCACACATCATAAACTCCTTCTTTCCAGTATCTAATATATATTGGATTCATTTTTTTTATACAGTTCCAAAACCATTTTGAAGTAATTAAGAGAAAACATATCAATAGTTTAACAAAGTTTTATTAAAAAAAAAATTATAAACAATAAACTTCATCAGATCTATTGAATTTTCTTCACCAAGTGGGCGCAATTATCTTATTTACCAAAAAATATAACTAGAAATTAAAGGCAAAATAAAAAAAATCCCAATAAAGTAATTGACTGAATGTGAAGAATTAGTAACAAAAAGAAATTATGTTTGATTTTAATTAAATTAATTTTTTCTTTTCTGTAATTATAAATAAGAATAGAGCTATAAACCTGCAAATGGGATTTCAAGTGAGTTTTATTGGCACCACTCAATATAATTCAATTAAAGTCCAATACAATTGAAGCCCACTAATACTCAAAATATAATAATAAATTCCCAAAAGTAGTAGGGAAATTCAAACCCCCACTTTAAAATTAAGGAGAATTGCTGCCCATATAAATTTTATATGTAACACCAACATGTAAAAAAATCATTTTGAGACATAAATGTAAAAGATTACCTTAATAGATTTCAGATAAGTAACCCATAAAGTAGTAACAATAATGAAAATAATTTTTTTTTTAAAAAAAGTTAGAAATTAGGGTGTGAGTGTGTGGCTTTTTTTTCAAATAAAACAAAAATGTCGCTGAGAATTGCATATTGTTTTTTTTTTTTTTTTGGTTTTCACCTGCTGTTAAGAGGCATGTTGTGCTTATCAGATGCTTATCTAGGAATAATTTAATATCCAATAAAACTTTGTCTATAAATTAAATAAATATAATTTTTTTTTAACTAAAGGAGAAATTAAAAACGAGTAAACGACTAATAAGCTAATGTAGGTCAAAAGTGCTTCTTGGAAAGTGATGCTTCTTGATAAATCAATTGCTGATCCCAAAACTTGTCATGTCTCTTATCAACTTTATAATGTAAAGCTAACGAGAATGTTTATTGAAAGAGGCAATTGATCATCAAGACTCCCAAGTATTCAGATCCCGTTCATATTGGTAAGTGAAAAGAATACAAATAAAATATTGACACGTACATTATTTTATTTTTTTATTTCAGGTTTTAAATAAGTGTCTTTGATAAATTTTAAATTCGATGTTCAGCACCAATATTAAAGTTTCATGTGCTAAGGACTTGACTGAATAGTTTCTAAATAGTATTATTTAATTTATTATTTGAGTTTAAATTTTAAAGAAAATAAAAATTAAAAAATTAATTTTAACTTTGTCTACCTCTCTACTTTTTATACATATAAAAGAAGTTACAGAATAATATATTTATAAGAGAATTAATTTTCACTTTATAATAACCAAAATCTAGTTAAAAAATACAGCTGCACGACTATCAATTATCAAAGACAACATCATTAAAGAAAATATTTTTCTATAATGAACATGTCATCTTGTCGTCCTCATAGTGAAACTGACCCTTTAAAAACTAATGACTTTGAAATTATTTTTATAATCTGAAAATATTATAATAATTTTTTATTTTACACAATATCTTTTCCAGAGAAGTTTCTAATTTTTAATATTTCTTTCAATTATTGACCCTCGAAATGATTGATGATTACCAGTTTAGGCTTCGTTCATTAAATCTAAAGAGCACAATGAAAATTCCAGTTATGATAATAAATGTACATTAGAAAACACCAAATAAAAATTAAAAAAAAAATCCCTAAAATTTTGAAATAAAATAAAAACCTTCATAATCCAGCACTGTTTTGCACTTCTAGATTGAGGATTCTTTTCCCCCTGTGAAATTTATGTACATGAGATATAAAAAGAAACAAAGCATATTTGCATATATCTAAAAAGCCAAATGATGGTATCATCATATGCCTTTTACACGTTCATATTTAATGTCAGCTATATAATAAGATCATATACCCCAATGCCCTTTGAGTCATTCACATTTATTCATGCTACTTTATATATCTACATTCATATTGTCACCTAAATGACTTAATAGCTTGAGAGCTACATAATCAAGATTAACCAAAACAAGAAACTAAATTGCAATAGCAATTAGAAAATGGTAGATTTTAGAATACTTGTTTATATTATAACCTAAGTTGAATTGCCACAACAAAGCTCAATAGAGCCATAATCAAGCAATTCCTCTATCATTTGCTCTATATGATCATCTTCAAGTGCTTTAAACTGTTGATTGTTATTAGTACTCCCAACTTGATTTTGCTCATTAACCCATTTTGTCTCCGGCCACCCGGCGCTCGTATCGATGCTTTTTCCGGCGAATGGTAATTTACATTGTGATTGAAGTAATACTGGCGGTTTTGTTACATTTTTTTTGGTCGCTTGGAGAGATGCCATGTGACATTTGTGTAACTTTGCCGCCAGAGTTGCTGAGAGAAGCTTAGATGAAGATGACTGTGACTCGTTTGGATTGTATGGAAAATTTGTACGGGCTTTTGGCCCGCACATGAGCCTTGCTGCCTCATCATATGCTCTTGCTGCATCCTCTGCTGTCTCAAATGTGCCTAGCCATATTCTCGTCTTTCTGCACAACAAAAATTACACAGAAACGTTTCTTTTAGTAAACGTTATTAATAACACCAAATACAAAAATGTACGAAAAGGCCCAAAGGGTATGCAAAGAAAATGCGAAAAGTATGAAATAAAAGAAACGTTTCGTTAGTATGCACATGAAAAATTAGAAACGTCTATTAATGAGGTTGGGAATAGAGAATTACAGCAAAGGGTGGCGGATTTCTGAGACCCAAGAGCCCCAGTGCCTTTGACGGACGCCGCGATACCGCTGTTGCGGCCTAGCCATTGTGGAGGTGAAACGAAACGTTTCTGATGATTCTTGAAGTGGAAATGTGTCTGTGGAAATGTCTGTGAGAACAAGCAGCTGGAGATGTTGGGGGGCTTTTGAGTGTAAGAGCACGAGGCTTTATATAAGCACATATTGCGGCCTTCTGGGCAATCAATCAATCAATGTATCAATGGGGACCCACAAGAGTTTTTAGTCGCTATTCTTGATTTCTTTAATAACAATCTCTTTTGCAAATGGGTGAAATACTTCTTTTTAGCTCATCCGTTTACATGGGTAATATCAATTTATTGAAGAAATTTTCTTTTTACAGTAACCCATTTTCGGTAGCACCTCAATTAATTAGTAGTAAATAATTTCTTTTCTTATTCAATGGGTGGTATAATTCGAGCCATAAGGCATTTATAATGGGTTTTGATTTTTTTTGAAATATAATATTCATACATCATCATCATCACATAGTTGATACTTAAAAGATTTCAGTAAGTTACCGATTACAATTAATACTATTGTAATTTCAAAAAAAAAAACACAATTTTTTAAATGAATTATCCAGTACAGAGACTGCTAAATTCTGCCCAAATTCAGATCATGATCTATTGTAGCCACAAAGGGACAAGTAAAACGTACATAGCTTTCTTAACATTCAAGTTAGCTCAGAATTTGTATACAAATTCCTTGTTTCTTTTATGAATGAAATTAATGGTTTTAAAGAGTGCAAGAGCTGCTGGTATTTGTTGTATTTGTAGTTAGTGGACATGGGTACGTGGCTCACATCACATTTACTAAACATAGGAAACCTACCCATATGCCACAATGTGAAGTGAAGACAGAAACCAATGTTTGATGTAATTTTCAGGCCCATGCCCCTCATCACCCTCAGCCTCTCATGCACATTCTTGTATTTTTTGTTCTTGCTTTCAAGAGCTTTTGTCTTTGTAGGCTAGTAGCTGCTATATTTGACCACAACTTCCATTTTTGCTTGCATTAGACAGACCAAGTTTACTATGGAGATAATGACATCAATTTTTAACACTCTTCTTTTGTCTCCTTCAATTATTCTTTTGATCATCTTTCAAGCATTCAAGGGTTTCTCACATGCCTTGCTATTATGGTCAATGGTTCTAGTTGCAATTTGCAACTGCCATTTATACAGAGCTAGCCTGTTTGGGCATAGGATCTCGTAATAGTATATAACATATATTTTTAGAACATGTAAAGATATACTCGAAATAGGAAACCATCCAATAACTTGGCAGTTTGAGTTTACTGTGTGAACAAATGAAAAGATTGATTTTACTTTAAATATTTAGAAGTGATATCGACCAAATATCCTAACTGTACCATCTTATAGTTGATCTAGGAGGTTTTGATAAACTTTTATTGTAAATATCAATAAATTTGTAATATATTATTTAAAATGTAAAACATTGTACTTGTCATATTAAAAAGTTATTTGATGATGAAATATGACTGCATAAGAATAATGTAATTAATTATCACTTATTTTGGCAATCATATGAAAAATAAATCCACCCAAAATTGTTTGGCACCTAGACACCTCGAGTTTATCTTTATCAGGAGAGATCAATAATTAGAAGCATTTTTTTTTCCCTAAAGACATTAGATGCCATGTTGAATCAATGAAATTGAGGTGAGATATCATCTTACATCACATCTTTGCTCTTTTCACCTCTACAAAGAAACAAACATTACACACCACAATGTCTCATGGGAAGTCTAGTGGTGAGCGGTGACCTCTAGAAAAAGAATAATTGGTTACCAAGATTGGTGGCAAGATATTAGTTAATGAGGACATTGCATTTATTAACTCATTTTCATGCACAAAGCTTTATGCATTATGCACGTATTCTGAATTTTGTTAACAATTTGCATCATCTTCACAATTTTCACAAATTTGTTTATTACCAAAACAATACCATGATATCATTCACATTTTATAGGGAAAAAAAAATACAGAATAATTAGCGGTTTATTTTGATCAATAAACCGACATATTGCAAGAGTTGGCTACACCATTGAATGGCTTGAATTTGGATTCATGATTATATAAGAACCCAATTTGCGGTTCAATTGATAGTGCACATTTACACTGAAGAGTAATGATAATTTGCATACACTGTAAACAACTTGAATTTTTATTATTGTCACACTTGCACTAAGATCAAGACATATCACACTCATTCTACAGTCATTGTAGGCCCGTTGTTTTTCTGCTTTGTTGAGCTTGAGCCAACATATTTTGAATGATTTTTTGAAATATTTTCACGGTAGATTTTGGATGATACGGGATTTTTCTATCTTTTGGAATTATTAGTGATCCCTCAAGAATTGAGAGATCAAAATTAGTTATCATTATTGTCTTTTCCACTTTAATAGTGAACGGCCAGCTCTAAAAAACAGTATATGGAATGCTTTGGTACAAAGTTGGATGTTAATGGCTAGCTATAATGACAAATCGATGCCATGGTATTTGGCCATTATTACCAATCACTCAAATTTTATTTTCCACTAAGATGGTTACACAATAATTATTATGCCTCTAAATTGTGTTTCTTAGTCTCTCTATAAGAAAATTTAAAATAATTGTAAATTGAGCGCTAATACAAAATGACCTTAATTTATTGATAAATAAAACAATGAAGTTGACTAATTTTTTTTTTGTCTATCATGCGAATTGTCTGTAATCAAACAGGAAAAATGCTTTGTTGCATGTTCGAGGAACAAAATCAGGCAATCCAACAAAAAGAAAGATACTAATAATCTTTGCTTATATTGGAACTTATTATTGAATATTATTTTAAGGGACAAAAATAGATTTAGTTAGACGGGGCAACGATACCTAGAAGGTTTTAATTTGCGACTTGGAGGGGGGGAAAAAAGGTAAAATTAAAGGTAACGCGTGCTTTGATAAAATCATACATAAGTCCAAAGACAAAAAGGCAAAATTTTTCTATGAGCAAAACACTTTATTTTGTGGCATTTTTGTGTTCTTTTCTTTACATTTACTCAAAGAATTATGACTTCTGTAATGCACTTGAGATTCTATCATCATATCATATCATCCTCCATGCAAACCTTAAAAAGTTGCATAATTTAAGTGGACAACTTTCATGGAGCCCTTTGATTTTGTGGATTACAGTTAAATAAGCTTTTGATTTAGCTAAGCTACAACTTCTTAATTATATTCCTAAATAGCAAACTGTGACTTTCGCACTAATTAGTTCAACAGATGAAATCTTTTGAGGTAATATAATAAATTTGAAGCATAAATTTGAGAGTTCCAAGCTACTCAACACAAGTGTGTGGACGATTTTATTTAAACCAACCCCAAACTTTAAAACGAATTAAATGAGAAATAAAATTAGCCAACATTATTTTGAGCCAATCTTTTTCTTTATTCTCCTAATTTAATACTACGTGGGGGCATCTCTGCCCCGGAACATGAAGAGTCAAGAAATTCGATTCCAAATTTACCAAGTATGAGAGAAGTGAAGGGGAGGCAGTTGTTGCTTTCTAGCTTTGTCCTTTTACTAAAGGGTAAATTTTTCCACATAAATGGCAAGCTTTGTTGAAAGTTGATTCAAGTACAACTGTAAACCAAATTTATAAGTTCTGATAGCGAGGAAAATGGAGAAAATGAAGCTTACTTGAAAAGCACTTCCCAAGAAGTTTTTGATCAAGTACCTAAGAAAAGTCCCCTGGAAAGTTGCTTTGTCAAAAAAATAACAATAATAATGTTCCTTGGACAGAATTTACATGCAAAATTCCAATCAACTTTATATCCCCATAAGAAGAAAAATGAAGAAAAATATACTAATCACAACCTAAAGACAAAAATCACATGCATACGATTTCACATTAGCCATAATTTTGCAAAGAAAATTCAACACAACAGATTCACACGAGAAAATGGTGAATCGTTAATTGTTCTAGCAAATACAATCACTGTGATGCATTGAAACCACGTCATTGCTTGAATCGTATTACCAACAAAAGGGGAACTCAACCAAAAAGGGATTTCCAAACAGCCTTGTAATTGTTAACAAAATACAGCAGCTTAAAAGGAATATCATGGATAGCTACATGATTGATCTAATTTTCACAAATCTTGTCAAGCACTGCAACAGATCATGCCTATGGGTGCAATCAGCATTGAAACAACTAAGTCCAAAGATTAAATTTAATGCTTATCTAAAAATATTTTGTCTCTCGTCAGGGATATTGAAAACATTGACCCTCTCAAGACCCTCATTCCTAAATTCTAATCTAAACTTCTCTATTGACAACAAGAACCAACATCTCATTCATTTACGGATTCTGGGAAGAAAAAGAAAATGCTATCGTGACATGAAAACGGGGAAAAAAAAGAAATTCTCATCATAAAGCTTCCATATATAATGCTCTCAGCCCAAAAGCAGCTTCATTTTCTCCCGCTTGTTCCAGCACGTGGTTTGCCTTTAACCTCAGTCTCCTGCATTGTCAAAAAAATTGCATATTTATCTTCTTACTCCAGTGATTCCAAAGATATGATATTCATGATAGTATATGAACAAAAAAGTAAAAGAACCTGTGGCAAGTGTAGATAGATGAAAGTCTTTGCCGTTGCTGGGTTGTGATTTTCTGCACCCTTACTCCAGTCATAACACACCTACAGGAAATGTCAAGATTAGATTTAGAAAGCAACTTTTCTAGTTTAAGTTTAAATGTCCAAGAAATCAATGCAATATGCTATGCCAGAATCAGAACATTGCTGGAAGAACCAGATATTTGAGTTGTTTAATTTCGTGGAAATGCAAATGCAGGTAACATTGATTTAACTTGAGCCATAGAAGACTAAGCATCATGCAAATAGACAGATTGGAAGAGAAGTGGATTTCTAAAATCCTGCCATTATCTTAAAACTTAAGACCTGCATATATCCTATCCCTACATGTGTGAAAAGGAGGATGATAAGAGAATCCAAGTCGACTTTAGGAAGATGGGAAGAATATATTTACCGAGTATGCAAATATTGAGCCATCATTATTGAATGTACTGCAAGGTATAGGTTGCCCGCACCTTGACATGGCCTGAAAATCGAGAAAAAATCACATTGTTTTATGTATTTCAGCTAGGAGGAACAATAACAACAACAATCATAATAATGGTTATTAAAGTAATAAATGGAAGTCAAAACACCTTGAGCCTCTGTTTACTATCCTTGTCCCAAAAATTAAATGCACCATCAGATCCAGCAGTTGCAAAAGTGTGATGTATCTGGACAAAAGAACAATTACATGAGATCTGAGCAATAGATATAGGCGCTTCACCTTATAAAATGAAGAATACTTAGATGCATCTCCTACCACACAAATCTTAAATGCTAACATGTGATGTTCATAACACCAAAAGTATATGCACTGAGCATCGAAACCCTCACAAAAGAAAGTACATTTCCACTGTTGGACAAAAATTCCTATGATACTGACATCCGAACGGCACACAAGATCTAATGCTTGAAAGATCTCTACTCTTCAGAGAAATTACAAATATTAGAAAAAATTATGTAAGGAATGGGGTTCATTACAAATGAGATTCAATTGCATAACTAAAGTTGCCTCAAATGAGCTATTATATCACTGCAATGTATACATCTATTTCTAAGTTTTACATCTTGAATTTTTTATGTAACCGAAAAGAAGAAATCAGAAAAACTTACAGGATGGAAATTCAATGAGTTGACTGAGTATATCTCACTACCATCTCTGTGGCATTTGAAAGTGAAGTTCTTACTTTGCTGTGAATCATCGAGATGATGAACTCCAACCCTTCCCTCAATTGAACCAACCTATAGGAATCATAACACCATATTCAACAGCCAAAATAAGAGAAGCACAATAGCCTACAAGTAAAGCAAAGATTAGAAGCAAAGACAGTGATCTCAATTAAAAGTTGGAGTCAATGTTGATGAAATTTAAAGAGGAATAGGTAATTGAGGCTAAACTTAGCCCCTCATTGTGGCAGAGGAAGCAAATTTAGAAACATGGGAAGATGCAACCAAATTGAAAAGGCCTCATACTCTTGAGAATAAAGATCAAGAAGAAAGAAAAAAGAGACACCAAAATAAATGAATGCGTACCAAGAAACCTTGCTGGTCAGGAAAGGCAGCAACACATCTCGTCTGGTACTTCAAAGGTGAAGTGATTCTCTTGAACTCAGTCTGGTAGCATAAGACAATGATTAGATATATTTTGGAAGATAATACATATATTGGATATAAATAAGTGAAACAAAAAATAAAAGAATAACATGTGAACGTAAACTATGGAAATCAATAATCCCCAGCTCAGTATCTAAACAAGTTAAACAGTAACAAGAATTCATCACCTCTTGACCATTTTTATATTACAATAAGCATGTGCCATACATGTTAAATTGTAATATGGGTAATGCGGACAACATTATCTAAACTCTTA
This sequence comes from Clausena lansium, assembly GCA_030449835.1. NCBI lineage: Eukaryota > Viridiplantae > Streptophyta > Magnoliopsida > Sapindales > Rutaceae > Clausena > Clausena lansium. The sequence continues at coordinate 1,361,958 of JASUUF010000369.1, forward strand.
TGATAGTGTATGAAGATGTATTATTACATCCAACCTTTAGTTTAAATTTCTTAAGTAGCCAGATTTCAAATTTTCTTGAAGCTATCGTGTCTTATTTATATCACCATTACATAAGAACAGAAAGAGCATGACTAAAATTATCAAGTAAAACTGAAAGATATAACACAACCAAGCCCATTCCAGTCTGCTATAATTTTCAATTAAAAAGGGGATATTGAAGACATGGAACTACATACTATAACTGTAGTCCATACGACAATTTTTTTCATTTTTTTGCAAATATACAAACATCAAGCTCTCTTCGGCAGATTAGTTTATTAAAGTATCCATTCGTACTTTTACAAAAACGAAAATGATATTGAGAAATAATTTTTTCCAGGCAACACCAATCAGAAGAAAAATATCCGGCAATAAAAGAAATCATACAATATTTTTATACAGGATGCTCTATGACATTGAGGAACCCTTTCAACTACAAGGGAAGATGGTTCCATACAGAAGGATAGCTTTCAATTCCAAAAACAATCAACAAATTATTACTTCTTCCATTCCAATTAAACAAGATAGCTAAAAGTTAAATTTCAAATCAAAGTCAACCAACTACTAGTGTGGCAGCAGCTGCTGCCACTCAAAACGCATGCTTCAGCCGCCTGCACTAAATTTGCCCTTTTAATCTACATATATAAATGAATGTTCTCATGCAATTAAAAACATTACCTGAGGATTCTGCAAGTTGAAGACAACCAGATTTCTATCTGCAGTGCCAACAACCATAAGCGGGTATCTCACTGTGAGTGCATAGCAGCGATCAGGCAGCTGTTGAGTGTGCACTGGATTTGGCTGCCTTGTATCCCAGTACCTAATAACATATTGGAACATCAAGAGGGTAAGGAACTCGAAATACAAGAACATCAAGAGAGTGACAGATCAACCACACACAAAATTATACAAAGTGCTTATAGAGAACACATGGCACCACATGGAGACTCAGTAAACTATTGACCACATCAGATTACAAATAGAAATAAAAGGACACACTGTAAACCCCAAAGGAGAAAGAAAAGAGAATGACTCACACAACTTAGAGAAGAAAGAAAGAGAAAACATACAATATTAAAGCAATAATCATGGGTGTTTTTCTTAAACAACGCCTAAATTAAATATGGCCCCCAAGGGTGTGGTCGGGTTGGTAACAGCACAGAGCTTGTAGCCGCTGACGCTAGAGTTCGATCCTTGGGGGTAGTAAGGGGGAAAAATAAAAAAGGCATTTGGGCTTTGCCCACCCCCCTTACTTTTTAAAATTAAAAAAAAAAAACACCTAAATTATATGTGAAAAAGAGTGCCAACAATTTGAGATTCCATAGCCCCTGCCAGCTCATATCCACTTTGAGCATCAGTAATTGTCGGTACAAGCTACCATGGCAGAACAAAACATGAACAGCATTTCCATTCATTCATCTGAACACAACATGGTCACTCTTCTGTTTGAGGTCATGTGCACCAACCACTTAACTATCCACATGCACATATTGTCCCACTTGGCATGAAGGTCAGTTCACATTGCTGCACGATAAAGACTTCTAACAGATGCACTTCTAATTATAAAATCAATTTATCACCCCAACCCAAAAATGCCACATGGACAGCAATTTTAAATTCATATAAAAAGAAGTGAAAATCTTACTTCAACGTCTTGTCCCAGCTTCCCGTGGCAAGTAGATTCATCTCTGGAATCCAAGCAACTTCCTTAATTGGCGCATCATGCATGGCCACAGTTACTGGCTGACCACCAGAGAGTAAAGGCCACATCTTGACCTGCTTGTCACATCCTCCAGAGAAGACAGTAGTTCCATCATCCTTCCATGCTGAGCAGAGGACCTTCAAATTGCAAAGACAAGAAAAAGGTTAAATTATCAGCAATCACAAATTCAACAGTATGATATTCTAACTACCACAAATCTCGCTTTAGATTACCGGATGGTCATGCGAGATTGATGCCTTGGGCACACTGGCCACAGCAGTGCCACTGCGTGAAATTTCCCAACACCTTACCTGTCAAAGCATTCAAACAAGACGAATGAGAATATCAAGGATGTTAACCAACAAACAGAAAGGCATAACTAAAAATATAAATAAAAGAACAGATGCCGATTGGACAAACCTGATTATCCCATGAAGTTGCAACCAAGATATTGGCCTTGGGACTGAAACAAAGACTTGAAACAGAATCACTGGGAGGTTGAGACACCTGCCGTTGAAAAATTTCAAGTAAATACTTCTTTTCTAACAGCATCTTTAGACTAAAAGACCAACCAAGCTTACTCAAGAATCCATTGGCAAAATAGAAGTCACAAAGCTTCAATGACAGAACTACACTTCACATACAACTACATGACAAATATCAACATTTAGCATATAAATTTAGAACCTATACCTAGAAACAATTTATCTCATGGAAAGTTTGGTGCATCAAACTTTTACATTACCAATTATAGAAAACTGTATCTTCATCAACCTAATATAAACTTAACATTCTGACCAAGTCTTCTGTATGAAAACCACACTATAAACTTCCGAGCACCACTACCAAGCCTGATGATTCACTTACTAACTACTGTTTTTTTTACACTGAAACTTCGACTCATTCACCAGCTTAGCGATTGGTTCACTTTCAACAATCCTTTCAGCAAGAAAGCAAGCAAACCAATGATCATAGCATAGCCTTAAAATAATACTAATAATAATTCTTTATCGAAAAAAGTACGACTAATTTTTACATTAACACAAACAATTAAGCTTAAACCTAACAAAATTATATAATAAATAATTTACATATCTTTCTACTTAATCCGAATGACATCATCATAAGCATTAATTCAACAGTCGTCAAATTCATCATACACGAGAAACCGACTAGAAATTTAAAGCTAAATAATTTTTAAAAATTATCGAAAAGAGAAAAGATTAAAGAAAATAAAAAAAATAAAGAATAAAGTATACCTCGATGGATTTGTTAGGGTTTTGATTGGTGGCAACGGCAGCAGCACCGAAAGTAGCCATTATTGCTTGGAACAGTTCAATTAATTTGCTAATTACTTGCTAAGTACTGATTGTTTCGTGATATTTTGTTAGTGACTGAGAGAGCAAGGGATTTAGAGAAAGAGCGAGAAATTGTTTGTTGATTTGGTGGTGATTTTGAAAGAAGAGGGAAACGAAAAGCTATTTATAGAGGAGAGGAGAAATGTAGTGGGCGTAGGTTAAGACTCTGCGCATACCCCGCGTAGCGTTGTATCAACGCCTGTTAACTGAACTGCGTAATAACTACGACCAACCAGCCAAGATTTGAGTTGCAGCTAGGGATGGCAGAAAAGTGAGCGCCCGGTCCAGCCGAGCTTTGGCCCGACTTTTAGGCTTCAGGGTCAGGTTAGGGCTTCAGGTGTTCGAACTTGAGCCGGATCGTGCTCGAGCTAGGCCTTTATTGAAAAGTTTAAGTCCGGTCCTTCAGCCCAACAATTAAATATTAAATATAAAAAAAAAAAAATAATTGTATTTAAGTTTTATTTGGCGTAATTTTTCAAATTGAACTTATTTAAGTAAAATTTTTATTAATAGAACTTTTATAAATAGAGTTTTCACCTAAAAAGTTTAAGTTATTTAGTTGTCAATGAAAGTATTTATTAAAAATTATAAAATTACTTTAATAGGTAAATTTTTTAAAATTATGTTATGGAAAGAATAAAATAAAATTGTTAAATATGTAAAAGATATTTTAGACATTTTAACATTTTAAACAATTTGAGTTTTTGTTAGTATAGATAAAATAACTTATTTATTCTTCAAAAGTTATACAAAAAAAAAATCAAATAACAACAAAAATTTTTATAAGAGCTTATGGAATTAAATAAACACTTATGACTATTAGATAAAGCATACCGAACAGATAATTTTTAATTGCATTGTGATAATTGATATCGTGTTTGGTTTCTATTCAATTTCATTTTAATTTCATGTTATTTTATTATATTAAGTGTTACTAACTATTAATAACTTTTTTTAACTTGTTTTATCTTTTAGTCTTTCCTTCCTTGTGAAGGTCGGTCTTTCCTTCTTTATAAAGGTTAGTCTTTCCTTCCATGTGAAGGCTTAGCTTTTCTTTCCTTGTGATGATTAGTTTCCACCCACATTTGTGGTTGTTGATTCCGTCGTTAGTGGGGCTAAATCTTTGGATTTTATTTGCAAGATCACTTTTTGCTTCTAGTTTGAAACTTTCTGTTGTTTCGGAAGAATTCATGTGCTTGAGGATTGATAAAAACCAAATCTATTGGTGGAATATGATATGAAAGGGCTAGGGATTTCCGAATTGGCTCCAATTTGGTATGAACATTCCTAGTAGAGGTATTTCTTTGTTTAAGGAATCTCTAGTGCACTTGCTTATTTCGCTGGTCTTCAGTGTGCAAATGCATTGATTTTACCAATTATTTACTGTGATAGATATATGTATGTTACTCTTGGATGTATGATCTTGTGGATGTTAGTTGTTAAATCTTGCTATGTATTGTAACCATACATAGGTTGAATGGAAAATTTTAAATTAAAAAAAAGTGTTATTGTTACTTAAATAAATTGTTAGATAAAATTTTAAAAATAATAGTTTATTGTTAGATAAAATTTTAAAAATAATTGTTATCTTTAATTACTAATATGTATTGTATTGTTAAAAGTCTACTGTTGAATCACTTAAATTAATAGTATTCACAATTTAGATCTCTATCTCTCAAATATTAGAGGGATATCTATTCTGTCCACAAATATGCAAAGAAGATCTATCTAATTTTAAATTGAGAGAGGAAATTTTAAGAGGGCTTTGGAGAGCATCAGCTCACCACTCGGCCAAAAGCCAAGACGTGAATTGGGAAGAAAATATTGTTAATGCTAAATAAATTATGTATAACCAAATTCAACATGCAAATTTCACAATATTAATAACCCAAAATAATTGATACACATACATAAAAGTTTTTATTTATTTATTTGAGAGTTTTTTTCATTTATTTAAAAAAAAGTAGCGGTAGGAAAATTTTAAATTTTTTAAATTAAATTAATTTTTAAATTCTTTTTTTTTTCTCAAAATTTAAACTCAAGTTATCAACTAAATAAAGTTGTTTGAAAATCACTCAACCAGATCGCTCTTTGAAAACTACTAAGCATGCCGCAAGGGCCCTAAAACCTATTGGGCTCATTTCTTAGTTGGACACTTGGACTCATAATTCACTCATTCCTTTAAATTCTTCTTTCTATTCTATAAGCTTCCAAGTAACAAATGGAATATGATCATGAATCGCATGTATCTGGCTTGGAGTTGGAATCATACACAATCTTGCACTTATTATTTTAGCATGGGCTCTCGAACTCGAAGATATACTGTGTATGAATTGCGCCAGTATAGATCTAGCTTGGAGCCAATTTTGAGATAAAGACGTCTCAGTAACAGTTATAGATACTTGGGCCCTTTTTCAAATTCTTGTCAACTTAATAACTTCATCAAACAGAGAAGAAAAGAAATCTCAAACATCTAATACATAATAGAAAAGCAAAAGCTAGCTTACAGGATTATTCAAAAGAAGAGATATAAATCATTTCACACACAGAATCGCCGATATATAAATTTGTAGATAAGATCGTTATACCATTTGTTTACCTTCATGGAAAACATTAGGGGTGAAACAGTTGCTCCGAAGCCTACGGCAAATCCAATTGACATGACTATGAAGAACCAATCAATTTCATCGCTTGAAGCTGGTGGCGGTGAAGGTTGTAACTCAAAAGGACGTGTTTGGCTGTCATTCGTCAAAGGAGGTCCGTACAATCCTTTGTTTCCTTCGTAAGAAGTTGGTGAAAATGATTGAAGTTGAGTACTTGTCGGAATCTTTCCCACTAAGTTATTGAATGAAAGATTTAGCACCGATAGGAAATTTAGGCTCACAAGCTGGGCAGGAATTTTCCCACTGAGGTTGTTCATTGAGAGGTCCAAGGACTCAATCTGTTTCAAGTTCCCAAATGATGATGGGATCGAGCCTGTGAGAGCATTATGCGACAGGTTCAGAGCATAGAGTGATTTGAATCGTCCCATTTCTTCTGGTATTGGCCCTTCAAAATTGTTGCTTGAAAAGTCAATGGAGGTGAATATATTTGGGACCTGCAATAGCAAGATCTCTACACTTTTCACTGTAACTATTACAGTAACCTCATAGAATTGGTCGCTCGCCATCTCATATCGATCGTGGTTGAGCTCAGATCCAGATTTGGTTTCAGCAACCATCATCTCCTCCATGGTAAGTAACCATTTTTGTGATAGTCTTCCACTGAATTTATTGGATGCTCAGTCGACTATTTGAAGCAGAGGCCAGGAGACATTATTTCTCGGACAACTAATGTGCTCGGAGAAGTTGTTGGATCGCAAAACTAGAACTTGCAAACTAGAATCATTCCTTAACCAGCATGGGAATGTATCACTGATCTGGTTATTCCCTAAGTTTAAAACCTGCAACATATTGCAGTTGACTAGAGATTTTGGAACCACTCCTTCTAGTTGATTTCCATTGAGATCTAGAATTTGCAACTCACAATTTCCTGGAAATATTGTATCAGAAAGAGTGTCATTGAGGTTATTTCTCGCTAAATTTAAAACCCCTAGAGTGGTGCTATTCTTGGTGATTAAACATGTAGGAATTGTTCCACTCAAATTGTTGTTTGATAAGTCAAGAACTTGAATACCAATGTCAGCTGGGATGGAAGTAAAATTATTGTTGGAGTAATCGACGTAGGAAGTATTTGGTGACGTGTAAGGGATATTTCCTTGAAGCTGGTTGGAGTGCAGGTCAAGCAAGCCGATACAAGAAATAGAGTAAGGTTCTTGCAAGCTCACTAGGAGATTGTGAGAAAGATTTAAGAAGTAAAGATTGCACTACCAACTTCCCAAATCCAATTTGGTATTTTTCCAGATATTTGGTTGTTTGAAAGGTCTCGGTTTGCTTGAAGCCAATCTCAATCTGCTAAACTTGTTGGAAGAAAGATCGAGGCTTTGAAGTTTTCTTAGTTCAGAGAATATTGAAATGGGGACAGGCCCTTCTAATCTGTTGCCACTTAAATAAAGGTGAAACAACATAGAAGAGGACACATTTGAAATTTCAGGAAGTTGGTTCTCAAACTGGTTGTTGGGGAGGTCAAGTATCTCCAGAATTGGAAGTAGAAACAGTGATCTGGGGATACTTCCATTAAGTGAATTGTGCGACAAGACAACACTATTGAGATTTAAAAGTTGTTCCCAGAAGGTGGATGAGATCCCACTAGTTAAATTATTGGACGAGAGGTCTAAACAGTTGAGATTTCTTGACTTGTGAAGAGATGGGATGGGACCAGAGAAATGGTTAGATGAGAAGTCCAAGAGAAATAATTGGGTGAGATTAGCCATTGAAGTGGGAATTGGCCCTGTGAAATTGCAACTTCTAACATCTACCCTTGTCAAATTTTCAAGGTTCCCAATGGAATCGGGTAGTGTCCCTGAGAATCCCGTCATCGGAAGGATCAGGTTCTGAAGAGAAGAATTCTTAGGAAAGTTTGGCAAAGAACCCTGAAGCAATTTGTTATTTGACAAGTCCAGAGTCTCAAGGGTTGGAACCTGCAATATCTTTTCTGGAAACTTCCCTTGCAACCCACACTGGCTGAGATCCAAAGCCTTCAAATTCGACAGATTGGCCAAAAACTCTGTGCCTGAGGATAGACCGTAATTGTCATGCAAACGAATCACGGACAGTGACCGTAAGTCTGCCAGGTAATGATTGATAGGACCTGAAAGATCACAGCCGGACAAGCTTAAAACTTGTAGATTGGGCAGAAATGATAAAGCTTTGCACCATTCAATTCCGGAGGCGGACAAATTTACTTGATCAAGATGTAGTTCTCTGAGATCTGTTAAGTTCTGCAGAAGCAAGCTTAAGTTTGGGATCTCAAGTCCCCAGGAAAATTCTGTTGGGAGCTCAGGGCCTGACAAATCAAGAGTAAGCAACCTTGTCAAGCTTGAAATCTAAATGGGAATCTCCCCTGCGAAGCCACCTCGAGAAAGATTCAGGTAAGTCAAATTTGTCAGGTTGCCCAACCTGGATGGTATTTCGGATCCATCCAAGAAAGTTTATTGAGGCTCCGCAGATATTGAAGATTGAAAAGGCCAGCTGCATCCTCAATCCGTAAGTGATTGGTTCCCTGCTCAAGTCGAGACCAATAACATGACCTGCCTCATCGCACCTTACACCGCTCCAATCACTACAATCGGAGCTTTGATGACTACTCCACCGACTCAGTTTTGTAGATGGATAGAAACTGATATCGCTTAATGTGAAACTGTTCTTCATTTGGAGTAACAACGATTGTTGATCGCTCTGACATTGGCCAGAAACCAAAACCATATGGATCCCGAAATAATTGGCTAAAAAGGGTATCAAGAAAGGCCATGATAAGAGTAAAATTGATCTCATTGGTTAAATAATTGCTGAAATGAAACTTGAAAAAGAGTGATGAAACTTGGGAGTTGCGATGAATTCATATAGCAGGAAAAAGATGGCCCAAGTTCCTGGAATTTATACCCCAACGTATAAATTGGGAGCTAGAAGTACTACAAAAGTCGGAGAAAAAAATTGAATTTTGGTTAAATGCCTACATCAAAGACAGCAATCTTCCATTTCCATAGACCCAAAATTATGACAATAAAAAGTTAGTGGGGACACGCATAAAACTATACAAGTCCTTTAAAACTTCGTTGGGCTCATTTCTTTTAATATTGTCTTCATTCTAAAATTTACTAAACAAATATCTTGTTACAACTAAAATTTAGCATGAACTCTCGAAGATTGTCTATGAATATTGCCGTTGCCTGTACAACATATATCTAGCTTGGCGCCAATTTGGAGATAAAGATTGTCTCGACCACAGAAGTTAGTGGGCCCTTATTTGAAATTCTTGTTAATTATTTTATTAACTTTATCAACCAGAGAGAAGAAAAGAAATCTCAAACAAATAAGACACAGAAAAGAAAAAACTTTTAGGATTATTCGAGGGGAAGGATACTTACACCCCTAAGGTTTGGGAAAATAATCATATAGATCCCTAAGTTTTTAATAAGGAATACCAAGACTCTCTTTTAATTATAATATCCTTTATAGATGGTAACTAAAAAAATTGACTTTAAAATACTTTAGTAAATACAAATATAATTTGAATACTTTAATTTGTCCAGTAAACTAATAATATTATAATATTTTTTTAGTATATAAAATATATTTTAGAATGAAAATTATTATATATTTTTTATAATATTTGTATTTATTATAAAAATTTAATTAAATCTTTGGGTTAAACAGATTTTACAATTAATAAAATATATCTCATATATTAATAATATTAAAATAATTTTATACAATATTGAAAATAATAAAATTTTTAAAGATTTATTTTAAATTATTAAATAAATATTTATTATAAAATTTAGTTTAATATAATATAGCATTTTAAAGTATTGAAATATTTTTTAAATATTGAAATTATTTTAAAATATATATATTGTTATACTTATTTTAATATTATATTTCTATTTATTATAAATATTAGAGTCAATATTTTTAAGTTAGTAATGTCAAAATGTATTATAATCAAAAGAGAGTCTTGATGTTCTTTATTAAAAATTTTAGGATTTGTATAACCATTTCAAGAATGTAGATGTGATTTTCTCATTATTCAAAGCAATAATTTTTTTTTTTTGTATCAGCTGCAGTTTAAAAACTACAGCATCTCAATCTCAAACACACCTAAAAGCCTTAGGGCGTAGACTTAGGAAAAATTTCTGATAATTGATTGAATGAATGCAATTCGTTCTCGCGTCAGTCGCGTGAAACTCAACTTTGATTTGCGTGTGGGACCCGTAGACTCGTAAAAGTCTTGTAAGGATAGAGCTAACATTTGATAGTGATTTTATTGGTTGTATGAAGGGCCAACTCAAGGTTCATATACGCGTCGGAAAATTATTTGCGTATAGTTGTTACTAATTTCCTTCCATAAACACTCATTTGCATTAACATTTGTCAATGATTCTACACCATCTTTCGTCGTCTTTATTATATTAATTAGGATTCTCTCTGCCTCCTCCAGGTATATTCTTTGGACGAGGATTCTCTCAAACTGACTTTCATTATGGGATTCTTAAAATCATTCATCAGTGATACTTTGAAGAGAGAATGTTTGGAGGTTAGTGAAAAAATGTGAGCTCGTTAAGAGATATTTTTGATCCTGTGAAAGCTAATGTGGTCTTTGGGATTTTCTCCCATTGTAAATGCTATAGAAACCAAATCATAAAATATTTTATTTTTTTTCCTAAAATTATAAATATACCACAAATGAAGTAATTTTAATTTGTTAAATGAATCCTCCCAAAGTCAATCATTAAATGAGCAAGGTTTATAAGCAAATTTATTTTAACTACCAACGGTTTTTATGAAGTTTCGATAAATAACGTGGACTACAATATTAATTACCCTCTTGGAAAATAAACTTTTACCAAAAATTAAAAACTTAAGAATATATAGGGGTGTGGCCAAAAAAATTAGACCTTCTCATAATCTAAACGTATATGAGGTTTTTAGGATATATCTTTTGACACGTGTGCATTATATTTTTATTTATGTATGGTCAAGATTTACTTCTTTATTTTGTTTCTGTTTAATGACTATCAATTACATGATTGTATTTGCTCAGATAAAAGAGAATCTTGATCCGTGGCCAAGTGATCTTTGGCTCGAGTTTGGCTTTAGTAGAGATAGGGATTAAATATTACAATTGAGATTCGTCCACCTCTACCTTTTAAAGATAAGCAATGACAATTTTTTTTATTAAAGCTATTTAAATGTAGTCTTTTCAAAACAAAAAATGCTTTGTGTACACAAAATTACACACAAAGTTGCCCTAAAAAAATAGAATGAGGGTACCACACAAAAAGATAAAATTAATAAATTGAATATCTTTTGATGAAATATTTCTTGTCTTTCAATAATTTTGTGCATTTTTGTGGGTAAATAGCGTTACTTTTTAGAAAAAAATTCTCAAAAGCCATATGTAACACTCCAAATCTAACATGTGTGGAGCACGTAGTAGAGAATAGGGTTACTAGCTAATTAAAATCTTACACATAATTCTTAAAATAAAATACCTCAAATTTATTCAAATCAATCCACACAAGTCTACAACAACGCAAGGAACGATTGTAAATTCTTTCCTTCTCTTATTCCACTAACAAAAGCAAATAAAAAAAGTATATTAACTCTCCTTTTCTTCTTCCTATTATTTTCTAAATTTGAGATTCAACACTTGGACTTGTACGTCCATATTGTTATAAGTTTTTCTTTTTGAGCAATCAATCCACTGGCATCATGGAGCTTTGAGTCTCACAAATCAAGTAGTAACTGAGACGTTTCGAAGTGTATTAGGATTATTTTAATTAAGAATTAAGTATCCAACTGGGCATTTTTTTCTAGTGGTACTATTCTAGCATTTTTATATTTTGTTTTATGACTGATTGAATGACACACGGTATAAAATGAACGGGAAAACAAGGCTAACAGCTAGCACTGAAGATTTTGGTGTACAGATTGATTTTTAACATACCAGCGAGTCAAAAATAAAAAAATTCAGTTCAAATATTAGATCAAAGGAGTAATTATAACAACCTAACCCAAATTGTATGAATTAACTTACATAATCTTTTGCAGTTGTAGGAAAAATTCTTGAAACCATATCGCAAAAAAGGAGTCGATACACATTAAAATACGAATTATTTAATAATAATTTTTTGTGTTTGGTTTAGTGTTGGACCCGATGATATATAAGAAAAAGTTGCAAAAACTAACCAAAAAGAAAGAAGTCCAAGCTTTTGTTAGGCATGTACTCATAGATCAGAATCTTCTCATCTTTATCAATGCAGCAGCCCAAAAGTTTAACAAGATTCTTGTGCTGAACCTTAGCTATCACTGAAGCTTCATTTTTTAACTCTCGCAATCCTTGTCCAGGTCTTCCTGAAAGCCTTTTCATAACTATCTCATCTCCTTTTTTTAACACTCCCTGAAAATCGTAAGTTTCTAGATCTGTTAAAAATGAAATTATTGCTCCAAAAGAAAATGAAATCTTATTACCTTATAAACAGACCCAAAGCCACCCTCTCCGAGCTTATTTGCGTCGGAGAATTTATTTGTTGCAGTAGCAACACTGGAAAAACTGAATAAGGGCAATTGATCAACTTCCTTCTTTTTGCTTCTTTTTGTCGGCTTACTGTTTACAGGAAGCTCTATGTTAACGTTATCGGCTTTCAGGTTCAAATCCAAATCAAACATCATCAAATCCTCCCCTGAAAGTTAGAGAAATTAGTAATTAAAGCTTTAACTAAGATATGTATATATATGTACGCATATTCAAATCTCAAAATCGTGCAATTAAATGAGAAACTTCTACCTCTACTTTTTGGCTTTCTTCTTACACAATAGAAAATGAAGCCTAAAATGGACACCCCTACCAGAGAGATGGACAAGACGATAAAAGCTTTAATACTAAAGGGGAATGTTAATATCAAGAAGCCAGCAGACGCCAAGGCAACAAGAATAGAGTAATGATAGAGCCACAAACTATTTTGTACAAACTAGTTGTACAAACTGATGTGGCATAAATAGATTGGTTATATAAAACTCTCATGGGTCCACATAATTTAAAAAAAAATAACTGTTATCACTTTGCAACCAATCTATTCATACCACATCAGTTTGTACAACTAATTTGTACAAAATAGTTTGTGGCTCTATCATTATTGACAAGGCGAACAACTAATTTGTACAAAATAGTTTGTGGCTCTATCATTATTGACAAAGCCCGACACTGGTATCAGCCCAGATACCAACACTGGCTCTGATACCAACAAAGGATAACTACTCCCCCTGGGCTTTGTTGGTATCAGAGCCAAGGGGAGTAGTTATAATACAGTATAAAGAATTTGTGTAGTTTATCCTTTTATATTAACACCTATGTGTTTGTTGAATTTTTTACTGGTAGTAAGTCCTATTTTAGGATAAGGATTCCGTTTAGGGCAGTAAAACCATACATGTAGGCACACATATAGGTTTTGATTAAAAGGGTTTTAAACTGCATGGATTCTCTATTCTGTAGAGCATCCTCTTTCTCTAGCTCTTCTTCCGAAAGGACTAGTGTTTCGAAGAATGTTGTGAATTATGAGGAATTCATAATTGCAGATTTTGATAAAGCTATTGATTGTTGGGAACTACCAAAGATCTCTAAAGATATGATTTATAAGACTAAAAAACTTGATTTTTTAAAGACAGATTATGTTATAAAGACCGAAGAACGAGATATCACTCTTTCGAAGCCTTTTGAAACAATTCAATTATTTTCAGAGCATTCTTTAAAGCATTTAAAAGAAAAGAAGTTTAACTATGTGCATATAGGCTTAATCCAAGTCGGAATAAAGCCCCTCACCAAAGAAGGCTTAGATACTTCCATCTTAGCCGTTTTAAGAGATGGCAGATTCATCTCTTTTGACGATTCTTTACTCAGCAGTATTGAATCAAGTCTTTGTAAAGGCCCTATTTCATTCGACTGTTACCCAAATATCACAGTCTCTCTTAAAGACAAAAATATCCTTAAAAGTATGATTCTTCAAATTAAAACCCACAACTACCATATGATTGAAGGATCAATTCCTGTTGCATTAATATACAAAATCTCTTATAAAGCAATGCATTATGCGTTCAATACGCAACATAAACTCCAGTAAAAAAGAGATGAGACTCTTCTCTTGCAGACTGATTTATCTAAAGCAAACACAGTTATTCCTAGACCTATCCAATGGAAGGATATTAATCTTCCTGAAGAATGGATTCTTGAAGGAGCCACTGATCCAGTGATTCCAAAACAGCTTGAGCCTAATACAGAGTTGCAAAATGTAACTTAGTATTCAGACGGTAAAGTTAAATTATCTTTCAAAAGGTCTACTTTGTCTAGATTCTCTGATAGAGAGTCTGTTTCTAGTATTCCTTCAATAGAAAGAAAATTTTCCAAAATTCCCTCTGTTATAAATCTTCCGTACAAAGATCAACCTAGGTTTTCCACGTCTGATATTCCTAGTTCCTCTATTCGTTCTGTTGACTATACTACGAGTGTTCCCCATCCAATATATACTAGTAATCAACATGAACAGAAAAAGGAAGAGAAAGAACCTTCTCCTCCAACTTCCCCTACATTTTCTACTGTTACAGAAAATGTAATCGGTGTCCTAGAAAAGGATTTTGAATTGGATAAAACCCTTCTTCATAAAGATTTTTATTCTGATTTGAATAGAGAAAAAAGACTTTGGTTTTTCGAACATTTTTTAAACCAAAGAAAACAAATTCAAGAGAATTATTATGAATTTGTAAACCAGCATAAAGTTCATATTTTATTTTTTGATTGGTTTGAAATTTATGCTTCTGATAACCATATTTTTTACCCTTTCAAAGAGTCAAACCCCATTACTGCCAGAAAGAAAATTCCTGAGTGGAACCTCTGATAGTGACAGAATCATTGAATCTGAACACCCTCATATGAGAAATATAACTATTGATCATGGTGAGCCCCCTGTTCAGATTAAAGCCTCGCCTTATAAAATTCATAGAGTTAATGACCCAGATAAAGATTTAGATAGTATTATTCAACAGAATAATTTCTGTAATGCTAATCTAAATACTATAAGAAAACAGTTAACAAGATTAGAGAGTCAATTTCAACAGTCTACCATAACTGTTTCTCCTATTTCTACTTCAAAGTCGACAAAGTCTGATGACAAAAAGCTTAGAAAACCTATTTTCGAGCCCTTCCAGATCTCGAAAAATAGTCAAAAGCTTGTTTATGAGTCGAAATCAGATTTTGCTAAAGCCATTAAAGAACAACTAGATAGGATAGAATCCTCTTCTTCCTCCAAAAAAGTTGAAATTGCTCCTGACACTCCCTAATCCAGTAGTAGGATTGGAGTATTGGAACAAGACCAGTTTTCTATAGCCTCTTCAGATGCAGAAGCATTTAAAGAAGAAACTGGGTCTATACCTAAAGCTAATAAAATCCATTGGGAATTAGCACTCCCTACTACTTCCCATTCCCCTCCTGATCTAGCCATTGATAATAGGCCTAGTGCAATAAACCAGTCTCGGTTTAATGCATCTTCTGTCTATGAGTGGAACATAGATGGAATGTCTGTGTATAATATACTTGGCCTATTACAACAAATGACTATGGCTGCTAATGCTTATAAAACCCAATTAAGAACTTCGGACAAAGCCATTGCAGAAATCCTTATTGCGGGTTTCACAGGTCAACTTAAAGGTTGGTGGGATCATCTTCTCACTAAACAACAACAATCTGACATTTTGAATGCTATTCAAATAGATGAGGATAAAACCCCCATTCTGGATGAATATAATAGTCCCATTCAAGATGCAGTTGCGACTTTAATATTGACCATTTCCCTCCATTTCATAGGTGATCCTTCTCATCTACGAGATAAAAATGCTGAGTTACTACATAATCTAAGATGTAGAAAACTTAGTGATTTTCAGAACTATAAAACCACTTTCTTTACGCGACTCTTTCTAAGAGATGATGCAAATCATATTACTTGGAAAGAAAAATTCCTTGCTGGTCTACCAACTCTCTTAGAAGAAAAGGTAAGGAATTCTATTAAAGCTTTATATGACAATCGTATTCCTTATGATGAGCTAACCTATGGTGAATTAGTCAGTTTCATCAATAAGGAAGGTTTAAAGATTTGTCAAGATTTAAAATTACAGAAACGCCTAAAATGGAAACTTAAGAAATCTAAGCAAGAACTAGGAGGTTTCTGTAAACAATTCAACTATGACCCTTTTAAAACTTCTACTTCTAAAGATTGTAATGGTAAGTGTTCTACAAAACCTTACAAAAAACATTACAAATCAAAGAAATACAAGAAGTTCTTACCCAAAACTCAAGAATCCTCTTATAAAAAACCTTTTAGGTTTTATAAAAAATCTCATAAAAAGAAACAACCTAAAACATTTTCTAAAACGCCTTTCAACTATAAAGAAGCTACATGTTTCAAGTGTGGAAGAAAAGGCCATACTGTAAAATTTTGTAAAGTGAACAAAAAACTTCACGAACTTGGTCTTGATGATGAAACACTTTCCAAATAGCCCCTCTTTTAGTTGAATTTTCTGATTCTGAGTCTTCTATGACAGGAGACAGTGAGCCCCTGCAAGTTGATGAGTTAATTGACTCTGATACTTCTGAATCAAGTGATGATTTTGATACAGAATCCTTTCTTTTAAAGAAAATCAATGTTTTAACCAAAGAACAAGAAACTTTTCTTGAACTAGTTAAACACATTTCAAATCCTGCCTTACAAAAAGAGTATCTTGATAAACTTTTAAAGACCCTTGATAGAAGTGATAAAGATGAACCCTCCAAAACCCCTGTTTTAAAGAAAAATGCATATGACCTTACCGAGATTCTTGATAAAAAGAAAAGTAAGAAAAATGCACCAACTATTCAAGACTTACAAAAAGAAATAAAAGAAATCAAACTTGAGATAAAAGAATTAAAAGAAAAGCAGAAAAACGACTCTGATACTATCCAACTTTTATTACAAAAACAATTGGAAAATAATTCAGATTAGGAATCAGAATCTGAAAATGAAGAAAATGAGCCTGAAAATCAAAACACCGACAACATAGAATCATTACCAAATGATTTCCTTTTTGTCTTAAAGCAAATTACAACAAGAAAATACCTAATAAAAATTACATTAATCCTTTCTAAAGAATTTGAAATTGACACCATCGCCTTGTTCGACACTGGTGCTGACTTAAACTGCATTAAAGCAGATATTATCCCCAAAAGATTTCATGAGAAAACTAAAGAAAGGCTTTCTGCAGCAAACAATTCAAAATTAAAGATCACCTCTAAAGTTGATGCTTCAATTCCTAACGATGGTTTTGAATTTAAAACTTCCTTTCTTTTGACAAATGACATACATCATCCTGTCATACTTGGAACTCCTTTCATAAACCTCATTACCCCTTATACTGTTGATTATGATGGTATAACTTTCAAAATAAAACACAAAAAGCTCAAATTCCCTTTTATTGAAAAACCTAAAACTCGAGATTTAAACATTGTAAAAGCTTGTTCTATTTATCAGAACCAAATCAATGTTTTGCTAAAGAAAAAACAAAATGATTTATTTTATCTACAAAAAAATTTAAATGTACAAAGAATTGAAAATCAATTACAAAATGATTTTATAAAAAGAAAGATTTCCGATTGCAAAGCTTTGATTGAAAAGGAGATTTGTGTTGATATACCTTCTGCTTTTTGGGAAAGAAAACAACATTTGGTTGATTTACCGTATGAGTCTTCTTTTGATGAAAAACAAATCCCTACAAAAGCTAGACCTATTCAAATGAATATGGATCTGGAACAACATTGTAGAAATGAAATTAAAGATTTGGAATCCAAAGGTTTAATTGTGAAATCAAGGTCTCCATGGTCTTGTGCCGCTTTCTATGTCAATAAAAACTCTGAAATAGAAAGAGGGACACCTAGATTGGTGATCAATTACAAACTTTTAAATAAAGCTTTAAAATGGATTAGGTATCCCATACCTAACAAAAAGGATTTGCTTAAAAAACTCTATTCTGCACTCATATTTTCAAAATTCGATATGAAGTCAGGATTTTGGCAAATTCAAATTCATCCTAAAGATGTGGCATAAATAGATTTTGGCAATTATATTTTCAAAATTCGATATGAAGTCAGGATTTTGGCAAATTCAAATTCATCCTAAAGATGTGGCATAAATAGATTTTGGCAATTATATTTTCAAAATTCGATATGAAGTCAGGATTTTGGCAAATTCAAATTCATCCTAAAGATGTGGCATAAATAGAGTAATGATGGAGCCACAAACTATTTTGTACAAACTAATTGTACAAACTGATGTGGCATAAATAGATTGGTTATATAAAACACTCATGGGTCCACATAATTTTAAAAAAATAATTGTTATCACTTTACAACCAATCTATTGATACCACATCAGTTTGTACAACTAATTTGTATAAAATAGTTTGTGGCTCTATTATTATTGACAAGGATAGAGTAATGATAAAGCCACAAACTATTTTGTACAAACTAGTTGTACAAACTGATGTGGCATAAATAGATTGGTTATATAAAACTCTCATGGGTCCACATAATTTTAAAAAAATAACTGTTATTACTTTGCAACCAATCTATTCATACCATATCAGTTTGTACAACTAATTTGTACAAAATAGTTTGTGGCTCTATCATTATTGACAAGGATAATAAAGATTGCTAAGCAATCCATTGAGATCGATGATCAAGTGATTATCCCAAACATTGCGACGTGTATAATTCATATATCAGGGTATAGGTCAGCGGTGAAGAGTCGCAAACATTATTCATACGGATTTTGAAAGCACAAGGAAGATTCGTAACATGTTGTTGGACAAAGACACGTAAATCCTAAAGTATAGGACTTTGATTTGAGTATATTTTTGAAGGGAATGAGTTAGAAGCAGATTACACTATACAAATTGGAACCCGTGCATTGTTATATTTGAACAAAAGGGTGAAAAACAATAATAAAATCACCATTAAAATGTCGTAATTTTTTGTTTAAACTAATGACCAAAATGTTGTCGTTTAGATAGTGATTTTGTGTATCACCCTTTATCAAAATCTTCTTTCACTAATCATTATTTTATTTTTAAATTAGATTAAGAATACACATAGAAACATGTGGAAAAGTCACTTGTTTTCTATCCTATTTTTAAGGAAAAAAAAGATAGGGATAGAATTTTAGTTTTTTAGATAGAGTTTGTTTCCTTGTTTCTTGGTCTGCAGCTAGTTATTTACTTTCCTACTCTTGCACGTTATGTAGTTTAGAATCTATATATGTATTATGTAATCCTATTGTAAATAATAAAAAATGAGATACATATTTCTTCAATAATTTTCTCATAGTATCAGAGCCGCTCTTTGATTCTTGGGTTTAGTTTTCAATTTTATTTGAATACCAATGTCATAGAACAACGAGCAAGGAACTTCTAAGTTATCTTAAAAGCAGTCGAAACGGCCTCTACAACCATCAAGTCATGTTTCTAATGATAGTCCATCACTTCAGATCACAACCCATAAATTGAATGGTCAGAATTTTCTTCAGTAGTCCCAATCTGTTAAGCTGTTTATCAGAGGTAAAGGGAAGATTGGTTATCTTACTGGTTCAATTAAAGCACCAACTGAAGAAGACCTAAAGTTTCAAACTTGGGATGCTGACAACTTAATGATCATGTCATGGTTAATGAATTCAATGGAGCCAAAGATAAGTCAAACTTACTTGTTTCTGCCAACAGCAAAGGATTTGTGGGATGCTGTCACTGAAACCTATTCTGATTTGGGAAATTCTGCTAAGATTTATGAGTTAAAAACCAGAATTCGAGAAACCAAACAAGGTAGTCAAGGAGTGACTAAATACTATAATATTTTTAAGGGCTTATGGCAAGAATTAGATCAGTACTATGATGGAGAGTGGGAATGCACTGTTGATAGTGCTAAATACAAGAAGATGCTAGAAAAAGAGTGTGTACTTGAATTCTTAGCAGGTTTGAGTTCAGACCTTGATGAAGTCCGTGGGCTAGTACTTGGCAGGGAACCTCTTCTTTCTATTAGGGAAATGTTTTCTTATGTAAAAAGAGAGGAAAGTAGAAAAATTGTGATGATGGGAGGTTCTTCAATAGAGAACTCAACCTTGGTCTCTGTTACACCATAAGCTCCACTGGTTGGTGGAACAAAAAACCAGAAGAAGAGTGATGAGAAGGACAGAGTTTGGTGTGATTATTACCACAAGCCAAGACATACTAGAGATGCATGTTGGAAGCTTCATGGAAAACCTCCAAATCTGAAAAATAATAAATTCTCTAGTAAATATAGTCGTGGTTTCCAAGTTGTAAGGGAGAATTAGCCGACAACCAACGCTAGAGAATCCGAATCTCAACTCTTCACTAAAGAACAGTTAAAGCAATTGTACAAGTTTCTCAATTTGTCACAATCTCTCTCAAATCCTTCATCCTCTAGTTTTTTAGTCCAGAAAGGTAATAATTTCACTGCTTTAGGAGTTGTTCATAAGAAAAAAGATCTATGGATCATCGACTCCGGAGCTATCGATCATATGACCATCCATTCTAAATTATTTTCTTTATATATTCCATGTTCTAGCAGTCAAAAAATTTAAATTGCTGATGGTTCATTATCTTCTGTAGCAGGAAAAGGATCTATTCCTATCTCCACAAATTTAGTGTTAACATCTATTCTTCATGTTCCTAATTTGGCTTGTAATCTTTTATCTATTAACAAAATTACCAAGGATCTTCATTGCATTGCTAAATTCTCCCTTTCATATTGTGAATTTCAAGACCTGTGTTCGGGGAAGAACATTGGCAGTGCTAGAGAGGTAGATGGTTTGCACTACTTTGAGAAAGATGTTAGTTTGCGTAGAGAAGCTCAAGCAGCAAATAGTGAACTTTCTTTCTCTGTTGAAGATGAAATAATGTTGAGGCATCTCCAATTATGTCATCCTAGTTTTTCTTATTTACAACATTTGTTTCATTTACTGTTCAAGAATAAAAATACTTCTCTATTTTAGTGTGAAATTTGTGTATTGTCCAAACATCATCGTGCATCTTTTCCTTCACAGCCTTATAAAAAATCTGCACCTTTTTCTCTCATACACAGTGATATTTGGGGACCCTCTCATGTTACAAACATTTCGGGGGCTAGATGGTTCATAACTTTGATTGATGACCACACTCATGTTTGTTTGGTGTATTTGCTTAAAGAAAAATCAGAAACTACAATCGTTTAAAACTTTTCATGCCATGATTCAAACACAATTTCAAGCAAAAATCCAAGTCTTTAGAACTAACAATGGAAGAGAATATTTTTCTACTGCCCTTGGTCATTATTTCATGAAAAATGGCATTATGCACCAATCTTCTTATGTAGATACTCCACAGCAAAATAGTATTGCTGAACGGAAAAATCGACACTTGTTAGAAGTTGCACGCTCTCTTATGTTCACAAATAGGGTGCCAAAACAGTTTTAGGTGAAGCCATTCTCACAGCATCATACTTGATAAATCGTATTCCTACCCGAATCTTTAATTTTCAGTCTCCATTAAATGTTTTCACAGAATTCTAACCTACCGCTAAGGTTTTCACATCTTTACCACCAAAGATTTTTGGGTGCATTGCTTTTGTTCACGTTCATACACATAATAAGAGCAAACTTGATCCTAAGGCTTTAAAATGTGTATTTCTTGACCGTTCTTCTACTAAAAAAGGCTACAAATGTTACGATCCATTGTCTAAAAAATTCTTTGTCACAATGGATGTCACATTTTTTGAAAATAGATCTTTCTTTCCCAAAACTTCTATTCACGGGGAGGATCATACTCAAGAAGATCATTTTTGGGAATTATCTCTTCCATGCCTATTATGCCTTGTGTACCTCCTGTTCCTTCTACAATGCCATCAACTGTGAATAATGAAAAATCATTAGAGAGAGTTCCAGAACCGGGGCTTCAAGTCTACACACGACGGAATTCGAAAAAGTCAAATCATCATTCCTCTCCTCACTGCCAAAACTCAGATCCAAACAAAGGCAACTTGGAACTTGCAGGTAACATTCATTTTAATCATATTTCAGAATCTGTTTTAGAAACTACAGATGATCTAGATGTCCTAATTGCACTACGGAAAGGAACTAGGTCTTGTACTCTTCATCTAATTTCTAAGTATGTGTCATATCATAGATTATCTCCATTTTTTAGAGCTTGTACAACTAACCTGTCTGTTATAGCAATTCCAAAATCTGTACAAGAGGCTCTTTCTATTCTAGAATGGAGAGATGATGTGTATGAAGAGATGAGAGCTCTAAAAAAACAAAACTTGGGAACTAGTCAAATTACCAGAAGGAAAAAAACCAGTGGGTTGCAAGTGGGTTTTTACAGTTAAATACATAGCAGATGGGTCACTTGAGTGGTACAAAGCTAGGCTCATCGGAAAAGGTTTTACACAAACATATGGCATTGACTACCAAGAAACATTTGCTCCCATGCCAAAGATGAATTCCATTCGGGTTTTGTTGTCTTTTGCAGCAAACTTAGGGTGGCAAATACAACAATTAGATGTTAACAATGCGTTTCTTAATGGAGAGCTTGAAGAGGAGGTATATATGGATCTACCACCAGGTTTATGGATCTACCACTAGGTTTTGCGAATGAATATGGCATTGAAAAATTGTGCAAGCAGAAGAGATCACTTTACGGCTTAAAACAATCTCCTCGAGCTTGGTTTGACAGATTTACCAAATTTGTTTGTTGTTTTAGGTATTTACAGAGTCAAGCAGATCATACTATGTTTTTTAAACACTTCACTAATGGTAGTGTTGTGATCCTTATTGTATATATAGACGATATCATCTTGACTGGAAGCAATGTAATAGAGGGTTTAATAGGCTTATGTTTGAATGAACTATAAAGCCGTGCCGTTTAATAGTATTAAAAACTAATTTTCAATTAATTCTCTTAAACTACACGACTTAAAAGCATGTCCGCATGAAAAAAATGAGGGCCCCCACCCAAGAGAAGAATTCTCTCTCTCTCTCTCTCTCTCTATATATATATAGTCATTCTCTCATGCGTGCGTCCTTATTTTTTTCTTTTTTATGCGGACAGATTATTAAGCCATATTGTTTAATAGAGTTAGTACAGATAGACTATTAAATCATATGGTTTTGTAGTGGATTGAACATTAACTCTATTAAATTATATGGGTTAACAATGTGTCGACATGAAAAAAAAAAATGAAGGTGCCGTCATGTGAGAATTTCTATATATGTATATGGGAAGTGATATTTCAACATAAATTTTTGACATAAAATTTGAGTCATTGATCTCATATAATCTAACAGTGGATGAATTGGTATCATTAAATGCTACTCTGCCTTTCAATATCTACTGGATTGTATGAGATTAATGGCTCATATATATATATTATGTATATAGGGAAAATGAGGATTACCCCTTGTTGTTTGGAGAGACTAAGCGAAACCCCCTCATATTTTAAAATAAGTCTAAACCCCCTGCAGTTGTAATGGTGTTAACTTTACATATTATTTTACTATTTTATTTTACTATTTACCCTTAGTCTTGATGTTAGCCATAAAATTTAAATATTTTGATAATATAAATAAAGTAAAATGACTTATATACCCTTAATGATTAAATTAATTTAATAATGAATTATAAGTTATATAGAAATATAAATTAATTTGTAAACGTAAGTTCCTTTTAAATTTTTATATTTATAATCATTTATAGTATTAAAATATGAGTTTTTTTTTATTAAAAATTATCTGAGTTTGTTATGTTTTTGACACATGGGTTTATGGGTATTAAAAGTTTGAACTTTTTGTTTGCTCTTTCTAATTTTTATTGTTGTTGTAATGTATATGAAAGATTGCTAAATGGGGTCTGATATTGTTGGTATATAGTGATTTTGAACAAAAGAAAAATTTTAAAATTTCCATTCAAGTTTATTTTATTTGAGGTATTCTTGAAATAATGAAGCTAATGTCCGTTGTTAGTGTGCTCAAATGCCTAATATGGATGTTTTAATTTGTTAATTTTTGTTGGAAGAAAGTTGATTTATAGGTGTGGGATTCGATTATCTGAGTTTGGTAACTAATAATTCTCCATAATTTGTAATTCATTATTAAAATATTTTAATCATTAAGGGTATATAAATCATTTTACTTGATTTATATTCTCAAAACATTTAAATTTTATGATTAACATCAAGAATAGGGATAGAATAGTAAAACGATATATAAAGTTAACAACGGTATAACTACAGAGGGGTAATCTTCATTTTCCGTATATATATATGTGTGTGTGTGTGTGTGTGTGTGTGTGACCCTCATATGTAGGTAGTAAGATAATAAAAAGTACAAAACACATTATTAATAATTAATAATAATGTCAGGTTATATACTTTAAAAAAATGTGTGCATCTAGATTTCCTTTAGACCTAAAACTGTAACATTTCTATAGTTTGTAACAATTCAAACAAGTAAATAAAACCTTCTGATGCATGATGTCATGGAGAGCGTAAAGAAAAGAAGAAGGGTTGAGTTAGCAGGATTAGTGGAGAAGAAAATTGGTTAAATGTAAATCAAGAGAGTAATATTTCATTTCCATGGACCCATAATCATTGACAATAAAAAGTTGGTGGGAATGCATAAAAGTCCTTCAATCTTGCTCCTGAATTCTTCTTTCTATTTGATCAAAACTTCGAAGTGACTAGCTTGAAGTTGTGGACAGGGCTACTTATGTAAACCTTATCATTAAAATGTCCAACAATAAGCTAAAACAGAAGAGGGAAAAAAATATAGAAGAAAATGCAAAAGCACAAAACAATGAAAATGAAATGTAGCATAATGAGAACGTATTTTTTAGATTTCCGAAATAGAACAAGAAAGAACTATAAGCTAGCCAAATAGTCAACAATTCAATTAGCCTCCCAATATGTATGGGCGCTAGGAATTCATTTGGCTGACCAAACGTGAAGGAAGCTCATAGTGCCCATCATGTTGTGATTACAGAGGAGAAGAAGAAGAAGAAGTCTCAGATGAATTTAGTTAGCAGTACCAGCTAATCAGTGCCAGCTCATCAGAGTTCGTTAGGAAACTTCCAGATCAGCACAAGTTGTTAGATTTGCTATTAAGCAATTAGAGTTAGTTACAAAAGTTACAATCTCGTGTATATAAGAACAGAGCAGCTCCATTTGTAAAAGTGAAGAAAGAAAATTCCAGAAAATAATAAGATTTGCTTTCACAATTTTTCTCTCAAACCAAACAACTCTAATCTCTTTCACCAAATAACAGCAATTCAGCCGGCGATTCCTTAAATTACTGCAAGGAGGGTGCAAGGAACAGATATAAAACATATGCAAAACAAGAACATATTACATATAGAATCAGTCTATAACCAGTGGTTGAACCAGTTACTTAATTTGAGACTGTCTTTTTATTTTTTTAATTTTTATTTGATTTTTTTCAAATTGAGACTCTGTCTACTGCTACAACTAAAATTTAGCAAATATTGTATTTGAATTGCCTGTATATATCAAACTTGGAGTCAATTTGAAGACAAATATTGTCTCAAAACCAATAAGAGATATAGGCCCTTATTTTTATTCTTGTTAACTTCAGTAACTTCACCAAACAGAGAAGAAAAGATAACTCATCAGACAACGGGAAAAGCAAAAGCTTTTAGGATAGTAAAAATGTGACATACATAAATCACTTCAAACACCAATTTAGAAATTTGTTGATAAGATCGTTATACCATTTGATTACCTTCACAAAAAAAAAAAAAAAAAATTTAGAGGTGAAACAACTGCTCCGAAGCCTACCGCAAATCAGACACGACAATGAAGAAATAATCAATTTGATCGCTTGAAGGGCATTGTTCATAAAACCGACATGTCGTTTTTAAATTATAAGTTCATGAGACATGTCACTTGCAAAGCTTTCAGGTCAACCGACATAAAACTGCCTGCATTATTTATTCGAGATTTTATTTTTAAATTTAAAAGGTAGAGGGGTGGGCAAAATTCAATTCAATTCAATTTTTAAATTCTCTTTAACCCCTTAAATTTAAACTCAATTTGTCAATTCAATAAACACCAAGTTACTATTGCAAAACCATTTGGTGAAGCAGGTAGGACCATGAAAACCTGTTTGGCTCATTTTTTGGATGGACTAATAACTCACTCATTTCTTCAAAAATTATTTTCTAAATTCTTTTTTCTACTCTATAAAACTTCCAAGAGAACAAATGACATATGATCATGGATCGCAAGTAGATTGGAGTCGGAATCATACACAATCTTGCACTCAATAATTTAGCACGGACTCTCGAAGATATATTGTGTATGAACTGCGACAGTACACATCTAGCTTGGAGCCAATTTTGTGATAAAGATTGTCTCAGTAACAGTTATAGATAGGTCTTTATTTCAAATTCTTTTCAACTTTATTAACTTCATCAAACAGAGAAGAAAAGAAATCTAAAACATCTAATAATAAGAGAAAAGCAAAAGCTAGCTTACAGGATTATTCAAAAGGAGAGGTATAAATCACTTCACACACATAATCGCCGATACATAAATTTGTAGATAAGATCGTTGTACCATTTGTTTATCTTCACGGAAAACATTAGGGGTGAAACAGTTGCTCCGAATCCTACCGCAAAACCAATTGACATGACTATGAAGAACCAATCAATTTCATCGCTTGAAGCTGGTGGCGGTGAAGGTGAAGGTTGTAACTCAAGAGGACGTGTTTGGCTGTCATTCGTCAAAGGAGGTCCGTACAATCCTTTGTTTCCTTCATAAGAAGTTGATGAAAATGATTGGAGTTGAGTACTTATCGGAATCTTTCCCGCCAAGTTATTGTATGAGAGGTTTAGCACCGATAAGAAATTTAGGCTTGCAAGTTGTGCAGGAATTTTCCCACTGAGGCTGTTCATTGAGAGGTCCAAGGACTCAATTTGTTCCAAGTTCCCAAATGATGATGGGATCGAGCCTGTGAGAGCATTATGCGATAGGTTCAGAGCATAGATTGATTTGAATCGTCCCATTTCTTCTGGTATTGACCCTTCAAAATTATTACTTGAAAAATCAATGGAGGTGAATATATTTGGGACCTTCAGTAGCATGATCTCTGCACTTTTCACTGTAACTACTACTGTAACCTCATAGAATTGGTCGCTCCACATCTCATATTGAAGGTTGTTGAGCTCAGATCCTGATTTGGTTTCAGCAACCATCATCTCGTCCATGGTAAGTAACCATTTTTGTGATAGTCTTCCACTGAATTTATTGGATGCTAAGTCGACTATTTGAAGCAGAGGCCAGGAGACATTATTTCTCGGACAACTAATGTGTCCGGAGAAGTTGTTGGATCGCAAAACTAGAACTTGCAAACTAGAATGATTCCTTAACCAGCATGGGAATGTATCACTGATCTGGTTATTCCCTAAGTTTAAAACCTGCAACATATAGCAGTTGACTAGAGATTTTGGAACCACTCCTTCTAGTTGATTTCCATTGAGATCTAGAATTTGCAATCCACAATTTTCTGGAATTGTATCAGAAAGAGTGCCATTGAGGTGGTTTCTCCCTATATTTAAAACGCCAAGAGTGAAGCTACTCTTGGTGATTAAACATGTAGGAACTGTGCCACTCAGATTGTTGTTTGATAAGTCAAGAACTTGAAAATGGTTAGCCTTGCACATAGATTCCGGTATGACACCAGTGAGACTATTGTTTGCAGCGGAAAAGAACGCGGTTTCAGACATGAAATTACCAATGTCAGCTGGGATGGAAGTAAAATTATTGTTGGAGTAATTGACGTAGGAAGTATTTGGTGGCATGTAAGGGATATTTCCTTGGAGCTGGTTGGAGTGTAGGTCTATCACATCGACACCGGAGATAGCGTAAGGTTCTTGCAAGCTCACTAGGAGATTGTGTGAAAGATTTAAGAAGTTAAGTTTGCCACTACCAACTTCCCAAATCCAATTTGGTATTTCTCCAAATATATAGTTATTTGAAAGGTCCAAAACAGAAAGTTGTGATTGGTTTTTTAGATTAGGGATGACCCGCGGTTTGCTTGAAGCCAGTTTCAATCTGCTAAACTTGTTGAAAGAAAGATCGAGGTTAGTAAGGTTTCTGAGTTCAAAGAATATTGAAATGGGGACAGGCCCTTTCAATCTGTTGCTACTTAAATCAAGGACAGACAATCCAGAAGAGGACACATTTGAAATTTCATTAAGTTGGTCCTCAAACTGGTTGTTGGAGAGCAGAAGTGTCTCCAGAATTGGAAGTAGAAACAGAGATCTGGGGATACTTCCATTAAGTGAATTGTGCGACAAGACAACAATATTGAGATTTAAAAGCTGTTCCCAGAAGGTGGATGAGATCCCACCAGTTAAATTATTGGACGAAAGGTCTAAATAGTTGAGATTTCTTGACTTGTGAAGAGATTGGATGGGACCAGAGAAATGGTTAGATTGGAGGTTCAAGTGAAATAATTGGGTGAGATTAGCCATCGAAGTGGGAATTGGCCCTGTGAAATTGCAACTGCTAACATCTACGCTAGTCAAATTTTCAAGGTTCCCAATGGAATCTGGTAGTGTGCCTAAGAATCCCGTGCCAAAGAGGATCAGGTTCCGAAGAGAAGAATTCTTAGGAAAGTTTGGCAAAGAACCCTGAAGCAATTGGTTAGTTGACAAGTCAAGAGTCTCAAGGGTTGGAACCTGTAATATCTTTTCTGGAAACTTCCCTTGCAACCCACACTGGCTAAGATCCAAGGTCCTCAAATTTGACAGATTGGCCAAAAACTCTGTGCCTGAGGATAGACCATAATTGTAATGCAAACGAATCACGGAGAGTGACTGTAAGTTTGCCAGGTAATGATTGATAGGACCTAAAAGACCACAGCCGGACAAGCTTAAAACTTGTAGATTGGGTAGAAAAGATAAAGCTTTGCACCATTCAGTTTCGGAGGCGGACAAATCTACCCGATCAAGATGTAGTTCTCTGAGCTCTGTCAAGTTCTGCAGAAACAAGCATAAGTTTGGGATCTCAGCTATATCGGAATATTCTCTTACGGCCACTATACCTGACAAATCAAGAGTAACCAACCTTGTCAAGCTTGAAATCTCAATGGGAATCTTCCCTGTGAAGCCACCCTGGGAAAGATTCAGATAGGTCAAATTTGTCAGGTTACCCAACCTGGATGGCATTTGGAATCCGTCCAAGAAAGTGAAACCCAAATTGAGGCTTTGCAGATATTGAAGATTGAAAAGGCCAGTTGCATTCTCAAGTCCGCCAATGATTGGTTCCCTGCTCAAGTCGAGACCAATAACATGACCAGCCTCATCGCAACTAACACCGCTCCAATCACAGCAATCGGAGCTTTGATGACTACTCCACTGACTCAGTTTTGTAGATGGATAGAAACTGTTATTGCTTAATATGAAACTGTTCTTCATTTGGAGTAACAACGATTGTTGATCCCTGTGACATTGGGCAGAAACCAAAACCAGATGGATCCCAAAATAATTGGCTAAAAAGGGTATCAAGAAAGGCCATGATAAGAGTATAATTGATCTCATTGTTTTCACAACTGCTGAAATGAAACTTGGAGAGGAGTGATGAAACTTGGGAGATGCGATGAATTCATATAGCGGGAAAAAGATGGCCTAAGTTCCCAGGAACTGACACCCCCAACGTATAGATTGGGAGCTAGAAGTACTACAAAAGTTCAAACTAATTAATGTAGCCAAGACTTGGGAGAAAAATATTGGATGTTTTGGTTAAATACCTACATCAAATACAGCAATCTTCCGTTTTCATAGGATCAGATCATGGGAGGATCCTTATCATTTGCATGAACCCAAAATTATGACAATGAAAAGTTAATGGGAACACGCATAAAACTATAGAAGTCCTTTAAAGCTTGGTTGGGCTCATTTCTTTTAATATTGTCTTCACTCTAAAATTTAATAAACAAATATCTTGTTACAACTAAAACATGAACTCTCGAAGATTGTCTATGAATATTGCGGTTGCCTATACAATATATATCTAGCTTGGAGCCAATTTGGAGATAAAGATTGTCTCAATGACAAAAGTTAGTTGGCCTTTATTTGAAATTCTTGCTAATTATTTTATTAACTTGATCAAACAGAGGGAAGAAAATAAATCTCAAACAACTAAGACATTAAGAGATAAGCAAAAACTTTTAGGATTTTTCAAGGGGAAAGGTCACATACACCCTTAAGGTTTGGGAAATGGTCATGTAGTCCCCCAAATTTTTAATAAGGGACATCAAAACTCATTTTTTACTATAATACCCTTTTATAGATGATAACTAAAAAAATTGACTTTAAAATGCTTTAACAAATACAAATATACTTTAAATAGTTTAATTTGTTTAGTACACTAATAATATTAGAATATTTTTTAATATGTAAAATATTTTTTAAAATGAAAATTAATATATTTATTTTAATAATATCTGTATTTATTATAAAAATTTTAAATAAATCTTTAGGTTAAATAGATTTTACAATTAGTAAAACATATATATGTATTAATAAAAATTAATTTATATCATGTATTAATAATATTAAAATTAATTTATACAATATTGAAAATAATTTAAATTTTTAAATATTTATTTTAAATTTTTAAATTTCCATTTATCATGAAATTTAGTTTTATATAATATAAGATTTTAAAGCATTAAAATATTTTTTAAATATTGAAACTATTTTAAAATGTATATATTGTTACCCTTATTTTAATATTATATTTCTATTTATTATAAAACATTAGAGTCAATATTGAGTTAGTAGAGTCAAAGGGTATTACAGTTAAAAGGGAGTCTTGTTGTTCTTTATTGAAAACTTATGAGTCTACATGACTATTTCCCTAAACGTTGGGGGTATAGTTCTTATTTTTCCATTATTCAAAGCAAACTAAAAGCTTTTTAGGGGACTGGGGAACTAATTAAAATAATTGCCTAAGATGGGCATCAAGAAAAGCCATGATAAGAGTAAAATTCTCGTTATAAATAATAGCTGAAATAAAAGACTTCGGGTTAGTAGGGAAGAGTAGTAATAACGGTATTATCTGAAATATAGGGTCAGTTTGATAATGTTGTAATTTTTAAAATAATTAATGTTAGCTGTGCAGTAGAAATAATTAGTTGTGAAAAGAATCAATTAAGTGTTTGGTAAATTTTGTTTTCAGAAGTACTGTGAGTTTTGAAAATAGCTGTGGGTGTTTGATAATTCTTACTGTAAAACTGCTGAAAAAAATCAAATGACTAAAATAGACATAATGTAGGATGAATTTTACTTACACATATAAAAACATGTGCATCAATATTTTTAATGTGTATTATAATAATTTAATTAAAAATAAAATTTATACTATATTGATTTTATTTCATTTATCTTTTTACAATAAAAATTTATTGAAATATTGATTTTGTTTCCAATTTGAATAAGGATATATATAAAATTGTATTAAAGGATAAAATTAATTCTCAAAATCAGAATATAAAAGCTCTTTCTTTGCTTTTTAAAATCAGCTATAGGTGGAACTGATTTTAACAAAAATGATTTTAAATTTTTTTTCCCAAATACTAAAATTAACTTTTAGATTCTCAAAATTATTTTTAAGCCTCTCAAATGTAATCCTACACCGGCCTTAGTCCATTTCTTTGGAATCTCTATATATGTTCTGATCCTCTTACTCTCTCGATTTACAAATTGTTGATCTTGGCCTCCCCAAGTTCGTAGTTTCTTGAATCTGATCCCATTGAACCAAAATCATGGTTCCATGCATAGCTGTTTATATATCAGCCTCGTGATGGTATCGGTCCTCATTGAACCAATAAAAATCAGGGTCATTACTTGATATAATATCTAGTAATTAGCTCCTACGATTTTAAGTAGTTTTATTATTACCTGATTTCGAATTTTAGAAAAAAATAAAAATTCTCCTCTACTTGTTAATAATAAAAAAATATTCTAATAATTAATTGAATATGTTATAAAATTTATCATTTAGGAGCACAACAATATAGCAAGAGAAAGAGAGAAAGCAAATAAGAGACACAATTGTCTATATAGGAATTTTATTCAATCTCTTGTGTATTTAAATAAAGAGTAAAAGGCCTTCTTTTATAGTGATACAACCATAAAGTGGTAAATAATACATCATAATTATAAGAGATAACAACACTTAAATTAGGGAGATAATGGGAGTTATAAGATATGAAAAGTTGCTTGTGAGGAGATAAAAGGTCACTTTGATGAACATCCACATAAATTATAATTATTTCATAACACTCCCCCTTAGATGTTCATCCTATAAAGAATATGCCTCATTAAAACCTTTGCTAGTAAAAATTCATTGGGAAAAAAAAACTAGCAAAGGAAAAAGAGTACAATATTCATTTGTATTTTAAGGAGGTGCAAGCTGCCTCGTTAAAACCTTACTAGGAAAAATCCAATGGGACAAAATCGTAGTGAAGGAAAAAGAGTACAGTGCATATAGTTCTCCATATCAATAACTCCCCTTATTAAATATGCTCCCCCTCATGATGACATGGGTGCTTCAAAGATCAATCATAATTTGTTGTAAGTAACAATACTTTGGTGAAACAATCTGCAGGATCAACACCATCCTTTGAGAGCTTGAAAACATATAATAGATACCATCATCTTGAATTTGAAGAATACCGTCATGCACATATCTTCATAATTTTGTTGATTCTCTTAAATAAACCAAGCTTTAGCATCCATATCAAGGAAAAAGCATGATATGCTTTCACTTTATTTTGATATTTTCAAGTTTATGCTAAACATATTTCAACTTGCAATTATGCAATTTTCCAATGCCTTTCTAGGCACAAGTCGAAATAAAAATATGGTACTTCAGGACCAAGATATATGTACTATATTTTAAAATAGAACAATTTTGAATATGAAATAATTCCAGTTTTTCTATAATATTAGCATTTCACTTGATAAATTCCAATCCATAAATTGAAAGAAATTCTTTCATTTCAAGATCTTCATCATGAATTTTATTTTTAAAAGAAATAAATTCATAAGCTCTTTAGGAGTTTTTTTTTTTTATGATGAAATCATCAACACATTTTGCGAAATTGCAAATTTAATATTTAGCTTCAATAAAATCACATAGCAAACTGGATAACGACATATCCCACTTATAATAAATCACTCACGTGATTATACTTTTATAAGTCTAGATTGCTATAATATATACAAGTATGATTGTAGCTTTATCAAGAACATATAAGGTGCAAACTTTTTAATTTAGTACTTCAAGTACTTGTTTCAAAAATTTATCCTTCAAGGATAAGTATATAAATTCTTCAATTTAATTTTATACGATATAGTTTAAATTCACATTTTATTAATAAATTTTACGACTTCAAACGTATAGACTACAAGCCCAAAACTTCTTCAAATTTTACTAATCAATTTTACGTCCCTTGACGTATGGACTGCAGGTCCAAATATTTTAAAAAAATTCCGGCCAATCATATAATTTGATAATTTTCACATTTTATGATTCAGGATCCTAAAAATTTTATCATCACAACTAAATTTTTATTGACAACAATCTTATGTCAATTTCAATTTTTTCTTTTGCACCAAGTGCCAACATTAATTAAATATTTCTCATTTTCAATTTATGTGCACAATTGAGATCTTTCGAAGCTTCTAATAAATATGACTCTCCAAGGGCTAAATATATCTTTTTTTCAATTTGCACGCATGTCTTTTATAGGACAATTTGAATCTCTTTATTTCTCACAATTTACCTCTTCAAGAGTATTTGAGATTCATTTTTTAGTTGGTACATTATGTCTCTCCAGGGACAATATATTTAATAATTTAATATAGATCAAATATTTTACAATACATGCAAATATGGTCTCTTCAGGAGCACCAAATTATTTCAATTCAACTTCCCGGTAATTAATTTTTTCACCAATTGATGTATCACATGCTTCAGGCATTCATGTATTTATTTGCCTATCACCATTTCGTTTTTCAAGAACAACATATATATCAAACCATAATC
The DNA here is from genome assembly GCA_030449835.1 of Clausena lansium. Classification (NCBI taxonomy): domain Eukaryota; kingdom Viridiplantae; phylum Streptophyta; class Magnoliopsida; order Sapindales; family Rutaceae; genus Clausena; species Clausena lansium. Next base: position 1,395,909 of record JASUUF010000369.1, read on the forward strand.
ATATTCTGTTTGTGATTTTTCACTTTCACATATTAATAAATTCATCCAATAATTGATCAACAATACACATTGTATAATAATCATTTTGAACTTCAAGTTCAAACTAATTTACATCAATATTAAGATGAGATAAAGTGATATATAATAAAATAAAATCATCCATCACGTATAGCTTTCCACAAAAAAAAAATTAAAATAAAAAATAAAAAATAAAAAAAATAAAATCATCCATCACGCATAGCTTTCCTCCCCCTCGTGATGGGATGACTTTTTCATAAAATATATCACAAAATATTTAAGCATAAATAATGGTGAATCATAACAAATAATAAATTATTTCTATAAATTCATCTTCACTTGATTTAAACAAAAATCAATAATCAAGAGAATCTTCTGGCTCTTTCATTAAAATTCCTGTGAATTTTTCATAATTCGATACATAATCATTAGCCTAATTTGCAAATTTACCATTGCAAATTCATCATTTCAAACTATGTAAGAAACTCTAGATTATTGAACTTCTAGTTCATCACAAATTATTTCAATTTTGAATTTATCCACTTCGGGTGGTGCAATATACATTTTGCAATCATTAATACTTAAATGGTGATCATTGTAATGTCGATAACTTTAATCATGGCATGTCTAGCACTAATCCCACAATTATCAAATAAACATTCGCTTCAAGAAATAAAAATATATCACTAGAAAGATGAGACTAATTATTTACATCAAAAGCTTAATATTTTATTCATATATAAAGAGAAACAATGGCTTCAATATACATAGTGGCAATCTCAATTTGCTACTACAGGAGCATAAATGACCTATAAAATATTTATACATATCACATATTCTCTTTATATTTATTCTTGATGATTTTCTCCTCATATATATATAAAATAAGAAAATCATATATGAGCTTTTGTTCGATCTTTTGATGGTCTATTTCCTTTAAATTACTTCAAAGAAACAAATTATCCATTTGGATATTCAATTTTTCATTCCTTCAAGGAGATAAAATAAACCATTATGATAATTCAATCCTTGAACTTTTCCACATATTATGTTATTTTTCCTTCAAATTGTTTCAAAGGAACAATTACTCCTTATTTATATCTTTATTTTGTAACTCCTTCTGGGAGATATGGAGAAGAAAATCTGTATAGTCTTACATGAAATATATGCATGAACTTATAAATTTTGTATAGTCCTTCGGGGACAGATAATGAATACTTCATGAATAAGATGTTGGTGAATAACATAATAATTTTGAAATTAGTTCTTCAAGAACATATATCGAAAGAAAATTTTCATTACATACGTAATGCAATCCTTCAAGGATGCATTCTAAGTTTTCTATCATTCTATATTACAATATTTACACTTCAAGGTGAATTTTTTTTTAATTCCAAGAATACAAAATGTATAATAGCAATTGAATATTATAATAAGAAATATAAAAAAATAACAATATAAGTAATGATAATAATAGTATGAATACCTTGATGCATTATTCTAAATCATCAAAATGCATATATAAATATAAATATGATTTTAGATAAAATCAAAATAGTTCAACTCATACTTTTAAGAGTTAGATCAAAGGAGAGATATTACCATATTTTAAAGAGGACAAATATCGATCTCTTGTGGCTAGAGACCCGTGCTGATAACGTGTTATAAAATTTATCATTTAGGAGCACAACAATATAGCAAGAGAAAGAGATAAAGCAAATAAGAGACACAATTATCTATGAAGGAATTTTATTCAATCTCTTGTGTATATAAATAAAGAGTAAAAAGCCTCATTTTATAGTGATGTAATCATAAAGTGGTAAGTAATACATCATAATTATAAGAGGTAACAACACTTAAATTAAAAAGATAATGAAAGTTATAAGAGATAAAAAAATTACTTGTGAGGATATAAAAGATCACTTTGACGAACATCTACATAAAATATAATTATTTTATAACAGAATCCAATTTGTTCTCTCGTGAAACTCAACTTTGATTTGCTTGCGTGACCCTAGAGTTCGAAAGTCTTGTGAGGATAGGGATAACATTTGATAGTGATTTTATCGATTTAATAAAAAATTTGATTGGATGCAATTCGCTCTCGCGTCAAACTCAACTACAATTTGCATGCGGGACCCGTAGACTTGTAAAAGTCTTGTAAGGACAAAGCTAACATTTGATAGTGATTTTATTGATTTTAAGAAGAGCCAACTGAAGGTTCATATACGCGTCGGAAAGTTATTTGCGTATGGTTGTTACTAATTTCCTTCCATAAACATTCATTTGCATTAACATTTGTCAATGTTTCTACACTATCGTTAGTCCTCTTTATTACATTAATTAGGATTCTCTTTGCCTCCTCCAGTATATTCTTTGGATGAGGATTCTCTCCAACTGATTCATAAAATCATTCAATCAGTGGTATTTTCAAAAGAGAATGTTAGGAGGTTAGAAAAAAATGGGTGAGTTGGTTACCATTTCTCAACCTAATGTGGTGTTTGGGATTTTCTCCCAATGTAAATGCTATAGAGGCCACATCATAAAACATTTTATTTTATTTTATTTTTCCTAAAATTATAAATTTACCATAAATGAAGTAAATTTGTTAAATGAAGCCTCCCAAAGTCAAGGGTGGTAATATTTCCACACAACTATTTTTGTAAACCCACCCAGCTTCCAATAATTAATTACAATAAGTACCCATTATTTTTTTAAAAAATATAAATAAAGAAGAAGTTTAAAGATTTAATCGAATAAAATTAAATACCTAAACTATTAGATATGAGAATGCATGTTTCTTCAGGCAATTTGGTCATTTTATATTATAAATAGTCAAATAAAACTTATCATCAAGTAACCTTAGTGGTCAAAGATACCTAAGTTAAAAATATTATTGGAATGACTTAATTTATTAATTGTTAAAATATTTTAATTTATTAATTGTTAAAATATTTTGTTGATCGGTATTTTTTAAAATAATATGAACTTATTACAATTATTTTTTACAAATAGGATGGATTCACAAAAAATATTGGGGTGGAAATATCCCTACCCGGAAGTCAATCATTAAATGAGCAAAGTTATTTTAACAACCAACGGTTTTTATGAATTTTCGATAAATAAGGTGGACTGCAATATTAATTACCCTCTTGACAAATAAATGTTTACCCAAAAAAGAACTTACGAACATATATATTTTTACAATAATGATACAGCTACAAACTATTGTACAAATTTTTTTGTACAATCTGAGTTGGCAGCTGATATGGCACTAACCACGTCACCAAATTAAGTGACTCCAAAGTTAATGGCATAAAAACTAAAAGGCTAACAAAATACAAATAAAAAGCTTTTTTTTTTATTTCTCCCACTTCACGATTTTCTTCAGCTTCTATCGACTTCATTGACGGCAGCCTTCATATGCCATCGAATTTTTTCTGGTATGTCCAATAAGATTGCATTGAGGGTTTTTCAATTTTCTTCAAATTGGGGTTGGTTTTTTCTTTTCTGCCACGATCCAATAGTTGGTTGAATTCGATTTTGCTTTATGACAATCAACCAATTCTTTTTCATTTGAACAATCTGGAACTTGCTACTGATCATGTCGAAAAAGAGCATCCTTTTTGTTGCGAAAACAATCTCTATGACTGCCCCTGGCGGTGTTATCCCCCAGTCGTCCTTCTCTTTCCAAAATTCCGAAGGCTCTAGACATTCAGCATCTTTTGTCAGTAACAATTTATCTCATTTTTCGCATTTATGGATGGTTATATATCTAATTCTTATTCAGTTAATACTTATGTTATTTTAATTTTGCTGAAATGCAGGTTATTAACTCAAATCCGTTTGTTTCACCTGATGTTTCCTATTATTCTCACAGTGTTTCACAAACCATTGTTGGTTACTCTCCTAACCAGCAGTTCCAACCTAATACGGTGCGAGTTGATTCCCGTTAAAACCTTTTTCATTTCTTTAGTAAATGTTTACACAAGGAGTTGACAATTACCATCTGAAATTATACTTGTCCTGTACAATCTTTTAAAGACATTTTGTTGGAAAGACTTTATCATCACAACTTAGAAAAGATGTTTTTAATTCATCTTGATGTTTGGATATCCTAGGTGGCACCCACTAACGGATGAGTTATATTCCTCAATTTATTTTCAAGATCCTTATATATGTAACTAAATTATTACATGGCACCATATGTTCTGTTTTCAAACTTTATCTTCTTATTAAATCTATTCTGGTGTTTTTTTTCTTCCGTTTCCCTATTTTTTAAAGAACTTCCTATTATTTGTCTAGAACTCATTTTTAAGAAGGGTCAGAAGCTCTTGTTATTATATGGTTGTGAAGTGTGTGGGCCACTGGACCTCCAGAATTTATTTAATTATGGATAATTTTGTCTTTTTATGATGCAAATTGCTTGTATAAGTTTCGAGATATAGTTTATCAAGGAGTGGTTTCTCTAGATTATATATTGTGATATTATAATGCTGTAACAGGAGAATTGACTTATGAAAAATCTGCTGGCTTTAAGAGGGAGGTATAAATAGTTATAAACATTTGTCATTTATTGACAAGTAATTTAGATAATTTATTTATTTGTTTTGTAATCTTCTGAATTATCGGTGGAAAAGCGTAGTCTTAGATGAAGAAGAAGAGTTTGTAACCCATGGCATGATAGGGTCTTCCATTGTTGAAATGTCTACATGTGATATTGAATATGGATTTATGGGACTTATCATTTACCTAGTTTGATTTTTAGGATGTTGTCTTTAGAGAGATGTTATCATTTTTGTGAAAGAATTGTATTATTTGAAATTATCTGCTGTTACTTCTTTTTATAATACCCGGGTATATATGTTACCTTATATTAACTTCTTTCAGTGTTGTTGACTGTGTGCCTGATTGTATATATTCTTATTTTGATGTTGTGCAGCCTGACAAAGTTCCTGTGCAACCAACTCCGGTTTTAATGTAAGTTTAAACTTTAAGGGATCTTCATATGTTACCTATTATATAAATTGTGGGTTTTAGAAGTTAAAATGCGAACATTTGTTCTTACCTGGTAGATTAGATGAATCCAAGGATAAGAATGATTTTTTGAGAACAAAATGTGCTGTGAATTCTTGACTTAATTTATCGTGCTTGGATTTACATATTTATTTTGCGTTTTGATAAACCTTATTATATATATTAAGAGGATAGCTGCTTGCATGGATAATCATTTACTGCGGACATGTTTCACTAAGAATATTTTTGAATACTTTTTTTTTTAAATTAAGAGATTTCTGGATTCATTTTTTCCCATCACCATGCACAATTTGTTAATAACTTATATAAGAATTGTTAATGAGTTTTGAATTTATTGCTATTTAATAGATAGCAATGTCTTCGCTTAATGGACCCTCCTATGCCCTTCTGGGAGGTCGTAACATTTTGGCTTTTACTGCCGAAGTTACCAACATGTTGGCTTTTTCTATCGAAGTTACTGTAGCAACAACAAGTGGTTTCATGGCACTCGTTATGCTCCCGTCTGAACCTACCGATATTCCCCACAGAAAACTAATGCAAGAACTGCAATTGCTAGATTTTCCTTGTCATACATACACTTGTGACAATGTATTTTGGCCGTCTAGGCTTGTTTTAATGATATTTTCTTTAATGATTAAATTTTGAATCACAACAAATTTTGGTTGAGGCGTCACTAAATTATACAGGATAAGGAGAACACCACAAATATAAGAACCATTAATCATCATTCCTTTTTTAAAATAGATTAAATATAACTTCAATAACATGAATAAAGGATTTGTCAAAGACCAAGTTATAGTTTCATACAAGGCGTGAAAAACCATATGGTAGTATCAGGGAAAAAAAAATGAAATGACAACTGAGACAAGCTCAAATTATTTTTATTCATGCGTTATTCTGCAGTAAAAAGGCATAAAGGCTTCAACCAACACTGTAAGACTAATCAAATGCATCCCATTGAGCTGAATAATGACTGCAAATAAAAATGAACAAGTTAATGTTTATGATGTTAAAACCAATAACAATATTCATAATTCATGAATACCTGCAAATTTTTACCAGATTTATCTACGATTAAATCATCCTTAGTATGTATTTGTAGGCATATATGCACACGTAACTGGATCAATTTCAGAATTCTGTAATTCACCCAAAAAAAATATTAACATTATAGAACTAAAATAAATTAAATCTTTACAATTTAAATGAGAATTATTGAACAAATATTACATACCTGCATGACATGCTTTGTTGTGTGTCAAAGATATCTTTATCGCATAATGGTTCTATAAAAGCATTCTAAGCATAGCATAGTACAGTTAATAGATAATAAACATGATAAAAAAAATACAATAAAAAACAAGCTATTGTTAAGATTTTTTATTTGCTCACCTTTTTCACCTTTTTAACATTTGATTTCTTTTGCATTTTTCCTTTCATTTTTTGGACAACTTTTTCAAGCTTAGACTGCTTCCTTTTGAAACGAGGATGGCCTTTACTTTGGACCACCAAAGGAGTTAGAATGCTTGAAGTGCCATAAAGTTTTCCATTACTTCTTGTTCCATCAATCGAACTGATCTCACACTGTTTTCCACCACCAAAATTTTCACTCAACATTGTTTCCAAATCGTTTACTATTGACACCACCAAATTGCACTTTTCTTCACTAATGGAAGCTAATTCTGCCACATTATAGAATAAATTACACATCTTATCAAAGCGATGACCCTCAGGTTTAACACTCCAATGATCATAATTTACCTTCACTTTAGTATGACATCTTTTTATATATTTTCTCCATCGCCTGAGAATATATTTCGATGGGACATGAAATATACTTTTGTGAAGTAACACTGCAATGGCATGTCGGCATAATATTCCTTTAAATTCAAACAATTGACAATTGCAATTAACCTCATGAGATGCCATGTTCAAGAAAACAATGAAAGAATCACGACGTAGAGTTTCTCCAACCTTGACATCTTCATTCACAGTAAACTCCAAGCTCACACCATTCTCTCTATATAAAGATACTTTACAATATATTTTTGCTGATAACTCCCGCTGAAATTCTTTAAATTTTGCAATTGTATAAACATCTTGAAATTGTTTCTCAATGGCATAATGAGTCATACAGGGGATCTGCGAATTGAAAGAATTAAAATCAGCCTGATTCTCTTTTTCCACCTTATCCTTCAATGCACTCTCATATTGTTCCACGAATTGTTTCAAGGTCGTTTTAGAGTTTACATACTCATCAAAAAAAGCATGCATGCTTTCACTACGTTGAGTTGTAGACATTCCTGCCCAAAAAGAATTTCTCACAAATGACGGTACCCAACGTCTTCTTTCATTGTATAGCCCAAGCAACCATTCATTACTATTCAGATTATATTTTTCAATGAATTGATCCCAATGTCCGTCAAATGCACCAGGCGTTAATGAATCATACACAATATTTTGTAGAATAAATTTGATTGAATCATATTCCTTGTAACCTCTTAATTTTTCAGGCAATTTCTTCATTATATGCCACAAGCACCATCTATACCGTGTTTTTGGAAAGACAACCTCAATTGCTTTCTGCATAGCTTTATCTTGATCAGTAATTATTGCTTCTGGGGCAATACCCATCATACATGTATGCCAAGACTCAAAAAGCCATATGAAAGTCTCAGTATCCTCATTAGAGATCAATCCACAACAAAATAACGTTGATTGTCCATGATGATTTACCCCCACAAAGGTAGCAAAAGGCATATCATATCTATTAGTTAAATATGTTGTATCAAATGTAATAATGTCGCCAAACTCCTTATACGCAGCCCGACTCCTTGCGTCAGCCCATAAAACATTCTTTAATCGGCCCTCTTCATCTAAATCTATAGCATAAAAAAAATTTGAATTGTTACCTTGCATTTTCATAAAGTATTTTTGAATTGCAGTGGCATCTCTAACCCGAAGTTGTAAACGTCTTACTTTATTAACATGATTTCTACAATCCTTCTCCAAAAAAGATAAATTCTCATGTCCTCCTACTTCAACTACTAAAGAATTAAAACTCTTATTCATTCTTATCCCAGCTCTATCATTTAACTCCAACTTTCTCTTTACATATGTCTTCAATATTCTGTTGGTCTTTAAAAATCGAGCTTTCTCTGGAGTAGTAAGTTCATGATTGTGGTCAAATATGATAGAACGCACCTGCCACTTTCCATCAGGTCGCATAGATGCACCAAGCCTTGCTTTGCAATCAATATTTTTCATTGGACGCATTTTGAAGGCATTTGTAGACTTTGATCTTGGTTTGCCAAAACGCGAACAACACATTGTCACAAATTTCAGTTGCCCATCATCTCCCTTTCTTTAAGATCTAATAACACCTTCAAACCCTATGCTTTTTCCATATTTCTTGTAAAAGTCAAAAACACCCTCAAAAGAATCAAAAACCATTCCAACCTTAGGCAACTCAATTTTTTCTTCTAGACTTATTGCGTCTTCCGTTTCCTCATCATTATTATCCTAATGTGCATGACATAAAAATCTAAATAAAAATTAAAAGATGAGTAGTAAAAAATAATAATACAAATTTACCTCAACAAGATGAGAGACTGAGAGAATGTCTTCGATAGGTTTTGAGTCAAAGCCGTGCATCTCTGGTATTCAATAATCAATAACTAAAGGGATCAGTCAACTCCAATACAATGCAAAGGTTAAAAAATGCTAATAAACGGTAAAGAAAATGCTAATGCTAATTTGTTCAACTACAAATTTATGGAACAACTAATAAGGAAAAATTTGTTTTTGTTCATGGAGATGAGAAAAAATAAATAAGCTTATTGATAAAGTCTTTATCTTACAAACTAAAAGGAATTGATTGACTTTCACATAGCAAAAGCGAATTCAACCAAAAAAAGAAACAACTTCAATTTGGATGCTGAATCTTTAAAAATGCCAAAGAATAAATTGTTATTAACAAAAGATGCTGAATGTCCAGAGCCTTTGGAATTTTGGAAAAAACCGAATTAAACTAAAAGGAACTGATTGTTACTTCAGTCACAGAGATTGTTTTCGCAATAAAAAGGATGCTCTTTTTCGACATGATCAGTAGCAAGTTCCAGATTGTTCAAATGAAAAAGAATTGATTGATTGTCACAAAGCAAAATCGAATTCAACCAACTATTGGATCTTGGCAGAAAAGAAAAAACCAACCCCAATTTGAAGAAAATTGAAAAACCCTCAACGCAATCTTATTGGACATACCAGAAAAAATTCGATGGCATACGAAGGCTGCCGTCAAGGAAGTCGATAGAAGCTGATTTTTGCCGGGGAAATAGAGAGAAGCCGAAGCCGTCCAAGGAGCTCGCAAAATCGTGAAGTGGGAGAAATAAAAAAAAAAAGCTTTTTATTTGTATTTTGTTAGCCTTTTAGTTTTTATGCCGTTAACTTTGGAGTCACTTAATTTGGTGACGTGGTTAGTGCCATATCAGTTGCCAACTCAGATTGTACAAAAGAATTTGTACAATAGTTTGTAGCTGTATCATTATTGATATTTTTATTATTTTTGTCTTATCATTTCCATAAACCCAAAATTATGACAATGAAAAGTTAGTGGGAACACGCATAAAACTATAGAAGTCCTTTAGTCTTCATTCGAAAATGTAATAATCAAGTATCTTGTTACAACTAAAATTTAGCATGAACTCTCAAAGATTGTCTATGAATAATGCGGTTGCCTATACAATATATATCTAGCTTGGAGCCAATTTGGAGATAAAGATTGTCTCAATGACAGAAGTTAGTAGGCCTTTATTTGAAATTCTTGTTAATTATTTTATTAACTTGATCAAACAGAGAGAAGAAAAGAAATCTCAAACAACTAAGACATTAAGAGAAACGCAAAAAACTTTTAGGATTTTTCAAAGGGGAAAGGGCACCTACACCCCTAAGGTTTGGGAAAATGGTTATGTAGACCTCCAAGTTTTTAATAAAGGGCATCAAGACTCCATTTTGATTATAATACCTTTTATAGATGGTAACTAAAAAAATTGACTTTAAAATGCTTTAATAAATATAAATATAATTTAAATAGTTTAATTTGGCCAGTAGACTAATAATATTAGAATATTTTTTAAAAAGAAATATATTATAATATTTGTAATTATTATAAAAATTTTAAATAAAGCTTTGGGTTAAATAGATTTTACAATTAATAAAATATATCTCATGTATTAATAATATTAAAATTATTTTATACAATACTGAAAATAATTTAAATTTTTAAATGTTTATTTTAAATTGTTAAATTTCTATTTATTATAAAATTTAGTTTAATATAATATAAGATTTTAAAGCATTAAAATATTCTTTTAAATATTGAAATTCTTTTAAAATGTATATAACATTACATTTATTTTAATATTATATTTCTATTTATTATAAAACATAGGAGTCAATATTTTTGAGTTAGTAGAGCTAAATGGTATTATAGTCAAAAGAGAGTATTAGTGTTCTTTATTAAAAACTTAGAGATCTACATGATTATTTTTCCAAACATTGGGGTGTAAGTCTCATTTTCCTATTATTCAAAGCAAACTAAAAGCTTTTAGCTTTTAGCCGTAGACTTGGAAACTAATTAAAATAATTGCCTAAAATGGGCATAGACAAAAGCCATGATAAGACTAAAATTCTTATTAGGAATAATAGCTGAAATAAAAGACTTCGGGTCAGCAGGGAAGAGTAGTAATAACGGTATTAATTGAAATTTTGTCCATTTCTTTGGAATCTCTTTATAGTATGTTCTGATCCTCTCACTCCCTCGATTTACAAATTGTTGATCTTGGCCTCCCCAAGTTCGTAGTTTCCTGATTCTGATCCCATCGAACCAAAATCATGGTTCCATGCATAGCTGTTTATATATCAGAGTCGTGATAGTGTCGGTCCTCATTGAACCAATAAAAATCAGGGTCATTATTTGATATAATATCTAATAATTAGCTCTTTAGGAGTTTAGTCGAGTAGTTTTAAGTAGTTTTACTATTATCAGAGTTCGAATTTCAGAAAAAATAAAAAATAAGAAATTGATTTATATTTGATCACTCTTCTACTAGTTAATAATAATAATAAAAATTTCTGATAATTGATTGAATGCAATTCGTTCTCGCGTGAAACTCAACTTTGATTTGCGTGTGGGACCCGTAGACTTCGAAAAGTCTTGTAAGGATAGAGCTTACATTGATAGTGATTTTATTGGTCGTATGAAGAGCCAACTGAAGGTTCATATACGCGTCGGAAAGTTATTTGCGTATAGTTGTTAGTAATTTCCTTCAGCAAACATTCACTTGCATTAACATTTGTCAATGTTTCTACACTATCTTTAGTCTTCTTCATTATATTAATTAGGATTCTCCCTGCCTCCTCCAGGCTCCAGTACATTCCTTGGATGAGGATATTTTCAAACTGACTTTCATTATGGGATTCCTAAAATCATTCATCAGTTATATTTTCAAGAGAGAATGTTTGGAGGTTAGTAAAAAAATGTGAGTTTGTTACCATTTCTCAACCTAAAAAGAGATATTTGTGATTCTGTGAAAGCTAATGTGGTCTTTGGAATTTTCTCCCATTGTAAATGCTATAGAAGCCAAATCATAAAATATTTTATTTTTTTCCTAAAATTATAAATATACCACAAATGAAGTAATTTTGTTAAATGAAGCCTCCCAAAGTCGATCATTAAATGAGCAAGGTTTATAAGCAAAGTCTTTTTAACTACCATCGGTATTTATGAAGTTTCGATAAATAACGTGGACTACAATATTAATTACCTCTTGGAAAATAAACTTTTACCAAACATTAAAAACTTAAGAATATATATAGGGGTGTGGCAAAAAAAAATTGTTACTAACTATTAATAACTCTTTTTTTCCTTATTTTATCTTTTAGTCTTTCTTTCCTTGTGACGGTTGGTCCGTCCTTCCATGTGAAGGCTTAGCTTTTCCTTCTGTGTGATGATTAGTTTCCACCTATATTTGTGGCAGTTGATTCTGTTGTTAATGGAGCTAAATCTGTGGGTTTTATTTGCAAGATCACTTTTTTCTTCTAGTTTGGAACTTTCTGTTTTCTGGAAGAATTCATGTGCTTGAAGATTGATAAAAACCAAATCTATTTTTTGAATATGATATGAAAGAGCTAGGGATTTCCGAATTGGCTCTAATTTGGTATGAGCATTCCTAGTAGAGGTATTTCTTTGGTTAAGAAATCTCTAGTGCAAATGCATTGATTTTACCAATTATTTACTGTAATAGATATATATGTATGTTACTCTTGGCTGTAAGATCTTTGTGGGTGTTAGTTGTAAAATCTTGCTATGTATTGTAACCATACATAGGTTGAATGAAAAAATTTAAATAAAAAAAATTGTTATTGTTACTGAAATAAATTGTTAGATAAAATTTTAGAAAATATTATTTATCTTTAATTACTAATATGTATTGTATTATTATAAGTCTACTGATGGATCTTTTAAATTAACATTATAGCATAGCTTAGATCTCTCTCTCTCTCAAATATGAGAGAGATATCTGTTTCACTCACAAATAAGTAAAGAAGATCTATCCAATTTTAAATTGAGAGAGGAAAATTTAAGAGGGCTTGGAAGAGCATCAGCTCACCACTTGGCCAAAAGCCAAGGCTAAAATTGGCATGAAAATATTGTTAATGCTAAATAAATTATGTATAACCAAATTCAACGTGCAAATTTCACAATATTGATAACCCAAAATAATTGACACACATACATAAAAGTTTTTATTTATCGATTGGTGAGTTTTTTTTCATTTATTTTAAAAAGAAAAGTAGAGATAGGAAAAATTTAAATTAATTTTTAAATTCTTTTTAACTCCTTATCTTCTCAAAATTTAAACACAAGTTATAAACTGAATAAAGTTATTTGAAAACTCAATTAGATCACTCTTTGAAAACTATTCAGCATGCCACAAGGCCCTAAATCCTATTGGGCTCATTTCTTAGTTGGACTCATAAATAACTCATTTTTAAAAAAATTATCTTCTAAATTCTTCTTTCTATTCTATAAAACTTCCAAGTAACAAATGGAATATGATCATGAATCGCATGTATCTGGCTTGGAGTTGGAATCATACACAATCTTGCACTTATTAGTTTGCATGGACCTCGAAGATATATTGTGTGTGAAATTGCGCTGTCTCGGTAACAGTTATAGATAGGCCCTTAGATAACTTCATCAAACAGAGAAGAAAAGAAATCTCAAACATCTAATACATAAGAGAAAAGCAAAAGCTAGCTTACAGGATTATTCAAAAGGAGACATATAAATAACTTCACACACAGAATCGTCAATATATAAATTTGTAGATAAGATAGTTACACCATTTGTTTACCTTTACGGAAAACATTAGGGGTGAAACAGTTGCTCTGAAGCCCACCGCAAATCCAATTGACATGACTATGAAGAACCAATCAATTTCATCGCTTGAAGCAGGTGGCGGTAAAGGTTGTAACTCAGGAGGACGTGTTTGGCTGTCATTCCTCAAAGGAGGTCCGTACAATCCTTTGTTTTCTTCATAAGAAGTTGGTGAAAATGATTGGAGTTGAGTACTTGTCGGAATCTTTCCCACTAGGTTATTGTATGAGAGGTTTAGCACCGCTAGGAAATTTAGGCTTGCAAGCTGCAGGAATTTTCCCATTGAGGTTGTTCATTGAGAGGTCCGAGGACTCAATCTGTTCCAAGTTCCCAAATGATAATGGGATCGAGCCTGTGAGAGCATTATGCGACAGGTTCAGAGCATAGAGTGATTTGAATCGTCCCATTTCTTCTGGTATTGACCCTTCAAAATTGTTGCTTGAAAAGTCAATGGAGGTGAATATATTTGGGACCCTCAGTAGCATGATCTCTACACTTTTGATTGTAACTGTTACAGTAACCTCATAGAGTTGGTCATATCCAAGGTGGTTAAGCTCAGATCCGGATTTGGTTTCAGCAACCATCATCTGCTCTAGGGTAAGTAACCATTTTTGTGATAGTCTTCCACGGAATTTATTGGATGCTAAGTCGACAATTTGAAGTACAGGCCAGGAGACATTATATCTTGGACAACTAATGTGTCCGGAGAAGTTGTTGGATCGCAAAACTAGAACTTGCAAACTAGAAGCATTCCTTAACCAGCATGGGAAATTATCACTGATATGGTTATTCCCAAGGTCTAAAACATGCAGCATATTGCAATTGGCAAGAGATTTTGGAACCACTCCATGCAGTTGACTTCCATTGAGATCTAGAATTTGCAACCCACAATTTCCTGGAAATATTGTATCAGAAAGAGTGCCATTGAGGTTGTTTCTCCCTAAATTTAAAACCCCTAGAGCGGTGCTGCTCTTGGTTAATAAACATGTAGGAATTGTGCCACTCGTATTGTTGTTTGATAAGTCAAGGACTTGAAAATAGATAGCCTTGCACATAGATTCCGGTATGACTCCTGTGAGACTATTGTTTGCAGCAGAAAAGAAGGCGGTTTCGGACATGAAATTACCAATGTCTGCTGGGATTGAAGTAAAATTATTGTTGGAGTAATCGACGTAGGAAGTATTTGGTGACATGTAAGGGATATTTCCTTGGAGCTGGTTGGAGTGTAGGTCTACCACATCGTCACCAGAGATAGCGTAAGGTTCTTGCAAGCTCACTAGGAGATTGTGTGAAAGATTTAAGGAGTTAAGTTTGCCACTACCAACTTCCCAAATCCAATTTGGTATTTCTCTAAATATTTGGTTATTTGAAAGGTCCAAAACAGAAAGTTGTGATTGGTTTTTTAGATCCAATCTCAATCTGCTAAACTTGTTGGAAGAAAGATCGAGGCTTTGAAGGTTTCTTAGTTCAAAGAATATTGAAATGGGGACAGGCCCTTCTAACCTGTTGCCACTTAAATCAAGGTTAGACTATACAGAAGAAGACACATTTGAAATTTCAGTAAGTTGGTTCTCAAACTGGTTATTGGAGAGGTCAAGTAGCTCCAGAATTAGAAGTAGAAACAGAGATCTAGGGATACTTCCATTAAGTGCGACAAATCAACAATATTGAGATTTAAAAGTTGGTGGATGAGATCCCACCAGTTAAATTATTGGACGAATGGTCTAAATAATTGAGGTTTCTTGACTTGTGAAGAGATGGGATGGGACCAGAGAAATGGTTATATGAGAAGCCAAAGAAAAATAATTGGCTGAGATTAGCCATTGACGTGGGAATTCGCCCTTTGAAATTGCATCTTCTAACATCTACCATTGTCAAATTTTCAAGGTTCCCAATGGAATCTGGTAGTG
The DNA here is from genome assembly GCA_030449835.1 of Clausena lansium. Lineage (NCBI taxonomy): Eukaryota > Viridiplantae > Streptophyta > Magnoliopsida > Sapindales > Rutaceae > Clausena > Clausena lansium. The sequence goes on from JASUUF010000369.1 coordinate 1,411,314, forward strand.
TGCCTGAGAATCCTGTGATAGTCAGGATCAGGTTCCGAAGAGAAGAATTCTTAGGAAAGTTTGGCAAAGAACCCTGAAGCAATTTGTTAAATGAGAAGTCAAATGTCTCAAGGGTTGGAACCTGCAATATCATTTCTGGAAAGTTCCCTTGCAACCCACACTGAGATCCAAGGCCTTCAAATTCGACAGATTGGACAAAAGCTCTGTAACTGAGGACAGACCATAATTGTCACGCAAACGAATCACGGAGAGTGACCGTAAGTTTGCCAGGTAATGATTGATAGGACCTGAAAGATGACAGCCGGGCAAGCTTAAAACTTGTAGATTGGGCAGAAATGTTAAAGCTTTGCACCATTCAGTTCCGGAGGCGGAAAAATCTACTTGATCAAGATGTAGTTCCCTGAGCTCTGTTAAGTTCTGCAGAAACAAGCTTAAGTTTGGGATCTCAAGTCTCTGGGGAGATCCTCTTGGGAGCTCACGGCCTGAAAAATCAAGAGTAACCAACCTTGTCAAGCTTGAAATGTCAACGGGAATCTTCCCTTTGAAGCCAAAGAAAGCTAAGAGAAAATTAAAGCAAAAAGTTTTAGAATTATTCAAAGCTAACTAAAAGCTTTTTAGCTTTTAGGCGTAGACTTGGAAACTAATTAAAATAATTGCCTAAAACGGGCATCAAGAAAAGCCATGATAATAGTAAAATTCTCATATGGAAACCGTGAAAATTATTCAAGGGTGCTGATCAATCCTCAGGGTTCTGAAAGCTGATGTTATTGGACAAAGTCATGAATCCTAAAACATCCAATTTTGATTGGGGATAGGACTTTGGAGGGAAATGAGTTAGAAACAAACACCAAAGGAATCGTTGGGACCTCGTAAGTATTTGATAATTACAATATTACAATTATATAATTCATAGCAATATAAGGGTATTAATTGAAATTTAGTCCATTTCTTTGGAATCTCTATATGCGTTCTGATCCTCTCACTCCCTCGATTTTCAAATTGTTCAATATTCGTTCGCTGGAGATCAAACTTGATTTTGTGAGAGAGAAGAGAAACAGGGTTTAATCCCCCGTCTGTTTTTGATCGAAAGATCGAATTAAGAAAAGGTTTAAAAATGGAAAGAAAGACTAATCTTAAAAAATCCTCTCAATCATGGAGTCATTGAACTTCTAAGAATTCCTCCTGGTTTACTGCCTTCCCTCTCTTTATGTTGTGGCAGACCACAGAAGTTAATGATAAGATTCAAAACTAAAAGTGACTCCTCCACTTTCCTTCAATTTTCCTACGCGGCCCCTCCACTTTCTTTCTTCATCGCCCTTTTTTTTTTCCCTCACCAAACAATTGGTTTTACGAAGAGCCAACTCACGATTCATGTACGCGTCGGAAAATTGTTTGCGTATAGTTGTTACTAATTGTCCTTCCATAAACACTCAATTGCATTAACATTTATCAATGTTTCTACTATCATTAGACCTCATTTGGAATTGCGGTTGAAATTCAATAAGCTGCTTATTTCATAATTCAATAACAGATTATGAAGTTCTTTATATTGTATTTAATTGAGTTTTTTTTTTACTTTATGTAATTTTACGTATTTAGAAAAATATATGTCTAGACAATTTATTAAACATACTCTAAAAATAAAAGGTAATACCTATCAAATTGCTTTGTGGAACATTGTCACTCACTAGATTTGATCTTGGTTGGTTATTGATCAATGCCAAGATATGTTGATATTGTTCTGGCGTAAAAGAAAAGGCTTGCAATGCTAGAGGATGCACAGAAGTTTGGTTGGTAGCAGGCTGATTTTAAAAAAACTTGTCTATTAAAGTAATTTTATAATTTTTAATAAAAATTTTTATTGACAACCATACAACTAAAATTGTATTGATAAAAGCGCTATTTGTAAAAACTTTATTAACATAAACTCTACTTAAATAAACTATATTTGTAAAGCTATACCAAAGAAAGCTAAGAGAAAATTAAAGCAAAAAGTTTTATAATTATTCAAAGCTAACTAAAAGCTTTTTAGCTTTTAGGCGTAGACTTGGAAACTAATTAAAATAATTGCCTAAAACAGGCATCAAGAACAGCCATGATAATAGTAAAATTCTCATATGGAAACCGTGAAAATTATTCAAGGGTGCTGATCAATCCTCAAGGTTCTGAAAGCTGATGTTATTGGACAAAGTCATGAATCCTAAAACATCCAATTTTGAATGGGGGTAGGACTTTGGAGGGAAATGAGTTAGAAACAAACACCAATGGAATCGTTGGGACCTAGTAAGTATTTGATAATTACAATATTACAATTATATAATTCATAGCAATATAAGGGTATTAATAGAAATTTAGTCCATTTCTTTGGAATCTCTGTATGTGTTCTGATCCTCTCACTCCCTTGATTTACAAATTGTTCAATATTCGTTCGCTGGAGATCAAACTTGATTTTGTGAAATAGAAGAGAAACAGGGTTTAATCCCCCGTCTGTTTGTGATCGAAAGATCGAATTAAGAAAAGGTTTATGAATGGAAAGAAAGACTAATCTCAAAAAATTCCTCTCAATCATGAAGTCATTGAACTTCTAAGAATTCCTCCTGGCCTTCCCTCTCTTTATGTTGTGGCAGACCACAGAAGTTAATGATGAGATTCAAAACTAAAAGTGACCCCTCCACTTTCCTTCAATTTTCCCATGCGGCCCCTCCACTTTCTTTCTTCTACGCCTTTTTTGCCCCTCACCAAACAATTGGTTTTATGAAGAGCCAATTCAAGATACATGTACGCGTCGGAAAATTGTTTGCGTATAGTTGTTACTAATTGTCCTTCCATAAACACTCAATTGCATTAACATTTATCAATGTTTCTAGTATCATTAGGCCCCATTTGGAATTGCGGTTGAAATTCAATAAGCTGCTTATTTCATAATTCAATAACAGATTATGAAGTTCTTTATATTGTATTTAATTGAGTTTTTTTTTTTACTTTATGTAATTTTACGTATTTAGAAAAATATATGTCTAGACAATTTATTAAACATACTCTAAAAATAAAAGGTAATACCTATCAAATTGCTTTGTGGAACATTGTCACTCACTAGATTTGATCTTGGTTGGGTATTGATCAATGCCAAGATATGTTGATATTGTTCTGGCGTAAAAGAAAAGGCTTGCAAATGCTAGAGGATGCACAGAAGTTTGGTTGGTAGCAGGCTGGTTTGGCTATTTTGTCCATTATACAACTTATGGCTAGGAGGATATCCATGCAACTTGTAGCATTTTTCTTTCACATGTCCCGCCTTTCCACAAAAATCACAGGATGGTTTATTAGATGTATTGTGCCTTGGAAATTTACCTGAAGCATTATTTCCTTTGGCAGCTAATGCGGCGAATTCATGTGTCTGTGTTGGTTGTGTACTAATGATGCCGCGTTGTCGCTCTTCTTGAAGAACCAAGGAGAAGACTTTCCCAACAAGTGGAATTGGATTCATCAGTAAAATTTGCTGTGATGGAATCCAAACCTTGGGATATAGAACTGATTCTCTTTTGTAGTTCGAAGATACGCTGCCCGTTGATTTGAGAAAACCTTTCTTGAAGATCAACCCATAAATCTTCAGTTGTCTCTGCATAAATAGTGTCTCCTACAAGTTCTGGAGTAATGGCATTCACAATCCAAGAGGCTCCCATGTTATCACATTGTTTCCACAATTCAAAGTTTGGATCTGAAGTGGAAGGCTTTTTTTATTGCTCCATTTATAAAGCTAGATTTGTTTTTCGCACTAAGTGCTTTGATCATGGCTCTACTCCACATGGTGTAATTTTCTCCATTTAATGGAAAGGAGACCAAAATGTTCCAGGATTATCTGAAAGATGTAAACTAAAAGCAGCATTTATGCTGTCCTTTGTGGCATCCGATTGGTTAATTATAATGACTGGTATCCAAAGTTTGAAAAGAAGGGCAAAGGGATAGCAATAAGAATTATTGCTCTGATACCATGATAAAAATGAAAGTTCTAGGAAATGCTTTCATATATTATTTTATTTACATCGTGAAATACAAAGATTTATATACAAATTCCAGTTGACTTCTAAAGATTAATAAAGGAAAGTAACTAAATGCAAAGCTGTATAATTCCAAAATTAAAGAAAAAAAAAGTAGGAAAGTATATAAAATTAGAGAACAGAATGTTCGGTAATTGAGAGGAAAATCTGCAGTGCATCAAGGCAGTTAATGACATTCTCCAACAATATATGTTCCGATCCTCTCACTCCCTCGATTTACAAATTGTTCAATATTCATTCGCTGGAGATCAAACTTGATCTAGTGAAAGAGAAGAGAAACAGGGTTTAATCCCCCGTCTGTTTGTGATCGAAAGATCGAATTAAGAAAAGTGTTTGCTGATTCTCCATTTGTGAATGCGAAGAAAGACTAATCTTCTCTCAATCATGGAGTCATTGAACTTCTAAGAATTCCTCCTGCCTTCCCTCTCTTTATGTTGTGGCAGACCACAGAAGTTAATGATGAGATTCAAAACTAAAAGTGACCCCTCCACTTTCTTTCTTCTTCGCCTTTTTTTTTCCCTCACCAAACAATTGTTTTTACGAAGACCCAACTCAAGGTTCATGTACGCGTCGGAAAATTGTCTGCGTATAGTTGCTACTAATTGTCCTTCCATAAACACTCAATTGCGTTAACATTTATCAATGTTTCTACTATCATTAGGCCCCGTTTAGGATTGCGGTTGAAATTCAATAAACTGATTATTTCATAATTCAATAACAGATTATGAAATTCTTTATAATTTATTTAATTGAGTTTTTTTTTACTTTATGTGATTTTACGTATTTAGAAAAATGTATGTCTAGACAATTTATTAAACATACTCTAAAAATAAAAGACAATTTAAACTTATGTCTATTTTGGTCAATATATAATAAAACAGCACTTTCGTAATAAAATTTACCAAATGCATGTACACTGTTTTTCAAACTCACAGCAACCACAATAGCATAGTTTACCAAACATCAAGCTGCTTTTTTAATCAGCAACTTATTTTATCTGGCACAGTACAAACAGATTATTTCATCGGCCTCCGCAATTCCAAATTGGCCCTTAGTCTTCTTTATTATATTAATTAGGATTCTTTCTGCCTCCTCCAGTATATTCCTTGGATGAGGATTCTCTCAAACTGACTTTCCTTATGGGATTCATAAAATCATTTATCAATGACATTTCAAGAGAGAATGTCTGGAGGTTAGAAAAAATGTGAGTTTGTTACCATTTCTCAACTTAAAAAGAGATATTTCTGAGCCTGTGAAAGCTAATTTGGTTTTTGGGATTTTCCCGAATGTAAATGCTATAGAAGCCAAATCATAGAATATTTTATTTTTTTTCCTAAAATTATAAATTTACCATAAATGAAGTAATTTTGTTAAATGAAGCCTCATTAAAAGTGCAAGGTTCATAAGCAAAGTTATTTTAACAATAATCGGTTTTTATGAATTTTCTATAAATAACTGGGACAGCAATATTAATTACCCTCTTGGAAAATAAACTTTCAGCCAAAAAAAACTTAAGAATGTATATACTTTTACTTATTTTGTCTTTATAGTGTGGCCAAAAAAATTGGATCTTCTCATGATGTGAACTTATCTGAGTTTTGAAGGATCTTCTAACACATGTGGAATTTTAGTTATGTATAATCAAGATTTACCTCTTTATTTTTTTTTCTATTTAATTACTCCCAATTGGATGATTTTATTTGCCAAGATAAAAACTCAGATTAAAAGAGAATCCTCATTCGTGGCCAAGTGATCTTTGCCCTGAGTTTGGAACTAGTAGAGATAGGGATTAAAATTTAAATATTATAATTAAGGGCACATCTCTAACTTTTAAAGATAAATGATAACAAAATTTTAAAAAAAATAACCACTAAAAAGTAGTCCTTTCATAAAGAAAAAAAAAAAAAAGAAGAAAGAAAAATGCTATTTGCACACAAAATTGCACTAAACAAATAGAATGAGTACACTTGTACAAAAAGAAAAAATTAATAAAGTGAATAAGTTTATCTTTTAATGAAATATTTTTTGTCTTTTAACGATTTTGTGCATTTTTCTATGCTAATAGCGTTACTCTTTATGGTCTATTCGATAGAAGGGGAGGAGGTTGGACTCTGGAGGCCTAGGTGCTGTTTGTTCTATAGTCAGAAGTCTAAATTTTATTTTTTAAAGATATTTACTTATTTTATATTGTATGTTTGCTTAACTTATCAATTATTGTCAGACAATTTTATCATAATAAAAAAAGTAGAAAATTCCATTTTTATCTGAATTCTGAAATTTAAATAAAAAATTTTAATTTTAAATCCCAAAAATATCCTTAACAATTTATGTATTTCTTATATTATGTATAAACCAAATATTTTTATATTATCCTTGAAGTTATTTTTTTAATTGCTTTAAAATTTTATTCACATGGTAACATTAACTACACCAAAATATTGAAAAAATCAGATTAGGTCAATTGTGATGAATCAAAATTAAAACAACAATATTGACCTTATAATGTTGATGTTACAATTACATATTTTATTACAAAATTAAATTAAGAAATAATAATAGTATTCTTTTTTTAATGTATCAAACTAATCAATTTGTTAAATTTTTAAATTGCGAAGAACAAATATATGCATCACTTGAAAGGATATTTATGTTAAATTGCTAACTTTTAAATTTTTCTATTCAAATGTTGACAAAAAAAAAAACCAAACATGTTATTCAGACATTTTCATTAACACCTATTCAGACTTCATACCTATTTAAATTTTAGATAAAAGAACAAATGCAAACTTAGTGTGACATAGAAAAAATTATTTGATGCTTAATAAAATTTACACTCAAGCCCTCCAATAAATTATACTCGAGTCCTGCTTAAGCGCCCAACATTTTATTTTTACATATATAGGGAAATATATTTTTTCTGAAAGGAGCCTCGAATATCTTATTTTTACATAGAACTATATAGTGTTTTGCCTCCACCCTTGTAACCCTGTTTGGTAGTAACATGATATGACTTTTAGACTATAATTATTGTAGGATAAAAGCTATATTTATCCAAAAAAAATTATGATCTTACAATAAACAACAAATTTTTTTTGTAAATTTTTATATTTAAAATTATAAAAAATGGGTGAAATTTAAAAAAAAAATGCTACTAGATTCGAGGACAAAAGCAACATGTAACACTCCAAACCTAACAATAGCAAAGCACGTAGCAGAGAAGTGGGTCGTTACTAGCTAATCAAAATCATACACATAATTGAAATTTATTCAAATCAAATTAAAAATTAATGGGGTAAGTTACCACTGTGGTAACATAGTTGGACCCTCAAATCAATCCACATAGCCCATAACAACTCCAAAATCTTTTCCTTCTCTTATTCCACTAACAAAAGCAAATAAATAAATATATTAACTCTCCTTTTCTTCTTCCTATTATTTTCTAAATTTGAGATTCAACGCTTGGACTTGTACATCCATATTGTTAAAAGTTTTACTCTGAGTAATCAGTCTACTAGCATCATGGAGCTTTGAGTCTTACAAATCAAGTAGTAACTGAGACGTTTCGAAGTGTAGTAGGATTATTTGAATTAACAAACAAAATATTCAGCTGGGCATTTGCTCTAGTGGTACGATTCTCGCATTATTATATTTAGTTTTATGACTGATGGAAAGACACGGTATAAAATGAACAGGAAAACAAATTAATTTTTAACATTTCACATCAGCGAGTCAAAAATAAAAAAATTCAGTTCAAATATTAGATCAGAGGAGTAATTATAACAACCTAACCCAAAGTGTATGAATTAACTTACATAATCTTTTGCGGCTGTAGGGAAAATTCTTGAAACCATATCCCAAAAAAGGAGTCGATACGCATTAACATAAATATTAGCGTGCTTCTAAAAGTGAAATCGTTACTTGGTTGATTGAACAATCTTCTGTCTTGCCGGTGGACGATGTTGAAGTCACTGTATTTCTGACATATGAAAAAGCAGGTTGTTTCGGTGGAAGTAATGCTGCAGCTTCATTTGTAAGCATGGATACAACATCATTCATGGTGGGTCTATCATCAGCACTTTCTTGTACACAAAGGAGTGCTATGTTCACATATCTTAAAAGCATATGCTTGGATGATTCATCTTCTAATATTGGATCAATCAACTCCAACGTCCTGTTGCTTCTCCATAGGTCCCATGCCTAAACAGCCATACGATGTTATTAAATAGTTGTACACTCGATATAGGAAATAGATTGAAAATACCCTGGTACAAAAGCCGCACGAATTTTTTGCAGTATTGTAAATGTTTTAAATAATTTTGAAAAAGTGTGTCCACACCTGAGCATGACTTGGGAATTAATATATATTTACACCTAATTAACATAATAAGAATATGTGCAACAGCTTTTGTTACTTACATAACCTAGCAGATTTAGAGAGTCGGTTCGATAAAATCCAGTGTTTTTCTTGCCACTTACAGTCTCGAGCAACAATACTCCAAAGCTAAACACATCAGATTTAATTGAAAATATTCCTTCGAGTGCGTATTCAGGGGACATATAACCACTGTAATTCAACAATCAATAAAAAATACTCAGTAATTCATGCATAACTAATTAATCACTTTAATTTTGATTTGTGTCATTTACTTACTAAGTCCCAACAATCCTACTAGTGTTTGCTTGTAACTCATTTCCTCCACAAATTCTTGCCATTCCAAAATCTGATATTTTGGGATTCATGTCTTTATCCAACAAGATGTTACTGGCTTTCAAATCTCGATGGATAATTCGCACTCTGGAATATTGATGAAGATAAAGAAGCCCTTGAGCTATCCCTTCAATAATCCGAACACGTGTTCCCCACTCTAATAACATCCGCTTGGTTGGATCTAATATTTTTCAGCAAATGAACTAAATGTCATTATGCACGTACGAAAACAAAATAATGTAGCCGCATTATCTGATGTAAATTGATCTAGTGACTTTTTTTAATTTTTTTAAAATCTGATAATTCGATTATGTTAATCACTAAAATTAAAAATAGCTAAATTAAATAGTAAATGCTAAATATTCTTTTAGGTTAGGTTTTTTGCCAAAAAAAGGATTGGATTGAACTAGTTATTAAGGATTGGATTGGATTGGACTAGTTATTAAGGAATTTGATTGAATTAGAATCAATTATTTTATAGTAATGTTCTGTGTTTGGTTTAGTGTTGGACCGGATCATATTAAATTCAGTTTAAGGAAGTTAAAAAAATATTTAAAAAGTATGATTATTTCTTAAAGTTATATTGTTAATTATTGAATATTATATTAAATATTCAATTCCAATATAAATTAAAAATTGAATAATTTTTGTACTTAATATTCTGTAATAGTTCCAATAAATTATTAAATAAAATTTTGATATTTAATATTAAATTAAATGCTAAATGCTAGTTTAAATAAATTAATGAATAAAATTTGGATATGTAATATATACCAAATTCTAGTTTAAATAAATTACCAAATAAATTTTTGATTTGTAATTTATATACGTTAAATAGAAGTTCAAACAGTTGTTGGAATTAAATTTTAAGTAAGAATATGTAAGAATAAGAAAAAGTTGCAAAAACTTACCAAAAAGAAAGAAGTCCAAGCTTTTGTTAGGCATGTACTCATAGATCAGAATCTTCTCATCTTTATCTATGCAGCAGCCCAGAAATCTAACAAGATTCTTGTGCTGAACCTTGGCTATGACTGAAGCTTCATTTTTTAACTCTCGCAATCCTTGTCCAGATCTTCCTGAAAGCCTTTTCACAGCTATCTCATCTCCTTTTTCTAACACTCCCTGAAAGTGTTATATTTATAGTTCTATTAAAAAATGAAATTATTGCTCCAAAGAAAATGATATCTGTAGTACCTTATAAACAGGTCCAAAGCCACCCTCTCCGAGCTTATTTGCGTCGGAGAATTTATTGGTTGCAGTAGAAACACTGGAAAAACTGAATAAGGGCAATTGATCAACTTCCTTCTTTTTGCTGCCTTTTGTCCGTTTGTTGTTTACGGGAAGCTCTATGTTAACGTTATTGGCTTTCAGGTTCAAATCCAAATCAAACATCATCAAATCCTCCCCTGAATATATGGTGAAGAAATTAAAAAGACATTAAAGCTTTAATTAAGATATGTATATTCAACTCTCAAAATCGTGCAATTAAATGAGAAACTTTTACCTCTGCTTCTGGGCTTTCTCCTCACACAATAGAAAATCAAGCCTAAAATGGCCACCCCTGCCAGAGTGATCGACAATATTGAAAATCCTGTAACTGCTCCACGAGATAAAGTGAATGCTAATATCAAGAAGACAGCAGACACCAAGGCAACAAAAATAATGAAGATTGCAAAGCGATCCATTGAGATCGATCAAATGATTATTCCAAATGTTGCGACGTGTATAACGAGAAAGCTGGCCTAGGTTTAATTGAATGCATTATGCATGCTTTGGTTTAATGCTGCCAGAGTGATCGACAAGAATAACGAGATGAGATGTGAAAAAAAAAAAAAATTTCTCCAGTAGAGATTGCAGACACTGAGGGTGCGCTTGCTATCGTTTTTGAATTGATGTTTTCTATATTTTTTAAGAAGAAAAATAATGTTTTTGATGTTATTCCCCAAAGTGCAAAGGCGTTTAGTAGTTTTTTTTATAATAACCAGGAACCGGTGCTGAGCTTTTCTTGTGCTGAGCACAGGATCAACAGTCAGCTACTGCTTCAATTAATTGCTGACCATTGATCCGGTGCTCAATACAAAAAAAGCTCAGTACCGGATCCATTTCCTTTTTATAAATAATATGCATTTGGTTGTTTGTTTGAAATATTAAAATAGTGAAAATCTGTTTGGCAGAATTTTTTTATAAAACCTTTTTTTTTCAGTTATTCATTATTTAATGCACATAGTATTTATTTTTAATGTCTATAATCATTATAATTTTATTAAGGAAAAGTTAATGGGCAAGGATCGAAAAAAAAAATGAATTTAATTATTGTCATCTTAAAAATAAAAATTTCTACAGCCAATATTTTATAAAAATGTTCGAAATCACATCTAAAAGAAGGAAATAACATAGATTAAAAATCACATACACATAGATCTGTTATTGTCAAAACAAACAATTTACATTTAAAATTAAGTCCAGTTCTTATTAAACAAAATTAAGGAAAAAAGAGGAGAAAATAAACGGATTTTATACTTGAAAGATACTTATGTAAAAATTTAACAAAGAAAAAAAATAGTAAAAAAATCTTCAAATTGAGGGTTCTTATACGTAGGGATCCAGGAAATTAATTCATTGGGGACAATATTATAATAAAAAAATTATTGAAAATAAAAATTTGAAGTGTAATACTCATTAATATTAGTTAAAAATATCTTACACTTGTTCTGAATGCATTTTCATATTTTAAAAATAGTCAATCTAAATCTAAATTTTTAAGGTTAAATTTGTCGATCAATTCTTGCTTTTATAAGCTCATTCATAGATTTGATTCAACGTTTCCATATATTTATTAATAAATCCACGTGGCAATTATTAATCTATGCGGCAAAGGATTTAAAATTAATTTCTACCTATCGTAGACCATGATGACATCATGGTGCTATAACAGTAAATTTAAGATTTTTCATCCAATCTAACTGCATAAGCTAACGGAAGGGGGTGTCAATATACATTCTTGAAACTAAAGGAATTTACGTGACCATTTCGTCAAACTTTAGGAGTGTTTGTGGCTTTTCCATAAAAAAAAAATTGTTAAATGTAAAATTGGCCGTAAAATAATTGTTAAAAAAATAAAAATCTATCCAATCACTCTCCAGATTTTTCCTAGTGTAACACAAGCGTGCTTGAGTATTTTTTTTTTTTTTTCCTTTTCTTCTTTTTTCGAGAATTTTTTTTTAATTTGTTACAAATATATACAATTTGAAATCACTAAAATTTATAATACTCTAGATAAGCAATAAGCTCAAAAATCTGCTCTCACTAATATTGGCAGCTAGAAATCTACCTTATTTAAAGAGAATGGACCCCGTACCACCGGGCCACAAGCAAAGTTTATCTAAAATAGTAAAATTATGTTATCTCCAGTTCACTTTATATTCCCTAGTCAGTTTTTAATTTTTATTATTTTTGAGTAACTCTATTTACACATAAAAATACATAAAATCACTAAAAGATAAGCTTATTTACTTTTATTAATTTTGATTTTTTATACAACTGTTCTCAATTTATTTTTTTTCCAATTTTGTGTAGAATTTCGTGTGGGAATAATATTTTCCCTAAAATTAAAGGCATGGGCTTAGTGTACAGGCGACAAACACATTAGATTAGAGTTGACACATCATGCATCAGAAGATGTCCGTCTGCCAGACTGCCAACAGTCAACAAATGGAGAACAAGAACACAACCATTCTCTATGCTTGTGTTTCTTAATTTCTTTTATTTTTTTATTCTTGACGTTATTTTACTATCAATCATTGCTAGTAATTTATTTTATTATCAATCATTGCTAGTAATTTAAACCTGCTCTCACTAATTGAAGAACTCTTCTTTTGGCGTATGAGATTGGTGTCTGCGGACACACTGATATATGAGTTTTTGGACTCAAATGAAAACTTGAAAGAAGTTGAGGGGCTTAGTGCAGAGCAACTTCAGTTAAAGGGGTCTATTAGATATTATTTGCTGACGTGGCATAATAATAGAAGCTGTTGGCATCATATCTATTTCTTCTTCGTTTCTTAACCAAATTGCATAGAATTTGTTTCTTTGTACAGTATCTTCTGTAAAATCCGTTGTGTTTCGATAGTTTTGATCAATAAAGAGTGTAGATTTTTCCTTTACAACTTGATTACTTGTGTCATTGTTCATTTTTTTGGGTTGGTTCTGGTTCTGGTTTTCTTGTTCTGATTCGATCACAAAATCAAATTACTGAATCATTAGAAGGTGGAAAATAAAGAAAACAACACTAAAGAATAAAAATAATAATAACGATAATAGGAAAATGAAGATTAATTGAAGTAAAACCACGTGATGGTCCTTGTCAATGGAATATCAAGTAGGCCTTGGCCTTACAACGTTAGCACAATGCGGAATCAGGGTACCATAGGGCTTTTTAGGACCACGTTCCTCTGGATTATTAGTGGCTCACAGCATACTGGGTCAAAATGTCTGGGCGAGCTAATTTAACATGTACATAATTCTAGCTATTTGAAAGCTCAATACGGTACGGAATCACAAACTCAACATTTCCGGACATTGAAGAATTTTCAGCTCCTTCACTTTCTTATATGAAAAATATTAGAGTAATGCTACATATCTCAAATTTTTTATCCCAAAAATTATCTCAAATAATTTAGCATTAATTAATTGGTTGATAGTTCCTTACAAAATCCAAGTGAATTAATTGTAACCAACTAATGAATGCTAAATAATTTGGGATAGTTATTTGGGAGAAAAAATTTAGAATATGTAGCATTACTGAAAATATTAAAATCTGAAAGAGACCCAACGAAAAAGTTCTCTCTTTATGTGATTTGGTTCATGTTGTTCTTTTAAAGACCTTCTTATTCATGTTTTCAGGAGCTTAATTGAATCTTGACTGCGAAATGACATTAGTTAACCAATTTCATTGACATTAATTGTTTCAAGCTTCGACATTAAAAGAAATAAAAAGTTGAAAAAATCATTTGGCATCTTTAAAAAAATAAGAAACCATACTTACTCGGATGGAAAAATTAAAGTGTTAATAATTTGAAAACTGAAATTAATTTACAGTCTCATATTGGTGTATGTGATTGTTAAGGCATGGGATTTGTGGACTAGAGACAGAGCACTAGAGTTGATTGATCCAGTATTAGTAGAAGATGCATCAAAGGACACACTATTCTTCTCTGTGTACAAGTAAGAGCCAAACATAGACCCACCATTGGATGTTGTCTTACTGCTTTGAAATGAAGCTGCACCATTGCTGCTTCCCAGACAACCTCCTTTTTTATATTTAAGAAATATGGTGAATTATTCGCACACTTACATCTCGCCTATCTCCGATAGATAGTGGGGGGGCTTTAGTCAAGCCCATATCCATTTTAGAATAGGATCTTTTGTTTAGTCCATTTCATAGAGGGCTGTGTCACTTGGTCTGAATCCATTTCTTCAATTCCTATGATTGTTCAGTGATGGGGTTTCCCCTTTTAGGATTAAGTTTCTATTTCCCCTTTTAGGATTAGGTTTCTATCTCATATCTTGTTGTGCTAAGCTCATTTTTAGGTCAACATATGCATGGTGTAAAAATGATTTTTATCAAACAGTACCAAAGAAAGAAATTTTATAGAAGTCGAACTATGAAGAAGTCAATATACCTAAATAGTTTATTCTATAGATAAATGATGTAATTGATAGAGGAAGTTCCGTAAACACTAATTCGCGAGGTTTTAGGCCGATACCTAAATAGTTTATTCTATAGATAAAGGATGTAATTGATAGAGGAAGTACCATAAACACTAATACCGGATTCAACAAGAACTACTTATTTATGTGAGATAAAAGTAAAGAATGCACTTATGTAATTGAGCAGCAATGTAGCATTAAATCTTAGATTAGAGCAACATCTAGTCCCATTATGTTTAGGACAATTTAGGACAGTTTGATATGTCCCCACGTGTCCCCATGTGTAACTTTATGTCAAATAAATTTGTTTTATCCTCTCTTTATTTCACTTGTGCTAACTCATTGTGTCGACTTATATTCAAAATTGACAGTGGCGTTTCTTAAATTTAGATCTGAATATGAGGTGGATCATGGGTTTAACAGTTTTTCTTTATTTTTTATGTTATGTTGTGGAACTTTCTATGTCACTATTTTTGAAACACTAAATTGCAGAAAATGATTTTCACAAAAGAAGCATAAATGAACTCATTAAAAATGACATATCAAGTGATAGACGATGACGGAAAAGAGCTGTAAGTACATGTTTGCTATCGTTTATTTTATTGTGTACATTTTGTTATTGCATGATAGAAATATCATTGTATGAATTAATCTATTGTGCGTTATTGACATTTTGTTCGTCAATGTGATGGCCAAATTTGAGCAATTGTGTACCTGTAATGGTTTGTTTGTAGATCAATTTTAGTAATGGAGTTGTATTATATTACTATTAGACCATTATATGTATAATTGAATATTCTTGTATTTTTCAAAATTATCCAAAACGTCATTTTGTTAGTTCCGTAGCTCTTAGATCTAACTTTTTTATAGATAAAATATTATGTTTGTATATAATTAAATTTTAAGTGAGTCTTACATGTAGGTGTGGCAAAACGAATAATCGAATCGAATCTTAAACGAATTGGGTCAAAATATTCGTTTAATAAATGAATTAAAACCTCAGGATTCGAATTCGATTAATTTATTAAACGAATATTCGGTTCGATTCGTTTAATTCGTTTATTGTAGAATAAACGAATCGAATCGAATTGAATTTGAATTCGTCTACTATTCGTTTAGTAGGTTACTATTCATTTACAAAAATTAATTAAATATCAAATAATCCAAAAATCCAAACCACAATATTAAAAATTTAAAATATGCACTCATCCAAAACACTAAATTACAATTTTTTAATAATACAGATCACCATAATTAAAATTCAAGTTTTAAAGCAAAGATTTCTTTGGTTCTCGCTGTCGGCGTCGGCATCGCCATCGCTACTATTATTGCACCCAACTCTCCTCTTCTTAGCGGCTGCTGTTGTGGCCCAACTTCAATGCAATGGCGGTGGGATCGTAATCGAGATTTGACGGATCTCCGATCTGGTGGCGCTGTTTGCTTGGCTTGTGCAGAAACAAAACTCGATCTAACGGCAAATGTTTGCTTGGCTTGTGCAAAAACAAAACCCAAAACTCGATCATATTACCTTAGGTTTGCTTGGCTTGTTGAGGAACGGCTTGAAAGCCAACTCAATAGCCAGCCACCCAAACACTAGATCACTAACAACAGTCAATGCTTTCTTCATTTTCTCCACACCTCTCCTTTGCTTAAACCACGCTGCTTCTATTCTATCTCTATGCAACTTGTTAGCAGCCTGCAACATAGCTTGGATCATGAAAAATTGCAAAAAGAAAATGCAGTTGTGCAAAGAGAGAAGAGTTGAGATGAGAGGGTTATGAAGGGAGATGAGAGAGAATGAAAAGGAAATTAGGGCCGGCCGCCCTAGTTTTTAATTTCATTTATATATTTTGCCATTTATCATTTGTAATTACTATATTAACCTTTATACTTTAAAAATTTTCATAGATATTTAAGGGTAAATAAATATTTTAATTAAACGAATAAACGAATCCTTGTCCTTAAACCCGTATTCGATTCGTTTAATTAGCGAATCGAATCGAATTCAGCCATTTATTAAACGAATCTATTTTTTCAAATCCAAACCCATTTAAATCGTATCGAATCAAATCGAATAAACGAATTCTGACCCAAATTGCTACCCTACTTACATGTAGGTAGCAAGTAAACATAGAGAATAATTAAATATATTTCAATGAAAATATGCAACAACATAGTTGTTTTGCATAAATCTCGAAAAGGCATTAATAAACTAGGCAATTGGATCAAATCCATAGGTGTAATGTAAAAGAGCATTTAGATGTTGTTTGTTTTTTAGTCTGAAGAGTGAATTTAACTTTTTTTTTTAGATATTTATTTATTTTGGGTTGTTTGTTTTCTTAACATATCACTTATTATTTGATATTTTTAACTAAATAAAAAAGTAGAAAAAATAAACTTTTATTTGAAGTCTAAAATCTATATGAAAAAATTGAATTTCAAATCTTCAATAAACCATTAACAACACCATTAACAATTCATATATTTACTATATTATGCATAAACCTAACAAATTTGTATTATTGTTAAAAATAATTTTTGTTTTAATTGTTTTAAATTTTTATTTACAATGGTTACATTAACTAAACCAAAATATTAAACAAATCAGCACGTATTGTAAAGCTTCCAGCGATGAATTATGTCCATTGCCATGAATGTCAAAACTAAAATAATAATGTTGACTTTATAATGGCCCCTGATGTTATAATTATAACTTTTATTATAAAACTAAATTAAGAAACTATGATAGTTATATTTTTTTAATCCTTTCAAACTAATCAATTTGTTAAATTTTTAAAATGTGAGAACAAATATATGTACAACTTAAAAGAATACTTATGTCAAAATACTAGCTTTTTAATTTTTCTGTTTGACACTGAAAAAAGAAACCAAATATGTTATTAAGATATTTCCATTCTAAGCTATTCAGATTTCAAACCCAAAAAAAAAAAGCCAACCTTACTCTTTTTCTTTTTAATATTATATGCAATACAACCAGAGTAAGCAAAAGCCGAAGTATAAAGGAGAGTAGGCCTTTTGACACCCATCAAAATCCCTCTTAAAACTCCTTTTAATTACAATAACACAAATAACCTAATACAAATTAATTCGTTTCTTATTTTGAATGGAATTTCAATTAAACATTTGAATAAATTATTCTTTTAACAAACTTTTCACACCACCCCATTTCATAATTTATATTTGAAATTCTAGCTAAACAGCCTTAAAAGAAAGCCCGAGGGGGGTGAAGTTGAGTTGGGTTTTAATAATTACTGCAATAATCATTGCCACAATCCAATACAAATAATGACCACCAAACAATACAACAATAACCCCAACAAGAAGTAAATTAAATGATAAAGGTTGAGAAAAACAAACACATCAAATTTTTACATGGTTCAGCAATTAGCTTATGTCCATGCCTCCAAGCTATCTGATCTTAAGGATTTCATTAAAATGAGTCTTATATCCCGAGGCTCCGAAAATTACAATTGACTTCAAGGTGTCAACATACCTTTATAACAAGGTGTGCATTCCTCATTTTTTCAACCAAATCTTTCCCACACTTACAATCACTCAATTGAAAGATTAAAGTGAAGTTTATAAAGAACACATTCCTAACAAGAGTATAAATGCAAATGATATATGGCTTAAGTATGCATGAATTTATATGTATAAGTAAGTGAAAGTTCAAGATTGTTTAGAAATATCAAGTTTTAGCTCATACTGACCTTAGAAAGTGATTTGAAGGTGGGTTTATATAGATAGATCCAAAAAATGGTAGCTAGAAGCATAAAACAAAAATTTTGTGTGATACCAGTTTACCACTTTAATCAAACCGATTCACCATTTTGATAATGTGGCTACTTACTGTTGAAGGATTTCAAACAAAATAGTCCATTGCTTTGGATAAAAAAATTATCTGGTTAATCATTGGATATTTAATAATATCAAAGATTCACTGCTTAAAATAAACCAGTTCTCTACTTTGGCTTAACCCAACTTTGAATGTTTTGCATTTTGGTCCATGTTTACAAACTTTTCTATAATTATAAAAGTACCCAAATTTTTAAAACATTATCAAATATTCTTTTTTCCTTTTTTTTTAAAGATTTTCAAAATTAAAATAAAATTATATAAACTCCCCATAAAGTGTTTTTGGATGCGTCCACCTCTTGGGGTTATGAAGCTAACTGTGGATGGTTGCTCTAAGGGTAACCCGGGGATGTCTGCTTCTGGTGGTATCCTTCGTGATTATCGAGGTGTGGTCTTGGTTGCTTTTGGTTCTTTTCTTAGGCGTCAATCGATTCTTCATGCTGAGCTTATGGCTGTTTGGGAGGGGTTGCAGTTAGCTCATCAACTTAGTTATTCTGTACTTGAGGTCAAGTCTGACTTGGCCAGTGGTTTCTTGGATAATTTTTGGCAGTCCTGTTTGTTGGGATTATGCCTATTCTTTGCATCGAGTTCATGGTTTGACTTCTGCACCTACTATCTAGGTTAGACATATGCTTCAGGAAGCCACCTTAGTTGCTGATTTTCTAGCTAATTAGGCCTGCACTCATTAAGTTCATCAGCACTTTATGGATCCTCGGGCTATCCCAACTGGCTTATATGATATTCTTCACTTAGATGTGCAAATAGTATCTCATATCAGGCGTTAGGGTTGTTTTCATTATTGATTTTATGTTGTTCATTTATGCTTTAGCATGTATTTTCTTTGTCCTAAGAGGTTTAGGTTCATGTCCCACTCTATATGTATTTTTCTCATTTTCTAATTTATATCACAAGTAAGGGTCATGCCTAAGGGATGGCAAAAAATCCCCGGCCCATTGTTTTAGGTTCGGATATCGGGTCTAATTTTTCTTTTATTTTATAATAAACATCAGGTATGGGTACAATTAATTATACCTGTTGATTGGATGGGTAGGGTATGGGTATTAAGCACAAAAACCCTTACCCGCTAATAAACCCGTTATATTATTTTTTTATTAATTTTTTAAAAGCTAAATTTATAAACTAATATTTAAGTTTGTCATATTTTGAAATATAAGAACACCAAAAGAAGATATTTTCAAGCTTAGAAATAATTAAATAAAGTGAAATGTTCGCCATTAGCCTAGAAATATGGAAGAAAAAATTGAAAAATATAGAGAAAAGAAGAAAATATAAGGAGTCTCCATACTTTAAGGCTTAGAGGTGATTAAATAAATGAAATGTCTGCCATTAACATAAAAATATATGAAAGAAAAAAAATAAAAATATAGAGAAAAGAGGAAAATGTGGGGAGTGGTAGTAATTGAGGTAGAAATACATGACGTTTGAAATCCGATGATGCGCCCACTGAAGATGCTAATTCCAATTATTGCAGTATTGATTAAGACCGAATTTCTTTCTAAAATCCTCCATCATATTCTTATAGTTTGAGGGAAAAATTAAAATTCTTAGCATCATTAATTAATCGTCAAACATCAATCATCAATATTTCACCGTATTTCACCGTATTCCTTCTTATTATTTAGTAATTTTATATTTTTCTTTTATTTAAATAGATTTAGTATTTCTATTTAATAATATGTTAATTAAAATGGAACTTAATATTCAGTAAATTAAAACTTAAAAGGGGATATAGAGGATAGGAGAAGGGGATGAGTATTTATGTTTTTTAATGGGGAATCCCCGACCCATGCATGTTCAAACTCACAATAGGTAAGGGTAGGAGATGAGAATATCTACTATTAAACGGGTATGGGTATGGATACGGGTACTGGTACTGGTATTGGCATCCCCACATAATACTCGTCCCGTTGCCATCCAAATGCATAACCCCCTACTATCTTGGTGGTTTTTAATTTAAAAAAAAAACTCTTCGTATTTTTTGACACATCAAGGCTTTTTCAAATCAATCCACATACTTAGAAGAAATTCATTTTAATAACACATTTAGCTTCCTTTTTTTTTCAAGTATAAAAACATAGTTTATGAAAACAAAGATAGATTTACATGTCATAATCATTATAAATTTGAGCTTAACAATGCATAAATTCAACAAACTAGTTTTACAAGAATTACGAAAATGAAACGTCACCTAATTTAGTGTTCTTTACATTTGAGTATTGACTTAATGGACATTTCCTTGGGTCATTTGAACTTTATATCACATGAATGACTTTTGACCTTCAAAAACTAATGAGATTCTAAAGCATTTTTCCTATATTACCTTACCATAATGATTTTTTATCATTAAATCAAGGTTTTTTATACTCTTTATGTCAATAATCTCCCTCTTTTTAACGATGACAAATACCTCATGTATTTTGACATACTTTGGTAATTTTTGATAAAATAAGATTTTGAGATCCATAAAATGTGCCCTTTAAATGTGATATCGATTTTAAGAAATGCCAAAACATCAAAAGTCCTACAAGAAGATCAAGGTTAGTGAATCAAGAAATAACTGTAATCAAAGCACTTCAGTATCAAGCATACAAGCACTCTTCAAAATGATCTCATTAAGCACATACGTACTTTATCATATCAAACTACATCCTTTCTATTCCTCTTTGAACATCTTCATTAAAAAGTAAATTTAGCACTAATCCATAGTTATATTTAAGAAAAGACAAATAAGCTCATCAAAGATAAATGTGGCACATGAATTCAACTCAAATTATCTCAAATGCATTAATATCTCAAAATACCTATATCTCTCTCCCTTTCTTGACATCATCAAAAGTAAACAAGGCATTAATGCATAATCAACAAAATGTCAAAAAGGTCCAAATATGCATTTTCATCAATTATTAAACTCAGAAGGGTCAAACTTTATCAAGTATTGACAACAAGTATTAAGCTTATTTAGTATAATCCTCAAGAATCAAGGGGAAAAACACATTCTTCTACTCCTTTTTACATCATCAAAACCTAAGAAAAGCATATGTTCATAATGTCAATAGATCAACAAATCCAATACAGTTATCAAGATAAGCCAGCAACATAAGTTAACAGAACATGTGATCAAATCCATAAGAACAAATAGCCATATAAGCTAATTTCATGCATGAATGATGATGCAAATAAATCAATAATAAGAATTCCTAAATATATAAGTCAATCAGAATAGAACCAAATGATCATCAGAATCAATCAAACAATTCACACTTTAGAGCATACTGTCCATTCATCAAGATCCACTCAACAAATAAACATAGGACAAAAATAGTTCACTACTTAAAAAAAACGTATTTTAACCACATATATCATTTTGTTATAAAAATAACATTAAAACATGATACTTCTGCGATGTATAATGCTTTTGTCATTATTTGATGATATATTCATGACTGATACAGATACAACATGAAGTAATGATAGGTAAATGTAATGCATTATTTCTTTTTTTTATTTTTTAAATAAGTATAATTGCAAAATTACCACACTCAAATGGAAACATTTTAAATATTATTTTTCAATTATATATAATAAATTATTGATAACACATGAAACGTTGTCGTTTCATGTATCACGCACAGATTTTAATTTATATTAATGTCTTTTTAATTTCATTTTTCTAAACGGTATCATTTCGAAAATTATTATCAACACTTGTAGCGACAAAAACTAATGCATTACATTTACCTCTCAACACTTATAACACATGAAAAAAAAAACTAATTTCTCCTTCAACGGGGAAAAAAAATGAAGCGACAAAAAGCTAATTTCAGTGACCAATGGCTGATCATATTATGAGTCCGTATGGATTGAGCTGATTGTAGCTTTTAAGCTACTATAAAAAAAACGTACCCTAATTTGTCTCGCGTTGCGATCGGCTTACCTTCAAACCTAGCTCCTTCAGCTGCAACATTACAAACCTAAATAGATCTAACACTTAACTTGTGCTGAAAAAGAAGAAAACCATAGAACCCAAACAGTCGATTGAAACCCAATCGCAGAAGCTAAATCCAATCGATTGAGGGTGAAGAAAAACCTAGAACAGACCCAATCAAAGAAGACGAAGCCGAATCCATTCAAAGCTGAAGTTGTTCGTTGCTATTCGAAGAAGAAAAAACTGAATCTAAAGAAAAAGAGTAGTACTACACATCCCAAATAACTATCCCAAATAATGTGGCATTCAATAAATTGGTTGATAATTCTTTACAAAATTTAAGTGAATTAATTGTATTATCTCACCAATCAATTGATAAATGCCATATCATTTGGGATAATTATTTGAGATAAAAAATTTGGGATGTGTAGCACTACTCATCATTACTCAAAGAAAAGAAAAAATAAATTATTCGATTAAATCCTAGGTTTGACTCTCTCTCTCTCCTATGAATTAATTGTTTGGCTTTAGATTTGAAAGTGAAAGTAAAAGTTATGTGGGTTCGTTTGCTTTTAGTTTGGGTTCATCTGATAAACAATTATATGCTCTTTTCTTTCAAGAGGATGATGAAGATTGAATTGGCTGACTCCTACTTGGGTACTGAGTAACTTTTAGCTTTAAGCTACTATAGCAATAGTAGTGTCAATTTAGAGCTTCAATGTATAGTTCTAATTAGGTTAAGCTTTGGGATACCATTAGGTGTGTTTCTTTAATTTGGGTGTAATATTTGGTTTAGGTTATTTAATTTTATGTTTTCTTTTCAATTATTATGTCATATGAAGAAATTATATGTACTATTATATTTCTTTAACTTGTCCTTTTCTTTGTAAAAGTTTGTAATTTTTTTAGTGGTATTTTCATGGTGATTTTTAATTTGAATTGTGTCATGTGCTGATTTGTTAGATATCGGTTTTGATTTATCTTGTGAATGGAATTTGTGAAGGATTGGTTTGTGGTATGCTGGAAAATTAACAAGTAGGCCAGAAACTATTATTTTTAAGGGTCATGGGTTGTGTGCCTATGAAAATCATGGGTGGTGTGTTTTGACGAAGTTAATGGAGGATGGATTACTAAAGGACTGATACTAAAGAGCAGGAAGCTTCATACATAAGGAGATTGTTGTTGATGTAGCTAAAGGGATCAAGTTCCTAGATGATCACAGTTTTGCATGTAAAGACCTCAACTCACAAAGGATTCTATTGGATAGGCATGGTAATGTTGCTTGAGGGAATGGGTATTGTTGCTGCTTGCAAGAGTGTTGTTGAGGAGATGGAGTATGAAACTGATGGATACCAGAGGCTAGCTCCACAGGTTTGTTTTCTGCTTGCTTAACTCATTTACTAATTGATCACAATCATCATATTCCCATTGATAACGATCTCTTTATCTCAGCAATGAAACTAACAATTTAGAGTCTATCCTGCAGCATTTAGAACACATTATTTTAATGGTAGTATTACAGCCTCTCATTTTAATTTAGAGTCTAACTGCTTGATTCTGTCATGATTATGTGTTTTTATTAAGTTTAAAAGACACTCGATTATTCAGTCTTTAATGGCAAAGCTCTTAAAGCAGCCTTTACAGTATCAAATAGTAGGCATTTACCTTTCACAGTTTTAATCTACTCTTGTTGAAAGAGGCATTATATAACATAAAAATCATTGTTTGACAATGTGTAACATGTCGTATTAACTATTTTTGCTTTACACTTGTTTACCTTTTATCTAAGCACTTATACATGCTCCAATAAATAAATCTGCTTGTTACAATATTAGTGCCACTTTTAGCATGATTAATATAGTGCCTATCCAGACCTAACTTGTAAAGCCACTGGATGAATCTTACTTTTCTTAATTTCTTTACCTACTTGATATGGATATTTTTTATTTGCTTGCTATCAGATTTAGGTGTGTAGAACAAAATTTGTCAAGTTTTTGAAGTAGAGTATGCTAAAGGAGTTATAATTAACTAGTTCTGGCAGTATGTATTTATAATACTTGATGGTTCTTTATTTGGCTTGAATAATTTTTTTCGGTTGAGCAGTACTTTTAGTAATAATAATCTTGATATATGTAATACTTTCTTCATTTAGAGAATATTTTAAAAGCTAGCTAATTGATATGTCTAGAATCTAGATGTGATTACCTCCTTTTTTGTTTACTCTGTTTTTAATGCAATGGATAACTTTAATATGTTAGCAATTGGGGAATTGGTATGTATGAATTGATATCCGTTGAAAAATAAAATATATGGAAAGAATTGGTGAATGTCAGTGCATTGTATATTGGATAGGATATTGATATTTGAGTTAGTAAAGGGGGGTGCTTACTGCTTTTTATTGAACTCCCTTAGACATCTTTCTTTTCTCTAACAGGCTATTTGACATTCATTTAGGTATTATATTTGACATTCATTTGGTTAATTTGGTTTGAAAGATTTCTGGTGTGCTGAGGAGTTGTTTATTTGTTGAGTTGCTTCATTTTTTGGTTTTTGCATGTTGTTATTTGCTAGTGTTGATTCCTTATGTTGCTAGAAATTGAAGTCAATTTTGTTGGTTTCAAGTGAACTGTGTAATGAGATGCATTATAAAATAATTGTATTATTGTAGTAATTTTATTTCATAACAATAACTGTATTCAGCTTTGTGAATCATGGACTATTGAGTTTTACTTAATTAAATGAAATGTGAATGATAATTATTAATGATAATGTTGTTATATTTATTGCACATTTTTAGTTAATTTTCTCAAATTATATATATATGAATAATAATTAATGAAAACAAATTAATAATAAAAATGTCCATGGAAATAATTTTGAAATTTCCACCAAATTCATTTAAGAATTTTGAAATTCCCGCTAAATTAACTTAAAAATTATCTAAATTAATTTAAATATTTGATTGATATATAACAAATTTTAGTCGTAGTTGAAAAATATTATGATAGGATTTGTCATATGCAAATGACATATTCATGACGGTTAATGCATCATCAAATTTATGACATAAATAAAATGTCATCTAAAATTTCTTGATATAGGCTTCAATGACGGGTGCATAACTGTCATCTAATAGAGTGCACGATGGTAAAAAACTGTCATTGTTTAGTTCTTTTTGAAAGTGGTTACAAATGTAAACAAAACATCTTTTCATCATTTTCTCTAAGTCTACAAGACTTTGAAATAGTCAAGTGATCACACTCACAAGCTTTCATTGAGAAACTCTCTACCATTCCTTAATTATAATACCTATAAAAAAAATATCCAAGTTGTGGCCTTTAGTACCCAATCATTCTTGGGTCTTTGAATGTTAGTTTTAGTTCTCTTTGAAACCCACATTTTCTTAATACCAAAGACTAATAGAGTTACAAACTCTTGTAAACTTATTTTGTATTCAATTGGTTGGATGAAATACCACTTGGTTCATATGATTTATTTTTATTATTTTGTATTTTTATACAATTAACAGATTTTTGTTACATTAATTTGTACAAAATAAATTTTTGCCCCTTCTTCCTAATTGAAAATGCACAACTCATATGACCAATGCCATTACAATAATTACAAGTGATTTGAGGTAAATTACTTGATGTAGTCTTAACAAAATAATTTTTGTAATACTTTTATTTTATGTTAGGTTTATACCTAATGTTTCCTTTATAAAAAGTGATGGTGACGATGATCTATTATAATTATCGTAGTCTATGTATGGT
The DNA here is from genome assembly GCA_030449835.1 of Clausena lansium. NCBI lineage: Eukaryota > Viridiplantae > Streptophyta > Magnoliopsida > Sapindales > Rutaceae > Clausena > Clausena lansium. Next base: position 1,437,384 of record JASUUF010000369.1, read on the forward strand.
TTTTCCTTTTGACTTTTTGCTAATGCTGATAAAATTAAAGTTGGTATACCACTTGTATTTAGATTAACTTAGAGTGGAGTTTGTGTTTCTTCACCTAAATCTAGATCTACATATAAGGTGGATTCAACAATTTTTCTTGATTTTATGTGTTATGAATTTTGAAGTGGCATGTTGAGGCAAAGCAACACCTTTATGCGGAATGAAGCAGGCAAGGTTAAAAAATCTGTCGGGGCTTAAAGTGTTAAATTCAGGTTTTAAGGGGACTAAAATGTAATTCTCGCAATAAATAATAAGACAAACACGCACACGGGGTCAAAGCATCAAGCTAACATATATATGTGTGTGTGTAATCAGGTTTCAAGGGAACTATAACGTAATTCTTGCAATAAATAATAAGACAAATACATAGAACAAAAGTGACACGGGGTTAAGCTAACAAGTGAGTGTGTGCGCGCTTGGCGCACGCAGTTGTGTGTCGCGTGCAGTTGCGCGCATGCGCACTCAGAGCTGGTTTGGTAATGATATAATTTTTAAAATAATTATTAAGTGAAAAATATTAGTTAAGTGTGTAATAAATTTTATTTTCAGAAGTACTGTGAGTTTTGAAAGTAGTTGTGGGTGTTTGATAAAATTTACTGTTAAACTATTGTAAGAAAATAAATGACTAATATGGAAATAATGTAGGATGAAATTTACTTACATTTATAAAAACATATATATACACTGTTTTTAATTGTGTATTGTAATAATTGTAACTTAAATGAAAATTTATAGTATATTGATTTTATTTTTTTTATTTTAAAATAGTTGATAATTAAAAAAATCAACAACAATTTTCATTAAATAAACAATAAATATTATAATAAAAATTTTCACAATCAATTACATTGAATATGCATGAATTTAGTTAGAAGGTGATGAAACATCCCTGGCTAGAGCATAGTGGGGAAGCCCTAAAAGGGTAGGTTTCACACAGAGGAACGGGTTCTCTACTTGACTAAAAGAAGAGGCTAAAGAAAAGAGCCGTCCGAGAAAGCTAATGGGTTCTTACCTTGCTTGGCCTTAGCCCTTCGATTGATTGTTCTAACTTAAGTCGAATTGAAAGGTAGGTTTTGTCAGTGATTAAATAAAAGGAAAGGGGAAGGCTTGTACTTGCACTTTTAGACAACACGTGTTATATCTTGCCCCGTTGTCGTAGAGAACTTTTGATGGAATAGTAAAATTTGAAGAAGAAATAGAGTAAATGAAAAGAATGCATAAATTATAATAAAAAATTATTGAAATATTGATTTTGTTTCCAATTAGAATAATAATAGTTTTGGGTTTAGATAATAATTGAAAGGATATTTATGAAATTGTGTTAAAGGATAAAATTGATTATCAAAATCAGAATCTAAAAGTTATTCCTTCTCTGCTTTTCAAAATCATCTGTAAAGGGGGTTGATTCTCACTCACTAAACTCGCAATCAATTCGTATTTTTTCTCTCTTAAAACAAAGGAAAAATTACTTGAAGAATTGATGCAATGGAAAATGAAGTAAATGGAATGCACTTTCTCTTAAACGGAATGCCTATTTATAGGCAAAATAATTGCCCAATGTCCATATAGGCGGGTGTTAAATAAATTCAAGAAACAGAATTTTGGCCCACATGTGGCCGACATTGTCCCACTTGGAGGTTTAATTCAGAACCAATCAATCTCTACATCATCCTTTCTACTTCGCCGTTGTCATGTTGCTTACGTCTTTGCTAGGCCACAAGAGGATTTACTCCATTCAAACTTGTCAGTATTGATTGGCTTGGTCAAAACATCTGCTAAGTTTTCCTTGGTATAAATTTTCAGCAAATCCGTACTTCCATCTTCCACTACTTCTCGAACGAAGCGGTACTATACTCATATCTGTTTTGTCCTAGAGTGAAGGCCAGATTCCTTGCAATGTGCAAGGCACTCTGATTGTCACAAAACACAGAAATTTTCTCTTGTTTGTGCCCGAGCTCCTCCAATAACTTTTGTATCCAAATAGCTACCATGTATTCCTTGCAAGCTTGTGTAGCTACCATGTATTCTGCTTTTGTTGTATATAACGCCACAGTGGTTTGTAGTTTTGAAACTTACCTTACAGCTCCTCCTGCAAGTGTAAACACATAGCTGGAAGTGGATTTTCTTTTATCAAGGCCTCTTTCAAAATCTGAATCCATGTAGCCCTTGACAATAAATTATAATCTTCCGTAACATAATGTAACATTCGAGGTTCCTCTGATGTATCTTAGAATCCTCTTCACAGTTTTCCAATGCTCTCTGCTAGGACTCGCCATATATAGACTGACTGCTCCCACTGCTTGCGCAATGTCTGGTCTTGTATAAATCATAGTAAACATTAAACTTCCCACTGATGATGCATACGGTACTTGAGACATTTCCTTCCTCTCTACTTCATTGCTAGGACACATACTTGAAGATAACTTGAAATTAACAAGAAATGGGGTAGAAATTGGCTTACAATCTTGCATGTTGAAGCGACGCAAGATTTTTTTCAAGTAATTCTTCTGAGAAAGCCAAATCTTTATGTTATTTCTGCCTCGGTGAATTTTCATCCCTAGAGTCTTATTTGCTAGTCCAAAATCCTTCATTTCAAACTCCCTAGCCAACTATGCCTTCAATTCTTGGACCCAATCTTTGTTGTGGCCTGCTACCAACATGTCATCCACATACAACAGCTGAATAATGAAATCATTATCCTCAAACCTCTTGTAATATGCACAATGGTCTGAATTGAGTCTATTGTAACCAAGGCGAAGGAATCAAATCTCTTATACCAACAACTTGGCTAGTGTTTGAGACCGTATAGAGATTTGTTCAACATGTAAACCAAGTTCTGCTTATCTGTTTCTGCAAAACCTTCTGGTTGGAGCATATAAATTTAGTTCTCCATAAAGAAACGCAGTTTTCACATCTAACTGCTCTAGATGTTGGTCAAATGTAGCACACATTGCCAAAACTACTCTAACCGTTGTGAGTCGAACCACCGGAGAAAATATCTCATTGAAGTCAATGCCTTCTTTCTGAGCATATCTTTTTACCACTAATCTTGCACGATACCGTTCCACATGGTCATTGCCATCACGTTTGATCTTGTAAACCCACTTGTTTCTAATGGCTTTTCTTCCATGTGGAAGTGGTACAAGTTCCCAAATCTTGTTCTTATGTATAGCTTCAATTTCTTCCTACATTGTTATCATCCATAAAGCAATATCTGAGCTATTTAAAGCTTCATGAAAAGTTGATGGCTCTCCATCCTTTGATAGAAGACATTACACAACATTGATCTCTGTAACATACTCTGAGTGCCATGTTGGAGGTCATCTCACACGAGTTGACCAACGAACATCTAGAGCCTCGGACTCGACTGATTCTTGTTTCTTGTGCTCTGGTTCTGCTTCAAAAGAATTTGGATCTTCCACATTATTTTCTACATATCCTGGAACAATCTCTTAATTTCCTTTCACAATGTTATCATCTCCATTTTTCCTTTGTAGTTGATCTTCTACAAAGAGATTGTTTGTTAATTTGGTGGCGATTTTGAAAGAAGAGGGAAACGAAAAGCTATTTATAGAGGAGAGGAGAAATGTAGTGGGTGTAGGTTAAGGCTTTGCGCACACCTTGCATAGCGTTGTATCAACGCCTATTAACTGAACTATGTAATAACTATGACCAGCCAACCAAGGCTTGAGTTGGCACTACGGATGGCAGAAAAGTGAGCGCCTGATCCAGCCGAGCTTTGGCCCGACTATTAGGCTTCAGGATCGGATTAGGGCTTAAGGTGTTTGAACTTGAGCCGGATCGTGCTCGAGCTAGGCCTTTATCGAAAAGTTTAAACTTGGTCTTCAACCCAACAATTAAATATTAAATATAAAAAATAAAAAAATATAATTGTGTTTAGGTTTTGTTTGGTGTAACTTTTCACATTGAACTTATTTAAGTAAAGTTTTTATTAATAAAGCTTTTATAAGTAGAGTTTTCACCCAAAAAGTTTAAGTTATTTAGTTGTCAATGAAAACTCTTATTAAAAATTATAAAATTACTTTAATAGGCAAGTTTTTTAAGGTTATGTTATGGAAAGAATAAAATAATATTGTCAAATATGTAAAAGATATTTTGGACATTTTAATATTTTAAATAATTTGAGCTTTTGTTAGTAGAGACAAAATAGCTTATTTATTTTTCAAAAGCTATAAAAAAAAATAAAATAACAACAAAAATTTTGATAAGAGATTATGGAATTAAATAAACACTTATGACTATTAGATAAGACATACCATACAGACACTTGTTAATTACATTGTGATAATTGGTATTGTGCTTGGTTTCTATTCAATTTCATGTTATTTATTATATTCAACAAAAATTTTAATTAATAACTTCTTTTTCCTTGTTTTATCTTTTAGTCTTTCCTTCCATACGAAGGCTTAGCCTTTCTTTCCTTGTAATGATTAGTTTCCACCCATATTTGTGGTTGTTGATTCTGTTGTTAGTGGGGCTAAATCTATGGATTTTATTTGCAAGATTACTTTTTGCTTTTTTTTTTTTAATTACATGAGACTATTGCTCAGATTACAACTCATATTATATGAGATTACTACTGATATTTACAATCAAACAATTATTGGGACAAGTTAACATTAATTCTTATATAGTACTGTCCATATTTTAACACTCTCTGATATTTGAGAGACATCTACTCCACTCAAATCTTGTAAGAGAGAAGACTACCTTCATTCAACTATTTTATAATTGAGAAAGGAAATTTAACCCCCAAAATAGCAATTATGAAGGGTTCAAACACTTGCTCTCACAATGTTTGAGAGCAAGTGCTCTCCCACTAGGCCAAAGGCCTATTGGTTGATCACTTTTTTCTTCTAGTTTGGAACTTTCTGTTGTTCTGGAAGAATTCATGTGCTTGAAGATTGATAAAAACCGAATCTATTGGTTGAAAATGATATGAAAGAGCTAGGGATTTCCAAATTGGCTCTAATTTGGTATGAGCATTCCTAGTAGAGGTATTTCTTTGGTTAAGAAATCTCTAGTGCACTTGTTTATTTCACTAGTCTTCAGTGTGCAAATGCATTGATTTTACCAATAATTTATTGTAATATATATATATATATATATATATGTATGTATGTTACTTTTGGATGTATGATCTTGTGGATGTTGATTGTAAAATCTTGCTATGTATTGTAACCATACATAGGTTGAATGGAAAAATTTAAATTAAAAAAAGTGTTATTGTTACTAAAAGAAATTGTTAGATAAAATTTTAAAAATAATTTTTTATCCTTAATTAATAATATGTATTGTATTATTAGAAGTCTATTGTTGGATCATTTAAATTAATATTATGACACAGATTAAATCTCTATCTCTAATATTAGAAGGATGTCTATTTTCCCTATAGATAAGCAAAGAAGATATATCCAATTTTAAATTTAGAGAGGAAAATTTAAGAGGGCTTGGGAGAGCAGCAACTCACCACTCGACCAAAAGCCAATACATGAATTGACAACAAAATATTGTTAATGCTAAATAAATTATATATAACCAAATTCAACTTGCAAATTTCACAATTTTAATAACCCAAAATAATTGACACATACATAAAAGTTTTTATTTATTTATTGGATTTTTTCATTTATTTAAAAATAAAAAAGTAGAGGTAGGAAAAATTTAAATTAGTTTTTCATTCTTTTTAACTCTTTATTTTTTCAAAATTTAAACTCAAGTTACCAACTGAATAAAGTTACTTGAAAATTATTCAACCAGATCGCTCTTTGAAAACAATTCAGTAGGCGATAAGGGCCCAAAACTCTATTGGGCTCATTTCTTAGTTGGACTCATAAATAACTCATTTCTTAAAAAATTATCTACTAAATTCTTCTTTCTATTCTATAAAACTACCAAGTAACAAATGGAATATGATCATGAATCGCATGTATCTGGCTTGGAGTTTGGAATCATACACAATCTTGCGCTAATTGCGCCATCTCGGTAACAGTTATATAGAAAGGCCTTATTTCAATTTATTCTCAACTTTATTAACTTCATCAAACAGAGAAGAAAAGAAATCTCAAACATTTAATACATAAGAGAAAAGCAAAAGCTAGCTAACAGGATTATTCAAAAGGAGAGATATAAATCATTTCACACACAGAATCGCGATATACAAATTTGTAGATAAGATCGTTATACCATTTGTTTACCTTCACGGAAAACATTAGGGGTCAAACAGTTGCTCCGAAGCCTATCGCAAATCCAATTGACATGACTATGAAGAACCAATCAATTTCATCGCTTGAAGCAGGTGGCAGTGAAGGTGATGATTGTAACTCAGGAGGACGTGTTTGGCTGTCATTCGTCAAAGGAGGTCCGTACAATCCTTTGTTTCCTTCATAAGAAGTTGGTGAAAATGATTGGAGTTGAGTACTTGTCGGAATCTTTCTTACTAGGTTATTATATGAGAGGTTTAGCACCGGCAGGAAATTTAGGCTTGCAAGCTGTGCAGGAATTTTCCCACTGAGGTTGTTCATTGAGAGGTCCAAGGACTCAATCTGTTCCAAGTTCCCAAATGATGATGGTATGGAGCCTGTGAGAGCATTATGCGACAGGTTCAGAGCATAGAGTGATTTGAATCGTCCCATTTCTTCTGGTATTGACCCTTCAAAATTGTTGCTTGAAAAGTCAATGGAGGTGAATATAATTGGGACCTTCAGTAGCATGATCTCTACACTTTTCACTGTAACTGTTACTGTAACCTCATAGAATTGGTCGCTCCACGCCTCATATTGAAGGTGATTGAACTCAGATCCATATTTGGTTTCAGCAACCATCATCTCCTCCATGGTAAGTAACCATTTTTGTGATAGTCTTCCACTGAATTTATTGGATGCTAAGTCGACTATTTGAAGCAGAGGCCAGGAGACATTATTTCTCGGACAACTAATGTGTCCGGAGAAGTTGTTGGATCGCAAAACTAGAACTTGCAAACTAGAAGCATTCCCTAACCAGCATGGGAAATTATCACTGATCTGGTTATTCCCAAGGTCTAAAACATGCAGCATATTGCAATTGGCAAGAGATTTTGGAACCACTCCTTGTAGTTGATTTCCATTGAGATCTAGAATTTGCAACCCACAATTTCCCGGAAATATTGTATCAGAAAGAGTGCTATTGAGGTTGTTTCTCCCTAAATTTAAAATCCCCAGAGTGCTGCTACTCTTGGTTAATAAACATGTAGGAATTGTGCCACTCAAATTGTAGTTTGATAAGTCAAGGACAGAAAATAGTTAGCCTTGCACATAGATTCCGGTATGATTCCAGTGAGACTGTTGTTTGCAGCGGAAACGAAAGTAGTTTCAGACATGAAATTACCTATGTCAGCTGGGATGGAAGTAAAATTATTGTTGGAGTAATCAACGTAGGAAGTATTTGGTGACATGTAAGGGATATTTCCTTGGAGCTGGTAGGAGTGTAGGACTACCAGATCAACACCAGAGATAGCGTTAGGTTCTTGCAAGCTCACTAGGAGATTGTGTGAAAGATTTAAGAAGTTAAGTTTGCCACTACCAACTTCCCAAATCCAATTTGGTATTTCTCCAAATATTTGGTTATTTGAAAGGTCCAAAACAGAAAGTTGTGATTGGTATTTTAGATTAGGAATGACCCTTGATTTGCTTGAAGCTAAGGCTTTGAAGGTCTCTGAGTTCAAAAAACATTGAAATGGGGATGGACCTTTCTAACCTGTTGCCACTTAAATCAAGGTCAGACAGTACTAAAGAAGACACATTTGAAATTTCAGTAAGTTGGTTCTCAAACTAGTTATTGGAGAGGTCAAGTAGCTCTAGAATTGGAAGTAGAAACAGAGATCTGGGGATACTTCCATTAAGTGAATTGTGCGACAAATCAACAATATTGAGATTTAAAAGTTGTTCCCAGTAGGTGGATGAGATCCCGCCAGTTAAATTATTGGATGAAAGGTCTAAATCGTTGAGATTTCTTGACTTGTGAAGAGATGGGATGGGACCAGAGAAATGGTTATATAAGAAGTCCAAGAAAAATAATTGGCCGAGATTAGCCATTGACGTGGGAATTCGCCCTTTGAAATTGCAACTTCTAACATCTACCCTTGTTAAATTTTCAAGGTTCCCAATGGAATCTGGTAGTGTGCCTGAGAATCCGGTGATAGTCAGGATCAGGTTCCGAAGGGAAGAATTCTTAGGAAAGTTCGGCAAAGAACCCTGAAGCAAATCGTTAAACGACAAGTCAAGAGTCTCAAGGGTTGGAACCTGCAATATCATTTCTGGAAAGTTCCCTTGCAACCCACACTGGCTGAGATCCAAGGCCTTCAAATTCGACAGATTGGACAAAAACTCCGTAACTGAGGACAGGCCATAATTGTTACGCAAATGAATCACGGAGAGTGACCGTAAGTTTGCCAGGTAATGATTGATAGGGTCTGAAAGATGACAGCCGGCCAAGCTTAAAACTTGTAGTTTGGGCAGAAATGTTAAAGCTTTGCATCATTCAGTTCCGGAGGCGGACAAATCTACTTGATCAAGATGTAGTTCTCTGAGCTCTGTTAAGTTCTGCTGAAACAAGCTTAAGTTTGGGATCTCAAGTCTCGGGGGAGATCCTCTTGGGAGCTCACGGCCTGACAAATCAAGAGTAACCAACCTTGTCAAGCTTGAAATCTCAACGGGAATCTTCCCTTTGAAGCCACCCTGGGAAAGATTCAGATAAGTCAAATTCGTCACAAGAGAGTGAAACCCAAATTGAGGCTCTGCAGATATTGAAGATTGAAAAGGCCGGTTACATTCTCATGTTCGCCAATGATTGGTTCCCTGCTCAAGTCGAGACCAATAACATGACCAGCCTCATCGCACCTTACACCGCTCCAATCACAACAGTCGGAGCTTTGATGACTACTCCACTGACTCAGTTTTGCAGATGGATAGACACTGTTATTGATTAATGTGAAACTGTTCTTCATTTGGAGTAACAACGATTGTTGATCGCTCTGACATTGGCCAGAAACCAAAACCATACGGATCCCAAAATAATTGGCTAAAAAAGGTATCAAGGCCATGATAAAAGTAAAATTGATCTCATTGTTTTCGCAATTGCTGAAATGAAACTTGGAGAGGAGTGATGAAACCTGAGAGTTGCGTTGAATTCATATAGCAGGAAAAAGATGGCTGAAGTTCCCTGGAAGTTACACCCCCAATGTATAATATGGGAGCTAGAAGTACTACAAAAGTTCAAACTAATTGATGTAGCCAAGACTTGGAGAAAAAAAAAGTTCAATCCTCGATTTCCATAGACCCAAAATTATGACAATAAAAAGATAGTGGGGGACGCGCATAAAACTATTTAAGTTCTTTAAAACTTGGTTGGGCTCATTTCTTTTAATATTGTCTTTGATAGCGTCCTATAAATGAATATCTTGTTACAACTAAAATTTAGCATGAACTCTCAAAGACTGTTAATTTATATTGCCTGTACAATATATATCGAGCTTGGAGTCAATTTGGAGATGAAGATTGCCTCAATGACAGAAGTTATAGGCCCTTATTTGAAATTCTTTTTAATTATTTTATTAACTTTATCAAATAGAGAGAAGAAAAGAAATCTCGAACAAATGAGACATTGTGTATGTTTGGCATGTCTTATTTAATGTATATAAGTGTTTATTTAATTTTATTAGTTTTTTTTTAAAATATTTTGTTATTATTTGAATTTTTATTTTGTAAAGCTTTTAAAAATTAAATAAATTATTTTCTCTTTACTAGCAAAATGTTAAATTTTGAATTTTTGGGAGATTGAATTTTTTTTAAAAAAATATTAAAATATTTAAAATATTATTTATTTATTTGACAATGTTATTTCATAATATAACTTTAAAAAATTTGTCTGTTAAAGTAATTTTATAATTTTTAATAAAAGTTTCTATTGACAAACAAAACAAACAACTAAAATTGTATTGATAAAAATGCTATTTGTAAAAACTTTATCAACATAAAGTTTTCTTTTTAAATTAAAAAAGAAAAAACCTAAAAGCTAAAGGCGTAGACTTGGAAACTAATTAAAATAATTGCCTAAAACGGGCATCAAGAAAAGCCATGATAAGAGTAAAATTCTCATATGGAAACCGTGTTGATTATTCAAGGGTGCTGATCAATCCACAGGGTTCTGAAAGCTGATGTTATTGAACAAAGTCATGAATCCTAAGATATCCAATTTTGAATGGGGATAGGATTTTGGAGGGAAATGAGTTAGAAACAAACACTAATGGAATCGTTGGGACCTAGTAAGTATTTGATAATTACAATATTATAATTATATAATTCATGGCAAGATAAGGGTATTAATTAAAATTTAGTCCATTTCTTTGGAATCTCCATATATGTTCTGATCCTCTCACTCCCTCGATTTACAAATTGTTCAATATTCGTTCGCTGGAGATCAAACTTGATTCAGTGAAAGAGAAGAGAAACAGGGTTTAATCCCCCGTGTGTTTGTGATCGAAAGATCGAATTAAGAAAAGGGTTTGCTGATTCACCATTTTTGAATGCAAAGAAAGACTAATCTTAAAAAATCCTCTCAATCATGGAGTCATTGAACTTCTAAGAATTCCTCCTGGTTTGTTGCCTTCCCTCTCTTTATGTTGTGGCAGACCAAGAAGTTAATGATGAGATTCAAATTGGTTTTATGACGAGCCAACTCAAGATTCATGTACGCGTCGGAAAGTTGTTTGGGTATAGTTGTTACTAATTGTCCTTCCATAAACACTCAATTGCATTAACATTTATCAATGTTTCTACTATCATTAGTCTTCTTTATTATATTAATTAGGATTCTTTCTGCCTCGTCCAGTATATTCTTTGGATGAGGATTCTCTCAAACTGACTTTCCTTATGGGATTCATAAAATCATTTATCAGTGTCATTTTCAATAGAGAATGTCTGGAGGTTAGTAAAAAATGTGGGTTTGTTACCATTTCTCAACTACCATTTCTCAACATAAAAAGAGATACTTGCGATCCTGTGAAAGCTAATTTGGTCTTTTGGGATTTTCTCCCAATGTAAATGCTATAGAAGCCAAATCATAGAATATTTTATTTTTTTCCTAACATTATAAATTTACCATAAATGAAGTAATTTTATTAATTGAAGCCTCATTAAATGAGCAAGGTTTATAAGCAAAGTTATTTTAACAACCAACGGTTTTTATGAATTTTCGATAAATAACGTGGACGTCAATATTAATTACCCTCTTGGCAAATAAACTTTCGGCCAAACCAAAAAAAAAAAACTTAAGAATAGATATATTTTAATTATTTTGTCTTTATGGTGTGGCAAAAAAAATTGAATCTTTTCATGATCTGAATTTATCCGAGTTTTAAAGGATCTTTTGAGACGCGTGCAATTTGATTTATATATGATCAAGATTTATTTTTTTATTTTATTTCTATTTAATTACTACCAATTACATGATTGTATTTACCAAGATAAAAACTTAGGTTAAAAGAGAATTCTCATTCGTGGCCAAGTGATCTTTGTCCTAAGTTTGGCTCCAGTAGAGATAGGGATTAAATATCATAATTGAGGTTCGTACACCTTTAACTTTTAAAAATAAACGATAACAAAATAAAAAAAAATAACTATTAAAAAGTAGTCCTTTCATAAAAGATAACTGTAAGTAAAATGTTATTTGCACAAAAAATTGCACTAAACAAATAGAATGAGGATAGTTGTACAAAAAGAAAAAATTAATAAATTGAATAAGTTTATCTTTTAATGAAATATTTCTTGTCTTTTAATGATTTTGTGCACTTTTCCATGCTAATAGCGGTACTCTTTATGGTATTCGATGGAAGGGCTGGAGGCTGGAGGCTTAGGTGCTATTTGTTCTTTAGTCATAAGTCTAAATTTTACTTTTTTTAAGAAATTTACTTATTTTGGATTATTTATTTTCTTAACTTATCAATTATTTTCAAACAATTTTATCTTAATAAAAAAAGTTGAAAAAATCCACTTTTATTTGAAGTCTGAAGTCAAAATGGAAAATTTTAATTTTAAATCTCAAAAATACCCTTAACAATTCATGTATTTCTTATATTATGTATAAACCTAATATTTTTATATTATCCTTGAAGTTTTTTTTTTAATTGCTTTAAATTTTTATTCACATGGTAACATTAACTAAACCAAAATATTGAACAAATCAAATTATGTCCATTGTGATGAATCAAAATTTAAACAACAACATTGACCTTATAATGTTGATGTTATAATTACATCTTTTATTACAAAATTAAATTAAGAAACAATAATAGTATTATTTTTTAATGTATCAAACTAATCAACTTGTTAAATTTTTAAATTGTGAAAAACAAATATATGCATCACTTAAAAGGATAATTGTCAAACAACTAACTTTTAAATTTTTCTATTCAAATGTTGAAAAAAGAAAAACAAACATGTTATTCAGACATTTCCATTATAACCTGTTCAGACTTCAGTTAAATTCAAACTTATTCATAGTTCAGATGAAAGAACAAACGCAACCTTAGTGTGACATAGAAAAAATTCTTTGATGCTTAATGAAACTTACTCTCAAGCCCTCCAATAGATTACACTCAAACCTCCAATAAATTATACTCAAGTCTTGTTTAAGCCCCCAACATTTTATTTTTGCATATATAGGGAAATATATTATTTCTAAAAGGAGCCCCGAATATCTTATTTTTACATAGAATATATTATTTCTGAAAGAAGCCCCACACAATTAGTGTTTTGCCTCCGCCCTTGTAACCTTATTTGGTAGTGACATGATATGACTTTTAAACTAGAATTATTGTGGGATGAAGGCTATATTTATCCAAAAACAATTATGATCTTACAATAAGCAACAAATTCTTTTTCTTAATTTTTATATTTAAAATTATAAAATATGGATGAAATTAAAAAAAAAAGGCAAATAGATTCGAGGACAAAAGCAACATGTAACACTCCAAATCTAACACGTGCAGAGCACGTAGCAGAGAAGAGGGTTACAAGCTAATCAAAATCGTACACATAATTCTTAAAATGAAGTACCTCAAATTTATTTAAATCAATTAAAAAATTAATGGGGCATGTTACCGCTATGGTAACATAATTTTCTTGTGCGGAAGCGTAGGTTGAGCAATAACTAATTTATGGTGACTGTAACTTCTAGAGAAATATAAATGTGGTGTAAACAAATGCAAAGAAAAGACACAATAATTTTACATGGTTCGGCGCAAAGCCTACATCTATGGGCAAATACTGGAAGATAATTTTACTAGCAAATGAGAATTTACAAATTTAGAAAAACTCTCAAAACCCAAAACCCCAATACACCCAAATTCCTTTAGCACTCAAGGAAATGCTCTATTGCATTTGTGGAACTCACAAATGCTCTAACTCTCTGGATTTTGGGATGCCTTGCTCTCTTCAAATGAAGCTCTATTTATAGTAGAGCCATACCATGAATGCATTGAATTGTACATAATAATAGTCTAAGGTTTCGGCACCTAATTTCTTCCCATTTGACAAATGGTTCCACCTTTAGCAAATTGTCAACACATGGATCTAACTTTTCTTTATTTTTTGTAATTTGTCAAAAAAGTCGTGGACTTTGATGCATTCAAGAAAATTCATGTGAGCCCTCTTTAAATTTTCAACAATTCTCCACCTCAACGAAGATTGATCCAAATATGAGCCGACTATCAACAAAACCATCCTCTTGTCTCTGCCTTCTTTGCCTGTTTTCAAACTTCAAGAATATTAATCAAGTTTAGACAATGCTCAAACTTTATCCCCGTCACCACTTTGGTCAACATATCTGCGGGATTCTCTATAGCCTAGATTTTCTGAAGAAGAATATTCCCCTTATCAATAATTTGCTGCACAAAGTGAAACCATACATCGATTTGTTTTGTACATGCATGATAAACCTGATTCTTTGCTAAGTGAATAGCACTTTGACTGTTGTAATACAGGTTAACATGCTCCTGGACCAATCCCAAGTTTCCAAGCAAGCCTTGTAACCAAACAGTCTCTTTAATAGCCTCCGTAATCGCCATATACTCAGCCTCTGTGGTTGACAGTGCAAATGTAGAATATAGCGTAGACTTCCAATTGATTGGCCCTCTAGCAAAAGTAAATACATATCCGGTGGTTGACCATCGTTTGTCCAAATCATCGGCATAATCAGAATCAACGTACCTAATCACACCTTGACCAAGTTTTTCATCTTGCTCAAATAGTAACCAACATCCACGGTCCTCTGAATGTACCGTAGAATCCATTTCACAGCTTGCCAATGTCATTTACCAGGATTAAGCATATATCTGCTCACCATACTGACTGCTTGTGAAATGTCAGGCATTGTACACACCATTGCATACATCAAGCTACCAACTACATTTGAATACAGAACTTGCAACACGTATTCTCGTTCCACATCTGTCGAAGGAGATAGTTGTGTAGAAAACTTGAAATGAGAAGCCAACAGAGTACTTACAGGTTTTGTCTACTCAGTCATGCTAAACTATTGTAGTACCTTCTTCAAATATTGCTTCTGAGACAAGCTGACTTTGCCTCAAGCTCTATCTCTGCATACCTCTATGCCAAGAATCTTTTTAGCTTCACCCAGATCTTTCATCTCAAACTCTTAATTGAGTTGAGTCTTCAACTTTTCAATCTCACCGTTACTCTTGGATGTTATTAACATATCGTCGACATACAAGAGCAAATATATGAAGGATCCATCTTGTAGCTTGCGTAAATACACACAATGATTAAATTTATTTCTTGTGTACCTTTGCCTTTTCATAAATCGATCAAATCTCTTGTACTACTGCCTCAGAGATTGTTGCAACCCATAAAGCGACTTTGTCAGTTTGCAAACCTAATTTTCTTTTCCAGTAACCTTAAATCCATTTGGCTGAGCCATATAGATTTCCTCTTCCAAATCACCGTGTAAGAATGCAGTTTTGACATCAAGTTGAACTAGTTCAAGATCAAATTGCTCAACTATAGCTAGCAAAATTGCTCAACTATAGCTAGCAAAATTCGAATAGACGAGTGTTTCACAACTGGAGAAAATACCTCATTATAGTCTATTCCTTCCTTCTGAGCGTAACCGTTCACTACCAATCTAACCTTGTATCAAATTTTATTTTTACGAGGAAATCTTTCCTTCTTTGCATATACTCATTTGCACCCAATTGTTTTTTTTTTTCCTTGGGCAGTGTAACTAACTCCCAGGTTCTATTTTTATGAAGAGACTGCATTTCTTCATCCATTGCTTGCTTCCACTATATACTTTTAGGGCTACTTACTACTTCTCTATAAGTGGAAGGAATATCGCCATCTATAATTAGAAGTGCATAGGCCACTATATCAACAAAGCCAGCAAGTCTACGAATCTCTCTTCGTGGCCTTCTATATGCAATTGAATCGAGATCATGTGAAGGTTCCTAGGTCAGAGCCTCTTTTTAATCTTCAATTAATGGAGAATCATCCATCTCCTCAACTCCGACTGAATCATCATTAACCTTTTCAAGCTCCACCTGCTGCGAAGTACTACTGGTTTTGTCATCTTTTTGTGAATCTTTTTGTTTCAACATGGCTGATTCATCAAAAGTCACATCTCTACTGAAAATGATCTTCTTCGTATCTGGACACTATAAACGGTATCCTTTTACTCCACCAGTTATGCCCATGAACAATGCTTTCTTTCCTCTTGGGTCTAATTTAGATTCTTTTACATGATAATAAGCAGTGGAACAAAAAAACAAGTAAAGAATCATAATTAGTCACAGGTTCACCAGTCGACATCTCCATGGGTGTTTTGTCCTCAATTGCAGTTGACGGCAAATATTTAATTAGATGGCATGCATATACAATAGCCTCAGCCTAAAATTTTTTGCCCAATCCAGCATAGGACAACATACACCGAACTTTCCCTAGTATAGCCTGGTTCATGCGTTCTACCACCCTATTCTATTGTGGTGTATCTCGAATAGTGAAGTGTCGTACAATGCTGTCATCTCGGTATACTTGTAGAAACGAATCATTCTTATACTCACCACCATTATCTAAGCGAAGTCTTTTGACCTTTCGACCAGTCTGAGTCTCGACCATCTTCTTCCATTTTAGAAATATGCTCAAAACTTCATTCTTATTCTTCATCAAATACACCCACACTTTTCTTGAATAATCATCAACAAAAGTAACAAAATAGTACATACCTGCCAAAGAAGCTACTCTGGTAGGTCTCCACACATCACTGTGAACATAGTCTAGAATTCCTTTTGTATCGTGAATTATTGAACCAAATTTTATTCTTGATTGCTTGCCCAGAACACAATGTTCACAAAATTCCAATTTGCAAGAATTTGAACCTTTCAATAAGCCTTCCTTTGCTAAAGTCTGCAAAGCTTTTTCACCAACATATCCCGAACGCAAATGCCACAACTTGGTTGCCTTTAAATCTGCATCCTTTCTAGAAACTGTTGATGCTGATCCAATGACTGTACCCCCTTGAAAATAGTACGAGTTATTTTTTATTGTGCCTTTCATCACCATCAGTGCACCAACTACTACATTCAAGAATCCATCTCTTATAGTGATTGTAAGCCATTTGGATTCTAGGACTCTTGATGAGATGAGATTTTTCTTCAAGATTGTTACATAGCAAACATCCGTTAAGACTTGGATTGAGCCATCATAATTCTTCAATTGGATTGAACCTATTCCCATGGTTTTACAAGTATTACCATTGCCCATAAAAACAACTCCACCGTCCAGCTCCTTGAAGTTAGAAAACCAGCCCTTGTTAGGACACATATGATAAGTACAACCTGAATCCAAAGTCCACTCATTTGAGCGACATATCAACGTCATGCCAACCAGACTAAAGTCCTCCTTATCATGCTCCGCTACACATGCATCAGAAATAGCCTTGCCTGTTTATAACTTAGGACAATTCTTTTTCCAATGCCATTTCTTGCGACAAAAAGCACATTCATCTTTGGCAGGCCTTCCTTTAGACTTGCTCCTTTTACCAGGTTTGTGGCTTTGTGAATGACCTCTTGCTGTCAATACTTCTGCAACTGTATCCATGTGATATTTTTTGTCTTTCTTTCTGGTCTCAGCATTATACAGCTGTTGTTGATTTTATGCAATAGGATGTTAGTGCACAAGTGTACACACAACAAGTAATATAGTAGTAAGTATAGAGATCGTCTCCATAGGGATTGATGTTATAACTCTCTCTACAGCAAGTCTATTTAGTGCAATTATAAAAGATTAAAGCAAAATAATTTAAATAAATTATCAAAATAAACTTAATAAAATTTTAAAAAAAGATTAATAACTAAAAATTTAATTATCTAAACACACGTCAACACTAAGAGATATTCAATTGATTAATGTGTAGTTGGAAAATCTAAACTCACTTAATGACTATTGACTTATTTAACAAATTGCAGTTCAATTGCTACAGCATCGTCTACAGCACTGGGTAGATTGCTAATGTATCCTCATCTTTCTCCTTTTGGATTCTTATATCTATATGCAATCTAACAGTGACTAGTTGTTAAGCCAACATCTAAATGTAGCATTTGATAACTCTATGAAATGAGAGTTATCATGCCCTATTTAGACCTATACTTACATTACTTAAAGAGTAAATGGCGAAGTTTTTATTATATTTTTATTACATTTTGCATGTGCATGTATTTAATCTTAGTTGTAATAAAATGATGTGTGGAAGACCATTTCATGCCTTTATTTTGAGCATAACTGTAGGTAACCCCAAAAGCTTAAGGTTGGACAAGGGATGTTACAGATGAAGGATAGCATGCTACAGCAACAGGCTTGCAGAAAATTACAAAAGACTTAGCTGCAGATGAACAAAAATGAAGTCTGAATCAGAGGAGATGTTGTAGCAATTGCTGCAGCATTCCTAGAGCAAATACAAACAAGACTGACAAGACAGCTCACATGTCAGTCGATAGAATCTGCTGCAGCAGAATATTCTGCTGTCATTGTCAAGCGTAGATAAAACAGTGAAAAATCTACAGAAAGCAACAAAAGATCAGTTTGCACGTGAATGATAGCAAACTTAAATAAAAAAGAATGCTAGAGAGTTGCTGCAGCAATCCGAGAGCAAAACAGAAAGATAAAAAGGACTGTCTAGCCTATCACGCGTCAGCAGACAAAGCCTGCTGCAGCCGTTGCTGCCACTGTCAGCAGCACACAGAATACCATGTGGTCCTAGGATATCAAAGAGTGACAAGTGTCCTCATTTCTTCTTAGGGTTGCTCTAATTCCAAGATATAAAAAGGCATTTTTAAGAAGCCACCATCATCCATTCTCTCATCTATAACCATCTTTACACACATCGATTCTCACCCATTATCATCATCCACGAGTAGCCACTTTACTACATCATTATCCACCTTCACCCACAGCCGTCACTCACAAAATCAAGGAGATTTTCAGAGCTATAAGAGAAGAGCAATTGAAAAGGAAGGAAGATACTTTAAGATTGAAGAGTGACACTTCTTTCTTTGTTGTATTTAAACTTTATTTTTGTATTTATTTATTTTAAATCTCTCCTTGATGATGTATTTCATGACAAACTCTTATGTTGTTACTGTTTTAAAGCTCATCATGAGCTAAACTTTTAAGTAGTTGGATTTTAAATGAACTTTATGGATATTTAACTCATATATTGTGTTGCTGGGTGTATGCTGTAGCATTTTGTCTTGGTTGTATATGTTGTAATTCTCTATTTTGGCTGACCACCTATTTAGTAGATATAGCTAGGAAAGAGCATAAAAAAGGTCTGACCTAGTGGAACTAGCCAAGACAATATATGATTCTAGAGTGGGTTTCCCAAGTTGAGTTTATCTCAATTTGAATAGGGTCATGCCTAATCTAGAATTTGTGATGAACTAGACATAGGTAGTTACCTTGTAAGGTTAAGAGAACCTAGAATGAGTAATGCTATATTTAAATGTTGGCTTAGCAACTGGTCATTGTTAGGTTGCTTTTAGATATAAGATGTCTAACAAGCGACAGCTGAGGATGCATGAGTGATTCTGCCCAGTGCTGCAGTAGATGCTGTAGCAACAGAGCATCAAGTGAAAAAGAGTCAAACCATTAAGTGAGTTTAGAATCCAACTACCCCTTTGTCATTGAGTTTACCCTTGTGTGTGACGTAGCTTTAGTTTATCGCATTTAGTTTATTGCACTTTTTAAATTTCTTCAAATCTTTAATCTTAAAAATTATTTGTTTTTCAATTACTTGGCTAAAATTTACACCATAAGATTACTGTAGCAAGTTGCAATCGATCAATTCTTATGGAGACGATCTGATTACTTATCACTATTACTACTTGTTGTATCCGCTTGCACGTTGACATCATTTAAGAAATATAGCAACAGCACTATACACTCTTGGATCTATTAACCCTACAAAGTGAATCCTTATGTCTAGTTCATCACAAATTCTAGATTAGATATGACTCCACCAAATTGATAATAAATCAATTAAGGAAAAAATCCAATCTAAAATCATGCATTGCTTTGACTTATTTCCACTAAGCCGTCCCTGTTGAGGATCAAACCTAGCTTGTATCTCTAAATGGGTAATCAACCAAAATAAAGAATTCAATGAAGCATAATCAAAACAAAATGTTGCAGCAGACATTGAACTAACAATTATATAAGTCAAATCATCATTAAGTTCATCTAGACCCCAACTACATAAAAATTCAGTTCATACTCAATAAATAAATAAAAATCATAATCGATTCAGCCATTGAATTAAACATCCAAAAAATTAAAACAAAAAATAAAAGAATTTAAGGGCGAAAGTTGAATCCTAAGGAGTTGCTCCTGATTATGTTGCAATCTACACTTTTTCTCCACTAAACTCTATTGTAACAACCCCTTAAATTCTTCTTCTTCCTTGCTTTTTCTTTATTATGACCAGTTGTGTGTGTGATGGTTCCTCCCCAATTAGCCTCCCATCCTTCTAAAAAATGTGCTCGTTTTATATCTTTAGGTTTTCAAAAAAAGCAAGTAGATCTCCATATATCCTTAGAACTCTAGAAAATATCATTGACTCTTTTTAGGATTCCTTACATTTTTCCTATTTATGGAAGATCTTTTCCTTTAGATCAATGCATGCCACGTCTGCCCTATTTTGTCCATCAAATAATAATCAGCCTTAGAGAATTTTGTTGCTCAACCCGCACAAATTCGTATCTGTCCTGTTTTTGTGTGCTGCAGCAACAATTGTTGTAGAAATGTCTGCCTTGCTGTAGCATCTTCTTTGCTTTAAACTTGATTTATCTTTTCTATAAATCAGCTCTTTGTCATTCTCTATAGCTCTATTATTGCAGCAACCATTTCCATAACATAAGCCTTTTTTGGTTTCCTACAATAATGCACTTAATAAGAGCACATAATGATATAAAACTTAATAAATTATTAAAGCTAAACTTAAATAAATACTTCATGCAAAATGCAACTAAAAATTAAATAAAAACTCATCATTAACTCTCTAAGTAATACTAATTTAAGCCTAAAAGTGTCATGATAACTCTCATTTTAGAGAGTTATCAATAGCACACTACATACAACATCAAATGTGACACTGTCCTTCTCATAAAGCAAAGTGGTGGTGAGATGGTTATATTCATCAGGAAGCGAATTCAACAACAACAATGCCTTATCTTCATATTCAAATTTCTCATCCAAATTTAGCAAATCTGCTAATATTTTGTTAAATGAGTTCACATGGTCATTCATCGACATGCCAGGTGCATATGTGAATCGATATTCATATAAAGCCTATTTTCAAGACTTTTCTTCATGTACTTTTCTTCCAGTGTATTCCACAATTTCTTTGCTGATGTCTCCCTCATGATAGAGTACTTCTGATCTTTACCTAGACATAGGCGAATAGTACCACATGCCTGTCTATTGATCTTTGTCCACTCCTTGTCATCCATTTTGTCAGGCTTTTCTTCAAGTGCGAGATCCAACTCTTGCTGATATAAGACATCCAACACCTCACATTGCCACATACCAAAATTATTGGTACTATCGAATTTCTCCACTTCAAACTTTGCATTAGTCATTGTAGTCCTCGCTGATGAAGATGATGATGATGCCTCTGCCATCCTTTTCAACCCCAAATGATCAGTGCCTTCAACAACTATTCAGACTTGAAAAAATAGTCTCTATGATGTTTATTTCGTGTGAATAAATGCACCAGGAAAGTTTTCAAGAGAATGAAGAGGTCACAACGGTCTTACTTAAAACCCAAACTCCTTAGACTCTTATCGTTTTGCTGACAGAACTTTCCTAGACATGCAAAAATACACACTACTTATAATAGATTGTCTCCCAAGTACAAATGGCTGCATTCACTACTGTGAACAATATCGTATTTGTGCACAATACCGTACCTGTAAATAGTATTCCCAAGTACGAACCTTCACTACAAGAAAACATGCAATAGATGACGGATAGTTTGTGACAGATTATATGTATATCATAAAATTACGACGGATTCGTGATAGAATTTTTAATCTATCATAGATTAATGATGGTCTTGTGATAGAAATATTTTCTATCATTAATTTATGATGGTTTTATGATAGGATTATCGTTTATCGTGAACTTATGATAGAATTGTGATAGAAATTTAATCTATCAAGAAATTGTGACAGAAAAATGAATTTGACCATGTTTGACCTAAATTTGATGTATTATTTTATTTAAAAAAACCAATGGTGCATTTTAATAATTTAAAAAAAAACATTATCAAAACTGTACCGTTTTGGCCTTTTAGGTGCTTCCAACTTTCACTTTGAAGTACTTCCTTTTTTTTTTTTTTTTAAGTGCCAAACCCAATTAGAAATCAAAATCCCTCAACGCTACTTCTCCTCTTTCATGCCGTTCACAAACCCCCTGTCTGAAACCATCTTCTTGTCGTTCTTCTACTGGTCACACACTGCCGTTGCCGTCATACTTGATTTACTCTTCTTGTTCAGCTATCAGTCTCCTTCCATTTAAGCCATCAACCGCTTCAGTTTCGATTTGGCCGTCAACCCCATTTCATTCCAGTTTCTTTCGAAACCATGGACATATTAACACTTCAAAAGCTATCCTCCTAAATCCATCGCCTTCCTTCACTCTCTGCCCTCTCCAAATCCCTAACCCATCGCTCTTTCGTTACTGCCGCCCCCTCGGCCAAAGTCGCCAACCGAATCGTCCACCTTTTCGCCATCGACCCCCGACGGCCTGAAGCGATCGGTCATTGGCCTCACTAGCCAGACTCCCCTCAAAGCTATGATCAACGACGGCTTCATCGACCTTGCTTCCCACCGATTAGAAGAGATGGACGACTGTTCCGCCGAGTGTGAAGTCAATATTGTCAAGAGTGGCTCGAGAGGCTGCTTTTGAGATCCTACGATGAGGAATATGTGCTCAAGAGGAACTCACGCGCACGCGTGTTGAATTTTCATTCGAGGCTTGGGTGTCAGGTTGTGCTCACACGCGATCTTGAACTTGAAGGCATGGTCGTGGCTATTCCTGATCCGAAGGCTTGGGATACTCTGTAATTTTTTTTGTTAAAACGGTGCGTTTTTTGTGCTTCTAGGGAGGTAATAATTGTGAAAGATTTAAACTTTTTACTGCCGCATAGAACTATGCCTGATGAACGAAATTGAGGATTTTGGGAAAAATTTGAAAAGCCTATCATTGAAAGGATAAAAGACAAATATTTAGATGATCGATCTCAGCATATATATATGGAATTGCATCTGTTACGTCAACTCAATGATTTCCCTAGAAAAAGCAATAAATAAAGTAATTCGATCACTTGAATATCTGTTATCAGTTCTTCATTCAGTGAGCATTTAGAATGTCATTCTTATCTTTTATGCTTTTGCTAATTTTCTAGCAATCATTAAACTAATTCACTTGGGTTTTATTAGGTGTGCTTTGGCTGGAGAAGAGAGTGCGATGTTCTGTTGGTTGCAGCAGAAGATGCAAATGGAGGTATTGGAGTTCAAGTTATTTTAGAGAAAGAGAAAGAGAAAGCAACATAAGTTGGTAAGTTCTCCAAAAATATCTATCATCTGAATTTGTAAGTTATTCTAAATAAATGAGCTGTCAAGTTCACACCATTTGTTAATTTTATTTTATTGAAATTTCTTTGGATGAAGCTTGAGAAAAGTAAGTTCTCTTCTTTGTTTTTTTTTTACCTTCTCCCACTTGAATGAGTTTGTACACATTTGCATGAAAATATTCATTGGATTTGCAATCAGTATTCTTATAAAAGTTTGAATTGTCCTTTTAATTGAAAATTGTAATTCAAGTTTCACATGGAAATTTCTTGAAGGTCAAATATGGTATTTTTATCTTATTCTTACTGCAGCTAAAAATTGTAAAAAATTTGAATTTCCATTTGATAAAAACTATTGGATGCTTTCTAATATGGACCATACTGTATCAGGCAGAGAAGTAGTTTGCACTTGTTCTGTTCCAATATGCTGAACAAATTTTTTATTATAAGACTAAAACCATTTAGTAAACCATTTAATAATCTTTTTAGACTCTTGAGTCCCTCAACTAAGTTTTAAGGACGTGAATGTTTTGAAATTTGTGAATTGCATAGTGATATTTAAAATGTGGAATTTAATTAAGAGTGAATTAATTATATGAAGTATTGATTTATATGATTTGCTTAATGTTATTGTTGCTGTACTAGAACTTCTTTGCGAAAGTATTAATGGATATATCTGTGTCTTCCACGAATATAAAGGCCTAAATTAATTCTATTGCATGATGAACAAATTAATTTGATGACCAAATGGTGAAAGTTAGATTGATGTTTTATTATGATTTTACGAGCCAAAGTTCCAAAAGTTATGGTAGTAGCCAAAGGCTGCAGTTTTGACCACCCAAATGTTAATGTTCTAATTGTGTTCTCAAATGACTTGATGTCTCAACTTTCTGCAATAGGCCATGGGTTTACTAGCAAAATTTCAATGATTAGAGAGTCTACCACCCAGTTTTGTTTCACATATTTTACTGCCTTTTGAAGATGAGTTGAAAGGTATGTTAGTATCAAGTTTAAGTTATGATTCTCCTTATGGGAATTTTTTAATATATATTTTGCAGGTTCTATTAAATTATTTGTTTATGATTGCCAATGTGTCTGTGCTTTGTAGTTTACATACCTATGGCAGGCATGAAATTGTGGAGCCTTCTTTTAGTTTATACATGGAAGCAAATTTGTTGTGGCCTAACCGGCCTTTGGAATTGGCAATGCCTGCAGATTCATGCATGCTAGAGCTAGAACCAATTAAAATTTAATTGTTTAGTTGAATTTTCCAAAATCAATGCGCATGCATTTAATTGTTTCATTATACATTATGTGCATGCAATGGAGCAAAGTAGAGCATATTTAATTAATAAAGGTTACACACACACACACACACAGAGGTAATTAGATGGTATATAGCTAGCTATAAATCGAAATAAGAGAATGGGTCTATGTTGAGTAACGTTTGGTGGTGGACAGAGCTCTTTGGGATATTTATTTGGAAGTGGAAGTGGAGAGATGGAGACTAGTAGTACATGTATTACACCATGAAAGAACTTTCGCGACTTCGCGATCAATGAGTTACTTATGTAGCCAAGTTATTACAGCCTACAATTGCGAGGTAATATATGAGTAATTTATGAGTATTTTTGCTTCAAATATCTAAGACTTATTTTTTATGGTACACTAATTGAAAAATATATTCATCGAAAATTCAGAAAATATCTAAGACATATTCATTCCCATATTCATTGAAAATTCAGAAACAAAAATCAAAATTTGAAAAACAAAAAGCAATTTATTATGTGTTAAGGTACATGAAGGAAATAATAGCAGATGTTAGTTTGTTAATGAACAATGTAAGTTGATGATGAGATATCTCAACTTTCATTTATTCCATATATGTGACATTATTTTTGAAGTTTGACAGTATTAATCTTGTGATTAACAGTTTAATGGAAAGAAAGCATACACTTAGGATGAATTAGACGAGGTTCGTTTGGAGTGGGCTAACCATATTTCCGACATCCTCGTCACTTCAGCAAAATGGTTAGTATTAGTGTGAAACTATAAATATTAGTTGTTACAAATTGTTGAAATTGAAGCTGTAGTGTCGAATTATAATGGTTGCTGTTAAGGATTGTAGTGTAGATGTTATGCACTTGACAACATTGGGTATTTTGATTGATTCTGCATAGACTAGTTTGTTGGGTTTGGGTTGGATTTTTGCTGGGTATATGGCTGGAATTAGCTAGAGTGCTGTTGGAAGATGGTGGGTTGCTGGATATGGGTTGGAGTGTTGCTGGGTACATGTTTGTAATTTATATTGTTGAGAAACTTGGCTTGCTGGAATTAGAGTGCTGGGAGTCCTGGAAGTCTTGCATTAATCTTTGGAAGATTTGTTGAGAAACTTGGCTTGCTGGCTGGAATTAGAGTGCTGGAAGTCCAGGAAGTCTTGCATTATTTTTGGAAGTTTTGTTGAGAAATTTGGCTTGGGGGCTGGGATTTTAGTTGTTTTTCTTGTGGTTTCATTGGAATTTAACAGTTGTTTTATATTTTGAGATGGTTTTTTCCAATTTGGGAATTTTTATTATGTCTCACATTGGACATTTTATGCTTTCGTTTTGAAATTAATTTGTTGGATTGGATGAATGTATTCCAAAGAGATCTTAGTTGTTTTAGGGTTTCTTTTTTAAGATATTCGTTTTATAAATAAAATGGAATTCATCAACAAATTATAATATATTTTCTAAAAAAATTATATTATTTTATGAAGGAAAATATTCATTATAAATTTTGTTATAAATAATTCCTGCCAAAATTGAATAATAAATTTACAAATGAAAATCAAATTTCTCGCCAAAAATTTTAAAAAAAATGCGCGATAATTTAATTAAATTATTTTTTCACATTAAAATATTCGTCATAAATTAATGATATTGACATAGATGACAGAAGAACTGTCTGTCATGTGTTCTTTTTTATGATGGTTATTTTCTGTCATCTATTAATATTTTCTTGTAGTGCTTCGGTTTTGATATTAACTGTTGTGTGGAATCGAGGGTTGAGCAATAACTAATTTATGGTGATTGTAACTTTTGGAGAATTATAAATATAGTGTAAACAAATGCAAAGAAAGGACAATAATTTTTCAGTCCACGAGTAAAGATTGAAAGATAATTTTATTAACAAATGATAATTTACAAATTTAAAAAAACTCTCAAAATTCAAAATCCTAATACATTCAAATTTCTTTAGCACTCAAAGAAAATACTCTATTGCACTTGTGGAACTCACGAATGATTTGGATTTTGGGATGCCTTGCTCTCTTCAAACGAAGCTCTATTTATGGTAGCGCCACACCATGAATGAATTGAATTGTACATAACAATAGCCTAAGGTTTCGGCACCTAATTTCTTCCCATTTGACAAATGGTTCTACCTTTAGCAAATTGTCAACACGTATGGATCTAACTTTTCTTGATTTTCTGTAATTTTTCAAGAAAGTCATGTGGACTCTGCTGCATTCAAGATAAATCCACGTGAGCCCTCTTTGAATTTTCAACAAATTTGACCCTCAAATATCAATCCACATAGTCTATAACAACTCAAAATCTTTTCCTTCTCTTATTCCACTAACAAAAGCAAATAAATAAATATATTAACTCGATCTCCTTTTCTTCTTCCTATTATTTTCTAAATTTGAGATTCAACGCTTGGACTTGTACATTCATATTGTTTGAAGTTTTACTCTTGAGTAATAAATCCACTGGCATCATGGAGCTTTGAGTCTTACAAATCAAGTAGTAACTGAGACATTTCGAATTGTATTAGGATTATTTGAATTAAGAAACTAAGTATTCAGATGGGCATTTACTCTAGTGGTACGATTCTCGCATTATTATATTTAGTTTTTTGACTGATGGAAAGACACACGGTATAAAATGAACAGGAAAACAAGGCTAACAGCTAGAACTGAAGATTTGACCAGCGATTGAAAAATAAAAAATTCAGTTCAAATATTAGATCAGAGGAGTAATTATAATAACCTAACCCAAAGTGCATGAATTAACTTCCATCATCTTTTGCAGCTGTAGGAAAATTCTTGAAACCATATCCCAAAAAAGGAGACATTAAAATAAAGTTAGCGAACTTCTAAAAGTGAAATCGTTACTTGGTTGATTGAACAATCTTCTGTGTTGTCGGTGGACGATGTTGAAGTGACTGTATTTCTTAAAAATGCAAAAGCAGGTTGTTTTGGAGGAAGTAATGTTGCAGCTTCATTTGTAAGCATGGATACAACTTCATTCATGGTGGGTCTATCATCAGCACTTTCTTGTACACAAAGGAGTCCTATGTTCACATATCTTAAAAGCATATGCATGGAGGATTCATCTTCTAATATTGGATCAATCAACTCCAATGTCCTGTTGCTTGTCCATAGGTCCCATGCCTAAACAACCATACGATGTTATTAGATATAGTTGTACACTCGATATAGGGAATATATTGAAAATGTCCAGATGCAAAAGTCCACACGAACACGAACATTTTACAATATTGTAAATGTTCTTAATAATTTTGTAAAAGTGTGTGTCGACACCTAAGCATGACTCAGGAATTAATATATATTTACACCTAAGTAACATAATAAGAATATGTGGAACGGCTTTTGTTACTTACATAACCTAACAGATTCAGAGAGTCAGTTCGATAAAATCCAGTGTTTTTCTTGCCACTTACAATCTCGAGCAACAACACTCCAAAGCTAAACACATCAGATTTAATTGAAAATATTCCTTCGAGTGCGTATTCAGGAGACATATAACCACTGTAATTCAACAATCAATGAATAATAATCAGTAATTCATGCATAATTAATTAATCACTTTAATTATGATTCGTGTCATTTACTTACTAAGTCCCGACGATCCTACTAGTGTTTGCTTGTAACTCATTTCCTCCACAAATTCTTGCCATTCCAAAATCTGATATTTTGGGATTCATGTCTTTATCCAACAAGATGTTACTGACTTTTAAATCTCGATGAATAATTCGCACTCTGGAATATTGATGAAGATAAAGAAGCCCTTGAGCTATCCCATCAATAACCTGAACACGTGTTCCCCAATCTAATAACATTCGCTTGGCTGGATCTAATTAATTTACAGCAAAAAGACTAAATGTCATTACGCTTGAATACAAAAATTGTAGACCACATAATTAATTTGATGTAATTGGATCTAGAGACTTCATTTTTTTTTATTTTTTAAAATCTGATAATTCGATGATGTTGATCATTAAACTTAAAAATAGCTAAATGAAATAGTAAATGCTAAATATTCTTTTAGGTTAGGTTTGTTGCACAACAAAGGATTGGATTGAACTAGTTATTAAGATTGAATTAGACTGAATTATTTTTTGTGTTTGTTTTAGTGTTGGACCCGACGATATATAAGAAAAAGTTGAAAAACTAACCAAAAAGAAAGAAGTCCAAGCTTTTGTTAGGCATGTACTCATAGATCAGAATCTTCTCATCTTTATCAATGCAGCAGCCCAAAAGTCTAACAAGATTCTTGTGCTGAACCTTGGCTATCACTGAAGCTTCATTTTTTAACTCTCGCAATCCTTGTCCAGATCTTCCTGAAAGCCTTTTCACAGCTATCTCATCTCCTTTTTTTAACACTCCCTGAAAATCGCAAGTTTATAGATCTGTTAAAAATGAAATTATTGATCCAAAAGAAAATGAAATCTTTATTACCTTATAAACAGGTCCAAAGCCACCCTCTCCAAGCTTATTTGCTTCGGAGAATTTATTTGTTGCAGTGGAAACACTGGAAAAACTGAATAAGGGTAATTGATCAACTTCCTTCTTTTTGCTTCCTTTTGTCCGTTTGTTGTTTACGGGAAGCTCTATATTAACGTTATTGGCTTTCAGGTTCAAATCCAAATCAAACATCATCAAATCCTCCCCTGAAAGTTAGAGAAATTAGTAATTAAAGCTTTAATTAAGATATGTATATATATATGTACGCATATTCAAATCTCAAAATCGTGCAATTAAATGAGAAACTTCTACCTCTGCTTCTTGGCTTTCTTCTCACACAATAGAAAATGAAGCCTAAAATGGACACCGCTGCCAGAGAGATGGACAAGACGATAAAAGCTTTAATACTAAAGGGGAATGTTAATATCAAGAAGCCAGCAGACGCCAAGGCAACAAGAATAATAAAGATTGCTAAGCAATCCATTGAGATCGATGATCAAGTGATTATCCCAAACGTTGCGACGTGTATAATTCATATATCAGGGTATAGGTCAGCGGGGAAGACTCGAAAACATTATTCACACGGATTTTGAAAGCACAAGGAAGATTCGTAACATGTTGTTGGACAAAGACACATAAATCCTAAAGTATAGGACTTTGATTTGAGTATATTTTTGAAGGGAATGAGTTAGAAGCAGATTACACTATACAAATTAGAACCCGTGCATTGTTATATTTGAACAAAAGGGTGAAAAACAATGATGATTAAAATGTCGTAATTTTTTGTTAAAACTAACGACCAAAACGTTGTCGTTTAGATAGTGATTTTGTGTATCACCCTTTATCAAAATCTTCTTTCGCAAATCATTATTTTATTTTTAAATTAGATTACAAAATTGAAAGATCAAAAATTTTTCTATCGTAGAACATATTTTCTTGACTTTCATTCTTGCATCACGGAAAATATCCGGTGGAAAATAACAGCAAAACACATCCTGAGGCAACAAAATAATGAAGACTGCAAAGCGCTCGGTTGAGATCGATCAAATGATTGTTCCAAATCAATAATGAGTTTTTAATTATCAGAAGTACAATTTTTAAATTTAAAATTGGCAGTAAGATAAATATTAAAAACATCTTTAAAAAAAAATTTATATCCAATCACCTTCAAGCAGAGTTTGTATATTTCTTAAGACTTTTTCGACTAGTATTTTTTATTTTATAGTAAAATATTTTTTTATTTTTTAGTAAATTTTGTTGTCTTCTAATAAATATGTGCTATTTTTTATACTACTTTTTGTGTAATATTAATTTCCATCAAGTTCAGTAAAATTCTGATAAATTAATCATTTTAATTAAGCAAAAAAGCCACCAAAATCCCTAAGGTTTGCTTAAATAGTCGTATAGACCTCTTAGTTTAATAAATAGTCACATATACCCCCTTAATTTAGAAAATAACTATTATACCATTTAATAACAACGAAATAAATATAAATATAGTAATAAGATAAAAATAATAAATAAATATTATATGATACAAATAAACTATTTCAATAAGTATAATTAATAAAATAACGTATATAAAGAAAATTATTTTTGATATTAATTTATTATTAGTCTATCCCGAACAAATTTTATTAATACTAAAATATATTAATCCAAAAATTAACTTTAAAATTTATATTAATACAGACATAATTAAAAAAGATATTGTAAATAGAATAATATAAATTTTATAAATTACTGTAAATTACTGTTAAAAAAGACTTTGCTCTTACGACACATTTTTTTCCTACTAAAAATATAAAGGAGTGGATAAAATTTAAATTAATTTTTAACTTCTTAGTTCATTAAAGATTTGAATTTGGGTAATAAGCTAAATAAAACTACTTAAAAATCATCGGTATAAGCCCTACAAAATAAAACTGATTAACAACCATTTAATCAAAGTTCGAGTAAATTCCTGTATCTTTGGATCTGGGCTAGTACTTTTTCATTCTTTTTTAATCTACAATGCGTCCAAGAAAAAAAAAAAAATGAATCTATACCTATAATAACAAGTCTATACCAAATGGTGAGTTCAATGGATTGAATGCAATATGCAAGCTTAATTAAAAGGAGTCGGTATACAATAAAATAAAAATTAGTGCGCGTCCAAAATTCAAATCGTTACTTGGTTCATTGAACAATCTTCTATCTCGGCGGCGGTGGACGATGTTGAAGTCACTGTATTTCTTACATATGAAAATGCAGGTTGTTTCGGAGGAAGTAATGTTGCAGCTTCATTTGTAAGCATGGATACAACATCATTCATGGTGGGTCTATCATTAGCACTTTCTTGTACACAAAGGAGTGCTATCTTCACATATCTTAAAAGCATGTGCTTGGATGATTCATCTTCTAATATTGGATCAATCGACTCCAATGTCCTGTTGCTTGTCCATGGACCTCATGCCTAAACAACCATACGATGTTGTTAGGTAGTTGTCCACTCGATATAAAGAATAGATTAAAAATGCTCAGGTGCAAAAATCCAAAAGAAACTTTTTTACAGAAAAGTAAATATTTTTAATAATTTTGTAAATGAGCATGACTCAGGAATTAATACATATATGGGGAGATTGTTAATTTCCCCCCTGCTCAAATTAATATAAAATATTTACCCCTTATTGTTTTCATAATCGCCAAGAACCCCCTGGCAACATAATTTCACAGTATTACTCTTATTTTCAAATGTACTTTTATTTATATTTATTATAAATTAAATAAATCATATAAATAGAAATGAAAATAAAAAATTTAAGTACTAAAAATAAGAAATATACGTTTTGATATGAAAAAAAATTAATAATAAGATATTTTCTTGTACTTTTTGTTATTTTATATATTTATTATAAATATATAAATATTTATACCATATAAATGGCTCTGATACCAAAAAATCCTAGGATCGTGAAGTGTGTGTAAAATACTAGAGCTTCAAGTTTTTAACTTTAATAAAAATAGCATGGGATAAGTGATATATATTAGTTTCAATAAGGGAAAATTTGACAATCTCCCAATATATTTACACCTAAGTAACAAAATAAGAATATGTGCAATAGCAGATTTAGACAGTCGGTTCGATAAAATCCAATGTTTTTCTTACCACTTACAATCTCGAGCAAAAATATTCCAAAGCTAAATACATCATATTTAATTGAAAATATTCTTTCAAGTGCATATTCGAGGGACATGTAACCATTGTAATTCAACAATCAATAAATAATAATCAGTAATTCATGCATAACTAATTAATCACTTTAAATTTGATATGTGTCATTTACTTGTTAAGTCCCGACAATCTTACTAGTGTTTGCTTGTAATGTTATAACAAAATCTTTTGATGAAATCCATCATCTACAACCCAGGAACATTCATATTGTATCATCAAGAATCTATAATTAAATATGCAGAAGTGTACCTGAATCCATAAACTTTCTCTGTGTGGTCACTCTTCCAGATCAGCACGTATATCCTAGAGAATCCTTTAAACTTTCTCTATGCACTCTCTCTGATGATGGGATGCCAGAAAGAATATAACATTACGTATGACCTAGGGGACTACAACCACTTATGTAGACAACCTTTCTTGTTGCCTTTAGGTATTTCTATTTCAGCCTATCATAGAAATAGTAATTACCCCTTTATTATCTATACATTAAAGGCTCATACCCTATTAGATACGTTAAAGCCCAAATTACCGAAAACTTAATGGATCACTTTTAATTAGGTTTAACCTTATATGACAGTCCGTAGTATTTCTATTTCAGCCTATTAGCCAGAAAGAATACAACATTACGTATGACCTGGGGGACCACAACCACTTATGTAGACAGCCTTTCTTGTTGCCTTTAGGTATTTCTATTTCAGCCTATCAGAGAAATAGTAATTACCCCTTTATTCTCTATACATTAAAGACTCATACCCTATTAGATACATTAAAGCCCAAATTATCGAAAACCTTATGGATCACTTTTAATTGGGTTTAACCTTATATAATAGTCCGCAGTATATAATTATTCACATTTAAGCTCAACATTGGATTAAGGATCCAACAATATTGGATTAAAAAATTCAACATGTAACTCATTTTCCCTAGAAATTCTTGCTATTCCAAAATCTGATATTTTGGGATTCATGTCTTTATCCAACAGGATGTTACTGGGCTTTAAATCTCGATGAATGATTTGCACTTTGGAATATTGATAAAGATAAAGAAGTCCTTTAGCTATCTCTTCAATAATCCGAACATGTGTTCCCTAATCTAATAACTTTCGCTTGGTTGTATCTAATTTACAGCAAAAAGACTAAATGTCATTATGCATCAAAACCAAAAAAAAGTAGACCAAATGATCTGATGTAAATGGATCTACTGACTTAGTTTTTTAATTTTTTTTTAGTTATGATAATTTGATGATGTTAATCATTAAACTTAAAAATAGCTAAATGAAATAGTAAACGCTATATATTCTTTTAGGTTAGGTTTGTAGCAAAAAAAAGGATTGGATTGGACTAGCTTTTAAGATTGAATTAGACTGAATTATTTTATAGTAATGTTTTGTATTTGGTTCGGTGTTGGACCATATCATATAAAATCTAATTTAATGAAGTTAAAATAACTATTTAAAAAGTTTGAATTTTTTTAAAGTTATATTGTTAATTATTGAATATTATATTAAATATTCAATTTCAATATAAATTATAATTGAATAATTTTAATATTTAATATTTTGTAGTAGTTTCAACAAATTATTGAATGAAATTTTGATATTTAATCTTAAGTAAATGCTAAATGCTAGTTTAAATAAATTATTGAATAAAATTTGGATATGTAATATATGCTAAATTCTTGTTTAAATAAATTACTAAATAAATTTTTTATATGTAATTTATATATGTTAAATAGTAGTTCAAACAAATGTTTGAATAAAATTTTAAGTAAGAATAAGAAAAAGTTGCAAAAACTAACCAAAAAGAAAGAAGTCCAAGCTTTTATTAGGCATGTACTCATAGATCAGAATCATCTCATCTTTATCTATGCAGCAGCTGAAAACTCTAACGAGATTCTTGTGCTGGACCTTGGCTATCACTGAAGCTTCATTTTTTAACTCTCACAATCCTTGTCCAGATCTTCCTGAAAGCCTTTTCACAGCTGTCTCTCCTTGCCCTATTACTCCCTGAAAGAAATCAAAAATAGTTTTGTTTGGCAAGCTAGAAAATAAAAGAAACAGAAGAGAAAGTTGAATCGAATATTATAGAAGGTTAAAGATGTATTCTCAAATCATAAAACAAAATAGAATCTGTTACATGCTTTTTATAGTTCATGACCTGAGCAACTAATTTTGTTTAGCACACGTGTATCAACTAGCCAATATTGTTATACACACGTGTATTAACCACTTGCACGAGCTAAGCTAAATAACAAACTTTAAGCTGACTCAGCTCAGTGAGCTACTCTGTTTTTCATGCACAATACAACAACAGCTAATTCTCTAACACCCCCTCTCAAGCTAGATTGTCCAGAGTATATGGACATTCAGCTTGAACAAAGAATCATTCAGCTTCCATACTGTAACTAGCACACCAACAGCAATAGCTAGCACATAATCAGTCCTAGCACACCAACAACAACAGCATCAACTGATATCATAGCATCAACTATTATCATTCAGCTTCAGCTTCTATTCCAACACCCCCGCTCAAGCTAGAATGTCTAGGAATGACATTCAGCTTGCTTCTTAAGTAACTAAATTGCTTATAAGGGAGAGCTTTGGTTAAGACATCAGCTGTTTGATCAGCACTGGGCACATAGCTCACTGATAGTTGCTTAGCTGCAACTTTGTCTCTAATGTAATGAATGTCCAATTCTACATGCTTTGTCTTAGCATCATAGACTGGATTATACGCCAAAGCAATGGCCCCTTGGTTGTCACACTATAAGAAGAGATTAGATCCATATAACCTCGAAAGTAGCATGAGCCAAGGCTCGATATTCAGCCTCTGTGCTGGATCTTGATACTACTGCTTGCTTCTTAGAAGACCAAGAGATCAAATTTGGCCCCAAATAAACTGCAAAGCCTGCTACTGATTTCATGTCATCACGATCACATGCCCAATCTGAATCTGTAAAGCAATGTATCTGCAAAGCACCACTGTTATACAGTTGAAGACCAAAGTGCAGAGTACCCTTTAAATACTTCATTAACCTCTTACAAGTTTCCCCAATGTTGAGTTCTGGGACTAGACAGAAATTGACTCAACTTATTGACTGAAAAAGCAATTTCTTGTCGTGTAAGTGTCACATATTGCAAGGCACCAATAACACTTTTGTATTGAGCTATATTATCAATGACAGCTCCTGATTCTTTAGTAAAGTGATGACCAATACTCATAGGAGTAGCAACTAGACTGCATTGAACCATGTCATGCTTGGCCAAAAGATCAGCAATGTATTTTGACTGAGACAGATGAAGACCATGCTCAGACTTTGTAACTTCAACACCTAGAAAATAATGAAGTTCACCCAGATCTTTTAAAGCAAAGGTCTGATTCATATCTTGAATAACTTGCTGCACAATAATAGCATTAGAACCAGTAACAATAATGTCATAAACATAAACCAAAATTAGAAGCAAGTGACCACCATCCCATCTGTAAAATAGTGAGTTATCAGACTTAGAATTTTGAAAATGCCATTGAGAAAGCATAGCTGACTTGACCTGTCAAACCAAGCTCTAGGGGCTTACTTCAATCCATACAAAGCCTTCTTCAACTTACAAATATGATGAGGCTTACTGGAATCAACAAAACCCTCTGGTTGAGCCATATATATATCTTCTGTCAATATGCCATTTAAAAAAGCATTATTAACATCTACTTGTCTAATTATCCAATGATGTTAAACTGCCAAGCTAAGCACAATTCTAACTGTTAAGACTTTAACCACTAGGCTGAAAGTCTCTGTGTAATTAATCCCATGTGTTTTGTGAAAACCTTTAGTTACAAGTCTGGCTTTGTATCTGGAAATGGTTCCATTTGAATTATATTTAATTCTGTACACCCATTTATTCCCAATACTCTTAAATGGGACAGTAGGTAGCACAAGATCCCAAGTCTGGTTTGTTTGAAGTGCTTGAAACTCTTCCTTCATTGCCTTAAACCATATTGGATCAGTTAAAGCTTGAGTAACTGATGTAGGTTCAGAGGGTTGTGTAAGGAGGGCTGACAAATAAGTTTTGGGTTTATAAATGCCATTCTTTGATCTGGTGATCATTGAATGACCAGCTGGTGCAGGAGCAAGAAGCATATGTGGTGGTGAAGCAGCTGGTTGAGACAAAGAAGCTGTAGATACAGGTGATGAGAATGCTGATGAATGTGGTGAATCATTATTGGAAATGGTGTGAGATAGAGAAGGTGAAGACATATGTGAGACTGATGTTATACCAAGAGCTGGAGAGTGAGTATATTTAGAGAAAGAAGAGAAACTTGCTGAGTCTATAATAGAAGAAGATGCTGACAGTGAACTATAGCTTAGGGAAGAGAAATATTTTAAACATAAGGAAATCAGCACTGGAAACATAAGGAAATGAATTTTCATCAAAAGAGACATGATTAGAAATATACACCCTACCGGATGAATGAAGACATTTATATCCCTTATGATGAGAACTATAGCCAATGAAGATACATCTACCTGTTCTAAAATAAAATTTGTGTCTGTTATAAGGCCTTAGAACTAGAAAGCAAGCACAGCTAAAAGTTTTGAGAAAAGAATAATCTGGTTGTTGATTAAATAACTTCTGAAAAGGAGAAATATTGTTCTAAACAAGCGTAGGAAGTCTATTGATTAAGAAGACTATAGTATGAAAGGCATTCCACCAAAATTTTAAAGGTAAAATACATTTATGCCAAGAGTGTGAGACCAACATCTATTATATGTATGTGTTTCCTCTTAGTTTTCCCATTTTGATGATGGATATGAGGACAAGGATGTTGAAAATGGATGCCTGAAGCGGTGAGAAGAGAGGTAAAATTTCTGAGTTCCCCACCCCAATTAGTTTGTATTGTTTTGATAGGAAGTTGTAAATGTTTTTCAATGAATTGTTCAAAAACAGTAAAAACCTCAAGAGCACCAGATTTGGCACTTAGTGGAAATATCCAAGTAAATCTTCTAAAATCACCTAAGATGGAAAGATAATAATTATATCCTTGGGTAGAAGAAACATGGGAATGACCCTAAAGATTAGCATACAGTAATTGTAATGGTGCTGTGGTTTTGGTAGCAATTGAGTTAAAATGCAGCATATGATTTTTGCCCATTTGACAGCATTACAGAAATTCAAACAATTAACTTTATTGAATTCAGAGAAGTTTTTACATCTTTAAGTACAGTTTTCAAAGTAAACAATGTAGGATGTCCTAGCCTCCTGTGAAGAAGATTGACATCTACTGTCTGCATTGTTGCTGTAGTAAAGCATGACTTCTCATGAGTAGCAAGAGACTTTATAAAGGTTGGAATAGTACATAGGGCAAAGAGAGACTCAGGTTTATTGAAAGGAAATGGACTGAATTGAGGTGACTATGCTGCAACAGACTCAGAAAGTGAAGATTGAACTCTATATAAGCCATCTTGAGCAATAGCTTTAAGCAAAACACTCCATGTGCTCCAGGCCTTAATCAGAGACAAATTATCAAAAAATTCAATAAGAACAGAGTTATCAGTTAAGAGTTTTGAAATGCTGAGCAAGTTTTTAGTGATATTAGGAACATGAAGAACATGACGTAAAAATAAAGGTTTGGAGGTTAAAGTATCAAGAACAACTGATTCAACATGTTTAATAGGCAATGAATGTCTAGAACCAACAAATAATTTTTCACTGCCTGAATAAACTTGAAAGTTAACAAGTTTACCTAAGTCATTTGTGATGTGGTTGGTTGCTCCACTGTCAATGTACCATGAGGGATCTTCAATGATCTCAGGAGCTGAAATTGGTGCAGCTGATGAAGTGGAAGCAAGGGAGGAATTGTTGTTGAAGTTATTTCTACAATATATATCTAGCTTGAAGTCGATTTGGAGATGAAGGTTGCCTCAATGACAGAAGTTATAGGCCCTTATTTCAAATTCTTTTTAATTATTTTATGTACTTTATCAAACAGAGAGAAGAAAAGGAAATCTCAAACAACTGAGACATTGTATATGTTTGGCATACCTTATCTTATGTATATAAGTGCCTATTTAATTTCATTAGTTTTTTTAAAAAAAATTTTGTTATTGTTTGAATTTTTATTAGTAGAACTTTTAAAATTAAATAAATTATTTTCTCTTTACTAGCAAAATCTTAAATTTTGGATTTTTAGGGGTAGAAATTGAAAAAACTTTTTTAAAATATTAAAATATTTAAAATATTGTTTATTTATTTGACAATCTTATTTCGTAATATAACTTTAAAAAACTTGTCTATTAAAGTAATTTTATAATTTTTAATAAAAGTTCTCATTGACAACCAAACAACTAAAATTGTATTGGTAAAAATGCTATTTGTAAAAACTTTATCAGCATAAAGTTTTTTTTAAATTAAAATAAAAAACGAAAAGTTTTAGCTTTTAGGCGTAGACTTAGAAACTAATTAAAATAATTGCCTAAAATGGGCATCAAGAAAAGCCATGATAAGAGTAAAATTCTCATATGGAAGCCGTGCTGATTATTCAAGGGTGCTGATCAATCCACATGGTTCTGAAAGCTGATGTTATTGGACAAAGTCATGAATCCTAAAATATCCAATTTTGAATGGGGATAGGAATTTGGAAGGAAATGAGTTAGAAACAAACACTAATGGAATTGTTGGGACCTAGTAAGTATTTGATAATTACAACATTATAATTATATAATTCATAGCAAGATAAGGGTATTAATTAAAATTTAGTCCATTTCTTTGGAATCTCTATAAATGATAAAAATGAAATTTCTGGAAAATGCTTTCATATATTATTTTATTTACATCGTGAAATATAAAGATTTATATACAAATTCTAGTTGACTTCTAAAGATTAATAAAGGAAAGTAACTAAATGCAAAGCTGTATAATTCCTAAATTAAAGAAACAAAAGTAGGAAAGTATATAAAATTAGAGAACAAAATGTTCTGTAATTGAGAGGAAAATCTGCAGTGCATCAAGGTAGTTAATGACATTCTCTAACACTCCCCCCTCAAGATGGCATGTGAAGGTCTTGAACACCCATCTTGGAAAGCTAGTGGACAGACTTCACAAACTCGATTTGGAGCAGAGACATTTAAATCATAAATATAATTAGAAAATAACTGAAGCTGATGTTGGTTGGATGTCCCAAACGTTGGTGCCACAAATTAGAAGACAACATGGATTTTTAGACATTTTAGATGAGTGACTAGTAATTGAAACAAGAAAAGGCCATCATGTAATTTACCCGCTCCAATCACCTTCCTCGAGGACCGGTCCTGTTTAAGACAAGAATTGGGTAAGAAAGTTACAATGCAGTTTTCATCATGAGTGAGTTTTCCAACTGAAATTAAATTAAATTGGAAACTAGGAACACAAAGAACATTATTATTCAAAACAATATTTGGTGTCAATTGAATTGTACCAATATGAGTGATTGGGGCATCTACCCCATTAGGTAGTTTAACTGTCCTTGAACAATGAGACGTGATGTGTGAGAGAACTGAGGGAGAACTGACCATATGATTAGTAGCTCCAGAATCAATAATCCAAGAAGTGGAATGTGGTAAATGAACAGCATTGAGGGCAATACCTGTCAAATTGCTTTGTGGAAAATTGTTACTCACTAGATTTGATCTTGGTTGGGTATTGATCAATGCCAAGATCTGTTGATATTATTCTGGCGTAAAAGAAAAGGCTTGCAATGCTAGAGGATGCACAGAAGTTTGGTTGGCAGCAGGCTGATTTGGCTGATTTTGACCCTTATACAACTTATGGCCAGGAGGATATCCATGCAACTTGTAGCATTTTTCTTTCACATGTCCCACCTTTCCACAAAAGTCACAGGATGGTTTATTAGATATATTGTGCCTTGGAATTTACCTGAAGCATTATTTCCTTTGGTACCTAATGAGGCGGATTCATGTGTCTGTGTGGGTTGTGTACTAATGATGCCGCGTTGTTGCTCTTCTTGAAGAACTAAGGAGAAGACTTTCTCAACAGGTGGAATTGGATTCATCAGTAAAATTTGGCCTCTCACGACTGTATATGTTTCATTCAAGCCCATAAGAAATTGCATAGTACGATCTCTGTCTCTATATGCCTCAAAGGTTTTGTTAGAATCACATATACAAGTGGGCATGGGAGAATATATATTTAATTCATCCCATAAACCTTTCAACTTAAAGTAGTAAGCTGTGATGGAATCCAAAACTTGGGATATAGAACTGATTCTCTTTTGTAGTTCGAAGATACGCGGCCCGTTGATTTGAGAAAACCTTTCTTGAAGATCAACCCATAAATCTTCGGCTGTCTCTGCATAAATAATGTCTCCTGCAAGTTCTGGGGTAATGGCATTCACAATCCAAGAGGCTACCATGTCGTCACATTGTTTCCACAATTCAAAGTTTGGATCTAAAGTGGAAGGCTTTTTTTATTGCTCCATTTATAAAGCCAGATTTGTTTTTCGCACTATGTGCTTTGATCATGGCTCTACTCCACATGGTGTAATATTCTCCATTTAATAGAAAGGAGACCAAAATGGTTCCAGGATTATCTGAAGGATGTAAAATAAAAGCAGCATTCTGCTATCCTTTGTGACATCCGATTGGTCAATCATAATGACTGATATCCAAAGTTTGAAAGCAAGGGCAAAAGGATAGCAATAAGAATTATTGCTCTGATACCATGATAAAAATGAAAGTTCTGGGAAATACTTTCATATATTATTTTATTTACATCGTGAAATACAAAGATTTATATACAAATTCCAATTGACTTCTAAAGATTAATAAAGGAAAGTAACTAAATGCAAAGCTATATAATCCCTAAATTAAAGAAACAAAAGTAGGAAAGTATATAAAATTGGAGAACAGAATGGTCTGTAATTGAGAGGAAAATATGCAGTGCATTAAGGCAGTTAATGACATTCTCCAAAACAATATATGTTCTGATCCCTCACTCCCTCGATTTACAAATTGTTCAATATCCGTTCGCTGGAGATCAAACTTGATTTAGTGAAAGAGAAGAGAAACAGCGTTTAATCCCTCGTGTGTTTGTGATCGAAAGATCGAATTAAGAAAAGTGTTTGCTGATTCTCCACTTATGAATGCAAAGAAAGACAAATCTTAAAAAATCCTCTCAATCATGGAGTCATTGAACTTCTAAGAATTCCTCCTGGTTTGTTGCTTCCCTCTCTTTATGTTGTGGCAGACCAAGAAGTTAAGGATGAGAATATAAACTAGAAGTAACCCCTCCACTTTCTTTCTTCTTCGCCTTTTTTTTTTCCTCACCAAACAATTGGTTTTATGAAGAGCCAACTCAAGATTCATGTACGCGTCGGAAAATTGTTTGCGTATAGTTGTTACTAATTGTCCTTCCATAAACACTCAATTGCATTAACATTTATCAATGTTTCTACTATCATTAGGTTCCGTTTGGGATTGCGGTTGAAATTTAATAAGCTGCTTATTTCATAATTCAATAATAGATTATGAAATTCTTTATATTTTATTTAATTGAGTTTTTTTTTTTAATTTATGTAATTTTACGTATTTAGAAAAAGGTATGTCTAGACAATTTATTAAACATATTTTAAAAATAAAAGACAATTTAAACTTATGTCTATTTTGGTCAATATATAATAAAACAGCACTTTCGTAATAAATTTACTAAACGCATGTACACTGCTTTTCAAACTCACAACAACCGCAACAACATAATTTATCAAACACCAAGCTGTTTTTTTAATCAGCAGCTTATTTGATCTGCACAGTACAAGCAGCTTATTTCATCGGCCTCTGCAATCCCAAACTAGCCCTTAGCCTTCTTTATTATATTAAGTAGGATTTTTCTGCCTCCTCCAGTATGTTCTTTGGATGAGGATTCTCTCAAACTGACTTTCCTTATGGGATTCATAAAATCATTTATCAGTGACAAGAGAGAAAGTCTGGAGGTTAGAAAAAATGTGAGTTTGTTACCATTTCTCAACTTAAAAAGAGATATTTCTGTTCCTGTGAAAGCTAATTTGGTCTTTGGGATTTTCCCGAATGTAAATGCTATAGAAGCCAAATCATAGAATATTTTATTTTTTTCCTAAAATTATAAATTTACCATAAATGAAGTAATTTTGTTAAATGAAGCCTCATTAAAAGTGCAAGGTTTATA
Organism: Clausena lansium; assembly: GCA_030449835.1. Taxonomy (NCBI): domain Eukaryota; kingdom Viridiplantae; phylum Streptophyta; class Magnoliopsida; order Sapindales; family Rutaceae; genus Clausena; species Clausena lansium. Next base: position 1,479,771 of record JASUUF010000369.1, read on the forward strand.
AGCAAAGTTATTTTAACAACAATCGGTTTTTATGAATTTTCTATAAATAACGGGGACAGCAATATTAATTGCCCTCTTGGAAAATAAACTTTCAGCCAAAAAAAAACTTAAGAATGTATATATTTTTAATTATTTTGTCTTTATGGTGTGGCCAAAAAAATTAGATCTTCTCATGATCTGAACTTATCTGAGTTTTGAAGGATCCTCTAACACATGTGAAATTTTATTTATGTATGATCAAGATTTACTTCTTTATTTTTTTTCTATTTAATTACTACCAATTGCACGATTTTATTTGCCAAGATAAAAACTCAGATTAATAGAGAATCCTCATTCGTGGCCAAGTGATCTTTGTCCTGAGTTTGGAACCAATAGAGATAGGGATTAAAATTTAAATATTATAATTAAGGTTTGTACATCTCTAACTTTTAAAGATAAACGATAACAAAATTTTAAAAAAATAACCAACAAAAAGTAGTCTTTTCATAAAGAAAAAAAAAGAAAGAAAAATGTTATTTGCACACAAAATTGCACTAAACAAATAGAATGAGTACACTTGTACAAAAAGAAAAAATTAATGAAGTGAATAAGTTTATCTTTTAATAAAATATTTCTTGTCTTTTAATATTTTGTGCATTTTTCTATGCTAATAGCATTACTCTTTATGGTCTATTCGATAGAAGGGGAGGAGGCTGGACTATGGAGGCTTAGGTGTTGTTTGTTCTATAGTCAGAAGTCTAAATGTTTATTTTTTTAAAGATATTTACTTATTTTAGATTGTTTGTTTGCTTAACTTATCAATTATTGTCAGACAATTTTATCTTAATAAAAAAGTAGAAAAAATCTATTTTTATCTGAAGTCTGAAATTTAAATAGAAAATTTTAATTTCAAATCTCAAAGATACCCTTAACAATTTATGTATTTCTTATATTATGTATAAACCTAATATTTTTATATTATCCTTGAAGTTATTTTTTTTTAATTGCTTTAAATTTTTATTCATATGGTAACATTAACTACACCAAAATATTGAAAAAATCAGGTTAGGTCAATTGTGATGAATCAAAATTAAAACAACAATATTGACCATATAATGTTGATGTTACAATTACATATTTTATTACAAAATTAAATTAAGAAACAATAATAGTATTCTTTTTTTAATGTACCAAACTAATCAATTTGTTAAATTTTTAAATTGTGAAGAACTAATATATGCATCGCTTGAAAGGATATTTATGTCAAACTGCTAACTTTTATATTTTTCTATTCAAATGTTGAAACCAAAAAAAAAAAAAAACAAACATGTTATTAAGACATTTTTATTAAGACTTATTCAGACTTCAGACCTATTTAAATTTTAGATAAAAGAACAAATGCGAACTTAGTGTGACATAAAAAAAATTATTTGATGCTTAATAAAATTTACACTCAAGCCCCCCAATAGATTACACTCAAACCTCCAATAAATTATACTTAAGTCCTGCTTAAGCCCCCAACATTTTATTTTTACATATATAGGGAAATATATTTTTTTTTGAAAGGAGCCTCAAATATCTTATTTTTACATGGAACTGTTATATAGTGTTTTGCCTCCGCCCTTGTAACCTTGTTTGGTAGTAACATGATATGACTTTTAAACTAGAATTATTGTAGGCTAAAAGCTATATTTATCCAAAAAAAATTATGATCTTACAATAAACAGCAAATTTTTTTTGTTAATTTTTATATTTAAAATTATAAAAAATGGATGAAATTAAAAAGAAAAAAAGCTACTAGATTCGAGGACAAAAGCAACATGTAACACTCCAAACCTAACACTAGCAAAGCACGTAGCAGAGAAGAGGGTTACTAGCTAATCAAAACCATACACATAATTGAAATTTATTCAAATCAATTTAAAAATTAATGGGGTATGTTACCACTGTGGTAACATAGTTGGACCCTCAAATTAATCCACATAGTCCATAACAACTCCAAAATCTTTTCCTTCTCTTATTCCACTGACAAAAGCAAATAAATAAATATATTAACTCTCTTTTTCTTCTTCCTATTATTTTCTAAATTTGAGATTCAACGCTTGGACTTGTACATCCATATTATTAAAAGTTTTACTCTGAGTAATCAGTCTACTGGCATCATGGAGCTTTGAGTCTTACAAATCAAGTAGTAACTGAGACGTTTCGAAGTGCAGTCGGATTATTTGAATTAACAAACTAAGTATTCAGCTGGGCATTTGCTCTAGTGGTACGATTCTCGCATAATTATATTTAGTTTTTTCACTGATTGAAAGACACACGGTATAAAATGAACGGGAAAACAAGGCTAACAGCTAGCACTGAAGATGTTGGTGTACAAATTGATTTTTAACATTTCACATCAGCGAGTCAAAAATAAAAAAATTAAGTTGAAATATTAGATCAGAGGAGTAATTATAACAACCTAACTCAAAGTGTATGAATTAACTTACATAATCTTTTGCGGCTGTAGGGAAAATTCTTGAAACCATATCCCAAAAAAGGAGTGGATACGCATTAACATAAATATTAGCGTGCTTCTAAAAGTGAAATCGTTACTTGGTTCATTGAACAATCTTCTGTCTTGCCGGTGGACGATGTTGAAGTGATTGTATTTCTTACATATGAAAAAACAGGTTGTTTCGGAGGAAGTAATGCTGCAGCTTCATTTGTAAGCATGGATGCAACATCATTCATGGTGGGTCTAGCATCAGCACTTTCTTGTACACAAAGAAGTGCTATGTTCACATATCTTAAAAGCATATGCTTGGATGATTCATCTTCTAATATTGGATCAATCAACTCCAAAGTCCTGTTGCTTGTCCATAGGTCCCATAAACAGCCATACGATGTTATTAAATAGTTGTACACTCGATATAGGGAATAGATTGAAAATACCCTGGTGCAAAAGCCACACGAATTTTTTGCAGTATTGTAAATGTTTTAAATAATTTTGAAAAAGTGTGTGTCCACATCTGAGCATGACTTGGGAATTAATATATATTTACACCTAATTAACATAATAAGAATATGTGCAACAGTTTTTGTAACTTACATAACCTAGCAGATTTAGAGAGTCGGTTCGAAAAAATCCAGTGTTTTTCTTGCCACTTACAGTCTCGAGCAACAACACTCCAAAGCTAAAAACATCAGATTTAATTGAAAATATTCCTTCGAGTGCTTATTCAGGTTACAAATAACCACTGTAATTCAACAATCAATAAATAATACTCAGTAATTCGTGCATAACTAATTAATCACTTTAATTTTGATTTGTGTCATTTACTTCCTAAGTCCCAACAATCCTACTAGTGTTTGCTTGTAACTCATTTCCTCCACAAATTCTTGCCATTCCAAAATCTGATATTTTGGGATTCATGTCTTTATCTAACAAGAACTGGCTTTCAAATCTCGATACATAATTCGCACTCTAGAATATTGATGAAGATAAAGAAGCCCTTGAGCTATCCCTTCAATAATCCGAACACGTGTTCCCCACTCTAATAACATCCGCTTGGTTGGATCTAATATTTTTCAGCAAATGAACTAAATGTCATTATGCACGTACGAAAACAAAATAATGTAACGGCATGATCTGATGTAAATTGATCTAATGACTTTTTAAAAATTTTTTTAAATCTGATAATTCGATGATGTTAATCATTAAACTTAAAAATAGCTTAATGAAATAGTAAATGCTAAATATTCTTTTAGGTTAGGTTTGCTGCCAAAAAAAGGATTGGATTGGACTAGTTATTAAGGAATTTGATTGAATTGGACTGAATTTTTTTATAGTAATGTTTTGTGTTTGGATTAGTGTTGGACCGGATCATATTAAAATAAATTTAAGGAAGTTAAAAAAACTATTTAAAAAGTATGATTATTTCTTAAAGTTATATTGTTAACTATTGAATATTATATTAAATATTCAATTCCAATATAAATTAAAAATTGAATAATTTTTGTACTTAATATTCTGTAGTAGTTCCAATAAATTATTGAATAAAATTTTGATATTTAATATTAAATTAAATGCTAAATGCTAAATGCTAGTTTAAATAAATTAATGAATAAAATTTGGATATGTAATATATACCAAATTCTAGTTTAAATAAATTACCAAACAAATTTTTGATATGTAATTTATATACGTTAAATAGAAGTTCAAACAGATGTTAGAATTAAATTTTAAGTAAGAATATGTAAGAATAAGAAAAAGTTGCAAAAACTAACCAAAAAGAAAGAAGTCCAAGCTTTTGTTAGGCATGTACTCATTGATTAGAATCTTCTCATCTTCATTTATGCAGGCATGCAGCAGCCTATAAGTCTAACAAGATTCTTGTGCTGAACCTTGGCTATCACTGAAGCTTCATTTTTTAACTCTCGCAATCCTTGTTCAGATTTTCCTGAAATACTTTTCACAGCTATCTCGTCTCCCTTTTTTAACACTCCCTGAAAATGGTAAATTTATAGATCTGTTAAAAATGAAATTATTGTTTCAAATACATGATATCTGTATTACCTTATAAACAGGTCCAAAACCACCCTCTCCGAGCTTATTTGAGTCGGAGAATTTATTTGTTGCATTAGAAACACTGGAAAAACTGAATAAGGGCAACTGATCAACTTCCTTCTTTTTGCTTCCTTTTGTCCGTTTCTTGCTTACGGGATCGGCTTTCAGGTTCAAATCCAAGTCAAACATCATCAAATCCTCCCCTGGATGGTGAAGAAATTAAAAAGAAATTAAAGCTTTAATTAAGATATGTCCATGTATGTACGTATATTCAACTCACAAAATCGTTCAATTAAATGAGAAACTTTTACCTCTGCTTCTGGGCTTTCTCCTCACACAATAGAAAATCAAGCCTAAAATGGAACTACTCCTCTAGATAAAGTGAATGCTAATATCAAGAAGACAGCAGACACCAAGGCAACAAAAATAATGAAGATTGCAAAGCGATCCACTGAGATTGATCAAATGATTATTCCAAATGTTGCGACGTGTATAATTCATATATTTATAAACAAAAGCCAAGGACGACTTCAGGTCAGCATGGAAAAGAGTCGTAAACACCACGTCCTGATTATGCACATGGATTTTCAAAGCACAGGGAAGATTCGTAACAAAGACACATAAGTACTAAAGTACAGGACTTTGGATTGAGTATATTTTTCAGGGAAATGAGTTAGAAGCAAACACTACACAAATTAGAACCCATGCTTTGAACAAAAGGGTGAAAAAACAGAGACAAGATCACCGTTAAAATGATGTAATAAAATTTATGTTCATTTTATCATTACTAATGAGTAATGTTACAGATCCCAAACTTTTTGTTTGAAATAATTATCTCAAATAATTTAGCATTCATTAATTGGTTGATAGTTTTTACAAAATTTAAGTGAATTAATTATAACTAATTAATGAATATAAAATCATTTGAAATAGTTATTTAGGACAAAAAATTTGGGATGTGTAGCAGTAACAAATAGTTTAAGCTTTTGCATTCATGCGATAAAAAAAGTTTAAACTAATTAATGCAGCTAGATTTAGACAACGATCGGCGATTTTCTTGTTTTTCCTTGATCTTGCTTAATAAGAACTAGAGTTAATTTAAGAAAAAGTAAGTAGGCAAGTATAAAAGAAAAGCATTTAATTATTACCATCTTAAAAATAAAATTTCTATAACTAATGCTTTATAATAATGTTCAAAAATCGCATCTAAAAAAAAGGAATAACATGTACAAACTAAAAATCACATACACATAGAACTGTGTTTGTCAAGACTAACAATTTGCAAATAAAATTAACTCCAGTTCTTATTAAACAAGATTAAGGAAAAAAGGAGAAAAAATATCGGATATTATACTTGAAAGATACTTATGTGAAATTTTAACAAATTAAAGAGGAAAAAAATAGTAGAAAATTTTTCTAATATATGGTTGCTGTACAAGAGAGTTGAGAGATTGAAGAGTTGCTAACTTTGTAAAATAGAAAAAAATAGTTTGTGGGCCTTGCTGGGTGACAACCAACCGATACCCCCCATTTTTTTTCCAAACTCTTCTCTGCAGTGCTTTAAAAGTGGAGAAAGCAATTTGGCATTCTCCACTTTTCTTTACAAAATTGAAAGATAAAAAATATTCCACCAAATATTCTCATTATGAGTGGGTCTTTCTTCTACAGTACTTTTTTCTCTGAAAAAAGTGCAAAGAATGAAAGTAGACTGAAGCCTTTATGGCTTGGTTTAATCACCCACTGGTGGGGTGTTTTATTTTCTTTTGTTCCTTTTATATTTCAATTTCTTCCATTACTATTCTCTAAAACTTATAACTGTCAAGTATTAAAAAGTCTTCAGAGGTGCGTTTAATTTTGCGAGCGAAAAGGTTGCTGGAGAGGTATTATTACTGGGGGGTAAACCCACAGTAAAGCATGGATACAGAGGAGTTAATCAGAAAGTGTCAAGCAATAGCTTTAAAAGAAGAAGAGGAAGATATAGTTTCTTTTATGGGAAGAATGAAGACAAAATGGGAAGAGAAAAAATGGCTGCAAACTATCTGGTTGGAAAAGTACTACTCACAAGAGGGGTCAACAGGGAGGGATTGAAAGCAGCAATGCAACAAGCTTGGAGAACGGTTAAGGAAGTAAAGATAGAGAGCATGGGAGACAATATATTCCTCTTCAAGTTCGCCTCTGAAGAAGAAAAGAAAAGAGTTTTTATGGGAGGTCCATGGCATTTTGATAGAGTTTTGTTAGTGCTATCTGAATCAATTGGTATTGGGGATGTTAAAGAACAATCCTTCACACACATATCATTCTGAGTACAAATTCACAACATACCCATAATGTGTATGAATAAGGAAGCCATCCAAAAGTTGGGAGAGAAGATTGGCAAAGTACTTTGAAACAGATGGTGCAGGTGAATGCATAGGCCAGTTTGCCCTGGTGAGAATTTCCATTGATATAACACAATCTCTGAATCAGAGATTGTGTTCTTGCAAAAAGAAGGTGATAAGATACCAATGCCGATTCTATATGAAAAATTACCAGACTTTTGCTTCTGTTGTGCACACATTGGCCATCAGTATATAAAGAATGCCTGAAATATAAAGGTCAGTCAAAAGAGGAACTGCCATATGGTGGATAGATGACAGTTATCACACAGCAAGCAGAAAGGGTGAAACAGAATCGAGCAAAGGAGAAAGAGCTTTATGGACAAATCAAATCAAAGGCAAGTGAAACAACTACCAATACACCAAACTCAAGCCAAGATCTCCACAACTTGATTGGTCTTAAAGGGTCATAACCGAGTAAAACGGGTATGGATTTTGGTGAAAGTGTTGAACCAATGATCACAAATCATGAGCATGGGGATGATGAAAAACAATTAATGCTGGGTACTGAAAAACTGAAAAATCAGCAAGCAAGTCAGAACATGGGCAGAAAAATCAACAAGGAGCAGGCTAGGGTGGCTGGCTATGATAGCTACTCTAGGAATAAAAATATATGGGTAGAAAATGAAAATTGGAGGGAAACTCCAGTAACAGAGGAAAACACAAAAAATTTGGAAGATGGGCTTGCAAAATCAGATGAAGAAAAGGTGGACAATGGGCCAAACAAAGCTCAAGTGAAGCCCAAGAGCAAAAAATGGAAGGTGCAAGCAAGAACCCATAAAACTAAAAATGGAAATGTTGGTGGGCCAATATGTACCAAAAGAACTAGTTTTGGAGCCTTTTAGGCCTAGCCCTGAAAGCAAAAAGAAACGACTATGCAGCCCATCAAAACTCTCTTACAACTACAATCAGTTTAGGTCCTCCCAAGCTAAGCATCAGCTGATTTTGACAAGGGAAAACAAGATGCAGCGGTGGATTCAGAGAAAATGGTGAATGATATATCGACGAGAGATGGTAACCAGCCCCGCCGACAATAATGTGGATCCTAAGCTAGAAAGTTCGAGGTTTAGGGATGCCTCGAACACCCCCAGCTGTTAAAAAAAATGTCCACCTGCATCGGCCACAAATTTTCTTTTGCTGTGAAACGAAGATAGTGGCTCAGCAGGTTCACTCAATATGTAGAAACTTTAATTTTGAAAATTGTTTTGTGGTAGATAGAAATGGAATGGGGGGAGGATTAGCTTTGATATGGAATTTGGATGTCAATGTTACAATAATGTCTTATAGCTCTCACCATATAGATGCAATTGTAAACAATGAAAGTGGCAAGTTGTGGAGATGCATAGGGATCTACAGTCATCCATAAGCTAATCAGAAACAACATACATGGAAATTATTGAAAAGGTTAGCAAGTCTCTTTTCTCACCCTTGGTGTTGTTTTGGCGATTTTAATGAGATTTTGTATCTGCATGAGAAATAGGGGGTAATGATAGAAACCTAAACATGGTGGCTGAGTTTAGAGAGGCTATCCAAGCTTGTAATTTGGTTGATATAAGCTATAAAGGGTACCAATATACATGGTCAAACAGGAGATATGGAGCACAACATATTTAAGAAAGGCTGGATAGATTCTTGTGCAGCAAAGATTGGAGCCAAAATTTCTAGGATCTTCCAACAACAAACCTAGTGAATTGGGTTTCAGATCACTGCCCAATCCTCCTAGAGGTTCAAGAAAGATGCCATAAGATGAATTATGTTAAAAGGCCTTACCTCCGAGATCGCTATGAAGATATGTGGAGTTCCTAGGAGGCTTGTAGAAACATTTTGAGAGATGAATGGGTAAACTATAGTGAAAGAGATAGAAAAGTCCAGTGCAACAGTTTCAAAGGATAGTTAAACTGTCACTAGCTTAGGTTAAGATTTGGAGTGAGGATGAGTTTGATGATAGGAAAAGGAAATAAGAAAAGTTGATTAAGCAGCTTCGAAATGTAAAACAGGGCAGTACTCAACAAATAAATGGGGAAGAAATCAGAAGAATTGAAAATGAGATCATCAACATGATGATTGATGAAGAGATATACTGGAAAGCGTTAGAGGGCTAACTGGCTTCGAGAAGGGGATAAAAAAAACAAGGTTCTTTCATTCCAAAGCTTCGGCTCGAGAGAGAAAGAATAAAATGTAGGGCATATAAGACTCTCAAGGGAAGTGGACAGAGAATTGTGATGAAGTAGAAAAAGAGTTTTATGATTATATCCAGCAGCTATTCACCTGCTCCAATCTAAACCAAGACCAGATTCATGACGCTTTAGAAGGGATATGCTTAAAGTAACCTCGGAGATGAATGCTCAACTGAAGGAATCGTTCACAACAGAGGAAATAGCTAATGCTCTGCTTTATGTGTGCCCCATAAAGGCCCCAGGCCCAGATGGCTTACCTGCTGCTTTTTTCCAAAAACATTACCAGTCTGTCCATGAAGGAGTAGTTAAAACCTGCTTGCATGTTCTATACAAGCAAGGTAATTTAGATTCACTCAATCATACTTATATTTTCCTTATTCCAAAGATTGATAAACCTAGGAACTGATTTTAGGCCTATCAGCTTATGCAATGTTGTATATAGAATTGTTACTACACAATTCTTTCCAAATCATATCACTATCACAGAGTGTATTCATACCCAATAGACTCATTATAGGCAATGTTATTATTGGTTATGATGCCTCCATAAGAGTAGACATAGCAAAGGGAAAAGAAATGGCTTAATGGCCTTAAAATTAGACATAAGCAAGGCATATGATAGGGTTGAATGGCAATTTTTTAGCCAAACTATGGCAAGGCTGGGTTTTTCAAACAACTGGATAAATTTGATCGTGGGTTGTATTGCCAATGCTTCATTTTCAATAATAATCAATGGGAGCCCAAAAGGCTTAATTCATCCTAAGAGAGGTTTAAGACAGGGCTGCCCTATCTTCCCTTACTTTTTATCATGTGTGTAGAAGCTTTCTCAAATTTGTTGGTGCAGGCAGAGAGGAAGCATAATATTAGAAGCTTGAGATTTGCAAAAGATGTCACAATATCCCACCTGTTTTTTGCTGATGATAACTTAGTCTCTACAAGAGCATCAACAACCGATTGCAAGCAGCTAAAGGGAATATTTGACGTTTATAGAGGAGTATCGAGGCAGGACTTTAATTTTGAGAAATCATCCATGAGTAACAGAATTACAAGGGAACAGATTGCAGCTATCAAGAGCATCATCTAGCTTAAGGTGGTGTCTAAATATGAAAACTATCTAGGTCCCCACCCATGATAGGCATAAAGAAGATGAGTTTTTTTAATGATGTAAAGCTCAAGGTACTAAGCAAGATATCAAGCTGGCAACTCAAGACGTTTTCTAGTGGAGGAAAAGAAATCCTTATAAAAGTAGTAGCCCAAGCTATTCCAGCATACGTCACAAGTGTCTTCAAGTTTCTAAGATCCTTATGTGATGATATCCAAAGAGCTATTGCGAAGTTTTGGTGGGGATCAAAGGAGGACAAGCACGGGATTCACTGGGCAAGGTGAGACAAATTAAGTCATGACTGGGCAAGGTGGGACAAATTAAGTCATGCAAAAGGCAGAGGTGGACTGGGGTTCAGAGATCTTACAAGTTTCAATCAAGCACTCATAGCTAAGCAAGGTTAGAGGCTTCTTCAATTCCCAAATTCCCTAGTCTTCAGAGTTCTGAAAGTAAAATGCTATTAAAAGACCACTTTTCTTGATGCTAATGTGGGCTCTAATCCATCTTTTTATACGAAGAAGCGTATTATGGGGAAGGCAAGTGATTGAGAAAGGAATTAGATGGCGAATAGGGAATGTATCTGCCCTAACCTTTTTCACCTCTAACTTTGCCAGCTGAAACTGTAGCGGCTGATTTACTAGATGCAGAGAACAAATAAAATGTTGAGAAGTTGAACCAGCATTTTATGCATGAAGATGAAGTGATGTGGCATTTTGACAAGAAGGGAGAGTACTCAGTGAAAAGTGGTTACTAGCTAGCACTAAAAATCAAGCATCTAAAGGTGTCCAGCAATTCAGAAAGCAACTCCAAATAATGGAATGCTCTTTGGTCATTACAGTTGCTTGAAAAGATTAAAATCCTTATGTGGAGGGCTACAAAAAACATATTGCCAACTACTGAAAACCTATGGAAAAGGAAGTGTTTGCATGAGCCAATTTGTCAAGGATGCAGCAGGAATGTAGAAACTATAAGCCATACACTGTTGGATTACAAAGTAGTAAGGAAGGTTTGGACTTTAGCCCCTTTTACAGTTTAGCACCAAAATGCTCCCAATCAAGACATTTTCAGCACTATCCTGAAAATGTGTACAAATCGAAGAAAAGGTAATGTTGTGCTTATGGTAACCTATTGTTGGGCTGTGTGGTATGCAAGAAATAAATTCATTTTTGAAAGGAAGAAGTTAGACCTAAGAATCTCAGCAGCCAAGGCAGCAACAGTCTTGGAAGCTTATCAAAGAGTGAGGAGAACAGAAATAGCTCATATTGACAATATCAGGAAGGGAAAATAGCAGCAGTGGTCTCCTCCTCCCAAAAACATTTTCAAGATTAATGTTGATGCAGCCATTTGTAGCAAAGGTCAAACAGCAGGCCTGGGAGCAGTCATAAAAGACTCGGATGGCAAGGTAAGAGCTACTGATACCAAATAGACCAATATAAAGGAAAATGTCAGTTATGCAGAAGCAGAAGCTATTGAATATGGCCTTTAGGTAGCAAAAGAAGCAGCTTTGTCCTTTTTTATCATTGAGACAGATTGTAAAGAAACGGCTGATTTAATGAACAACACAAAGGGCAGCAGAACAAGAATTATTTGGATTATCTCAGATATCCAAAATCAAAAAAGGTGTTTCTAAAATGTCAAGTTTCAATTTGTTCCTAGATCCTGTAATGCTCATGCTCATTCCTTAGCTAAATTTGCTTTGGGGAAAATACTTCTACTATTTGGTTGGAAACAATACCAGTAGAAATTTGGATGTATTTGATTAGTGCTATTTGTTTACTGAAAGTTTCTCATATGAATTTTGATATACAAAATGACGTCGCATGAAAATAGTGAATTGAGTGAAAATCAAATTTATGTTCATTTTATCACTATCAATCGTTTAAGCTTTTGCATTGATGCTATACAAAAGTTCAAATTAATCAAACGTAGGCCAGGCTTAGAAGGATCAGCTAGAAAAAAATTAAATGCATGCTTTGGTTAAATGCTACCAGAGTGATCGACAAGAATAATGAGATTTGAAAAAAAAAATCATCCAATAGAGATTGCAGACACTAAGGGTACGCTTGCTATCATTTTTCAATTGATGCTTTATATACTTATTTTAAAGAGGTAAAATAAGTAAAAAAAAATGTTCTCACAAAATAATGCACAAAGGATGGCACAAAACTGTGCACTTTAACTTGTTAAAATTATAAAACTTATTAAAAACTTTGAAGATTAATCATTTGCACCCTTGGATTTGTCTTGGGTTGAGATTTCCGCAAAATTGGTATTAGAGCCAAGCAATTGATATAAATAATTTACAATGGATGATGAGATAATTATCTATAATATTAATCCTAATGGATATAATTTATTAATAGATAATAGAGAAATAAAATATAATATTATTAAACATATGCAATATTATTCTGATGAAAGAAGAGATTTAGATATTAAAGAATTAATACAATTATATTTATCAAAAGCTCAAGATTTAAAAATTGGAGAATTAATAATAATAAATAGAAGAAATTTAAATATAGATCATCTCCTATTAGATAGGATAAGAATAGAAGTTTCAAGAAATAATTTTTCTTGAAAACAATGGAATATTAATTCCGTTAAAGATTATCATGAAGATCTTATAATCGATTATAATAGACTTTTGTCTATTAAGCAGAGAGAAGAATATAATTAGAATAATAAACGAATTAGAAGTAAATATTATCCTTCTAGTAATATGTTACTAGGATATAAAGATTTATTTATGCATAAACTCTGCCTAATAAATAAAGGATTATAGAAGAATTATATTCCAAAAGAAATAAAAGACGTCATATGTCATAAATATTTGATAGAAAGTAATGAAATACTCTGTAGATGGTACAATGAATAAATTACCTGACCTATTAATAATTTCACAGAATATAGAAGCTAGTAATTTTCCACCTTCTAGTTTAAGACAAAGAGGATATACATATGGAAGATTTCAACCATTTGATTTGGTAAATGATTCTGATATGTGGGGAAATAATCAGTTAAACTAGATTTCTCAATATTTATTAAATAAATTAGGAAACCCTAATTTAGGCATAAATGATATAGAAAGTGCAAATGAAATACTAGAAATAAAAAATGTTAATGATGAAAATATAGATCAAATCAAGAGATTAGGAAATCAAATGAGTCAAGAATTTGAACATATTAAACAAATAATAAATGAATACAAAATTGAAGATTTGGAATTATTGAAAAAAAAATTATAGATATAATAAATAAGAATTCTATAGAAATAAGATTGAATCAGATACAATGCCAACTAAATAAAATAGAAAAAATTATTGAACAACTTGGTAATAAATTTGCCATAAACATACATGAAAAATTACAAGAAAATTGAAGTACAAAGAATTGATAATAATATGGAAGAATTACTTATGATAATTCAAGAACAGAATAAAATTTTACAAGATACAATAATTTATTTTAATGAAAAGAAAAACAATGAAGTCCATCCTATGGTAAGGCTAATATTTAATAAAATAAAAGGAAATGAAAAATTAATAAGTTTAAGAATGTTAAGCGCAGATGCTGATAATTGATTAAAAGAACTATCTGATAATAATGAGAAATCTGAAACAGATGAAGAAAATGATAATATCTTCATAAATTTAGAAGATATTGAAAAAAGAATTGAACATTTAAAAATGAATGAATCAAAACCACGAGTCTTTGAACGAGGTGAATCTAGTAATAAAGCTTCCTATGCTAGAGAAGAAATACCAGTATACGAAAATGAAAGATCATAAAGTCAATATTTTAAGCTGAGTAAAAGACCTAAGAGATAATATAAAACATCAGGAGAATATCAAGAAAAACCCATCAGTCATGAGGGTATATTGTTAGACTTAGATTGTGTTAAAGATAGAGATAAAATGATAACTGCTTGGGTAAAATCCATGAAGATTGCATTAGCATTTTATATTCTAAATAGGCATAATAGCATTGAATTCCTTAAAACTTCGTTTGTAGGAATAGCTGCAAAATGGTTTATGGGATTAAGTGTAAATAATAAAATAAAGTATTATATGGGGAAAACATTAATGAAACTGAATCCCAAAAATAAATTCTAACAAGGTTTGAAAGCGAAATAAGAAGAGAATTCCTAGGGGAAGATTGGGAAGCTGATTACCAACAAGAGTTAGAAAGAAAAAAGATCAAAAATATGAGAAAGCTAACTAGGCTTGAAATATATGATGTATGTTACTTAAAAGCCTACACATGTAGCTTCGAAGAACTATATTATAAATGTGAATTTAGAGAAGAAGATAATACAAAAATGCATTACAATAGTTTATATTTTATAAAAATACTAGACCCGTGGGGTAAAAAGATTATGGAAGAATATAGCCAAGAATATGATGATACTACCAATACTGATACCCTTGGAAGTAGAATTAGGCTCGAAATAAAGTAAATCAATGGTGTTCTGAAATAAGAGATAGAAGATTAATGAAAAAACAGAATCGAGGATTATGTTGTTCAAGATTAGAAGAACCTCCAAGATTTGGATGTTCAGAAAAATTTTATATACATAAGAAAAAATTTTAAAAGAAGAAATTTTTCAGAACCAATAAAAAATATTACAAGAAAAATAAATATAAGAAAAAGTTCTTTAAAAGGAACAAATATGGAAAATCTAAGGCAAAAATGCCTAAAAAATATAAATGCCGATTATGTAATGAAGAATGACATTATGCAAATGAATGTCTTAAGAAAAAGAAATTAAACATTAAAATGTTTGAAAATTTTGAAGAATTAGAATTAATCACTGATAGTGAAGATGTTAGTGAAAATGATAGCATATACTATCTGTTTGATGAAATTTTAAGTACTTCAGAATCAGAATGAGTATAGAATAAATAGCTAATAAAGATTTATATCAGGATGAAAAAATAGAAGAATAAGGTTCTTTTAATAAAGAATTAATCTTTGATAAAAAAAACAATATCTAAAAATCAACAAAAAGGAATTAGAAATATCTATGACTTCAGTCAATAAGTTAGCACAAGGAATAGCTAACATAATTAAAAGAAAAAATATAATGTATTTTGGTGCCACTATACGAGAAGAACCAATTGACATTAGGCATGCACGAGAAAATACAAATATACCTTTATTATTAAAATCTGATATAGAAGAAAAAATTAATAAAATTAGACCTAGTGATAGGCATAAAATTGGATATATTCATATTGGAGGAATCCAAATTATAATAAAATCTCATTTCAGAGAAGGAATTGATAGTCCAGTAAATCTTGTTGTACTAGATAATAGAAACTGATATTTAAGATATATCCTAAATATTCTATAAGTCTAAGAGATAGAAATATAAACAAAACTTTAACTTTATGTCATGATTTCAAATACTTTGACATAATGCATGATGGATCATATCCATATAGCATAACCTATGCCATAGAATATACATTAACAAATTCAGCTAACAGTGAAATGTTTGCTGATAAAGAATTCATAAAAATAGACAAACTCTTTAATAAAGTTGAAAAAATACAACCCCCTGAATTATTAAAAGAAATTAATCTACCCGAGGAATGGGATATGGATTTAAGGAGTCAACCTACTTTAATTAAAGGGAATACCTCTAGGACTATAAAATATACACCAGAAGGTAGATTATAATACCTCTAGGACTATAATAATAAAGAGTGGAGAATCAATCTCTATGCCATGAAATTTAAGTGGAATGTAAAGTTCTATAAGATGTAACCCACTTGTGATACCATCATCACAAGAAATGTTAACAACAATAAGAAAAAATAATCAAAATCTAAAAATCAAAATTGAATATAATAATGAAAAGTCATGGCATGAGACTTTTGCCATCGTAGATACTGGAGCTGCAAAATCTTATGTAGATGTCAAGATGATTAAATACTTAGAAAGAAAGATTTTAATTGAACCACATACTTATGTAAGGTATAATGGAGAAAGAAAAACATCCAATACAGTGAAATACCATTAAAAATTAAAGGAATAGAATTTATCTTTCCTTTCATTATAGAACCAGAATATGAATCAAATATAAATCTTTTATTGTTAGGAATGAACTTCCTTAAAAATTTCTCTCCTTACTGTATAGGAGATAGAGAAATATCAATAACAATTGAAGGGATTAAACAAACTCTATCAAGATATGTCTAATCCTTTTATAGTATATATAAAAGTGATAGTACCATATTATAAGCATAAACCAGAATGGTTCCATGCTTTAATTGATACGGGTTCAGAAGTTAGGCTAGCTAATTCAAGAATTTATCTAAGGTCATATTGGAAAGATTATAAACCTTTAACGGGAAAAGGAATTAATGGAGAACAAATTTCTCTAGGAACATGTAGAATAAAAGCCTCAATCCAAATCAACGATTATATACTAAGCATACCAATATTATGGTCTTATGATTATATGGGTGCTGATATACTTTTAGAAGTTAATTTCTTTGTGACTAACGAAGTAATTACTCTTAAAACTCCTTGTAATCATACACTTACCACATCACGGATTTATAATCCCGTCCGGCACACTACCCGAACATTTCATTTACGTGGTGATTTCAATATAAAAATTAATCAATTATATCTTATTATGAAAAATTTTTAGAAAAACTTGATAAAAATTTTGGCGAAAATCTTGTTCTGATTCGATCACTAAATTAAATAACTGAATGAGAAAAAGATGGGGAAAAAAAAAAGAAAACAACACTAGAGGAAGAATTAAAATAATAATAAAAACAATGGGAAAATAAAGATTAATTGAAGCAAAACCGTGTGATGGTCCTTGTATCAAGTAGGCCTTGGCCTTACAACGTTAGATAAGATGCGGAATCAGGGTGCCATAGGGATTTTTAGGCCCACGTTTCTCTGGATTATTAATGGCCCACAGTTTACTGGGTCAAAATGTCTGGGCAAGATAATTTAACATGTACCAGCCATTTGAAAGCTCAATACGACACGGAATCACAAACTGGCACGGAATCACAAACTCAACATTTTCGGACATTGAAGTATTTTCAGCTTCTTCAACTTCTCTTATGAAAAATATTAAAATCTGAAAGAGACCTAACAAAAAAGTTCTCTCTTTATGTGATTTGGCTTATGTTGTTCTTCTAAAGACCTTCTTATTCATGTTTTCGAAAGCTTAATTGGATCTTGACTACGAAATGACATTAGTTAACCAATTTCATTGATATTGACTGTTTTAAGCTTCTACATTAAAAGAAAGAAAAATTCGAAAAACCATTTGGCATGTTTAAAGAAAATAAGAAACCATACTTATTCGGATGGAAAAATTAAAGTGTTAATGTTTTGAAAAATGAAATTAATTTTCAATCTAATATTGGAGTATGTGATTGTTAAGGCATAGGGTTTGTGGACTAGAGACAGAGCACTAGAGTTGATTGATCCAGTATTATTACTTGCACACTGTTCTTCTCTGTGTACAAGTAAGAGCCGAAGATAGACCCACCATTGGATGTTGTCTCAATGCTTTGAAATGAAGCTGCACCAATGCTGCTTCCCAAACAACCTCTATTTTTATATTTAAGAAATATGGTGAATTATTTGCACACTCACATCTCGCCTATCTCCTATAGATAAGATAGTAAGGGGACTTTAGTCAAGCCCATATCTATTTTAGAATAGGATCTTTTATTCAGTCCATTTCATAGAGGGCTGTGTCACTTGGTCTGAATCCATTTCTTCAATTCCTATGATTGTTCAGTGATGGGATTTCCCCTTTTGGGATTAAGTTTCTATTTGCCCTTTTAGGATTAGGTTTCTATCTCATATCTTGTTGTGCTAAGCTCATTTTTAGGTCAACATATGCATAGTGTAAAAATGATTTTTATCAAACTGTACCAAAGAAAGAAATTTTATAAAAGCCGAACTATAAAGAAATCAATATACCTAAATAGTTTATTCTATAGATAAATGATGTAATTGATAGATTAAGCACCATAAACACTATTCGCGAGGTTTTAGGCCGATACCAGTTTCAACAGGAACTACTTATGTATGTCATGATATGAGATAAAAGTAAAGAATGTACTTATGTGATTGAGCAACGATGTAGCATCAGATCTTCGATTAGAACAACATCTAATCACATTATGTTTAGGACAATTTAGGACAGTTAGATACGTCCCCACGTGTCCCCATGTGTGACTTTATGTCAAATAAATTTATTTTATCCTCTCTTTATTTCACTTGTGCTACCTCATTGTGTCAACTTATATTTAAAATTTATAGTGGCGTTTCTTAAATTTAGATCTAAATATGAGGCGGATTATGGGTTTAACAATTTTTCTTTATTTTTTGTGTTATGATGTGGAACTTTCTATGTCACTATTTTTGAAACATCTAAGCTGCAGAAAACTATTTTCACAAAAGATGCATGAAAGAACTTATTAAAATGACATATCAAGTGATAGACGATGATGGAAAAGAACTGTAAGTACATGTTTGCTATCGTTTATTTTATTGTGTACATTTTGTTATTGCATGATAGAAATATTATTGTATGAATGGATCTATTGTGCGTTATTGACATCTTGTTCGTCAATGTGATGGCTAGGTTTGACTAATTGTGTACCTGTAATGGTGTGTTTGTAAATCAATTTTAATTATA
Organism: Clausena lansium; assembly: GCA_030449835.1. NCBI lineage: Eukaryota > Viridiplantae > Streptophyta > Magnoliopsida > Sapindales > Rutaceae > Clausena > Clausena lansium. The sequence goes on from JASUUF010000369.1 coordinate 1,498,645, forward strand.
TACAAACATACTATTTTATCTATTAAAAGTTAGATCCAAGAGCTACAGAACTAACAAAATGATGTTTTGGATATTTTTGTATTTTTCAAAATTATCCAAAACGTCATTTTGTTAGTTCTGTAGCTCTTGGATCTAACTTTTTATAGATAAAATAGTATGTTTGCATATAATTAAAATTTAAGCGAGTCTTACATGTAGATAGCAGGTAAAAATAGAGAATAATTAAATATATTTCAATGAAAATATGCAACAACATAGTTGTATTGGATAAATTTTGAAAAGGCATTAATAAACTAGGCAATTGGACCAAATCCTTGGGTGTAATGTAAAAGAGCATTTAGATGCTATTTGTTTTTTAGTCTGAAGAGTGAATTTGACTTTTTTTTTAGATATTTACTTATTTTGGATTGTTTATTTTCTTAACTTATCACTTATTATTTGATATTTTTAACTAAATAAAAAAGTAGAAAAAATCTACTTTTATTTGAAGTCTGAAATCAAAATGAAAAAAATTAATTTCAAATCTTCAATACACCATTAACAATTCATATATTTACGATATTATGTATAAACCTAACAGATTTGTATTATTGTTAAAAAAAAATTTGTTTTAATTGTTTTAAATTTTTATTTGCAATGGTTACATTAACTAAACCAAAATATTAAACAAATCAGCACGTATTGTAAAGCTTCCAGCGATTAATTATGCCCATTGCCATGAATATCAAAACTAAAACAATAATGTTGACTTTACAGTGACTCTTGATGTTATAATTACATCTTTTATTATAAAACTAAATTAAGAAACCATGATAGTTATATTTTTTCAATCCTATCAAACTAATCAATTTGTTAAATTTCTAAAATGTGAGAACATATATATGTACAACTTAAAAGAATATTTATGTCAAAATACTAGCTTTTTTATTTTTCTGTTCTACATTGAAAAAAGAAAACAAATATGTCATTTAGATATTTGCATTTTAAGCTATTCAGATTTCAAACCAAAAAAAAAAAAAAAGTCAACCTTACTCTTTTTTTTTAATATTATATTCAATACAAACGAAGTAAGCAAAAGCCAAAGTATAAAAGGAGAGTAGGCCTTTTGACACCCATCAAAATCCCTCTTAAAACTCCTTTTAATTAAAATAACATAAATAACCTAATACAAATTAATTCGTTTCTTGTTTTGAATGGAAATTCAATTAAACATTTGAATAAATTATTCTTTTAACAAACTTTTCACACCACCCCATTTCATAATTTATATTTGAAATTCTAGCTAAACAGCCTTAAAAGAAGGGGGGGTGGAGGAGAGTTGAGTTGGGTTTTAAAATTACTCCAATAATCATAACCATAATCCAATACCAATAACGACCACCAAACAATAACAACAATAACCACAACAAGAAGTAAATTAAATGAAAAAGGTTGAGAAAAACAAACACATCAAATTTTTACATGGTTCGGCAATTAGATTTCGTCCATGCCTCCAACCTATCTAATCTTGAGGATTTCATTAAAACGAGCCTTATATCCCGAGGCTCCAAAAATTACGATTGACTTCAAAGTGTCAATATACATTTACAACGAGGTGTACATTCCTCATTTTCTCAACCAAATCTTTCCCACACGTACAATCACTCAATTGAAAGATTAAAGTGAAGTTTATAAAGAACACACTCCTAACAAGAATATGAATGCAAACGATATATAGCTCAAGTACGCATGAATTTATATGTACATTTAAGTGAAAGTTCAAGAGTGTTTAGAAATATCAAGTTTTAACTCATACTTACCTTAGAAAGTGATTTGGAGGTGGGTTTATATAGATAGATCCAAAAAATAGCAGTTAGAAGCATAAAACAAAAATTCTGTGTGAAACCAGTTTACTATTTTAATCAAACCGATTCACCATTTTGATAAGGTGGCTAGTTACTGTTGAAGGATTTCAAACAAAATAGTCCACTGCTTTGGGTAAAAAAATTAGCTGTTTACTCATTGGATGTTTAATAATAACAAATCGATTCACTAGCTTAACCCAGCTTTGAACGTTTTGCATTTTGGTCCATGTTTGCAAACTTTTCTATAATTACAAAAGTACCAAAAAATTTAAAACATTATCAAATAGGTTTCTTTTCTTTTCTTTTCTTTTTTTAAAGATTTTTAGAAATAAAATTAAGATTATATAAACTCTCCATAAAGTGTTTGACTAATGTCTTGGATGCGTCCACCTCCTGAGGTTGTGAAGCTGACTGTGGATGGTTGCTCCAGGTGTAACCCGGGGATATTTGCTTATGGTGGTAATCTTCATGATTATCGGGGTGTGGTATTGGTTGCTTTTGGTTCTTTCCTAAGGTGTCAACCGATTCTTTATGCTGAGCTTATGGCTGTTTGTAAGGGGTTGGAGTTAGCTCATCAGCTTGGTTATTCTGTACTTGAGGTCAAGTCTGACTTGGCCACTGTGGTTTCTTGGATACTTTTTAACAGTCCTGTTCTTTGGGATTATGCATATTCTTTGCATCGAGTTCATAGTTTGACTTCTTCACATACTATCTTGGTTAGACATGTACTTCGGGAGGCCATTTTTGCTGTTGATTTTTTGGCTAATTAGGCCTGCACTCATCAGGTTCGTCAGTGCTTCATGGATCCTCAGGCTATCCCAGCTGACTTATCTGGTATTCTTCACTTAGATGTGCAGGCAGTATCTAATATCAGGCGTTAGGGTTGTTTTCATTGTTGATTTTATGTTGTTCGTTTATGCTTTAGCATAAATTTTCTTTGTCCTAGGAGGTTTAGGTTCATGTCCCCCTCCTTATGTATTTCTCTCATTTTTAATTTATATCACAGGTAAGGGTCTCACCTAAGGGATGGCAAAAAATCCTCGCGAGTACAGGGGCCCGCAAGGGCCCATTATTTTAGGGTCGGGTATAGAGTCTAATTTTTCTTTTGTTTTATAATAAACATCGGGTATGGGTACAATTATTTATACTAGTTGATTGAACAGGTAGGGTACGGCTATTAAACACAAAAACATGTACCCACTAACAAATCCATTATATTATTTTTTATTAATTTTTTTAAACTAAATTTATGAACTAATATTTAAGTTTGTAATATTTTGAAACCTAAGAACACCAAATGAAGATATTTTAAAGCTTAGAAATAATTAAATAAAGGGAATGTCAGCCACTAGCCTAGAAATATGGAAGAAAAAATTTAAAAATATAGAGAAAAGAGGAAAGTCCCCATATTTTAAAGCCTAGAGGTAATTAAATAAAGGAAATGTATGCCATTAACATAAAAATATGGAAGAAAAAAAATTAAAAATATAGAGAAAAGAGGAAAATGTGGGGAGTGCTAGTAATTGAGACAGAAATACATGACGTTTGAAATTTGATGATGTGCCCACTGAAGATGCTAATTCCGATTATTGCAGTATTGATTAGAGAAAAGACTGAATTTACTTCTAAAATCCTCCATCATATTCTTATAGTTTGAGGGAAAAATCAAAATTCTTAACATCAATAATTAATTGTCAAACATCAATCATCAATATTTCATCGTATTTCTTCATATGAATATTGAAAATTTTCTTCTTATTATTTAGTAATTATAGATTTTTCTTTTATTTAAATAGATTTAGCATTTCTGTTTAATAATATGTTCATTAAAATTGAACTTAATATTTAGTAAATTAAAACTTAAAAAGGGATATGAGGGATAGTGGAAGGGGATGGGTATTTATGTTTTTTCACGGAGAATCCCCAAGATGTACCCGTTCAAACTCACAATGGGTAAGGGTAGTAGGGGATGGGGATATCTACTATTAAACGGGTATAGGTGTGGGTATTGGCATCCCCGCATAATACTCGCCCTATTACCATCCATACACCTAACCTCCCACCATCTTGGTGGTTTTTAATTAAAAAAAGAAAAAAAAAACTCTTCATATTTTTTGACACATCAAGGCTTTTTCAAATCAATCCATATACATAAAAGAAATTCATTTTGATAAAACATTTAGCTTTCATTTTTTTTCAAGTATAAAAACATAATTTATGAAAATGAATATAGATTTAAATGTCATGATCATTATAAATTTGAGATTTTAATTGCTTAACAATGCATAAATTCAACAAAGTAGCTTTACAATAATTACGAAAATGAAACATCACCTAAGCTAGTGTTCTTCACATTTGAGTATTGACTTAATGGACATTTCCTTGAGTCATTTGAACTTGATCTCACATGAATGACTTTTGACCTTCAAGAACTAATGAGATTCAAAAGCATTTTTTCCTATATTACCTTACCGTAATGTTTTCTTTAATCATTCAAGCTAGGCTTGGCAAAACCCCGGGTCCGGTTCGGGTTTGGTGCTGCCCGGGACGGACCCGGATGGCTAAAATGACTGCCCGGACCCGGATTTAAGCCTGGATTTTCTATGTGCGGTCTGGGCCAAGCCCGCCACCACCCGGGTACGGGTTTTTGAGCCGAGCTTCCTAGCCCGCATGATTCAAGCTGTTGAAAATTTTTTCCACATGCAGTAACACTATAACAACCATTTGAGAGCCGTGTTTTCTTCATTTGATTGCACCTGCTAGCTTTACTTATATACTTCACATGCTTGCTTTGAATTGGTGGGCATATATAAAATGAAAAATTGAAAGCAGCTCTCACTTGCATCATTTTACGAAGTGAGACAGAGAGCAGTGAAAAGAGAAAAGAGAAAAGAGAAAGAAAAAGAAAAGAATAAAAAAAATAAAAGAAGAGAGAGAAGTCGAGAGTAAAGAAAAAGAGACAAAGAGAAAAAGAAAGGAAAAAGGAGAAAAGAAATTAAAAGTTGAGATTGAAAAAGAAGTTGAAAAGATGAATTGAGAAGAAATATTACAGTAAATACATGCAACAAAATATCTTGAAGCTGGAGAGTGGAGAGTGGAGATGGAGCGAAGCCAAGCTGCGTGCCAAGGCCAGCGAGTCAGCAACTGAAAAGAGATGATACTGATGGTGAGTGGTGGCTGCTGCGGGCTTGGAGTGTTAGAGGGCTGGAGGTGCGGCAGCCAGCGGCAGCTCTGCTGTTGAGTGTGTGTTTGGCTTGAGTTAAGTTTTGATTTGGGATTAGGGTTCGTTTGGTTTGGGTTTTGTATTTTTGGGAATTTTTTTTTACTTATTAACAAAGCAGGCACGGTCCGGGTTCTGGGCTTTTGGTACCGTGCCCAAACCCATGCCCAGATTCATCCGGGTATTGAAATTCAATACCCAGGACCAGTTTTTTAGTGTGTGCGAGCTGGGTTTTGCCCGGATCGGATCGGGCCCAGACCGATTTTTTTGACACCCCTAATTAAAGCAAGGTTTTTTTATACCCTTTAGGTCAATAATCTTCTCCTTTTTAATAATGACAAATACCTCATGTATTTTGACATACTCTGACAATTTTTTATAAAATAAGATTTTGAGATCCATAAAATGTGCCCTTTAAATATGATATCGATTTTAAGAAATGCCAAAACATCAAAAGTACTACAAGAAGATCAAGGTTAGTGAATCAAGAAATAACCATAATTAAAGCACTTCACTATAATGGCATCAAGCATACAAGCACTCTTCAAAATGATCTCATTAAGCACATAAGTACTTTATCATATCAAACTACATCTTTTCTCTTCCTCTTTGAACATCATCATTAAAAAGTAAATTTAGCACTAGTACAAAGCCACATTTAAGAAAAGACAAATAAGCTCATCAAAGATTAATGTGATGCATGAATTCAACTCAAATCATCTCAAATGCATTAATATCTCAAAATACCTATATCTCTCTCTCCCCTTTTTGACATCATCAAAAGTAAACAAGGCATTAATGCATAATCAACAAAATGTCAAAAAAGTCCAAATATGCATTTTCATCAATTATTAAACTCAGAAGGGTCAAACTTGTATCGACTATAAGTATTAAGCTTGTTTAGTATAATCACCAAGAATCAAGGGGAAAAACACATTCAAAATGCACATTCTTCTCCTCCTTTTTACATCATCAAAACCTAAGCAAAGCATATGTTCATAATGTCAATAGATCAACAAATCCAACACAATTATCAAGATAAGCCAGCAGCATAAGTTAACAGAATATGTGATCAAATCCACAAGAACAAATAGCCATATAAGCTAATTTCATACATGAATGATGATGCGAATCAATCAATAACAAGAATTCATACATATACAAGTCAATCAAAATCGAACCAAATGATCGTCAGAATCAATCAAACAATTCATATTTTAGAGCGTACTTTCCATTCATCAAGATCCACTCAACAAATAAAAAAATGACAAAAATAGTTCACTACTAAAAAAAACGCATTTTAATGACCTATATTTTATGACATATATCGTTGTGTTATGAATATATCATTAAAACATGATACTTTTATGATGTATAATGCTTTTGTCATTATTTGATAATATATTCGTTATTGGTACAAATATAACATGAAGTAATGATAGGTAAATGTCGTGCATTATTTCTTTTTTTATTTTTTATTTTTTAAATAAGTGTAATTACAAAATTACCACACTCAAACGGCAACGTTTTAAATATTATTTTTCAATTATATATAATAAATTATTGATAACACTTGAAACGTTGCCGTTTTCGTATCACGTACAGATTTTAATTTATATTAATATCTTTTTAATTTCATTTTTCTAAACGGTATCGTTTCGAACATTGGCATATGCTATTTACCCCAACTTAAACCCCGAGTACAGCCCCGAATGGAAATGCAGCGTATAACTAAACAGCAAAAACACACCGTTTTGCCAGCCCTTTCCCTTGCTTTGGGTTACCCTTTCCCTCCCCTTTTCACAGCCACCATCGAACGAATTTGGAGTCTCCCTTCTCCCTTTCATAGCCACCATCACCACCATCAATCCTTACCTCAAAACAGTCAAAATAATCTAAAACGCAGTTTGGTTCCAACAGAGCACCATTTTCAACAGAGCTACCCAACGCGAGACAACCACAGCCGTCGGCTAACAACTCACAGCCACCACACAGCTACCACAATCGACTTAAATCAGCCACCACAGTCGATTGAAATAAAAAAACTCACAGCCACCATACACATACTCAACGCGACAGCACTAACCAACTCATCACGCCACAAAGCACGAGTCACACAGCCATTCACGATACAGAAGCCACAATGAGGTTATGGTCGTATGATAAAATGGGGACGATTTAGGGTGAATTATGGATGATTTAGGGTGAATTACGGATGATTCAAGTTAAATTTCTTATGTTGTTAGTCAAATTTTTTTACTTTATTATTGGAAGTTGATTTTGTGATAAGATGTTGTTGAATTTAATATGCTATTGGAAGCTGATTTTGTGATAAGATGGAGTTGAATTTAATATGCTGTTTGTGTGTTTGTTTTATTAGAAAATGTTGGTTTGAGTTATGGTAATGCAGATGATGGTGAGAGTTGTGGTAATGCAGATGATGGTGAATAATGGTTGTTGAGGATTTTTGCTTGTGTTCCGAAGATGTTAAAATGGAGTTGAATCCAGATCGTGATGAGAGGAAGCCAGCTAAGTGCCCTCATTTCAAGCTTGGATCTCTTATTCAAGCTTCTGGTTTTGGTTTTTTAGCTTCTGCAGTTGGGAGCGAGTTTTGGTTTTTTAGATCTGCAGCTGGGAGCGAAAATGAGAGGGGGAAACAAAAGCACAACATTAAAATCTCAAAAAACGTCGTCGTTTTTGCGGCTGCAGGAAATGTTAATTTTCATCCCAAAACGGCGTCGTTTTATCAAGCTTGGGGACTTGACCCGGGGAGAGTATCAGCGCTGGTTCAAATATTCGCCAAATTCATTCCGTCCTCAGATTCACCGGAAAAAAAGAAAATAAAAAAAAAAAACCTAATTTCGCCTTCAATGGGAAAAAAATGAAGCGACAAAAAGCCAATTTCAGTGCCCAATGGCTCACCATATTAATCTGTCTCCCGTTGCGATCGGCAGACCTTCAAACCTAGCTCCTTCAGCCGCAACATTACAAACCTATATATATCTAAAACTTAACTTGTGCTGAAAAAGAAAAATACCAAAGAAGCCAAACAGTCGATTGAAACCCAATCGCAGAAGCTAAATCCAATCGATTGAGGATGAAGAAAAATCTGGAACGAACCCAATCGAAGAAGACGAAGCTGAATCCATTCAAAGCTGAAGTTGTTCGTTGCTATTCGAAGAAGAAAAAACTGGATCTAAAGAAGAAAGAAGTTGTTCGATTAAAACCTAGGTTTGACTCTCTCTCTCTCGATTTATTCGTTTGACTTTATATTTGAAAGTGAAACTAAAAGTTGTGTGGGCTCGTTTGCTTTTAGTTTGGGTCATCTGATAAACAATTATATCCTCTTTTCTTTCAAGAGGATGGTGAAGATTGAATTGGCTGACTCGTACTTGGGTTTTGAGTAACTTTTTGCTTTAAGCGACTATAGCAACAGTGGTGTCAATTTAGAGCTTCAATGTATAGTTCTAATTAGGTTAAGCTTTGGGATACTATTAGGCGTGTTTCATAATTTGGGTGTAATAATTGGTTTAGGCTGTTTAATTTTATGTTTTTTTTTTCAATTATTATGTCATATGAAGAAATTATAGGTATTATTATATTTTCTTTAACTTGTCCTTTCCTTCGTAAAAGGTTGTAATTTTTTTAGTGGTATTTTCATGGTGATTTTTAATTTGAATTGTTTCATGTGCTGAGTTGTTAGATATCAGTTTTGATTTATCTTGCGAATGGAATTTGTGACAGATTGATTTGTGGTATGCTGGAAAATTAACAAGTAGGCCACAAACTATTATTTTAAGGTCAAGGGTTGTGTGCCGATGAAAATCATGGGTTGTGTGTTTTGACGAAGTTAATGGAGGGTGGATTACTAAATGACTTGATACTAAAGAGCAGGAAGCTTCATACATAAGGAGATTGTTGTTGATGTAGCTAAAGGAATCAAGTTCCTGGATGATCGCGGTTTTGCGTGTAGAGACCTCAACTCACAAAGGATTCTATTGGATAGGCATGGTAATGTATCTTGGGGGAATGGGTATTGTTGCTGCTTGCAAGAGTGTTGTTGAGGAGATGGAGTATGAAACTAATGGTTACCAGTGGCTAGCTCCAAAGGTTTGTGTTCTACTTGCTTAACTCAGTTACTAATTGATCAAAATTATCATATTCCCGTTGATAATGATCTCTTTACCTCAGCAATGAACCTAACAATTTAGACTCTTACTGCAGCATTTAGAACACATTATTTTAATTGTATCATTACAGCCAATCATATTATAATTTATAGTCTAACTGCTTGATTCTGTCATGATTATGTGTTTTTATTTAGTCTAAAAGACACTCGATTATTCGGTCTTTAATGGCAAAGCACTTGAAGAAGCCTTTTCAGTATCAAATAGTAGGCATTTACCTTTTGAAAAATTATGTTAATTATTTAGATTCAATGTATAATTCACAGTTTTAATCTACTCTTGTCGAAAGAGGCTTTATATAACATAAAAATCATTGTTTGACAATGTGTAACATGTCGTATTAACTATTTTTGCTTTACACTTGTTTACCTTTTATCTAAGCGCTTTTACATGCTCTAATAAATAAATCTGCTTGCCACAACATTAGTGCCACTTTTAGCATGATTAATATAGTGCCTATCCAGACCTAACTTGTAAAGCCAATGGATGAATCTTTCTTTTTCTTAATTTCTTTATCTACTTGATATGGATATTTTGGATTTGCTTACTAGCAGATTTAGGTGTGTAGAACAAAATTTGTCAAGTTTTTTTAGTAGACTATGCTAAAGGAGTTGTAATTAACTAGTTCTGACAGTAAGTATTTATAATGCTTGATGATTCTTTATTTGGTTTGTATAATTTTTTTCGGTTGAGCAGTACTTTTGGTAATAATAATCTTGATATATGTAATACTTTCTTCATTTAGAGAATATTTTAAAAGCTAGCTAATTGATATGTCTAGAATCTAGATGTGGTAATTACCTCCTTTTTTGTTTACTCTATTTTTAATGCAATGGATAACTTTAATATGTTAGCAGTTGGGGAATTGGTATGTATGAATTGATATCTGTTGAAAAATAAAATATATGGAAAGAATTGGTGAATGTCAGTGCATTTGTATATTGGATAGGATATTGATATTTCAGTTAGTGAACGTGGGTGCTTACTGCTTTTTATTGAACTCCCTTAGACATCTTTCTTTTCTCTAACAGGCTATTTGACATTCATTTAGGTATTATATTTGACATTCATTTGGTTAATTTGGTTTGAAAGATTGCTGGTGTGTTGAGGAGTTGTTTACTTGTTGAGTTGATTGAGTTGCTGCATTTTTTGCTTTTTGCATGTTGTAATTTGCTAGTGTTGATTCCTTCTGTTGCTGGACATTGAAGTGTTGGTTTGTTGGTTTCAAGTGAACTGTGTATTGAGATGAATTATAAAATAATTGTATTATTGTAGTAATTTTATTTCATAACTAATAACTGTATTCAGCTTTGTGAATTATGGATTATTGAGTTTTACTTAATTAAATGAAATGTGAATGATAATTATTAATGATAATGTTGTTATATTTATTGCACATTTTTAGTTAATTTTCTCAAAAAATATATATTTATTTAAATATGAATAATAATTAATGAAAACAAATTAATAATAAAAATGTCCCTGGAAATAATTTTGAAATTTCCACCAAATTCATTTAAAAACTTTGAAATCCCGCTAAATTCACTTCAAAATTGTCTAAGTTAATTTAAATATTTGATTGATATATGACAAATTTTAGTCGTAGTTGAAAAATATTATGATAGACGCTGACATATGCAAATGACATATTCATGATGGTTAATATGTCATCAAATTTATGACAAATAAAATTTCATCTAAAATTTCTTGGTACAGGCTTCAATGATGGGCGCACAACCGTCGTCTAATAGGGTGCATGATGGTAAAAAACTGTCATTGTTTAGCCATTTCTTTGAAGTGGTTACAAAACAAAACATCTTTTCATCATTTTCTCTAAGTCTACAAGACTTTCAAATAGTCAAGTGATCACACTCATAAGCTTTCACTAAGAAACTCTCTACCATTCCTTAGTTATGGTACCAACAAAAAAAATATTTAAGTTGTGCATTTTAGTATCCAATCATTCTTGGGTCTTTGAATGTTAGTTTGATTTCTCTTTGGAACCCCCATTTTCTTAATACCAAAGAGTAATAATAGAGATACAAATTTGTGTACAAATTTATTTTGTATTCAATTGGTTGGATGAAATACCTTTTGACCCATATGATTTATTTTTATTCGACTAACAAATTTTTGCCACATCAATTTGTACAAAATGAGTTTTTGCCCCTATAATCACTCAATATCAATATAATTATTCTTCCATATTGGACATGCACATCTCATATGACCAATGCAATTACAATAATTACAAATGATTTGAGGCAAATTACTTGATGTAGCCTTAACAAAATAATTTTTGTAATATTTTTATTTTATGTTACGCTTATACGCAATGCTTTCTTTATAAAAATTGACGGTGACGATGATCTATTATAATTGTCGATCTACCTTCGGTTTTTCATTTTGACTTTTTGCAAATGCCGATAAAATTAAAGTTGATATTCACTTGTATTTAGATTAATTTAGAGTAGAGTTTGTGTTTCTTCACCTAAATCTAGATCTACATATAAGGTGGATTAAACAGATTTTCTTGATTTTATGTGTTATGGATTTTGAAGTGGCATGTTGAGGCTAAGCATCTGTCAGGAGTTAAAGTGTTAAAATCAGGTTTTAAGGGGACTAAAACGTAATTCTCGTAATAAATAATAAGACAAATACATAGAACAAAAGTGACACGGGGCCAAGCCAACGTGTGTGTGCGTGCGCACGGGGTCCTGTATCAAACTCAAAATCTCTGTTCTTTCCGTAATTTATGCTACTTTTTAATGCACATAGAATAAAATCCTGAATTATACCAATCAAATTATTTATTTTCTTATTTTCAGTTTTAGTGGAAATAGTAAGAAAAATACAACCAAAAAGAAAGAAAAAGAGAGAAGCGAATCTTTTTATATTACCTGCTAAAAATATCTTGAATTACTGAATCAAATTAAAGAAAAAAACCAACTCATAAATCAAGGAACTCCGAGATCAAACACACGATAACATTTTGTTAAAAGCAGTATAGCTTTGAACATTTAATTGCTACAGATCAATTGATCATTTTTGACTCAAGATAACAAATTATCATCACAAAACAACCTTATAACATATGTAACGCAACAACTGGTATAAGCATAGACATGGTTACATTGAATAGCAACATTACAATTGACATCTTTTAAAAGGCACCTCCCTCAGCGTATGAAGTGCATAAGGAAGAATTCAGCATAGTATAACTGCAAGTGTGATAAAATAACAAGTTAGATTGTAAGTAAATAATAAAACTTGCTAGAATTTGATTCAATATTCACACATGGAAGTAGTATGCTTACTTTAAAAATGAACATATAAAAAGATTGCATTGATTTAGAATCGGAGAGATCTATTGTTTGACCTTGACGCCACAAAATGAAACCCAAAGCAGAGTGGCCTATCATCTGTGATTAAGGACAAAAAAAATGTTAATGAGTTATAAATATCCCATTCAAGCACTGCTAAATTTCTTGTTGAAAATTATTAGAAGTCTTACGGTGACAAGTTTGCAGAGCAGGAAAGGCGAAGAAGCTCCAGTTAGTACAGCAGCTCCATAAGCCATTAATAGCATATTAACAGAAATCGAAAATACCTTTATAAAAGAAAACATCATTTGTTAGCCAATTCTTATTCTGTGAGTCATTTAATTATCTTTAAAATTCTAAAAGTGATAAGGAAAATAACTTACTCACTTTTTCTTTCCCTAGGATGACAGGGAGTGTTCGAAGGCCAAATTCTTTGTCACCCTCCACATCGGGTAAATCCTATTGCAAGTCCAAAACAAGTAAACTAAAAAAGCTGCTGATGATGATGAATGTGAAATAGCTTTTTATTTTTCTTTTCAAGTATATATATATGTATATATAAAGTCAGCTTCAAGTCCGAAATTAAAGTTTGGGAGAGTTTACAACATTGTAAACTTGTCTCGGTCTTTAATCCTAGATTGAAAATTTATATATATATACACACACATAGATATAGAGTAATTTTACAATAAGGGAATCCCTTACGATAAGTTAAAAGATAAAAAGATATAGATTTCAATACAAAATAAAACATACTGAATTGTATTGTGTTTTTTTTTTTTTGGTTAATTAGTTTGTTTCTTACTTTAATAAGGTAAAATATTCATTTATTGTAAAATTATACATAAAGGGAGGGATATTTCAATTTAAATTTTTGATACAAATTTCGAGCCATTAATCTCATGCATTGGAAATCCAATGGTAGATATTCAAAGTCAAAGTGGTATTTAATGATGCCGATTCATCTACTATTAGATTGTATGAAATTAATGGCTCAAAATTTGTATAAAAAATTTAAGTTGAAAAATATATATTACATGTATATGTATTCAATTTCTAAAATTACCTTGACGAATGCAATTGCAATGTTGAAGATCCCCATGAAAGCGGCAGCAAACAACAATGGCTTCGTGAATTCTACAGGTCTACCGAGCACATATCTCTGAATAGACATACATCAAATCCACTTTTTTAATTAGTTTGAAAGTGTCATCAAATTATGACGTGAAAGCTGCAAGCCTCCACGTATTATTTCGACCTCAGGTAAATACCAATTAATGGCACGTCGAAAGGTAATCCAGGAGTGGCTACTTGTGGGGTTTTGTTACGTAATGATAAGAGCGATTCTTGGGGTGGCTTTTTTCCTCGTAATGGTTGTGATTTTAGCTAATGGTCGCGAGCATTACTGGCATCATGTATTTATTGAGTGGGATTTTATCTTTTCTTCAAAGAGATGCTCATTGGCCTTCGGTCTTATAGGTTCTGTTGGGCGATGTTTTTTTTAGGTATTACTATAGTTGTTGCCGGCCATTGGTCTTTTGTTTAGTTTGTTATTTATCTTTTTGTTGGGATTATTTGGGGTCAGGTTGTTTATTCCCCCATGAGCTGTAGTCATTTTTTAATAAATTTATCCTTGCTTCGGCAAGATTTATTCAAAATTAAGAATTTGTATTCATACCTGAACGTGTGCAAAGTAAGGAAATTGAAGTAGAAGCCCGTTTAGAATCATGATGGTTACTGCAGCCATCAGTGGCCTTCCCTTCCACCGAAGAAGGGGAAGCTGCAAGATCGAGAAGAACTATTAGATGCAACTTTATTTGATCAAATAATCAATTTCGTAAAATAAGTAATCCAAATGCTAGATCAGATATTGTAAGTGCTTAAATTGAATTTAGTTCTCTTAAAACTAAAGCACTTGAATTTCTGATTTGGTTTTTTATTATGCATACATCGATGGAATAAGCAGCTCCAACTATCCACCATGTGATGAGGCCGATAACAAGCGGTGGAGATCGAAGCATAACCCCCATTGCAAGACTCTGCAATTAAATTGAGATCAATCAATTAAAAGTTGCGTAAAAAGTTCCAATAAATTAACGTCCCTACGTCCTAATTAATCATGCTAAATTGAAAAGTTAATAGTTGTGCCATCCGATATCAAACAATAAATCAACAAAGATTGATAGCTTCCATCCTAATTATTAATTAAGAAAGATTAATTAACCCGTTGCTAATAAATCATTATTCCCAAAATTGTATTAATCAGGTCATTTCCTTAAAGTCCAAATTCACTTGTATGAATTAATAGGATTGAACTCATTAGAAGCAATTGTTAGCCAATGCTTACCGTCAGTGTTGATACTACGGCAATTGCAACTCCTTCTCCTATTGAAAAGTCTCCAGAAGCAAGGGGAAGATGAGGCTTGTTAACCTTTGACGATGTTATGCTGAATTTGTTAACAAAGCAGCAAAAAATAACATTGAAGCGTGCATCAAATTTAAAATCATAATATGAAATACCTTGTCTATTTCAACATCAGACAATTGGTTTATGGCAGTCACAAAAATATTCATCAGTATCGCTGGCACCGTGGACTGAATTATCAACAAAAAAAATAGTGTAACACAAACAACTGTGATAATATATGACAAGCAAGCAGGCAGTTTCTCCATCACTTAACATTGGAAAATGATATTCGAATATTACAAAGACATCATGATAACAGAAACGATAGCACTGTACATGAGCCGTGAGTCGTTTTAGTGTGTTTCAGTGTTATTGTTTAGTGAATAGTAACACTATTTCTGTCCCTCTGGTGAATTTTAGTGCTCCTTAAAACTTACCTTCAATACTTCCATAAAAAATGTGGGAGTCAAATCGGCAAGACTTTGCACCGGAAGTAAAGAAACCGACAATATCCCTACAATCTGATCAAATAAAGAAATAATTAATTATATATGTCAATTCTAAGAATTTTATTATCTCTATATATATGAGTGCTTATCAGATCCGATTCGGGATTCTAAGTCCAGATCTAATCAGCACTCTCCATGTGTATACTTCTAAACAAGTAATAATGTTCAAATAAAGAGTCTCTTACTTTAATAGAATAAGAGATTTTCAAGAATGCAAAAAAAAATATACACTCTAATACACTATAAGACAAAATATATTACATTGAAATGTTTATCTTTCTTATCTTTTAGCTTATTCTTTATTTTAATAAAGTAATAGATTCCTTATTAGATAATGACTCTCTAAAAGAAGATATTATATAGCTGAAAGCCCTCGATAATTGATCGAATGATTTTCAAACATCTTTCTTTATTTAAGACCATTTGAATTCAGATCTTGGGGTTGAAAGAGGCTAAAAAAACTAATTTGAGCTTATTCATGGTAGGTATATATATGTGTATACGTATATATATATATATATGTGTGTGTGTATACATATGTAGACATACAAACATATAAAGCTGAAAATTATGCAACTCACAATGCCAATCCAAGTGTAAGGACGCGTAAGACGATAGAGTGCATCTAACTTCTTGTTCAAACCCTCAACAAAGCTCGTTGAAGATATTTTAATATTATCATCTTGTAACGCCAGAGGAACTGTTGATTTGTTCAATGTTTTATGATTTCTATTGATTATATCCTCATTGGTTTTTGTTTTATTGGTTAAATAAAGTGAACTTAGCGAGGGGCATTTTTGGGAGGAGCATTTGATAGGATACTTGTTGCTTTCTCTTCTGTTTAGCAAGCCATGTCTTTGTGTCGCGGTTGACCAGAATGTTTTAATAGAACCTGAAAGGGCCAAAGAGTATAAAATTTATCAAACAAATGTAAACACACAGTCAATTATGCCCCTATGGTTTTAGAATAAATAAAAAGTTGATGATCTTTTTTTTTTTTTTAAACTGGTCTTTTAAACATTATAAGGTTAAAACGATATTCCCCCATTCAACAGAAAGTTCCCTAATTGTGGTTGTACATTTTAATAGTTAAATAATTTCCTAATAACAAGGACTTCTTGATACGGATTTGACAATTGGCGGTCGATTGTCATTGCACATTTAGGGTGGGCGAATTGTGGGTTTGGGCCGGGCTTTTCATTGATTTTAGAATTAATTTTTATTAAAGTAAAAAATATTTAAATTAAAAATAATTATTTAATATATAATATAATAATAGGCCAATACACAAAATATTAGTACAACATAATAAATCACAAATACTAATATAAAAAACATATTAATTTTAAAATAAATTTTTAATAAAGTAAAAAAATTTAAATTAATGATAATTATCCAATATATAATAGAATAATAATCCAATACACAAAATATTAGTAACACAACATAATAAATCACAAATACTAATATAAAAAAAATATTAATCTAATATTTTGAGATTTTTCTTTTTTATTTTTAATTTAATTTATTTTTTTATTTATAAATTAAAAAATTCGGGCTCTAGACCCTTAACTAAGCCCAACTTATGAGGACTTTTTTTTTGGAGTCCATATCCAGGCCCAAACCATTCTGGCCGGGCCGAGCCGGACTTTTTTGTTAGCCCTATGTACATTTTAATTTTACATTCAATTCAAGGATAGTTTAAGAATTTATTTAATTATTATATTTAAGGAATAAATGACACATGATTTGAAATGAAATATTTGGTATATATATTAAAGAGCACAACATTACTTTTTTTTTTCGCTTTAATAAAGTTATCATTAAAAATAAAATAAAACTTTAAAATATTAATATTATCTATCACTAAATTTAGTTCAAGGGATAGTTTAAGAACATATTTAACTATTATATTTAATAAATAAACGACACATAATTTTAAATGAAATATTTAGCACATACAATTAGAAGCACAAAATTTTTTTTTTCACTTTAATAAAGTAATATCTAAAAATAAAGTAAAACTTCACAATAATAGTAGTACCTATCACTAAATTCATCTATTTTATTCAAAAAAAAAAATCTACCATAAAGGTAGAAGAGAAAAATTAGGTGAGACGCCAAAAAAATCATCCAATAAATAATTTTATGAGTTTCAAATAATAAGTATTTTTCTTTCTATTACATGATTGGTTGATTTCATAATGAATATATATATGTCAACATATTATTAAATAGACACACGATCAAAAATATTTCCGTATCTTGTGATGATGTAGACCGTCTAAGTAAAGTATGGCAAATGGCAGACAGTGCAAGCTGCCATATGATTTAAGGATATACAAGAAGAGAAAAAAAGAGGCGACCAAAGAACATGTTTATTGTAAAAATGAGCCTCAAAATGGTCTTGCAAATTATACTTTTTACTAAAATCGGAATATATTAGAAGGAAAACAAGAGAAAAGACTTACCAGGCTGTTGCAGAGGATTGAATTTGACAGGGAAGCTTGAAGAAGAATTCATTTGAAGCAGCATGATTTGATCTTTCTATCTTTCTTCTAAACTTTGTAGGTAATGTGCAATGTGTATTGTGCACTGAGGTTCACAAAGTTTACAAGATCAGATGCTCTATATATATTTGTCCTTTGCTTCTATTGAATGAAGCAGCCAGTATTTATTGAAAGAAGATTAAAATGCCACCCAGCAGCGGAGATTATTTAAAAGATCATTTATCTAGCTTAATTGGTTAATTACAATTTATCCCTAATAAATTGATTATCTTTAAAATATTCTGCAAATTATTATAAATCTCAATTTATCTATAATTACTATTAAGAAGATAATTATTTGAAGCAACAGATCTCATTTGCCTTTATTTTTTGAATAGTAATTAAGAGCAAATTGAAATTTATAATAATTTTAAAATATTTTAAAGATAGTCAATTTATTAAGGGAAAAACTGAAATTAACCTTTATCTAATATTTATATACTGTTTTTTGACAATGAATGTCGATGAAAAATATAATCATTTAAAAGTGTTTGCACACGCTTTTTGACAATAAAACGTCGAAGAAAAAGAGAGGACAACAAATAGACGGCTTTCTTGACTTTATCTTGCCCACGGCTTATTATTGTTTTTTAATATTACTTTCAGAAATTTGAGCAAACGATAATTTAATCTCCTTCGCACAAACATCACACCTCTTATTTTTAGTTGGAAAATTTTTCCATTTAAGTAAAATTTACCACCCACTCACGGTTCATCATCGCAAAGCCACACAGTATTTATTCACTCCTAATAATTTAACAATCTTATCTTAAATAATGTTATTCCAAAAGTGTAATAAATTATTTTAATAATTAATAAGGTGCCGCCCATCTTCTCACTCTAAATCAAAATCGCTATCTTTTTTTCAAAAAAAAAAAACCTGAGGTATGATACATTAAATGAAAAAGACGGTATAGAGTTCATTTAAAAAAAGACAAAATTAAATGAAATCCTTTACATAGTCCATATAACAGTAAATTATAATGGAATTAAGAAAATTGATACTTAAGCATCCCCCAAAAGTCATCAAGAAGAGATTTTTTAATTTTTGATGGTGGAAAATCCTACCATGTCAAGTCGGAAAAACTCAAACTAATGTTAGCTAAAGTGTCTGCACCATTATCTTCTTTGTGGATATAGGAATAATGAAATCACATAGATTTTATCATAATTAGGCGATTGAGTTATCTAATGTAAAGTTGTCAAAAAAGAGAAAAGATGTTACTTTTTAGGCAAGAAAAAGTAGCCCTCGAATCACATTCTAACCACAATGAATGCCAACCCTTATAGTAAGCAAATTCAATAGTACAAATAACAGCATAGAGTTCTGCATAAAAGGAAGTTCAATTCTCAATTGATATAGCAAAGCACCCTAAAAAAGTTCCATGAGGACCTTTATAAATAGCACTACAATTGCAATTGGACCCAAATTTTCTTTAGAGAGACCATCAACATTAACTTTAACCCAAGAAAAGGCCAGAGGATGCCATAGAATATAAAAACCTTTGGAGAAGTGCGGACAGAATTTCTCAAACTAAGTAGGTTATAAATAAGAAAAAAGTGAGAAAGACTTACAAAACATGGGCATAATTTACTCAAAAAGAGATATAACCTAAACACTAATGCTTGATATGTGCAATTGAAGGTGGGATATTTTCAAACTTTAACTTATTCCTATCCTTCCAAATATGGTAGAAAATCATAAGGGAAGACATCAATCGTGTGTGAGATACATGAGAGGAAAATTATTTGCTTAAAATAAACTCTCGAAGATCGCAAACATTAATTGCCAGGTGGTGGGGAACATGTGTCAAACAATTGAAAGCCAATCCCAAATTTCTTTAGCAAAATGGTAATTGAAAAAAAGATGGCTAATAGTTTCATCGCACTGCATTGTTGTACAAAGTTGGCAAGCAGAAACAATGTACATGCCTCTAAAATGAAGATTGTCTTCAATAGAAAGCCTTTCATGGAAGAGCGTTCAAGCCAAGATAGAAAATTTGGGGGTAAAAACTCCAAAACAAATTATCAACCATATAATAAATAACACATTATTTTAAATAAAATTTAGGATAAAAATTTAGATCTCTATCAGTAGCCAATAATTTAATATTCATATCTTAAACAACGTTATTCCAAAAAAGTGTAATAAATTATTTTAATAATTAAAAAGTCTTAAAATAATAAAATTTGTCCATGCCACCCACCTTCTCACTCTCTGCTCAATTAAAATAGCTGATCTTAAACATAGAAAACAGAAACGGAATGCCAATTACCGCCATGGCCGAGGGAGGCTCTAACTGCAACCCCACAATTTTATTACTATATACATTTTCTCTTTTAAAAATCTTTTTTTTTTCTATTTCTCTTTTTCAAATCTATTTCTCTTTTTCAAATCTATTTTTTATTAAAACTTTTTCTATTTAATAACATTTTCAATTTCAACGCGCCACTATCTATTTTCTCTTACAATTCCTGTTTTATGAATGTTTTTTTTTTCCATTAATAGTATTCTCCAAGAACCGACTTTAATTTTCATTGAACTTTGTTGATAATTGATTTCCTGATTTAAATGGCAAATTTTTACATAAAATTTTTTTCCTTTAAATCAGTTTTTTAATTGATTGAAAATTAGTTTTAGTAAAAGTAGAATGTTCATCCCGAATTACCATAAAATAGTAACTTAAATTTTTTGCCTAAAAGCCTCAATAGCATTTGAACTGGCCCTGTTGCTATTTCAAAAGAAAACGTTATAAATAAAGTGATTCTATGATGTAATAATTTTTTAATAAAAATACTTAAAATTTATCATCCGCTACCCCACATTATCCTATGTCCGCACGTGCGGAAGCCACCAAACTAGGGGTGGCAAAAATATCCGCCCAGACCGAACCCGGGTAATGCGGGTCGGATAATACCCGGACTGGAGATGAGAGTGGGCCGGTCCCGGGTATCACTTGAAAAGTCCGGGTCCGGCCCGGAACCCGGATTTTATAAAATAAAATTATTATAATATATATATTTTTCAATAATAATATTTATTTAATCCATTTATTATATATATTCAAAATTTAAAACATTTAATGTTCATATTTTCATTTCTAATTTCATTAAAATAAATTAAAAAATTAAAAATTTTAAATTAAAAAATACATATATAATAATATAAAATATAAAAATCCGGGCTTCAAAACCCGGATAAAAAAACCCGGCCCGGCGCCGGGTTTTTTAAGCCCGGACCGAGTGGCCAAAAAGCATGTCCTGGCCGGGTCCGGGTATGGCAAAACCCGGACCCGGCCCGGATTTTGCCAACCCTACACCAAACTAGCAGGTTTTGGTGGGATTTTTGTCTATGAATATTTTTTAAAAAATGAAAAATTGATATTTTCCTATATTTTAAATTTTGATTGGTGTTTATCCATTTAGATGTAAATTTAGGTTTGTGATAGATTTAACAGTTTTTGATGATTTTATTGTAATGATCAGGTTTGTTTGTGTACTTTATAAATTTTAAGCCGCAGAAGATGGATTTTTGCAGAAAATTTCTGTGTTGAGCCCTTTGTTTTTTTTAAAAAAAAACAAAAGAAACAGTTACATCTAATTGGGGGACTAAATTTTACCCCCTAAATAACTATAATACTAAAACAAATGAAAATAAGTAAATAACCATTAAAAAATGGATGTAATTAAGTTACATTGTATATAACTTATATTAAATTTAAGCGAAAAGAGCACCTACACTCCTAAGATTTAGGAAAATAGTTATGTAAACCCTCAAGTTTCCAATAAAAGACACAAAAATCTCTTTTTGACTATAATATTTTTAGTAGGTAGCAACTAAAAATTGAACTTTAAATTTTTTTAATAAACATAAATATAATTTAAATCCCCTTTGCCTAGTAAACTAATAATATTAGAATTGTTTTAATTTATAAAATAATTTTTAAAAATGTTAATTTTTATATTTATTTAGTAATATATTTGTATGTTATTATAAAAATTTTAAATAAATATTTGGATTAAATAGATTTTACAATTAATAAAATATATCTCATGTTTTAATATATTTAAAATTATTTTATATAATATTGAAATGATTTAAATTTTTTTATATTTTTTTAAAAGTATGTTTCTATTTATAATAAAATTTAGTTTAAATAATATAAGATTATAAAGTATTAAAATATTTTTTAAATATTGAAATTATTTTAAAATGTATATATCGTTACATTTATTTTAATATTATATTTATATTTATTAAAAAAATTAGAGTTAATTTTTTTAAATTAATAAAATTTAATGATATTTTAATTAAAAAAAGATCTTGCTGTCCCTAATTAAAAATAGGAGGATTAATGTAATCATTTCTCCAAGTATTACCGGGGTTGATGTCCTTTCCACTTAATTGAATGGTTGCTTCCAACAAGATGTGTGAATTGTGATTGAAAAGAGCCAAAGAGACAGGTGTCTTGGTTGGCTATATGTCAAAACCGAAAGTTCAAAAAAAGCAGGAAATGTGGTTACGTAAAGGACTTGTATTGAAAGTTCATAAATTTCTACGTATTTTTTTTACAATAATATTAGAGACCTTGATATTGGAGTTACAATATTGTGTGTTATTTATTATATGATGAATATAAAATTATTTTTATATTTTTTTTTATTTCTTAATTAATGAATATTAGATCAATTGAAACTCAAATTAAATTCAAATATTAATATTCGTAATATTACTGTTTTTAGCCCCCATTCAAATTTTATAAAAATAAATTATAGTTTCTCTTGTATGATCCTCGTCTCAGCCTTACTAATTCTTATGTTATAACCTATGATTACTTCATACATAGAAAAGGTATGACTTTTGCATTATTGGCTCATTAAACCAAAATCCTAATTTTTTTAGGATTTTATTAATTTAATACACACGCACATTATATGAGGTTTAAACCCAAGATCTAGATGTGGAGTTAGGTCTTGTTCTATAAACCAAAAATCCTAGTTATAACATTGAATGTGACAGTGAAATTTAAACAATATTTATATATATGCAATAGTGTGTGTTTATAAATAGATCTTAAATAGTTTGTGTCTATAAATCGATCTTATATAATTATGGATCTGTTGTTGTATTGTTATTGAATCATACAATATACCAATATGTGCTATTTGTTGGGGGAAGGGGTAGGGGTGGACCTAAGATAATTTAGTATTAAATTTTTTAAAAAATTAGTCCATTGAATGGAGAAATTTATCCTATTTATAAATTAGTCCAAATAACTCATTTTGGATCCCATTTTTATAACATGAAATAAAATTTTAATTTTTTAAAACTTAATTACTATATAATTTAACTTCCGATAAATTTTTTTTTTTATCTGCCATTATGAAGTTGTGTACAACTGTCTAACATGTAGGGCTAAGCTAGCATGACTGATATTTTCTCTCTATACATAATTGATACATGCCCCTGCAAATGATTAACAATTTGACCAAGTACAGTTTAGCTAGCACCCTGTCTTTGAACGGTCAACTAACGTTTAGAGAAGGGAACAAACAAGTTACGGGACTGCTTTATTATTGATAGGATGGCCACCAACCCCAAGCTCACCTGAAATCCTCAATCTCATAAAAAAAAGAGAAAACTAATAAAAATTAAAATATTTTTAAGAAATATCCATAAAATTTGATATATTTTTTTTGATAAGCCAAAAAATTTGATTAATTACCCTAAAAGTTTGTATATCATTTTTTCATGACCAATACTAACGCAGCCGCCGGCACGCAGTCGTAGGCTGGTGACAACATGTAGATGACGGGTATTCAATTTTTAATTCGAAACTTTCAAACCACTATTTTTCGAACTATGGTTGATTTGTTGTTCTATTGTGCATGAACCATGACAGCCTTTCTTGGTCTTTGGCTGCTTTCAAATTCAGCCAACATTACTACAAAAAGATCCATAAGAATACATCATTCATAGATATTATATCATCAGACCTCTCTTTACCCCTTTTTATAATTACAATTTTATCCTCACAGAGAATTACCAAAAAGGGCATATATATATATATATATATATATGGGTAAGCGAATATATATTCTTCGTTATTATATTTGTGTTCCACTAGTTAATGATGGATGTAAGCGAAAAGCATAAAACTAGGGTTGCTTTTTTAAGGGTTGGTCTTGCGAGTTTCCCTAAGGACGAGTTTTTCTATGTAATATGATTTATGTTTGGTTTTGTTTGAGCACTTTTAGATAATATCTTGTGTGTTCTTGTTAAGTACGCTAGCTGTTGGACGGAGGAAGCTATGAAAATAGAGTAGTTCCACACTTCCTGTTGATGGTTAATTTCTGATATTTATGATGGAGTGCCACGTACCTCGAAAAGAGGAAAAGTCAAGGCTTTCAAGAACCTCCTTTCTTGAGGGAACCCATTACATTTGCCTTTTGGTGCCCCAAGGATGTAGAAAATACCAAAGGAAGCACCAAACAAGATTTCATGAAAGGAAGGAAAACGAGAACCACAGCTAACTTACGCAGTAGTAGGTTTCATGATTTGTCTTTCTCTCTCCAAGTTGTCTCCTAGCCTTGATGTGACAAGACTTCTAATGCGTTTATGATTGCTCATCCCATAAACCCGTAGGCTCATTCTCCTCTCTAAGAAAGCTTAGACGGTCCTTTGGTAGTGAAAATGATCGTATTTCACTTAGTGGTCCCAAGGAGACCAGTAAGTACAACCAGCCCAACCGAGAATCAAAGAGCACCTGACTCCTCTAAAATACCTGAAGAAATGCTACATGTCAAGTGGTCCGGGCTCCCACCAAACTGGAAAGAAATCACTGGCAAGGGATTACACGTGTCCAACAAATAGAAATAACCCAAGTCTCTAATATTTGAATGTGAGGTTCATATACCATTATGCCCCTACTGAAGGAGGGGCTGAACCAACCTGCTTCTTCCTTGTGTCTAAAAGGACTTAAGGATGCCCTCACGGGTACCCATGCATGTCCTTACTACGAAATGGGTCAATAACGACGGTTTTTGGTTATTTTCAAATGACTAAACTTTATTGAAGATCTTTTGAGAATATTGAAATATTAATAAAAGTAGAATCGAAAATTTAAGAAAGGGGAGATTCATTCTCATCCTTTTTTTTGGGAATAAATCTCTCATTGTCCATTCTTAAATTATAATAGGTTCCATGATTCTAAATTTTACATTTATTTTATAAAATAAACACTATTAATAATTTTAATTCTCTAATTCGGTGAGTAAACACAGCATAAGTACAAAATTTACATCCAATTTTATATATACACCATTATCTTATTGAATTCAAATTGTACTTGTCATTAATTATGCAATTTTGCTTGATCTCAGTTATCGATAAAGCATATGCTGACAACAGCAACAAAAGCCCTAATGGTAAAAATCGATAATGCACGCTTTGGCAGAGTCAAAATATTTGTTTGGACGACAGTAATACTCAGCAAAAATACCACCCACATTCCTAAGGTTTATTTAAATTATCACACACGCTACTTAATTTTATAAATAATCACACGATTCTCCTTAATATAGGGGGGGGGGGCAAAAAAGTCTGGGCCGGCCCAAGCCCGCGAGCTTTCGGTCTAGCCCTCCACGTGAGGGCCTGGACACGGGCCTAAGGGAAAAAGTCCGGGCCAGGCCCAAGCCCGCTCATTTTTCAAAAAATTAATTTATAAATTAGAATAATAAATTAAAATTGAAAAGAATAATAGAAAAATAAAAAAATAAAATTTAAATCCCTAATTCATACATCAATAATAATTCAAAAAACTTAAAATTATAATATTAAACTATTTTTTAAGTGTTAATTAATTAAGAGAGCGCTTGAATTAGAGAATTCAGTATTAAAAAATTTAATTTTTTAACTTTTATTTGCCTCATTTTCTTTATTTACTATTTTATTTTGAAGTTTTCTTGTTCTTTTACTCATTATTGATTATAACAACTTGTTGATTATTAATTTATTTCAATTTTACAACAATTAAAAAATTTTAAAAAATAAATAAAGTCCAAGCTCGGCC
This sequence comes from Clausena lansium, assembly GCA_030449835.1. Classification (NCBI taxonomy): domain Eukaryota; kingdom Viridiplantae; phylum Streptophyta; class Magnoliopsida; order Sapindales; family Rutaceae; genus Clausena; species Clausena lansium. The sequence continues at coordinate 1,524,756 of JASUUF010000369.1, forward strand.
CAGGCCCACACACATTTCACCAATGGGCCTGTGCCTGGTAGGGGTTAACATAATCCAATCCGATTGGCTCAAAAATTCGATCTGTGGATAGATGGATTTGATTGGATTGAAAATTTAAAAATCCGCAGTCGGTGGATTGAATATGGATTTACTTCTGTAAATACACAACAATCCGTGAATCCTCAAAAATAAAAAATAAAAATATTTATTTAATTAAAAAAATTATATATGTAGGATTACTACTTACTAATAAATAAATTAAAATATAATTACATACTTACATAGTTACATTTAGACCATAATATATCTTATTCATTATCTAATAATACTATAAAATAAAAAATATTAAATAATTAAATATAAAAATATAACTTGTAAAATTCTAAAACAAAATAAAAAATCCTAAGCTAAACTTATCACATAACGCCAAGTCATAAACGATTAGGAAGCAAAAATCCCTAGGTCATGCCCACCGCACGCACAGAACCATTAGCTTAGCAAAGAACCAAAAATTCTCACCAGGTTTACCAGTCTTAATCCTCTCCGTGATTCTTGCTCTCCTTGCAAGCGATCACCTTCTTATCCTTGCTCTTGCGGTAATCGGCCGCCATGACGTCCTTCAAATTGGCAGTGGGAGTGTAGCGCATGGGTGTCAGTCGCTGGTAGTTGACGAACTTGACGAATGCCTTGACGCGTGACTTCTTCACCGAGTCCCATTGTCGAAACACTTCAAAATCATTGCCTTCCGGCCGAACGATTTCACTAATCATCATCATTGTATTTTAAAACTTTGAATGAATTATTCTAGCTTTATTTAAACAATTAATTTATTTAAATCTTATTCAATTTTGAATTTGATTGGTAGTAAATTTATTTTTACATTAGATTTTTTATTTCATTAGTTCCTGGATTGGACAGAATTAAAAATTTTTAATCCGTAAAATGATGGATTGGATATGGATTGGGTCAAATCTGCATCCGATCCGCAGACGTATAGATTGTATTTGGATTGAATTGAACCAATCCGTGGATTGGATTGGATTGAAAATTTATAATCCGCAAAATCGTGGATCGGATATGGATTGATGTCCAATCCGTAAAATCCGATCCGCGTACACCCCTAGTTCTTGGGCTTGACAAAGCCCAGCCCAGGCCCGCACTTTTTCAACCCTACCTTAATGTCATAAATAACTATTATTTTAATTTTAATTAATATTTATTATATAAGTTTATTTAAAGTCAATTATTGGATAGTTCTAATCAAGAGCATAAGAGTAAAAAAAAAAGGGTCTATATGACTATTTGTGAAATTAAGGGACTTTGTGTGACCATTTAAACAAATTTCGAGAGTGTAGGTGGCATTTTCCCTAATACTAATAAGGTAAAGAATTATAATAACTATAAAATTCAATTTTTAAAAAAAAAGCTTCTTAATTAAGTTGGTCAGCAGTTTCTCTTCTCACCATCCAGTGAAATGTTTGAGTCTCCCTAATATTTTCCATTGTGAGAGTAAAATTAAAAAAAAAAATTTGATTTGATTATATACCTTTCCATTTCAATGGTACTAGCTATAAATGTTCTTTACAATATTGTACTTAAAAATCAATCCCTTTGGGAACAATATCAATAAAAATCAACCCCTTTGTAATTGATAGACTTGTCAGTTCAGGTTAATGCATAAGCATAAATTATATTAGATATACTACAAAACTTTATTATGTAATTAATCCATACAAAAAAATATTTGAAAACTTAACAGGAATTTGAACCCATTATTTCGAAGTATAATGCAAAATAATAGATGAAAAGAGTGCCATTGCTATCTGCTACAGGAATTTGAACCGTTCATTACTTTCTCAACGTACAAAATGAATAAGGAGGTATTCAACATAGTGTACCTGCAGATGCATTTTAGATAACAAGTCAGTTTTCGAGCTGAAAAATTGGATCTTGTTTGCATTTGATTCAATGTTCTCATATTAAAGAAGAATCACTTTATAAATTTTTCCTTGCTTTGGCAAGATTTATCCAATTAAAAAACAGAAGGAAAAAAAAAAGAAGAAGAAGAGAGAAAAGAATCACTTGCCTTCCAAATGAACATGTAAAAGGAAAGTATTGATGCGTTACTGGAGAGATCAACAGTTTTAGCTCGAAGCCACAGAATAAAAGCAAGTATGCTGTGGCAAATTACCTGCAAGAGAAAAAAAAAAAAAGGTCTTCATATGTAACTAAATCAAATTAAAGCACAAGTATATCCAAGGCTAAATATCTTACAAAATAATGCAATTCTTACAGTGACAAGCTTGCTTAGCAGAAAAGATGAAGAAGCACCAACTAATATAGCAGCTCCATAAGCAGTTAACATCATATAAACACAAAGCCAAAATACCTTTTGAGAAAGAAGACAATATTTGTTAGCCAATTCTTACATTGGGCAACCCGTCAAATCTTAAGATACTTATTGGAAATTCTCAGTTTCCTCTGAATGTTTTTAGTTTCTTACCACTCACCACCTTAAAGTTTTCATAATACTTCTATATGTTTTAATGTCAAAATTTTAAGACAAAAATTTAGTGTAGTCAATTTTTTCTTAATTTACTCACTCTTTCTTTTCCTATAATGACACTGAGTGTTTGAATGTTAAATTTCCTGTCGCCATCCACATCAGGTACATCCTTTAAAGAGATTAAAACAAGTAAATTAGTAATATCAATTATGTATGTGCTGCTAATTAGGAAAATAAACTAGATTTACAATTTTTTTTGCCATGAGCATTCAATTTTTTAATTACCTTTAGAAGGCCATTTGCAAAGGATAATAAGCACATGAAAGCGGTTGCAAAGATCAATGGTTTTGTAATTACTACACGTCTTGCAAGCATGTATTTCTGTGTGTCAAAGTATTCATTAGAAAAACTCCAAAAGAAATTTACAAATGAAAGAAGATGTAAGTAAAGAGATGACCAATCACATAGCATAAGGAGACACAATAACCTCACGTCATTTATCTAAATTGAGCTATGTCGAGAAATTCACTGTAATGGATATCACAAGAGTACGAATACCAAAAACTCAATGCGACTCATAGGTATCCTAGCAAAATTAATCCCATTGTTTCCATCAATCTCTTCCCATCTCTATATTGGACCCATCTTGTGTAATCCCCTCACATCTCTTTCTCTCATACCCTATAATTAGTATATCATATTTAATCTTTCCTTGTCTGCCTAGAACTCCAAACTATTTACTCCTTAGCAATGCTCTTATTTCCTAACAATTTAAATGTACCACTAGGAATTAAATATTTGACCACTTGTTTCCACTGCTAGACGTCAAAACGATTGGATTATTAATTTGGAGATGCATGAAAGCTTATAGTTAATTATCTTCTCTAGATCATTACTAAAAATTCCCAATTATCAAATACGAAGAATTATATATATATAGTATATGCATGCATACATACATACCTGGAAGTGAATGAAGAATAGCAATTGATATACGAGGCCCATCAAAATCATCATGGAGAACGGTGCAAGAAATGGATGTCCTTTCCATCTTAGAAAGGGAAGCTGCAAGATTGAGGACCAACAACTAACTGAATTTTTATCAAATAACAATTATAACTCAAGAAATTAGAAAAAAAAAACTATTAAAAAGCAAAATGCTAGATCAATTTGGGCAGTTTACTTGGATGGAATAAGCGCTTCCAAGTAGAAACCATATGATGAGGGCCAAAAGAAGTGGTGGAGATCGAGACATGACTCCCATAGCCAGACTCTGAAAATTGAGAAATTCATGGCAACAAATTTTTTTATGGCATTTTCTACTGATAATAAATACAGATTAGCAAAGAAAGACAGACCTTTTTTTTTATTCAATAAACATTAGTTCTCAATCGAATCACCCCAAGACCTTGATTAGAAACTAAAAGACTCAATTATGAACACTACACACGAATTTATCGAAAACCTGTGCGTGCATAAGTAATGGCCAAAAACGGCGGCTTCCTGACAAGAGTATGCGAAATAGACGACAGGCTGTCTTCACAAGTGCGACATGTCAGATAAATATGAAACCATCAAATGACGTTGTCGGTTGTTTTATTTTTTGAGATAATTTTGAACTGGCATTTTTTAAAATTCCAACTAATAAAATAAGGGACCCCTATTTTCACATTCTAAATTGAAAAGTCAAAAGTGAAAATATTTAGCCACCCAATAACATTTAGAAGTGTTTGTTATCATGGCAGTTGCTTACTGTCAATGAAGATATTAAAGCAATTGCGATTCCAGTTCCCATTGAGAAGTCACCAGAAGCAAGTGGGAGATCAGGCTTGTTAACCTTTAACAGTGTTAAGTAAAATTATTAGCAAAAACAACCAAAAAGAAAAAAAACCTGTGAAGCTTGAAAGCATATAACATGTGAAAATTAAAGATCAGGATTCTCTGCTGATCTGAGCTCTCCTGAGCTTTAATTTTAAAGATATTGCATCATGTGTCATGTAATAATAATGTTACCATAAGATTTAACTACTTTATTTTTTTATTTATTAACTATCAATCAACAAGTGAATTTGTACTCAGGAAAAGTTCAGATCAAGAGAGCATCTTAATCCGAAAATTAAATCAATTTAACATGAGTAATGATTGGGATCCCAACATTTAAGTCCCAACTTGAGTCCCAATGCTATATATCACTCATAGATTGGATGATGAATTTTATACTTTATAAAATTACTTAAGCACCCTCCAATGGATGAATGATACATCAGTTGGGACACAAAGTGGGACTTAAATATCGGGATACCTATCATTACTCATTTAACATATATAGTTTTTGGGGAATTTATACCATCTGATTTCATTAAGGTTCCATTTTCAATCTATATATACCCTTACCTTGTCTATTTCAACATCATACAACTGGTTTACGGCCACCACATAAATGTTCATTAGCACCGCGGGCACCAAGGCCTGAAATATCAAGAAGAATTAATAGTGTCACCAAAATATTTAGTCACTACTATCATTTACTTTCTTTGTCGCTTAAATTTACCTTCAATATTCCCATGAAAAATGTGGGAGTCAAATCAGCAAGATTTTGTATTGGAAGAAATGAAACCGATGTTATTGCTATAATCTGACAAACATCAAAAATAGGAAAAAAAAAAAATAGTCATGACAATTTATAGAAACCTCATGTCATTACATATATACTTGTTCTTAATTAAGAAGAATATTGCAGCTAAAAGGTGACTCACGGTTCCAGTCCATGTATAGGGACGAGTTAGACGGTAGAGTGCATTAAAATTCCTGAAGAGAACATCTTGAAAGCTTGTCGAATAATTATTAGATAGGTGTTTTTGTCCATAACCATCTTGTAATGTGAAAACACAACGATACTTGTTGAACTGTTTACAGTTTGTGCTGCTTATATCCTCACTGTTTCTGACACTGTTGGTTAAATTAAATGAACTTTGAGAGCATTTGATAGAGTGCTTTCTGCATGGACTTCTGTTTAGGACGCAGTGGATCTGTGTCAAAGGCAATTGAAGCGTTTTAATGCAACCTGAAATGGCCACAGAGATGCAATTTTATCCGATAATAAAATGTAAGTAATATTGGCTAGCTATCGACCAAGGATATTATATAATGGCGAGGATCTTAAATTGTATATATGACTTTATATAGCCCTGCCCAAGTCAAAGTTGATTGTGAATCTCCCACTCTCATTGAAAATTATATGCAAAATCAAAGTTCAATCTTTGTCAATCAATTTAAAGATTGATTATCAATCAACAAAATAATTGACTGACTGTTTCTAGTATTCTTTGGATAATTAATATTTTCATATATTTTCTTTGTGAATGATAAAAACTATTAAAAGAAGAACCATGGGGAAAGGAGACTTACCAGCCTGATGTAAAGGATGATATTTTGGAGAGAAGCTTGAACGCGATATCATGTGAAGCATAACTCTCTATCTCTCCTTAATTAGCTAGCTCTCTTTATGCAATGACAATGAGTTTAACAAAAATCAACAACAAAAACTCGATGTTTAATTTGTATAATATTGCTTATTAGTTAATGATCGAGCTTTAATAACAAATAGAAAAGAATATTGTACATAAAAAATATTGTGAACATCAAAACTTCCGTCTAAAATAGACCGAAAAATGACAAGACAAAAGATGCAGTTTAAGACACAATAGCCAATGGAGAAACTATTTACTGTTAATACCACGAACTGTACCACGAAAGCAAGCCATTGAAGCCATCGTGATAGTTGTCGTTTAAAGTGAGTAAAATTTCTTCATTGCCGACACAGATCTTTAGAAACAACGTTAATTAATGGAAAATGTTATAACAATCCGAATATATGTAGTAAATGATTCATGAGCTCTATTCAAAGTTTATTGAGATTTAAATCAAAACATGGGCACTGACCCACATTTATGCTTAATTTGTCCAATTGCATTTGTGTCCATATACAAATTAACTAAACCTGTTGCATATGATATTTCTGGGGCTTTCACGCTTATCTTTAACAAATAAAAGTACATGGAGAAGGCGAAAGAAAACGAGATTGTTGTTGTGACACAAAACTATATTCAAAAGGAAAAAAACAAAATTAAACCCCTTGTTCGATCAAGGCATTCTATTAAATATATTTATGTAGAAATGGAAAATATACGTGGGTGATAGTTAACGGCAGCTAGTTCTAGTAGCTACAATTCACAAATCAATCATGTTCATGTCCAAAAATTAACCATTTTTTTTCTTTAAAAAAGAAAACTAATTAATTGTAATATCTAGTGTTAGATGATTTCCTTTAGAGTTTTGATTCACGAGTCACTGACTCACTGGCCGGCCGCCTCTCACAAGCAAAGCAGCAGAGAGGCATGTGGTCATAAGTCAAAACTGTGCACTCGGTGCCGCTTTTGGTCATGTTCTGTACTATATTTATGATGCTGCTTTGCTCTTACACAATTACCCGGGATTATTAAAAAATCAGTACATGATCTCCCTCACTCTATTGTTCAATGATATTAACGAAATTTAAATAAAAAATTGAAGTAATTTTATTTTTTTAAATATAAAAATGATATAATATCATAGTTGTTTGAAAGTGACCAGTTTAATAGATATTATATTTAATTTACGGGTACATTTAGAGAAATAGTGGTGGGGAGAGGAAATGACCATTACATTGGTATTGGCACCCTTTGTAATTCAGAATCACTCGATGGTCAATCATTTGTCACATTGTTTTCCTCTTTTATCTTGGTTGAAAGTTGTTGGGCTCTTGGAAGGATTAATAAAGGAATTATTAGCTTTTATGGGGCCGCTCAAGCTTAAATAGAAGAGCATCTCTAAAAAATTATTTAAATTTTATTTTTTAAATATTTATTTATTTATTTATATGGTAAATAAGAGATTAGAAAAATAAATTTTTTTCAAAAGACTCATCAAATAAGAAAATATTAATATTATTTTAATAAAAAAACTATTGGATATCTGTTTTTTTTAAAGAAACATAAATAATAATTATAGCACTATTATCTTTTCAATAAATAATAATAAAATATTAGTAAAAGAGTGAGAAACTCACTCGACAATATTGAAGAGTGAGAAACAAATCTTATCTAGAAGAAACTAAATTAAGGACACAATGAAGAAGAAGAACAAGATTGAAGGAAAAAAGAAGCAAAGTAGAAGAAGGAAAAAAAAGAGAAAGATAAGAAAACGAAGATGAAGGTAAAAAAGACGAGAAGAAAAAGAAGAAAAAAAAAGAGAAAGATAAGATAAAGAACGAAAAAATCCTTTTTAACTTTTTATTTGATATATTAATTTCGAACAAATTACCCATCTACCCTTTTTTCTGTTATGTTAACGGTATATTTGATAGAAATGGGGGTTCGGTGCTCAGTGTCGAAAGAAGTGGGTGCATGGTGCTATATATCAAATTCATTTGGGTGCTAGGCAAAAATTACCCTAAATAAATTACATGTTTTGTGGTAACCATGATTTTTGGGCCAAGGAGGTGTCTTTATGGGTGGATGGGATACCTTTATGGGTGAAGGAGAGTTTTTCGTGGGAAAAGAGGTATCTTTACGAGTAAGAGAGATATTTTTTCAATGGAGTTGTGACTTTTTTTAGATGAAAATTGTGATTTGGAGAAGAGAGTTGATTTATGTGAGAAAATGAGTGGGTAAACTTTGAGTGGGTGGGTGTTTGAAGATGAGGAGCTCTCTTTGTTAGTGGAGGTTGGAACAATGGCTTTTTGTTGTAGACGGCGCCAAAATATTTTGATCTAATTTTGGTTTAGCCCAAAACACTATGAGAGCTTATTTGCAGAAGGTGATTTTCTGGTGAAATGGAGATTGAGCTGCTTGGAGACAATTTTCTAAGGGAAGATGACTGCTAAGACGATCCTGAAATCACAAGAAACAGTCGTTAGAGGTGATACTGGCGGTGGCCTGCGACAACACTCCCACAATAAAGTTAGTGGGAGGTTGAAAGAGGTGATAGGTTTCCAAGAAACACTAAAATAAGAGAAAAGTTTAGTGTTTTTCTTTTGAATGAGTGAACTTACTCCCTTTGTGAGATAGACATGACCTTTAAGATGGAGTGCCCCTTAGAGCATCTTTGTGTCCTTTCAGACACGTGGCGAGCCGCTATTGGTGATTACCCTCCTTAGATAAGGTTTTGGAGGTAATTTGACCCCTCTTGTGAAGGATCTTAAGCTTGTTTGGGCTAGACAGTTGTCCACTTAGAGACAGTCTGTGCTGGCAATATGTCCGTAATTCTAATTGGCCCATTTTGAATGAACTCATTGGGCTGAGGAGCACCTGACTTCTTTGAAGATGGTGCAAGTAGCTTGTCTGTGGTTCCCCTTCCTCAATACTGATTTTGGCGGCTTCTAAGGAGATATTATAAGGACAACCTAGGTGGGGATCGTACTATAATGACATGTTCTGGTTCTGATGGAGAGGCTGTCACTTTCTTGTTATTCCGTATGAACACGCGGTGACTTGGATGTACTATAGGAGACAATTTTCTGTTACTCTCAGATGACTTTGATGGTTAACATTAGTTCTCCGAAATCTTTCCATTATATCCTCCCCACTTCAACTTTCCTTTTATTCTTTAAAGGGTTCCGTCAGTCATGAGACACGCGCCCCCATGTGTTCTTCCCCTAATACTCCCTGTTCAAGTTTCACCACCTACATAATATATTAAAATTTGTATTCTTTTATTCTTTAACTTGTCTTTTATTTTATTAAAATAATAAGTTCTCTTATTATTAAATTACTTTATAGAATCCATCGTTTTATTAAAAAAAAATAATTGAGTTAAAAGATAAAAAATATAATACACCTCAAGATAAACTCCATCGACTGACAGACCGAAAAAATGTTCTGTCAATGATGTTACTGGTTCACTTTTACAAGCAAGGTAACCTCTTTTTTTCGTTCAATAAGCTCGATTTAATTTCAAACCATTGGTGTATAGCTATCGAAGTCAGAATTCTCATAACCTTTTTAACCTTTTTGTTGGTGCTAGTTGGTTGAATTGATAAATTCACTTGTAGTTGTATAAGAGAACACCCTCATATAAGTGAGAAAGGGATATGGAAAATTCGATGCAGGTCAAATATATACTTTTGGAGGTTTTGGCTTGCAGAGAATATGTGATTGTAAATTTAATATAAGGGAGATTATAAATTTTCTCCCTACTAAATTAATATATGTCATTTAACTCTATTATTTTTATAATAATTAATTATTATGACATCATAATAGTAACAATGGGATAAAAGAGAAATTTTAATATATTTGTCGGGTCTAATTACCTTCCATTATCTGTTAGTTACAGACTAAGAAATGACAAGGTAATAAATAAGGGGGTGACATATGGAGTTAATCTGAGGGTCAAATAACTGGAGCAACAACCAGCATTCGTGTTGAAAAATAGAAGTTAACTGTTTTTGCGCCTCCATATGTTCCATCATATGGCGCCATGCGCGCCTTAATTTTGACAATAGTCATTGTGCCACCAATTCTATTTCTTTTGCCGTTAAATCTAGATGTTTTAGTTTGAATTTTGGAAGACTATACCATACCCCTTGTATTGATCTGTACATTACTAAAATAGCCATTGCAAAAAATGTAACAATGAAAATTTTTTACTCATTTTTTAAAATATCAAAAATTAATTTTTTTTTAGTAATCAAATTATTTATTTGAAATACTTTAAAAAAAAAATTTCACAGTTTTGAAGATTTTGGACAATTTTAGGATAATTGGTATCAAGTACCAAAACTTGAGATTACAACCTTAACTTGTAAAAGAAAATTCTAAGTATTATAAACATACTTTTTAATATTGTTTCAATTTTTCACTAAGAGTTAACTAAGAATTCTTTTTAGCACTGACATATTAATTAGTATCATAAATATACTTGTATTTATTAAAAAATTTTGAAAACACCCTTTCCTAAGTGTCATATGTGAAACACAAAATCATTAAGGGTGCTTTTATATTTATGCATTAAAAAATTGTGTAAGTTAATAGAGGTAATTCACTTGTTCAAATATCTAAACAGTTGAAGTTAGTATCTTTTATTATTTGTATTTGGTAATGAAATGGGTGTTAAGTGAGGACTTACAGAGTCTGAAGGGATAAATGGTGATTTTTTATTCATGTGGGTGACTTTGAAGTTAATCCTTGCATCAAGTTTCCCACCCCTGATTCCATTAATTTTTATCTGTTGAATTTCAGTCAACAAATCCAACGAATAATAGCTGCGGGCTGTTAGTTACAGTGTTTGGTAACTTAGCCGCTGCCACATTTGTCATTGAAGTATAAAACATAGATGAAAGTAAAAAGGCTTTTGGTGTATATACAAAAGTTCGAACTAATTAATGTAGGCAAGACTTTGGAAGGATTAGCGGAGAAAAAAAATTGCAAGTGTTGGTGGGGACACAAGCATAAAACTATAGAAGAGTTGAGTTGGCCCTTCATAAAACCAACAAAATTACTGTCAAATATTGTTGGCTCTATCCACAAAGACTTGCCAAGTCTACGGGGTCGCGCAAGCAAGAATTGAGTTGACGTGTGAATGAATTGCATTCAATCAATTATGAGATATTATCACAAGGAATGTTTATGTCCACGAATAATAAGATAAAAAAATTGTATGTAATTACTAAAAATAAAAAAATATGCATTATAAGATAAAACAAATTTACTATTAAATAAAATATTTATACTGTATTTACTTGTCATTAATTAAAATGAACTAAAATTAGAATAGGTTAGAATAAGAATGAGCTAGAATGGAAATGAAAAATAGGAATCAAAATAAGTTATTTACTTGAGCTTGAGCCGTAGGAATCGAAATCGGAATGCATTGGAATTCCATTAATGTGTTTACTTTATTTTAGAATCGGAATATAAATAAGCTGAATTGTTTCAAGTTACTAAAATACCTTTAGTTTATAATAATAATAATAATAATAATAATAATAATAATAATGACATTTAAATAATAATAAATAATAAATAAAATAATAAAAATTAATAGATTTTAATAAAATAATATTAAAATAATAATAATGACATTATTATTATTTTAATATTATTTGTGATTATTTCATTATTATAAAAATGATATTAATTAAAAAATAGAATTAATAAAATTTAATAATAATAATAAATAAAATAAAAAATTAATAATAATAAATGTTAATAATGATAATATTAATAAAAATAATAATAACAATAATTAACAATAATAATAATGACATTTAAATAATAAAAAATAATAAATAAAACTTTAAAAATTAATAGATTTTAATAAAATAATATTAAAATAATGATAATGACATTATTATTATTTTAATATTATTTGTGATTATTTCATTATTATAGAAATGATATTAATTAAAAAAATAAAATTTAATAATAGCAGTTAAATAATAATAAGTAATAAATAATAAATAAAATAATAAAAAATAATAGATTTTAATAAAAGAATATTAAAATAATAATAATGTCATCATTATTATTTTAATATTATTTGTGATTATTGTTATTATTAGAAAATGATATTAATTAAAAAAATAAAATTAATAATAATAATAATAAATAAATAAATAAAATAATAAAATTAGTAATAATAATAAATGTTACTAGTGATAATAATAATAATAATAATAATTATAATTATAATAATAATAAAATATTAAAATAAAATTATAATAGAAATAATGACGTTAATAACAATAATAATTAAAATAATAAAATTAAATAATTTTTATAATAATAATAATAATAATTATTGTTAAATAAATTAATAATATTATTATTATTATATAATTAATAATAATAATAATTATTATTAAATAAATTATTATTATTATTATTATTATTATCAGAGAACCTATTTGAAAATAATATAAAATTTTAGGTTATTTTCATAATTCTGCAGGGACTAAAATACAAAAATATTAAAATTTTAATGAGGACATTTTAAAAATATTAAAATTTAAATGGGGGTATAATTGTCACTTTAGGGAATAAGAATCTCATTCTCAACTCTCCCTATGAGAATGGGACAATTACCAATTTATGTGAGCCCCACGATTTAGATTCTGATTCTGATTTCTCCATCTATTTTGCAAAGTAAACGCTGTTAATCATTCTGATTCCGAATTCCGATTCTCAAATCTATTACGTAAACACCGCCTTAGATTTGGAGAAGTCTCAAGAATTTACAACCGCATAACTAATTTTGCTTGACAGTGATAAGACATAAAGAGTTTTTTTTTTTAATTTGTTTAGCAATTATCTTACTGCCAATTTTATAATTAAAAACTCCTTATTGATTTGGAGTAACCATTTCATCGATCTCAATGTATGGCTTTGCAATCTTTCATTATTTCTGTTGCCTTGTCTGCAGTCTTCTTAATATTCTTGTCGATGATTGTGCGCGGAGAAAGCCCAGAAACAGAGGTAAAAGTTTCTTACTCAATTGCATGATTTTGAGACTCGAATACACACACACACAAACATATACATGTCCTAATTAAGGCTCTAATTTCTCCACCATTATTTGAACCTCAAAGCCAACAACGTTAACGTAGAGCTTCCTGTAAACTGTAAGCTGACAAAAAGAAACGAAAAGAAGGAAGTTAATCAAATGCCCTCATTCAGTTTTTCCAGTGTTTCTACTGCAACAAATAAATTCTCCGACGCAAATAAGCTTGGAGAGGTTGGTTTTGGACCCGATTATAAGGCAATAAAGATCTCATTTTCTTTGGAGCAATAATTTCATTTTTAACAGATCTATAAATATACCATTTTCAGGGAGTGTTAAAAAAAGGAGATCATTAAACAGCTGTTAAAAGGCTTTCAGAAAGATCTGGACAAGAATTGCGTGAGTTAAAAAATGAAGCTAGAGTGATAACCAAAGCTCAGCACAAGAATTTTGTTAGACTTTTGGGCTGCTGCATTGATAAAGATGAGAAGATTCTGATCTATGAGTAATATTGGACTTTTTTCTTTTTGTTTAGTTTTCATTCAGCTATTTTTTAAGTTAATGATTAACATCATCGAATTATCATTATTTTTTAATAAAAAAATTAAGTCACCAGATACAAATAAATCTTAAAGCAGCCTATGCGGTCTACATTTTTTTGTTTTCATGCATAATGACATTTACTCGGACACTAATGCTGAAAGAGACCCAACAGAAAGAAATAAATAAACTAAATTTTGCTAACAAACACCCACATCCTCCTCTTAATTTCCGTAATCAAATAGTGTCAATCACTATCTGAATTTTCCACTGGTCCACATTTATTTTAACTTACATAATTGACCTGTATATAAGTCACATCTAATTCGATTTCAAGTGGCAAGGGCATCTTCTAATGGAGGGCATAAATTTCTTCCGGGTCAAATTTTTTGTTTTCCTTTCATAAAATATATGATCATTATGTTTTTTTTCCCCAGATTTTCTTGTTTGATTTTTCAACTACGTTAACTCAAGTCTTCTCTTCCGAAATAGATATCAGGTATACATCTTTCAACCACAAAGCCTTCAAAATTCACAGAGATAAGCCTTCCTCCAACTTGAATTCATGGCCAAGATTCAAACCAAGAAAGTCCCTAAATCTTCATCCTCTCTCATTTTTCTCCTCCATGTCTTATCAGTTGGGCTTACTTGTGCAGCTTATACTGTTCCACACAGGTATTTCATCAACTGTGGTTCAGACACCATCGCGAATGTCGGCAATTGGAAATTCAGAGAGGACGTGAATTCAGATTCCATCTCCTTTTCAAAGCAGAGCTACGCTGTTAAAAATAGCAGCCAGTTACCAGATACATTAGCTCTCTATCAAACAGCAAGAGTTTTCGATCAAACATCTTACTACGAGTTTAATATCAGCAGTAACGGTACTCATCTGGTACGCCTTCATTTCTTTGCTTTCGCCTCTACGATCAATCTCTCCAAAGCTGTTTTCGACGTTTCGACTTCCCATCCGTTTGTGCTGTTGCATTATTTTAATGTCCAAAACAGTAGCCAGTCTCTGGTAATAAAGGACTTCTTTCTTAGCGTCCCTCTAGGCAAATTCCGTGTCTACTTTACGCCTCAAGAATCATCTTTCGCATTTGTTAGTGCCGTTGAAGTCTTCCTTGTGGACCCTTTACCTCTAAGTTTCATTCCTGATAATGCTATACATGTTAGTCCTATAGGAATTAAGACTAATGATTACCGGGGTATTCACTCAAAGGCTCTACGGACACTTTATAGGATCAATGTTGGTGGCCCTATGATTACGCAAGAGAATGACACTCTAGGGAGGAACTGGAGTCGTGATGATAGTTATCTGTACAGTCCAGATACAGGAAAAATTGTTGATTCTACAGCAAATCTTAACTATCATTATCGGGGAATAGTTAGCCAATACACTGCTCCGGATCTTGTTTACCAGACTGCAAAGAAGATGAATAAAAATACTAGTAGGCTTTCTAATAACTTCAACATAACATGGTGTTTTAACGTGAGTAAGAATGCTAGCCACTTTGTTCGGGTTCATTTCTGTGACATTGTTAGCCCATCTCCAAATGTTTTCAAATTTTATCTCTATATCGATGGCACCTATTCGCGAGAAATCGACCCGTACAAAGAAGGTATTTACCAGACTGCAACACCTTTTTATTTTGATTTCGTGGTTGATTCGAATGATCGTGGAATTATGAACATCAGTGTAGGCCCTAAAGCAGAAGAAGGGAGTGAGTTAAATGCATATTTGAACGGGCTTGAGATAATGGAGATTATGGAGAAATCGGGTTCAGTTGCTGTGGTAAATGAACCTAAGAAAAAGCACGTCATGGTTGTAGTTGGCTCAGTGCTCGGAGGTTCAGTTCTGATTTGCATATTGGCAGTTGTACTGTTTTTTGTTTTGATAAACAGAAAGCAAAAGCCTGATAAATTTCCTTTGGCTTTGGATTGGCCTCCATTGCATGTACGTGGAGGAGGGAGTTCCAATGGTCGGGTCCCTGAGGGAACTGGCTCCCTAATGCCTAATGTAAACCTTGGATTAAAAATTCCTTTTGAAGAAATTCAGTTTGCAACGCACAATTTTGATGGAAAGTTAGTGATCGGCAAGGGAGGATTTGGGAATGTCTACAAAGGAACTCTCAGGAACGGCATGAAAGTTGCTGTAAAACGAAGCGAACCAGGCTCCGGCCAAGGCCTTCCAGAATTCCAAACTGAAATAATGGTCTTATCAAAAATTCGCCATCGCCATCTTGTTTCCTTAATTGGGTATTGTGATGAAAGGTCTGAGATGATACTAGTGTATGAGTTCATGGAAAAAGGGACTCTGAAGGATCACCTACACAAGTCAAAGTTGCCCTGTTTGTCCTGGATACAAAGGCTTGAAATATGCATTGGTGCAGCAAGAGGTCTTCATTATCTCCACGAAGGTTCCGCCGGCAGAATCATTCACCGTGATGTCAAGTCCACAAACATTTTGCTGGACAAAAATAATGTTGCCAAAGTTGCTGATTTTGGCCTTTCAAGATTGGGTGCACGTGATGAAAACCACGTCAGCACAGCTGTTAAAGGAACTTTCGGTTATCTTGATCCAGAGTACTTCAGGTCCCAACAATTAACAGAAAAATCTGATGTTTACTCATTTGGTGTTGTTCTTTTGGAGATTCTATGTGCAAGACCAGCCATCAATGCCTCGCTTCCAAGAGAGCAAGTGAACCTGGCTGATTGGGCAATGCTTTGTAAGAACAAAGGGCTTCTTGAGGACATCGTAGATCCTTTGATAAAGGTTCAGATCAGTCCAAACTCATTGAGGAAATTTGCTGAGATCGCTGAGAAATGTGTGCAAGAAAATGGTGATGACAGGCCAACAATGGGCGATGTGTTGTGGGACTTGGTGTATGCGTTGCAGCTTCAACAAACTGCAAGGGCAAGAGAGCCACATGAAGACAGTACAACCGATACTTCATCTGCATTACCATTCCCTAGTACCAGGCGTTTTCCTTCATTTAGCGTGTCGATTGACAAAGTTGATATGACCATTTTGAGAGACCAGGACAATTCAATCTCATCAGAAAGTAAAGTCTTCTCTCAACTGCGAATTGAAGGTGCCAGGTAAAGTTACCCAATTTAAGAATCTTTTTCCTCTGCAATTTGTATTAGGTAAATAAAATCTGGACAAGCTTGCTTCTGCTTTCTCCGTTTATTAATTCTAATCTATTCTGTATGACAAACTCTGTTACGAAACTTGCTTAGTTTGTAAGAAATTTCGTATAATTGAAATATATTTTAAGACAACAACTGGATTTTTTTTTCAACTATTATTGGTGGCTAAAAAACTATTGGGAATTTATTTAGGTCTTGTTTAGTTTTGATGTGCTATGCAAATAAAATTGTAATTATAAAATAGTAATTTTAACCAAAGTATTATAGACTTTTTCGTCATATAATTGTAGAGTAAAATCAATTTAGCTTTGGAATCATTACAAAAGGTTTTTGACAAATACATAAGTATTAAGGGGCAGATCCTTGACTTTTTATTATGCCAGGCTAATTTATAAACCAGTATGGTAAAAGAGTTAAAATGACGTATATATTAAGCAACACAACAATAAAATTCTTAGTAAAATACATGTACTTCATAAAAGAACGACAACAATGCAACAAATAAGCTTATAGTTAAAATTGTACATTAAAAAATTATTTTTAAAATTATTTTTAATTTTAGTGATAGAAAATATGATATATGTTGCCAACTGTTAATATATAATTTTGTAACATTTTAATACTAGTCACAATATTGCAATATATTGACATATTTGTTTTTTCTAATTAGACCAAACAATAATTTTTTTATAATAAGTTAACGTAATACTAACATTACTAACATTTTAATCTCCTGATGATTTTAATTTATTTAATAAATATATAATTTAATCATTTTAAAAAATAAGTTTCTAACTCTAATTAGAAAAAAAAAAAAAAAATAAAGCCGTGCTATGAACTATTGAAATTACACTTAAAAACTTTTGTGGTGTTCTTGGGATCCCAGAACTCTATATATCTTCTTAGTTGGTTGTATCCATTTAACATACCAAGTTTCTGTGTATGATGATACAAAAAGACTTTCTTGGTGAAAACTACATATATTCTAACCCCCAAACTCCCTCAATTTACAAATTGTTGCTCTTGGCCTCCTCAATTTTGTAGTTTCTTGATTCTGATCCCATTGAATTAAAATCATGGCGTCATCAATGTTTATCAGACCCATGCTAATAATATCAGACCTCGTTGAACCAATTAAAGTTGGTCATTGCTTGTGATTAAATGATGGTGTTTGTATAAGGAGTACAAAAATGAGTACAACATTGATAAAGATTTTATATTATTATTATTAAAATTTGTATCCTTTTATTCTTTAACTTGTCTCTTATTTTAATTTATTAAAATAATAATTTCTCGTATTACTAAATTATTTTATAAAATTCATCGTTTTATTAAAAAAATAATTAAATTAAAAGATTAAAAAAAATACAATATATAATATACTTCGAGATAAACTTAATTATTGACAGACCAAAAAGTTGTTCTGTTCTGTTTTACTTTTACAAGCAAGGAAATCTCTCTTTTTTTTTTTTTTTCTCCGGTTCAATAAGCTCAAGTTAATTTCAGATCTTGTATATATAACTATCGAAGTCAAAATTCTCATAACCTTTTTAACTTTTATGTTCGTGCTAGTTGGTTGAATTGTAAATTCACTTGTAATAGTATAAGAGAACACCCTCGTATAAGTAAGAAAGGGATATAGAAAATTCGTTGCAGGTCAATATATACGTTTTGAAGGTTTTGGTTAATTTTTTTAGAATATATGTGATTGTAGTATTAATCTAAGGGAGGTTGTAAATTTTCTCCACCACTAAATTAATATATGTCATTTAACTTTATTATTTTTATAACAGCCAATCACTGTGACAATCATGATAATAGTAACAATCGGATAAAAGAGAAATTTTAATACATTTGTCATTGAAATATAAAACACAGATGAAAGTAAAAAGGCTTTTAGTGTATATACAAAAGTTCGAACTAATTATTCTTAATGTAGGAAAGGCTTTGGAAGGTTTGGCGGAGACAAAAAATTGCAAGTGTTGGTGGGGACACACGCATAAAACTATAGAAGAGTTGAGTTGGCCCTTCATAAAACCAACAAATTACTGGCAAATATTGTTAGCTCTATCCACAAAGACTTCCAAGTCTACGGGGTCCCGCAAGCAAGAATTGAGTTGACGTGTGAATGAATTGCATTCAATCAATTATGAGATATTATCACAAGGGGTGTTCACGTACACGAATAATAAGATAAAAAAATTGTATATAATTACTAAAAATAAAAAAAATATGCATTATAAGATAAAATAAATTTACTACAATTTAAAACGCTTAGATTTGAAGAGGTCTCAAGAATATACAACCCCATAAAATAAATTTACTACAATATTGGACTTTTTTCTTCTCGGTTAGTTTTCATTCAGCTATTTTCAAGTTAAGTGATTAACATCATCGAATTATCATTATTTTTTAATAAAAAAATTAATTCACCAGATACAAATAAATCTTAAAGCAGCCTATGCGGTGTACATTTTTTTGTTTTCATGCATAATGACATCTACTCGGTCACTAATGCTGAAAGAGATCCAACAGAAATAAATAAATAAAATAAATTTTGCTAACAAACACCCACATCCTTCTCTTGATTTCCGTGATCGAATAGTGTCAATCGGTATCTGAATTTTCCACTGGTCCACATTTATTTTAACTTACATAATTGACCTGTATATAAGTCATCTAACTCGATTTCAAGTGGCAAGGGCATCTTCTAATGGAGGGCATAAATTTCTTCCGGGTCAAATTTTTTGTTTTCCTTTCATAAAATATATGATCATTATGTTTTTTTTCCCCAGATTTTCTTGTTTGATTTTTCAACTATGTTAACTCAAGTCTTCTCTTCCGAAATAGATATCCGGTATACATCTTTCAACCACAAAGCCTTCAAAATTCACAGAGATAAGCCTTCCTCCAACTTGAATTCATGGCCAAGATTCAAACCAAGAAAGTCCCTAAATCTTCATCCCCTCTCATTTTTCTCCTCCATGTCTTATCAGTTGGGCTTACTTGTGCAGCTTACACTGTTCCAGACAGGTATTTCATCAACTGTGGTTCAGACACCATCGTGAATGTCGGCAATTGGACATTCAGAGAGGACGTGAATTCAGATTCCATCTCCTTTTCAAAGCAGAGCTACGCTGTTAAAAGTAACAGCCAGTTACCAGAATTAGCTCTCTATCAAACAGCAAGAGTTTTCAATCAAACATCTTACTACGAGTTTGATATCAGCAGTAACGGTACTCATCTGGTACGCCTTCATTTCTTTGCTTTCTCCTCTACAATCAATCTCTCCAAAGCTGGTTTCGAAGTGTCGACTTCCCATCCGTTTGTGCTGTTGCGTAATTTTAGCGTCCAAAACAGTAGCCATTCTCCGGTAATAAAGGACTTCTTTCTCAGCATCACTCCAGGCAAATTCCGAGTCTACTTTAGTCCTCAAGAATCATCTTTCGCGTTTGTTAGTGCCATTGAAGTCTTCCCTGTGGACCCTTTACCTCTAAGTTTCATTCCTGATAATGCTATACATGTTAGTCCTATAGGAATTAAGACTAATGATTACCGGGGTATTCACTCAAAGGCTCTACGGACAATTTATAGGATCAATGTTGGTGGCCCTATGATTACGCAAGAGAATGACACTCTAGGGAGGAACTGGAGTAGTGATGATAGTTATCTGTACAGTCCAGATACAGGAAAAAATTATGATTCTACAACAAATCTTAACTATCATTATCGGGGAATAGTTAGCCAATACACTGCTCCGGATCTTGTTTACCAGACTGCAAAGAAGATGAATAAAAATACTAGTAGGCTTTCTAATAACTTCAACATAACATGGTGTTTTAACGTGAGTAAGAATGCTAGCCACTTTGTTCGGGTTCATTTCTGTGACATTGTTAGCCCATCTCCAAATGTTTTCAAATTTTATCTCTATATCGATGGCACCTATTCGCGAGAAATCGACCCGTACGAAGAAGATATTTACCAGACTGCAACGCCTTTTTATTTTGATTTCGTGGTTGATTCGAATGATCGTGGAATTATGAACATTAGTATAGGCCCTAAAGCAGAAGAAGGGAGTGAGTTAAATGCATATTTGAATGGGCTTGAGATAATGGAGATTATGGAGAAATCGGGTTCAGTTGCTGTGGTAAATGAACCTAAGCAAAAGCACGTCATGGTTGTAGTTGGCTCAGTGCTCGGAGGTTCGGTTCTGATTTGCATATTGGCAGTCGTACTGTTTTTTGTTTTGATAAACAGAAAGCAAAAGCCTGATGAATTTCCTTTGGCTCTGGATTGGCCTCCATTACATGTACGTGGAGGAGGGAGTTCTCATGGTCGGGTCCCTGAGGGAACTGGCTCCCCAATGCCTAATGTAAACCTTGGATTAAAAATTCCTTTCGTGGAAATTCAGTTTGCGACTCACAATTTTGATGGAAAGTTAGTGATCGGCAAGGGAGGATTTGGGAATGTCTACAAAGGAACTCTCAGGAACGGCATGAAAGTTGCTGTAAAACGAAGCGAACCAGGTTCAGGCCAAGGCCTTCCAGAATTCCAAACTGAAATAATGGTCTTATCAAAAATTCGCCATCGCCATCTTGTTTCCTTAATTGGGTATTGTGATGAAAGGTCTGAGATGATACTAGTGTATGAGTTCATGGAAAAAGGGACTCTGAAGGATCACCTACACAAGTCAAAGTTGCCCTGTTTGTCCTGGATACAAAGGCTTGAAATATGCATTGGTGCAGCAAGAGGTCTTCATTATCTCCACGAAGGTTCGGCCGGCAGAATCATTCACCGTGATGTCAAGTCCACAAACATTTTGCTGGACAAAAATAATGTTGCCAAAGTTGCTGATTTTGGCCTTTCAAGATTGGGTACACGTGATGAAAACCACGTCAGCACAGCTGTTAAAGGAACTTTCGGTTATCTTGATCCTGAGTACTTCAGGTCGCAACAATTAACAGAAAAATCTGATGTTTACTCATTTGGTGTTGTTCTTTTGGAGATTCTATGTGCAAGACCAGCCATCAATGCCTCGCTTCCAAGAGAGCAAGTGAACCTGGCTGATTGGGCAATGCTTTGTAAGAACAAAGGGCTTCTTGAGGACATCGTAGATCCTTTGATAAAGGTTCAGATCAGTCCAAACTCATTGAGGAAATTTGCTGAGATCGCTGAGAAATGTGTGCAAGAAAATGGTGATGACAGGCCAACAATGGGCGATGTGTTGTGGGACTTGGTGTATGCGTTGCAGCTTCAACAAACTGCAAGGGCAAGAGAGCCACATGAAGACAGTACAACCGATACTTCCTCTGCATTACCATTCCCTTGTACCAGGCGTTTTCCTTCATTTAGCGTGTCGATTGACAAAGTTGATATGCCCATTTTGAGAGACCAGGACAATTCAATCTCATCAGAAAGTAAAGTCTTCTCTCAACTGCGAATTGAAGGTGCCAGATAAAGTTACCCAATTTAAGAATCTTTAGCATCTGCAATTTGTATTAAGAAAATAAAATCTGGACAAGCTTGCTTCAGCTTTCTCCGTTTGTTAATTCTAATCTATTCTGTATGATAAACTCTGGTACGAAACTTGCTTAGTTTGTAAGAAATTTCTTATAATTGGAATATATTTTAAGACAACAACTGGATTTTTTTTTCAAATATTATAGGTGGCTAAAAAACTACTGGAAATTTATTTAGGTCTTGTTTAGTTTTGATGTGCTATGGAAATTTGTTATTATAAAATAATAATTTTAACCAAAAGAAAAAAAGTATTTTAGGCTTTTTCATCATATAATCGTCGGAGTAAAATCAATTTAGCTTTCAAATCATTACAAAAGGTTTTTGACAAATACATTAGTACTCAGGGGCAGACCCATGACTTTTTATTATGCCAAGCTAACTTATAAATTTAATTGAGTAATATTTGTGTGAATGGTAGTCTGGTAAAGGAGTAAAAATAACATACATATTAAGCAACACAACCATAAAATTTTTAGTAAAATACATTTATTTCATAAGAGAACGACAATATTGCAACAAATAAGTTTATAATTTAAATTATTAAAATTGTACATTGAAAATTCTTTTTTATTTTAGTGATAGAAAATGTCAATTGTTAATGTATATAATTCTGTAACTTTTTAATACTAGTAACAATATTACAATAGATTTGACATATTTTTTTTCTAATTAGACCAAACTATAATTTTTTTTAATAAATTAAAGCAATACTAACATTACTAACATTTTAATCCCCTAATGATTTATTTAATAAATATATAATTTAATCATTTTATAAAATAAGTTTCTAACTCTAATTAGAAAACAAGTAAAAAAAGGCGAGCTATGACCTAATGAAATTGCACTTAAAAACTTTTGTGGTGTTCTTGGCATCCTCAAACTAAATATATTGTTAGTTGGTTGTGTCACATTTAACATACCAAGTTTCTGTGTATGATGATATAAAAAGGCTTTCTTGGTGAAAACTACATATATTCTAACCCCCAAACTCCCTCAATTTACAAATTGTTGCTCTTGGCCTCCTCAATTTTGTAGTTTCTTGATTCTGATCCCATTGAACTAAAACCATGGCGTCATCAATGTTTATCAGACTCAGGCCAATAATATCAGACCTCGTTGAACCAATTAAAGTTGGTCATTGCTTGTGATTAAATGATGATGTTTGTATAAGGGGTTACAAAAATTAGTACAAAATTAATAAAGATTTTATATTATTATGACATCTTCGTTTTAATAAAGTGAGGATATTATTAATAGATAAAAATTATAGGTTTCAATACAATAATAAATAATTTTAATATATTTAAATTTGTATATTTTTATATTTTAATAATATCTTCATTTTAATAAAATAAAAATATATACATATATATGTATATACATGCGTACATACATACATGCATGTATATATATATATATATATATAGGTCCAGTTATGTTATCATTTTTTATCATTTCTTAACCCATCGTTAAGATATAGCCCAAAACTAGTTCAGATGTTCCTGTTGGGTTATTAACATTATAGTCCCTAACTTTTGCTACAGAATTAAAAAAGTAAAAAATTTAGAATCTTGACACATAAGTCCATAATATTTTAAATTTTTAACTTAGATGTATTGACCTAGTTAAATTCACCAATAAAATGACTTATTATTATATTCGAATTAATATATTCAAATTAATACTCTTTCTTATTAATTAATTAATTTAATATATAGTAAAATTATGTATTAATTACAAATCATATTTTATGATGAATGTGAACATGAATTTAATCTCTTGTTCTTAATTTGTAGTTAATATTTTTTTCATAATTAACATTTATTCAACATGCAGTCAATAATTTCAATATGTAATCAAAATATTTTAATTTGCCAATTAATAATGTGTTTTTTTTAACAAGAAGGTATCAAAAAGTGAGCCCAAAAAAAAAAAAAAAGGAGACAACTTGCTCTTCGTATATTCTTACTTTCAAGAGCCTGATGAACAAGTTCAGAAGTTTTCTAACAAGGATTTTAGCCAAAACCATCTTATGCTCCACACTTATTAAGGATTTTTTTTCACGTCTCATGTTTGATAACTTTGAGTCCGTGATAGAATTCAATTATTAATTGCTAGAGATATGGAATTGAAACTAGCAGGTATGTCAATAATTTAATTAATTTTTCATATATTATTTTAATTGATTTATTTAGTAAAAATAAAAAATTAGTTTTATTAAAGATATATATATATAACATTTAATAGGTGTATAGAGTAAATTTTTTTTAAAAAAAAAAACTTTGATGATGGGTGTGAATTAATAATTAAAAAATAGCCCCATTTTTTTTATTTAAGTTGAAAAAATTAAAATAAGCAGGACTAATGAGTCAAAATTTAGGACTATTTGATTGTTTTTAAATTTTAAAATAAAATAGGAATTGCAGTATAATTAACCTAAAAAAACCATTATGAAGTTTTTTTTTTTCCTCATGAACTCTCTGGTGTGACCAGAGAACAGTAGTGTGGGAATATACGGTGGGCTCTTTCTACGGTGCTCTTTGCTGTTTTTGGTGGGTATATTGGTTCTTTGACTTTCCCTTTCTGTTTCTACTTAACCTTATTGTCATGGACACGTCGGAGTTAATTCGTTTTTTGTGAGAAACTCACGTTGAAGGAAAAGGCAACCACTGTTGTTGTTTCTGATGAAGTTTTGCATAAGGGGGAGGCTATGGCTACTAAAAGTTTGATTGGAAAGATCTTAACAAAAAGGCCTGTGAACAAGGATATTTTTATTCGAAGTATTCCAGTTATTTGGAAATTTCTTAAGGGTGTTACAGTGCAGCATTTGGAGGATAAAACTTTTTTGTTACAGTGGAGCATGGGAAAGCTCTACTGATTCTTGCTCCCATCATGGGCACTGGTGCGTTGGAGGAGCAAAAATTGAATACGGCTGCTTTCTGGGTTCGGTTTTTAAATGTGCCTATGAGGTATATGTCATATGAGATGGGGCAATTTCTTGGCAGTATGTTGGGCACAGTTGAGAAGGTGGCTGCTGGTCGTTTTGGTGATTTTATTGGTAAGTATATTAGTCGTGTGATTATTGATGTTTCTGATCCTCTTGAGCCAGGGTTGATGGTTCGTTTTCATACAAAGGATGTTGATCATCTAATACCAGTAGTGTATGAATGATTACGGATATTTGTTTTTACTGTGGGTGCTTGGATCATCTTTATCGGGATTGCTCTGCTTATGAAATTGCTAGGGCCGAACAGGGAGAGAATGTCCCTTTGCATTACGGGAGTCGGATGCGAGCCACTGGTAATGGTGAAAAGAGTAGTTCAGAGGGTCTTGTAGCCTCACCAGACCGTTGTGGCAGTACGGCAGAACCGAAAGTACTAGAAGGTGCAACTGTACACGTAACTTGTAATCCTACTATTGTGGATCATGCTTCGGCTGAAATGAAGGAAAATTTAAATTGTGATAAAGGGCATAAGGATGCAGGTGAGATGTTAGCGAAAGATGAAGTTGAGACGCCAGCGAGGGGTGAAGTTCAGATGCGGGTTGGATCAGAGCACAGAGATTTTGATTCCACTATCACCGTCTGTTCAAAGGATGGACAAATACATCCCAGCGAGCCACGTGTACTCCCTAATCTTAGTAAAAATCCCCATATGAATGCTACGGCTGAGTCACGTGACACTCAAAACTTTTTCGTCCAGCAAGTGTCTCAATCCTCTAAAGTTGGTTCAGGTACGTAAGATAAGCAAACTCTCTCCATTGCGGCAACGAGTTGTGATGGTGCTGATGTCATTGAAATTTTGGTTGAATCGCCGAATGGTTTTGTGAATGAATCGCTGCATATTTTAACGGGGTTCGATGGGGGTGCGCAATTGCAATCTGGGAGTGGGAAATTGACAGTTGCTTTTGAGAAGGTGGAAGCGAGCGTGGTGACAGTGAGAGTTGGGTCTTGTCCGTTGACGGCTGGTCTTGAGAAAGCTCAAAGCAAAATCGGAGTCGTTGGGAGTAGGGTCTGTTTCCTGTTGACGCAGAACAAGAAATTGGAGAAATCGGAATTGGATTGTAATTTATTATATTTAAGAATATTTTAATTAATTTATATTTTAGTTTAATTTGATTTTTTATTTAGAGTTTTAGTATTTAGGTATTATTTATTTAAGTTGTATTTTTAATTTATGTATAAATTTTATTAGCATAAGTTTTCTAGTTAAATTATGATAAGTTGTAGTTAATATAAATAGACTTTTATTGTAGTTTTTGAAAGCCGAAAAATTTAAGTTCAATAATATTTTTAGATTTTAAAGGTTTGTGTAAGTTTTTAAATTTAATTAATTATCGGTATTCTGCGGAATCAACGAATCTTAACCCTCTAGGTTTACGGTATTCTTTATAATCAATGTAAATTTAATTCATTTCTTTATTTCGATATTCTCTAAAATCAGTGGAATATAAGAATACAGAACTTCAGCTGCATTAATTTAGTATCAGAACTAAAAATCTGATTCTTAACTGTCCCCAACACCTATCATTTTCTCATTTTTTTACTTAAAACCACAAAAACAAAAACAAAAACCGAACAGCCGCATCACACAACGCTGCCGCCGTCCACGGCCATCGGTGTAAACTCTCCGTCTCCTTTCCACCAATCACCGGCACCGTTCGTGACAGAAAACGCCGACCATCATCCCTCCAGCAAGTACCGCCATCGATTAGAAACAAATCGCCCGAAAATAGCCAAAAAAGCTGCGAAAATCACCGCCTTCGTTCGCCGGATTCCACCGTGCGTTGGCCAGCACCACCACCACTGATCAACTCCTCTTCACCAGTACAACCATTCTAATCGTTCCCCTTCGCCGATTGACGCATCCTCGCCGGGAATCGAAACCGCCACAATAGCCACCCCAAGCCTGCGGCCTTGCACCACTAGATCCGTCGCTGTCAGCCACCTTCACCGGCAACCAACACCACCATCAGAATCCTCGGCCATCACTGACCAAGACCCGACCATCTTCACACCAACTGCCGACCACAAAAAACCGCCACGAACCAAGCACCACAACTGCGAATTCAAGTCCATTTTCCGATCAAACCGCCGCGAGTGGACCGTTATTGCCACGTCTATCGTGTTCCTCACCATCAAGTCTGCCAGATCCACTTATCCTCATACAATTTTTCGGTCACCGTCACCGGTAACCCCATTTTTTATTTATTTACAATTTTGACCAAATTCTTTTTTTAATTATAATATTGCCCTCAAATTTTTTGATCTCATTAAAAATACCCATAAAAAAAATTCATGAAACCACAACATCGTTGTGAAGGTTTCATCTTCAAAGAAGATGTTTTGGCTCGAATGTTGCGGACTTTGCATTTGATTGCTCAAGATTTAGAAAAATTTCTGAATAGAAAATCTTTCTACATACAGCAGAGATATATATTTGACGAAGTTATTCGTGATGATACATGTTATGAAGATATAGAGGAAAATGATGACTTTACTTCATTTGAAAATATTATTCCTTCCAAGGAGAATATTAATTGGCCATTTAATTCAACAACAAATTCTTCCCACATAGATGTTGAAATTTGATGATTATCTTGATATTGTGGAACAAGAAGAGGTAATCGTTCATTCATCTTTTGATCTTGTGGAGCAAAGAAAGGTAGTTATTGATACAATCTCTTATTATTCTCTAGATTTGTAAAAAAGAAACAAAGAAGGTTGTGATATTTTTCAACGGTTAGTGGATTATGAGAAGAAATAGTTTTTCCTCAACTACGTTGAAATTCGATATGAACAATATGAGAAGGTATTCTTAAAACGATTGTTGATTGAAGAATTTATTTTACGTCATTGGAGTGAGTGGATGGACATCGTTACAAAAGTTGGAAAATTTAAAGTTCGTTGTTTAAATCGAAACTCGATTTTAAATATTGCTCCTTACGCTCGCAAAGATATTCTCGGAGACTACAACAAGCAAAATTCGAGGACGAATTTTCTCCACCCTGGCGGGAATGATGCAGAACAAGAAATCGAAGAAATCGTATTTGGATTGAAATTTATAATATTTAGGAATATTTTAATTAATTTGTACTTTAGTTTAGTTTGGTTTCCTATTTAGAGTTTTTGTGATTAGGCATTACTTATTTAAGTTGTATTTCTAATTTAGGTATAAATCTTATTAAAATAGGTTTTCTAGTCAAATTAGGATAAGTTATAGTTAGTATAAATAGACCTCTCTTGTAGCCTTTGACAGCAGAGAGATTTGAGTTCAATAATATTTTCAGATTTCAAAGCTCTGTGTGAGTTTTTGAATTTAGTTAATTCTCGGCATTCTACGGAATCAATGAGTCTTAAGCCCCTAAGTTCATGGTATTCTTTGGAATCAATGTGAATTTAGTTCGTTTCTTTATTTCGGTATTCTCCAGAATCAACGTAATATAAGAACATAAAACTTCCGCTGTATCACCAGTCCAAAGGGGTGCGTTACAAGTACGAAAGGGGATGTTAATTCACTTGATGGCTTTCCTAGTGAATCTGCTTCAAAGGATACGAAACAAGAAGGATTAAATACGGGGAGGCATTGGAAGCGTGCTGCGAGGTTGCAATCTTACTCCTTTTCACCTGAAGATTCAATTGCAAGAAATAAATGGGTTTTTGAGGATGCGGGTGGTCTAGGGGATGGTTCTCATAAACAGTTAAAAGTGATAGGGGCGACTAGTCAGGGGAATAATGTTGCAAATTTGGTGGTTTCTTCTTCAGGTGATGTGTTGGCTTGCCTCAAATTAGGACTTGAATGTTGAGATGCCTAATATTAGTAAAAAAAAAAATGGTATATGTTACCAATATGGTAGCATAGCTCAACCATATACATATATATATTAAAATTAAGGATGCTACTAACAGATAAAAAAATACCGTCTCTAATATATTAAAATTTATATATATTTTTTTATTTTAGTATGATTAAAGTGAGGATGAGTGCAAATATCAAATCAACATAAAATTCATAACCTTGTTTTGAATGGAGGTGCTATTTTTGACTTTTTAATTTATTAGTTGCTGTGAAATAGAGTAATTAACGTATCAATGACCTAGAAATTTTGTGGTAAATGATTCATGAGGAGTGCTACAATCAGTAGCGATTGACTCATTCTCTCATTTTGCATTCGACACGTGTTCCTAGTATTTTTATTTACATTTACTTCTTGTTTCTTTTGTCTGTAATATTCATTCTCTTATTTGACTTAACTATCATCTCATAGCCAATGGGCTACAAGCCCAATGGTAACCAAGACATTCAAGATTTATTGAGTGCCTTAGTTTAAGTCCCAATTATGACTGAAACTTAAAATTTTCTCAATTAAGCATGATTGAGAAAATTAACTTGTAAATAGTCTTTCTCCCTCGTAAAATGCGAGTGGAGACAATAAGTCCCTTCAATGTAAGGGTTAATTCATCTAAACAAGTGTTTCATAGAATTTAATATAATATTGTAATCCCAGTGTGCGAGTGGAGACAATAAATCCCTTTAATATAAGGGTTAATTTATCTGGACAAGTGTTTCATAGAATTTAATATAATATTGTAGTCCCAGTGTATTTGTCTGCTGAAATAACGGTTGTATATATTCGAATATGATGTATGATCAGTAACCTGATGTATAATCGGCCTAAAAAAAACTATCATCTCATATATTTACAATAATTACAGCCATGCCACTTTCTATTTACCACAATACCCTTTCAAAGTTTAACTATAATGCTTTTTGAGCAAACACGTCAAAACTCCCAATTGCTTCTCTAAATTTGTTTCCAATTACTTCTGCTCAATTTAAGGAAATTACTTTCAACTACTTATCTCAAGTTCCAAAGAAGTCATATAGTGCAAAAACTTAAAAAAAATTTTGAACCATATTTGTAGCTACCTAAGTTTCATGCAAATTTTTTTAGAACCACACATAGATTTAAATAAATAAACAACAAAACAAACAAATTATTTCTTTACAGCTTTTCAATTATTCGGAGAGTTATATGGAGTAAAATATTTCAAACATGACAAGACCAAAATGGGTCAAGGATAAATATAAACAATAATATTTTATACAAAATTTAGCATTATATGCACCCATTTAATTTTTAAAATTAAAAAATACGTAATTTAATAATTATTTAAACATAATTTCAGAGATTTTTTAATGACAATGAAAAAAAGACCAAATAAATTAACAAACTATATAATATAGTTATGAAACAAATACACAACCTTTTACTAAATAAAATGGCTCAAATAATCTAAAAATTATTAACATTAAGTAATTTTTAAATTTAAATTAAAACTCAATAGTGTATGCAATTCACGTGATATTGTAAAATGTATATTAAAGAAGAAAAGGTAAAAATTAAACAATATTTGCCGATAAAATTTTAAGCTAGAGAACTTGCTGGATGATATTTTGAATCTTAAGATTCAGGAGAAACAATTTAGAGATAAAGAAAGTTTATAATTGAAGGGGGTAAAGTTGTAAAACTTAAGATGGCATAGTTATAATTATTGGGTGATGTTTAAGTCAAATAAAATATCGATACACGAGATAAAAATACACGCGTGTTTTTAAGTAAGAGTAGTGATATGTATCATAATATTTAAATCTCACTTTAGATCTTATTTAATGTGTTATTCATTAATTAGAGGGTACTTAAATAATTTTATAAGTTGTAAAATTTATAAAAAATATTGGGACTCAAGTTAGGAATTAAATATTAAGATATTAATAATTACTCTTTTAAGTAAGCATTAAAAAAATGTGTTTTGGGACACATGTCGAATCAGCGAGTGGGGCAGTCGCTCAAACACCCCCCCCTCATGATTCATTGGTTCTTCTTGATGTGCTAATTGTCTGACGCATAAATGAATTTTGAGTTGAATCTTCAAAAAACCAATAAAATCACTATCAAATGTTAAAAGGACTTTCACAAGTCTATGGGGGGTCCCGCAAGCAGGAATTGAGTTTGAAGCGACAACCAATTGCTTCCAACTAATTATTAAATATTTATCATGTAAAGTATTGGAAGAATTTTCGAAGACATAACATAATATATTAATATTAATATATATATATATGTAATAAAATTTAATATAATTATTAATTATATAGTAATTTTTATAAATAAATAAATAAATATATGTTACAATATTATTTATTTATTATATTATACTTTTAATATATTTTAAAATTTCTTAAGATATTGATACGTGTATAAAGAATAATATAAAAAATAATACCTATTTATTAGAAGACAGAAAAAATTATAAAAAATAAAAAATGTTTTACTATAAAATAAAAAACACTAGTCGAAAAAGTCAAACGAATATACAACCCATAATAAATGCTTGAAAGTAATTGGATATAAATTTTTTTAATAATTTTTAACAATTAAAAACTCATTAGCTCGTTTGTCAAAATTGAAAGGTCAAAAGTAAAAAATCGCTGATCCTCGTCAATTCTTTTTTTTATCAATTTTTTTGTCGCTGGTCCTTCTAAGTCTTGCCTGCATTAATTAGTTTGAACATTTTGTGTGGCATCAATGCAAAAGCTTAAACGATTGATAGTGATAAAATGAACATAAGGTTCATTACGTCATTTCAATGGTGATTTTTATCACTGTTTTTTTTACCCTTTTGTTCAAAGTACGTACGGGTTCTACCTAATTTGTAAGTTGTTTTGCTTCAAAAATATACTCAATTAATTCAAAGTCCAATACTTTATGTGTCTTTGACTCTTTGTCGAAGAACATGTTACGAATCTTCCCTGTGCTTTCAAAATCCATGTGCATTATGGTGTTCACGATTCTTCCCTGTTGACCTTAAGTCGTCCTTGGGCTTTTTTTTTTTTTTCCCTGAAAATATGAATTAAACACGTGGCAACATTTGAAATAATCATTTATTTCAAATGGCAGCAGTGGCCATTTTTTTATATTGTGTGAGGAGAAAGCCCAGAAGCAGAGGTAAAAGTTTCTCATTTCATTGCACGATTATGAGAGTTGAATATACATACATATATGTACATATCTTAAGGAATACAAGAAGAAAGAGCTCAAGTCATCACAGGTCAATAATGCCATGTCATCAAGAGTTGTTAAGGAATGTGACAACTCAGCTGCCAGCTCATCTTAAGAAGTTAAGTTTGTTACGGAAGCATTGCACGCGTGTAGTTAATGATTAGCTGGAAATAGTTAGTTAAATATAATTAGTTGCAAAGGTTTGTAACAGCAAATAAGCATGTATAAATATGTGATGTAATTGATACAATTCAGTTAATGAAGATTCCAGATTCAAAGAATATTTTCTCTGAAATTTTTCCCGTGAGCCAAACACAATTTTCTTAGTTTCTTTCATGGTATCAGAGCCAATCATGGCCAACATAACCTCAAATTCAGCAATTCTAAATCAGAATCAGTTCACACAAACATCTTTTACATTTACTACACCAGTTAAGCTTGATCGATCTAATTACTTGTTGTGGCGCAAACAAGTTCTCACCTCCATTAGAGCTAATCGACTGGAAAATTTCATCTCAGAAAAGCAGATCATACCAGATCAATACATCTTTGAGCTCTACTTCAGCTTCTGCTTCGGCATCAACTTCATCAGCTCGTAACTCAGAACAGCGAAATGAAAATCCTGCTTATATCAATTGGAGAGCTCAGGATCAAATTCTTCTTGGTTGGCTTCTCTCAACAATCAGTGAAGGTATTTTAAGTTCTGTTCTTGGTTGTGAAACTTACTTGGATGATAGGAAATCTAGTGGTGCTTACTGCATCTATCTAGGCAACAACTTGATTTCTTAGTCATCAAAGAAATAAGCAGTGGTTACAAGATCTAGTGCACAGAGTGAATACAGATCATTAGCATCAGCAAGTGCTGAATTAACATGGTTGCAATCATTGTTTTCTGAAATGGGAATATGTTGTACTGAGAAACCTACAATATAGTGTGACAACATGAGTGCCACTGAACTAGCAAGAAATCCAGTCTACCATTCCAGTGCTCATTGGAGTGTCAATACCTTTACAACTGAGCATATCAACTTTGGAAAGCAAATCTCTGATATATTTCCTTTGAGAGAGATATAGACACCCTTCATCATACAGAACTTCAATGCCCAGAAAATAAGATAGCTGTCCAAGATCCTTCAATGCAAAAGTTGAACTAAATTTGAGAATAAAATTTTCCAAGTCTGCACTATTTGGTCCTGTAATCAATATATCATCAACATATATGAGAACCATAATCATGGATGACTTTGTTCCCCTTATGAATAAGGATGTATCAAATTGTGAATTAGTAAATCCCCACTGCAACAAACACCCTTTAAGTTTCTCAAATAAGGCTCTTGGAGCTTGCTTAAGACCATATAATGATTTGTGAAGTTTGCACACAAAATCTGGTCTCGTGTTATCAATGAATCCCTCTAGCTATTCCAAAAATACCTCCTTTGTCAAATCTCCATTAAGAAAGGCATTGTTAACATCAACTTACCTGATTGTCCACTGATTCATCACAGCTAAAATGAGAATAACTCTGACAGTGGCTGGTTTGATCACAGGACTGAAAGTTTCAAAGTAGTTTACCCCTTCAATTTGCTGAAAGCCTCTAGCTACCAATCTAGCCTTGTATTTAGCTAAACTCCTATCAGTATTATACTTGACTCTGTACACCCATTTATTGCCAACTACCTTATGATCGACTGTTCTAGAAACTAAAGACCAGGTACCATTTTTAATTAGAGCATTGAATTCATCTGTCATAGCTGCAAACCATCTTGGATCACTCACTGCCTCATGCGCACTGTCTGGTTCTTAGTGAATAAGTGCTGCAGTGTATACCTTGGGCCTAAAGATACCAGCTTTGCTTCTGGTAGTCATTTGATGTGTAGTGGATGTATTAGGTGTTTGGGATGTATGTAATGGATCAGATATGTGTTGTGTAGTAGTTGGGATAGTTGAAGAAGATATAGGTTGATGAACTGGTGTTTGAAGTGGAATAGGATCTGTATGTATGGAATCTGGTTGGAAAGGGGTATTCGGTATATTTGATATAGAAGGATGAGGTGAGTGGTGAGTAATGCTGCTACTGGAACTTACTAAGTCAGGATCAGTTGAGATTGTAAGTGGCAAGAAGAGCACTGGATTTTACCTTACCGAACCGACTCTCTCAATCTGCTAGGTTACGTAAGCAACAAAAGCAGTTACACATATTCTAATTATGTTATTTAGGTGTAAATATTACATGCTTGAATATGTTTAGGTGTGGATGAACATTTCATACTTTTACAGTGTTGTAAAGTATGAGAAAATTCGTGCGAATACTCATACTTGAGCATTTTCAATATATTCCCCATATCAAGCGTACAACTATATCTAATAACATCGTATGGTTGTTTAGGCATGGGATCTATGGACAAGCAACAGGACTCTGGAGTTGATTGATGCAATATTAGAAGATGAATCCTCCATGCATATGCTTTTAAGATATGTGAACGTAGGACTCCTCTGTGTACAAGAAAGTGCTGATGATAGACCCACCATGAATGATGTTGTATCCATGCTTACAAATGAAGCTGCAGCATTACTTCCTCCGAAACAACCTCCTTTTTCATATGTAAGAAATAGAGTGACGTCGACATCGTCCACCGGCAAGGTAGAAGATTGTTCAATCAACCAAGTGACGATTTCAATTTTAGAAGCGCGCTAATTTTTATTTTAATGTATACCGACTCCTTAATTTTAATTATGCTTGCATATTGCATTCAATCCATTGAACTCACCATTTGGTATAGACTTGTTATTATAGGTATAGAATCATTTTATTTTTCTTTTTTATTGGACGTATTTCAGATCTTTTTTTTAAGTATTAGCCTAGATCCAAAGTTACAGGAATTTATTCGAACAAATTCATAATATCTCCAAAATTTAGAAATAAGTTTCAGAGGACCGAGTAAGGGGTTTTATTAAGTAGTTGTTAATCAATTTTATTTAGATAGACTAATCCGAACGGTTTTTAAGTTGTTTTATTTAGCTCATCATCCAAATTCAAATCTTGAGTGAACTAAGAGGCTAAAAATCAATTTAAATTTTACCCATCCCTTTTATCTTTTTAGTAGAAGAAAAAGTGTTATAAGAGCAAAGTCTCCAAAATTTAGCACAGTAATTTTGTAATATCTGTTCTCTCTAGTGATATATACAGTAACATATTAGAAATTTGGAATGAAGTGTACCTCGTCAATTTTCTCGCAACTCTCCTTTTGTCTCCTCTCATGGCTACAGCCTGCAAAGCAATGCTCTCTTTGACCTCCAGCTTATTGACTAGCAGATATTGATGTAGTATGAACATGATAATGATAGGTGGGATTCCTTTGACTACGTTTTTTTTTATTTAAATCCATACAAAAATTTTGTTCCAATGTCTCCTGTAGCAAAGATTTGAAGTTCACAAATAACATTTAATGTTGTCCATTCACGGCCCCTTCCTTATCAATTGATGAAATGAAATAAATGTTCTATTAATTTGTGCTACAAGCCTACAACTTCAACCAGTTTGGTTGATATGTAATAATGAAATTAAAAAGTCCTTCGTACTTCTAATGCATATGATTTCTTTTGTTAGATTCTTAACATGAACAAAAGAGTATACTCTAAACTAAAAGCACTCAAAATTTCAAAAAATTCACGTAAGAAAATAATTTGTACCAGACATAATGCAATAAATATATAGCATTTTTCTTTTGTTCTTTGATTTTTTTAAAATAGCTTTGCAAAATGAAAAAAAAAAGAATAATAATGGTAATAACAACAACAACAACAACAATAATAATAATAATAAATATGAAAAGATAAAAATTATTTTTTTCCATATATAACTTTTAATTAATTTCTTTATTTAGTTTTTAAAATAAATTTTTAAATACAAAAAAGTAAAATTTAATCCATTCAATAAAATAGTCATATAAGTGCAAAATGAAAATGTTTTAAAATATTTGGGCGCGTATTATACATATTTGAAATATTTATTTGTGTTTTGAAAAATTTAAAAAGATTTGGGCCCATTAAAATTAGCCTACTTAGGTTTGACATTTTTTTTGTTAATTGACTGTTAGGAAAATATACAAATATTATTTTACCCTTTTGGCCATTAAAAATAATAGAGAGATAATAATTTTTGGAAGTAACTTGATGTTTACAAAATTAAGGGGACAATTTGAAGATTGCCACTTCACAAGGGAGGTAAGCCTTTTATTTTCAACTATTATAGGTAGCTAAGAAACTATAAGAAATTTATTTACGCCTTGTTTAGTTTTGAGGTAATGTAAAAATAAAATTGCAATTGTAAAATAAAATTTTGATCAAAAAAATAAATTTATTATAAACTTTTTCATCATATAATTGTAGTGTAAGCTTTCAAATCATTACCAAAATGTTTTGCCAAATTCATTAGTACTCAAGGGTGGACCCATGACTTTTTATTACCTCACGCTAATTTATAAGTTTAATTGAGTAATATTTGTGTGAAATCAGTCCATATAAAGGAGTAAAAAATATAACATATAAATATCAAGAAATGCAACAATAAATTTTTTAGTAATATATATATATATATATAATAAAAAAATGACAATAATGCAGTAAATAAGCTTATAATATAAATTATTAAAATTTTATATTAAAAAAAGAGACTTATTTATGAAATTCTTTTTTATTTTAGTGATAGAGAATATATTTTGTCAATCGTTACTATATCATTTTGTAACTTTTTAATACGAGTGATGATATTATAATATATTCATTGCATGCTTTTTTTTTTTTTCAATTAGAACAAACTACAATACTTTTTATAAGAAGTTAAAGCAATACTAACATTTTAACCCCCTGATATTTACTAACAATTTAACTCCCTAATATTTTAAATTATTTAATAAATATATAATTTAATCATTTTATAAAATAAGTTTCTAACTCTAATTAGAAAAAAAAAAAAAGCCGTGTTATAAACTGATGAAATTGTACTTAAAAATTATTATTTTCCAAACACGCGACGTGATGGATTATTTGAAAATCTTTTGTGGTATTCTTGGCCTCCTCAAATTATCACGTTTCACATACTAAGTTTCTCGGTGTGATGATATAAAATTATTTTCTTGGTGAAAACTATATATACATTCTAATCCCCAAACTCCCTCAATTTAAAAATTGTTGATCTTGGCCTCCTCAATTTTGTAGTTTCTTGATTCCGATCCCATTGAACTAAAATCATGGCTTCGTCAATGTGTATCATACTCATGATAATAATATCCCATTGAACCAATTGAAGTTGTTCATTACTCGTGATAGAATGATAATGTTTGTTAGTTTGTATAAGGAATACAAAAAATAGCACAACACTAAAGAATGTTGAAAAGTTATTGACACTATTGATCTTTGGTAAGCATAGTTTGTTATCTGTTTTAGGAATTTGGATTCATTACTAATTTTATTTGGTCTATTATCTTTTAATTATTTTTTGCCACTCGTGTATTTATGATAATGCATGGTTAATATTTTATTACATATAACATAAAATATAATATGTTATTTTATGATAATGTAAGTTACATAAAATATAACTTAGTTGGACCATATATTTACATTCTTATCCAATAATTACTAATTACGTCTTTCTAAATAGTGAATGCAAATATCATATCAACATAAAATCCCTAACCTTGTTTCAGATTGAGGTGCTATTTATGACTTTTAATTAGTAGTTGCTGTGAAATAGAGTAATTAACGAGCTAGATATTATGTGGTAACTGATTCATTGGTCCTTCTTGATATGCTAATTTTTCTGAAGCATTGACGCATATATGAATCTTGAGTTGACTCTTCATGAAACCAATAAAATCACTATCAAATGTTAGCTCTATGCCTCTATCCTTAAAAGACTTTACCAAGTCTACGGGGTCACCACAAGCAGGAATTGAGTTTGACGCGAGAACAGTTGCATTCAATGAATTACTATATATTTATCACGCAGAGTATTGAATTATTGATACATGCACAAAAAGTGATATAAAAAATAAAAGATATTTATTAGAAGACAAAAAAAATTTATTAAAAAAAAACTTCACTATAAAATAAAAAAATATTAGTCGAAAAAGTCTAAGGAATATATAAACCCATAATAAATAATTCTGCTTGAAAGTGATTGGGTATAAATTTATTTTAATATGTTTTTAAAAATTATCTTACTGTCAATTTTAGATTTTAAATTGTACTTTTGATAATTAAAAACTAATTATTGATTTGGAATAATCATTTGATCGATCTCAACGGATTGCTTTTCAATCTTCATTATTTTTGTGTTTGGTATTATTTTCCACCCGATATTTTCCATATTGCAAGCATAAAAATCAAGAAAATATATTTGGTGGGACTGTTCTGCAGTAGCAAAGTGATAATCTAAAGAATGAAATATTTTTTATCTTTCAATTTTGTTAGGAAAAGTGGAGAATGGGCAATCTCCATTTTTAAAGCACTGCAGAGAAGAGTTTCAAATAACAAGGGGGTCTCCCAGCAAGCCCCACAAGGTATGTTTTTCTACGTTCTTTTTCTATTTTACAAAATTAGCAACTCTTCAATCTCTCAACTTTCTTGTACAGCATCCCTATATTAGAAAATTTTTCTACTATTTTTTTTTTCACTTTGTGAAATTTTCACGTAAGTGTCTCTCTAGTATAATATCCGATTTTTTTCTCCTTTTTTTCCTTAATCTTGTTTAATAAGAACTGGAGTTAATTTTATTTGTAAATTGTTCGTTTTAACAAACACGGTTCTATGTGTATGTGATTTTCAGTTTGTACACGTTGTTTCCTTTTTTAAGATGCGATTTTTGAACATTATTATAAAGCATTAGTTATAGAAATTTTTATTTTTAAGATGGTAATAATTAAATGCTACTCTTTTATACTTGCCCATTTACTTTTTCTTAAATTAACTCCAGTTCTTATTAAGCAAGATTAAGGAAAAAGGAAAAAATCGCTGATCCTTGTCTATTCTTTTTTTATCAATTTTTTGTCGCTGATCCTTCTAAGTCTTGCCTGCGTTAATTAGTTTGAACTTTTCTGTGGCATCAATGCAAAAGGTTAAACGATTGATAGTGATAAAATGAACAATAATTTTATTACGTCACTTTAATGGTGATCTTATCACTTTTCTTTTAATGATATATTATTGTTTTGCAACGGTAATATATTATTGTTTTGCAACTGATTCAATAGTCTGTGTTGGTTTTGAATTTGGGTAATTTTTGTTTGTCTTATTAGTTGTTCACCCACTGTCAATACATTTATTTCAAGTGGTCTTTTTGTATTTTCATCACCGTCGCTTATGTAAATTTTGTCCCATTTTATGATAGAATGCTGTCAAATTAGTTTATTACAAGGTTATAATGGTCATTTTTCTATTCTTATGCATTTGGCGCCAAGACACAACAGAGAGATGGTCTGCAAATTTTGCAGAAGCAGCATGGTCAAGTCTACAAATCTGCACAAGAAGCAATGTCAACTGTTGTCAGTTATTGTACTGTGGACCAAAAGGTATTATTGTATTTTAACTAACAAAGCAAACGGAAGTATAACGTTTATACACTTCAGGGGAGGTAAATGTCAATATATTAAAACATTCTCTCTAAGTGTAAGAGGAACAAACTTCAGGGGAGGTATCCAAAAATTACCCAATCACTTTTTTTCACCCTTTTGCTCAAAGCACTGGTTCTAATTTGTATAGTGTTTGCTGCTGACTTATTCCCTTAAAAAATTTACTCAATCCAAAGTCCTATACTTTAGTACTTATGTGTCTTTGCCCAACATGTTACGGATCTTCCCTGTGCTTTCAAA
Organism: Clausena lansium; assembly: GCA_030449835.1. Lineage (NCBI taxonomy): Eukaryota > Viridiplantae > Streptophyta > Magnoliopsida > Sapindales > Rutaceae > Clausena > Clausena lansium. The sequence goes on from JASUUF010000369.1 coordinate 1,564,944, forward strand.
ATCCATGTGCATAATCATTTCTTTTATAATCAGCACCTGGTGCTTATGACTCTTCCCTGACCTGAAGCCGTCCTTGGCTGTTTTCTGAGTACGGAATTGTACACGTAGCAACATTTGGAATAATCATTTGATCGATCTCGATGGATCGCTTTGCTATCTTCATTATTTTTGTTGCCTTGGTGTCTGCCGTCTTCTTGATATTATCATTGACGTTCGGTTTATCTACTGATCATTTCTTTTATAGTCTGCCAGCAGTTTCTTTTTTAGTCTTGTCGATCACTCTGGCAGCAGTGGCCATTTTAGGCTTGATTTTCTATTGTGTGAGGAGAAAGCCCAGAAGCAGAGGTACAAGTTTCTCATTTAATTGCACGATTTTGAGATTTGAATATACGTACATACATATACATATCCTAATTAAAGATTTAATTTCTTCACCATTCAGGGGAAGATTTGATGATGTTTGATTTGGATTTGAACCTGAAAGCCGACAACGTTAACGTAGAGCTTCCCGTAAACAATAAACGGACAAAAGGAAGCAAAAAGAAGGAAGTTGATCAATTGCCCTTATTCAGTTTTTCCAGTGTTTCTACTGCAACAAATAAATTCTCCGACACAAATAAGCTCGGAGAGGGTGGTTTTGGACCTGTTTATAAGGTAATAAAGACATGATTTTCTTTGGAGAAATAATTTCATTTTTAACAGAACTATAAATATGCCATTTTCAGGGAGTGTTAAAAAAAGGAGATGAGATAGCTGTGAAAAGGCTTTCAGGAAGATCTGGACAAGGATTGCGAGAGTTAAAAAATGAAGCTTCGGTGATAGCCAAGGTTCAGCACAAGAATCTTGTTAGACTTTTGGGCTGCTGCATAGATAAAGATGAGAAGATTCTGATCTATGAGTACATGCCTAACAAAAGCTTGGACTTCTTTCTTTTTGGTTAGTTTTCAATCGGCTATTTTAAAGTTAAATGGTTAACATCATCGAATTATCATTATTCTTTTAATTAAAAAATTAAGTCATTAGATACAAGTAAATCATATTATGCGGTCTACATTTTTTTGTTTTCATGCGTAATGACATCTCGTTTAATTGCTGAAAAATACATAGATCCAACCAAGCGAATGTCATTAGATTGGGGAACACGTGTTCGGATTATTGAAGGGATAGCTCAAGGGCTTCTTTATCTTCATCAATATTCCAGGGTGCGAATTATTCATCGAGATTTGAAAGCAAGTAATATCTTGTTGGATAAAAACATGAATCCCAAAATATCAGATTTTGGAATGGCAAGAATTTGTGGAGAAAATGAGTTACAATCAAATACTAGTAGGATCGTTGGGACTTAGTAAGTAAATGACACAAATCAAAATTAAAGTGATTAATTAGTTATGCATGAATTACTGATTATTATTCGTTGATTGTTGAATTACAGTGGTTATATGTCTCCTGAATATGCACTCGAAGGAATATGTTCAATTAAATCTGATGTGTTTAGCTTTGGAGTATTGTTGCTTGAGATTCTAAGCGGCAAGAAGAACACTGGATTTTATCGAACTGACTCTCTCAATCTGCTAGGTCATGTAAGTAACAATAGCCATTACACATATTCTAATTATGTTATTTAGGTGTAAATATTACATTCTTGAATATGCTCAGGTGTGGGTGAACACTTCATATTTTAACAGTGCTGTAAAGTATGAGAAAATTCAATTCGTACGAACACCCATACCTGAGCGTTTTCAATATATTCCCTATATCAAGCGTATTACTATCTAATTGCATCTTATGGTTGTTTAGGCATGGGATCTATGGACAAGCAACAGGACACTTGAGTTGATTGATGGAATATTACAAGATGAATCCTCCAAGCATATGTTTTTAAGATATGTGAACATAGCACTCCTTTGTGTACAAGAAAGTGCTGATGATAGACCCACCATGAACGATGTTGTATCCATGCTCACAAATGAAGCTGCAGCATTACTTCCACCGAAACAACCTGCTTTTTCATATGTCAGAAATACAGCGACTTCGACATCGTCCACCGGCAAGGTAGAAGATTGTTCGATCAACCAAGTGACGATTTCAATTTTAGAAGCGCGCTAATTTTTATTTTAATGTATACCGACTCCTTAATTTTAATTATGCTTGCATATTGCATTCAATCCATTGAACTCACCATTTGGTATATAGACTTGTTATTATAGGTATGGATTTATTTTATTTTTCTTTTTCTTGGGCGTATTTCAGATTATTAAATAAAAAAAAGTATTAGCCCAGATCCAAAGTTACAGGAATTTACTGGAAAAATTTGATAATATCTCCAAAATGTAGAAATAAGTTTCGAATGAGCGAGGGGTTTCATTAAATGGTTATTAATCAATTTTATTTGGATGGACTTGTTCAAATAGTTTTTAAGTAGTTTCTTTTTAGCTCACCACCCAAATTCACATCTTGAGTAAACTAAGAGGTTAAAAATCAATTTAAATTTTACCCACTCCTTAATCTTTTAGTAGCAAAAAAAGTGTTATAAGAGCGTAGTCTCCAAAATTTAGCACAATAGTTATGTAATATTTGTTCTCTCTTGCGATATATACAATAACATTAACATATTAGAAATTTGTTATACAGTGTACCTCGTCAATTTTCTCGCGACTTTCCTCGTCTCCTCTCACGGCTACGGCCTGCAAAGCAATGCTCTTTGACCTCCAGCTTATTGACTAGCAGATACTTATGTTGACTAGGAGATACTGATGAAGTGTGAACACAATAATAATAGGTGGGGTTCCTTTGACTAAGATTGTTCTATATAAATCCATACAAAAAATTTATTCCAATGTCTTCTGTAGCAAAGATTTGGAGTTCGCAAATAACATTTAATGTTGTCAATTCATAACAATGTTCTATTAATTGTGTCTACAACTTCAACGACTTTGGTTGATATGTAATAATGAAATTAAAAAGTCCTGCGTACTTCTGATGCATATCATTTCTTTTGCTAGATTCTTAACATGAAACAATGGGTATACTCTAAAAGCACCCAAAATTTCAAAAAACATATAGTTGCTATAAACATATAGTTGCTTGGGTGCTCGAGTTTTACTTTTTTTTCCCTTTTTTTTACGAAATTGTTACAATTTATATCTGTATAAATCTGCTAAAACTCTCAAAATATACTCCCACTAATATGTACGAAGAAATCTATCATTACGTATTTGAAAAAAATGAGTCCCACAGGACTCGAACCCTTTTCCTTAGGATATAGTAGATAGAAGTGCCGTTGCACTAGAAGCCCAAATAATTAAGTTTTGCTCAACTCACCTAACATTTAGACTTGAAAAAGTCAAAAGTAAATTTGGGTAGACTTGACAAACTGTGGGTTTGGGTCGCCCAAACCCAAACATAAGTTATTATTAACCATAATTTTGTGTTCGGTGGCAAAAGTAATATTAGGATAAGTAATCGTGGACTCATCAATTAGTAAAGTGAATAGTTAAAAAGTTTATCTTTAGGGGACCCTTGGGATAAAATCTTTAAAGCTAAATAATTCTTATAATAATTAATTAATTAATCTATTTATATAATTTTGTACTATATATAATTCAATTTTTCATATTAAATTATAAGGATACTTTTAACTTATATAATTCTTAAATAATTTATATATTAAATTAACTATTTAATTCATATTCAAAATATTTAGTTAAATTTTTATAAAATTATTAAATAATTATAGTATAATATTATAAATAACAATGGCTTATATAATACAATTTTTTTTATTTTTTAATAACATAAATCGTAATACTATAATGTAAATTATTATAAATTAAAATATTAAAATAAAAATATTTTTTATTTAGTATTAAGTTAGTTTTCATTTAATTTGTAACAATTGAAGTAAATTATAATTAAATAAATATTTATTTATTTTTACTTAATTTTAATAATAAAATTATGGTCACAATCTAATCTAATCCTGAATTACACCAAACACAAGATAATATTAACTATTATCCTATCCCATCCCATCCAATCCAATCTCATCCCATCTAATCCAATTTTACATACCAAACGGACCCTTATGGTACTCCAGTTAATATGGTATCTGATTTTGTAGTACATTATTTCATCATATCATCTCATCTCTAGAAAGAGCGTTATTTATGTTGGCAGTCAAAGACTCTTATTCTTTTTAGTAACAACTCTGTTTTTAGGAAATACCAATATTAAACCTTGAGTTTTATCAAGAAACTCTCTTTTCTTTTTTATTTGGTTTGGTTTGAAAAAAATATCATGATTAACCGGATTAATGGTTTTGAAATATTGATGGGGAACCACAAAAGAGGAAAGAAAAACTCGGCAGTTGGTTCCAATTTGAATCCTCAGGTCATCATGAAACAAATGTGCCCATGTCATCTATTTGCCTTTATTCTTGGCTTCCAAATTAATTATTGTTTCAAATCTTAAGACAATCCGATCAAAATAAAAAGGAAACGCACCAATTCTTAAACCAAAACCGAACCAGCTGCTTCAAGTTCGAGCCTAATTGGGCTTTTTGCGTTTTAAAAAGAAAAATAGAGTAGAAGAGGAGAACAGAAAGAACTGAAAAGGCAGAACACTATAAATAAAGGAAGTTAAAGATAAAGGATAATTTGAACTAAACTCAAGTAAAAAATTACAAAGTTACAACATCAACCATTGCAACCCAAAACTCTTGAGAAGAAATAGAGCAAGCCAATTAGATTCTTCAAATTTGTGAACAGCGTAAGGCAAGAAATGAAGTGAGGAGGGTGTCAACTGTGGCAGTGCTTTTGCTTCACTTGTTTAATTTAGGGTTGGCGGTTTTTATTTTTTCAATTTGATTTGCCTTTTTTTTTTAAAAAAAATTCCAAAGGCCCATATCCTGACCCATTATTTACAGACTTTAGATTTTGGAGCCCATATCGATAATTTCATCATGTGGGCTGGGCTTTAGGCTTTTTTACCCACCCTAAATTCAAGGTGATTAAAATTGAAAGAGTCTTTATCAATATTATTAGAAAATTAATCTTACAAATTGTATACTAAACGATTGATCTTACAAATTTATAATTAATGATCCAAAAGATTACTTCACCAATTTAATCTTAAAATACTGATTAGGGATCTTCATGGAGCGCTTTTTATTGTTCATTATCATTTCTGTTTCTGTATCTCTCGTAATATTCTTAATTTTTATAATACTTTCAATTAGGGACCTGTTGTTTTTAAACTTGTTGACTTAATTGATTAAATTTCAATCAGTTAAATTATTATGTTTGCTTTATTTTCAACTTTTGGTGAAAATTTCTAATCATTAAGTTATTAAGTTAATGAGAATTTTTTTTAACTTTTTATTTAATCTAAAAAGTGTCAATAACTTCATTAAAAGAAATTATCTAAAATATTCATATTTAATTAATTTAATTTTATTCCTTATTTAAATAAAACTTACTAATTAGTATTACTATTTATCTTTATAACTTGTGATAATATAGTAGTATTTTTTTATTTTTTTTCAAATTAGCACTATTTATCTTCATAATTTAGCTTTTTATTTAATCTAAAAAGTCTAAATAGCATCATTAAAAGAAATTCTCTAAAGTATCCCCTATCTAATTAAAAAGTTTGAATAATATCATTAAAAGAATTTTTCTAAAACATCCTTATCAAATTAATTTATTTTCATGGTTACCTAAATAAAACTTACTAATTAACATTAATATTCATCTTTATAAATTGTGATAATATAGTAATATATTTTTATTTTTTTTATTCTCTTATTTTCTTCAAATTATCTAGCACTTTTTTTGTCATTTCTGACTCCAGTGAGACTATTGTTTGCAACGGAAGAGAAGGGTGTTTCAGACATGAAATTACTAATTTCTGCTGGGATAGAAGTAAACTTACTGTTGGAGCAATCTATGAAGAAGTATTTGACAACATGTAAGGGATATTTGCTCGGAGGTGGTTGGAGGATAGGTCTAACAAATGAACACCAGTAATTATGGTTCCTGCAAGCTCTCTAGGAGATTATGTAAAAGATTTAGTGATTTACGAAGAAAGATTGGCACTAACTTCCCAAATCCAATTTCGTATTTCCCCGGATAGTGTTATTTGAAAGACTATCTATACTTAAAGCCACGCTGAAAGTGTGGCATAGAATTTGAAGTGATGGGTTATCAGACAAGTCAAGTGGCTCTAAGTGTTGGCACCTGCAATAGCTTTTCTGAAAACTTCCCGCACAACGAACACGAACTGAGAACCAAGGTGGCCAAATTTGAGAAATTAGCCAAAAACTCTGGAACTGGAGGCGCCAGATTAGTAAATGTCAAATGAAAAGTAACCAACCTTGTCAAGCTTGAAATCTCATTAGGAGTCAGGCCTACGAAGCCATCATTATAAAGATTCAGGTAAGTCAAATTTGTGAGGTTGGCCAACCTGGATGGTATTTGGAATCTGTAGAAGAGAGTGAAACCCAAATTGAGGCTTTGCAGATATTGAAGACTGAAAAGGCCCGATGCGTTTTCAAGTCTGCCGATGAGTATTGGTCCCGCGCTCAAGTCGAGACCAATAACTTTGACCAGCCTCATCGCACTCTGCCGCGCTCCAGTTGTGGTGCTTTGACTTCACTGACTCAGTTTTGCTGTGACAAAATATATCATCTGCTGATTTGGATGTGCTGATATGGCAGAGAGTTAGACTGGTGAATAGCTGTGCAGTTAGCTATTAGCTGATGTGGCGGAGGAATCTATGCTGTTAATACAACTGTATCAAGTAGTTATGAAAATGACAGCTGGCTTGCTATGATTGGTTAAAGAATGAATTTGTTAACCATTTAGTTGAGAAATGTATAGTTAGTTATTTAGCTTTGCAAGTTTGTATAAATAGAGCTTAACGAGCTCAGAATGTGTGTGATAAGAATCTGCTCCAATAAAATCATTTTAGTTCTTCCAGATATTTCTTAAGAATTTTCTCATTGATTTTCTTTCGATCCAAACAAGATTTAAATCTTCAATATGGTATTAGAGCCACCGAATATGGCAAACTCAACCAACACACCTTCTTCTTTAGTTTCTATAAATTTTATTCAACCTGTCAAACTTGATCGATCTAACTATCTTGTATAGAAAGCTCAAGTTCGAGCTTCAATCACAGCCAATGGACTCGAATGATTTATTAATGGTGAAAGTGTGTGTCCAAGTCGTTATCTTACTGGATCAGTTGGTGAAACTAGTAGATCTGAAGGTCAAGCTTCATAGAGACAAGAGAATCCAGAGTATATTACTTGGATGAAGACAGATAAGCTCCTACAGAGCTGGATGCTATCATCTATGGTTGACAATGTGCTGATAATGGTGATTAACTGCGAAACTTCCCTTGAGCTGTGGGAGATGCTTGCTGAAATTTTCATGTCTCTGTCAAAAGCAAGGTATATGCCTTTGAAAATGTAAATTCAAACAGTTAAGAAAGGCTCTCTCTCTATGAGTGATTACTTCAACAAAGTGAAGAAGATAGCTGATGCTATGGCTATTGGAGGTAATGCACTATCTGCTAATGAACTGATCATGCATTTACTCACTGGTTTAGATGATAGTTATGAATCACTTATAACAAATATCCTGACTAGACTTGAGAAAGAGAAACTCATTGTAGAGGAGGTACATTCAATGATGTTGATCCATGAAACTAGACTAGAAATGAGTAGAGGAAAATTACAAAATGAGGTCATGCATGATATGAATGCTAACTTTGCACAAAAAGGTCAGATGTATGGAAGATCTGGATATAGAGATCAGAAGAATGGTAATATTGGAAATTTTGGAGGATATGATGAAAATAAGAGTGCTATCAGTGGTGGATCTAGTACTGGAAAAGATATTATTTGTCAAATCTATTTCATTCCTGGTCATGGAGCTTACAAATGTAAAAATAGGTTAATCAAGGATTTGTGCCTAGGAACAGAGGCTATGGTGATTTCAGACCTAGAGGAAGAGGCAAGAATTTCAGATCTTTTGCTGGAAACAATCAAAATGTGTTTGGAAGAGGTGCAGGTTTTATTAATGGTACTGGTTTTGGATCAAATTATCCAAGGCCAAATGGACCTTTCTATGGTTATATGGCTTATCAGAATCCAAATTTCATGTATCCACCAGAGAGCTCTCAGATTCAAGGAGGTTACGGATACTGTAATGGTGTACCTTATGGAATGCTAGTAGTCAGGCATACTATTAATACTAGAATTCCATATAATACCTCTGCTTTTACACCAGTGGTAAACTTTAGCAGTGTTGATGATCCTGCTTGGTATATTAACTCAGGTGTAACTAATCATGTAGCAAGGGATGCAAGTATTTTCTTTCACTCTATTATCTATAAAGGTAATGAAAAATTATATATTGGAAATGGAATGGGATTGCCTATCTGTCATGTTGGATCAGTTGTGATTCAATCACTTTCTGCTGAACATGTTTATTTGCATCAAGTTCTACATGTACCTTCAATTACCAAAAATCTTATTAGTGTATCTAAGCTGCTAGATGACAATAATGTACTCATTGATTTTCAATCTCATGCATGTTTTGTTAACGCCAAGAACACAGGGATCACATTGCTCAAGGGGATTGCTAAAGGAGGATTATACCAAGTTGAAAGTTTGGCAGCAGTCTGTTATGATCCAAATTCTTTTCAGTCTATGTCTAGTTTGTCAAATTCAGTCTCTTATTCAATAATGAGTCCAGAGTCAATGTTTGGTCAGCTGAGTTCATCTTATGCTCAGATTCTTAATCAGTCAGATGTTAATCTCTTTCAAAATTGTAAAAACAGTTTCTCATTCAATAAAACTCCTTCAATGGCTTTTGTTGCTTCCACAATAGTTGATTATAATCTGTTGCGTAAAAGAATAGGACATCCAACTGTTCATGCTCTTAAACAAATCATGAACTGCATGGATTCCACATTCACATTAAACAAATCAATACCACCTCAGTTTTGTGAAGCTTGTCAATTTGGCAAATGCCATATGCTGCATTTTCCTTCTATAGAAACATCAGCTACTCAACCACTTGAACTTCTTTATGCTGATCTTTGGGGACTAGCACCCATTTCTTCTTCTCATCTCAGGGTTATCATTACTACCTTTCTATTCTAGATGATTATACTAGATTCACATGGATATTTCCCCTCACAAATCATTTTAGTTCTTCCAGATATTTCTTAAGAATTTTCTCATTGATTTTCTTTCGATCCAAACAAGATCTAAATCTTCAATATGCTGATATAGAGAAATGGTCTAACATGAAGTTGTTCATTTGGAGTAACAACAATTGTTGATCGCTCTGACATTGGCTAGAAACCAAAACCAAATAGATCCCAAAATAGTTGGCTAAAAAGGGTATCAAGAAAGCCATGATAAGAGTAAAATTGATCTCATGATTGGTTTAGTAATAGCTGAAATGAAACTTGTGAGTTGTGATGTATTCCTATAGCAGGGCCAAGTTCTGAGGAAATTATACCACAAGGTATAAATTAATTGGAAAGCAGCTGACCAAGGAAGGCTTCACGTCATAATGGAAGAGTAGTAAACACCATGTTGATTATTCCATAGGGATGGGAAAGCTGATAGTAATCATGCTGTTCACTTTTCAGCACAAAGAAAATAAAACAGAGTCAGTTGGCCAAGGGTGTGGCCAAGTGATTTTTAAGAAGTTTATTTGATTGGTTATTCGAGTTCAAATTCTATGGTAGGTAAGGAGTTAAAATTTGATTTGGGCTTTACCCATCCTTTCACCTTTTTATCGTGTCAGTTTTCTTGTGCAAGAAAAGTACAATATTAACATACAAATTTATTTGAGAATTTTGAAAATTAAAACTAGTAATTATTATACTAGAAGATATATCATGGATGAAATGGTGTATTAAAAATCTATTAAGAAATGAAGTGGTAACTAAAGATTTTTTCTGATAGGTTAAATATTATAATTATTCTCTGCCCACCCCTTTCTTTTAAAATCTATAATAAAAAAATAAAATAAAAAATTTTAAGATAGTCCTTTCAGAAAAGAAAATAGCAATACATGTCGAAGTGTGATCTGTGAAACGAATTCCAGAAAAGTCTGATATGTTGGTTGGTAACTAAGATCATGTATGACTCGTTGATTAAAGAGTATATTAAGTGAAGATGACATACATGTAATGTCAGCCACTTGCATAAGAAAGCCATGTTTAGATCATGTGTTTTCACTTACAAATACGACATTAATGGATGCCCTTTTAGTTACTAAAACAACTTACGAGTTGAGCACATGATTTCAAGCCATTACATTTAGTTACTTTGAGAGGAAAAATTCTGGGTTTGTTGCATATAGTTAGTGATTAAGGGGTTTTTTTAGAACTCTAAGAAACATTATATAAGGTCTTAATGGATGTTGTTAAGATCATTCTTTTGCTTGTTACTTCGTCTTAAGACTTGTAGCTTGTACTCAGTGAAAGGAATAAAATTGTTGCTCTGTTCTTCAGTGGGTGTAGGCTATCTCTAAGCCGAACCACTATAAAATTGTGCCTCTATGTCTCTGTTTCTGGATGATTTTAAGTGTGTGTTGATTAATTGCTATTTCTAATACATAAATCAGAGAGTTTAGATTGTTCTTGGGGAATCTTGATCGATCATTTATTGACTAAGGCTTAACAAATTGGTATCAAAGCTTTAATATCTTATTCTTGTTTGAAGAAATGGCAACCTCTAAGTTTGAGGTGGAGAAATTCATTGGTGAAAACAATTTTCACCTCTGGAGGCTCAAGATGAGAGCACTACTAGTTCATCAGGGACTTGAGGAGGCCTTGGGAGAAACTAAATCAGGAAAGAAACCCAGCAAACTCAATGACAGTGATTTGCAAGATGCTCTTGATAAGGCTTATAGCACTTTCATTTTGAGCCTTGGAGATGGAGTCCTTATGGAAGTGGGAGATCAAACAACAGCAGCAGACCTCTGGAAAAAGCTGGAAGATTTATATACCAAGAAGTCTTTAACTAAAAGACTTTGTAGTAAGAAGAGGTTCTATACTCTACAAATGGAGGAGGGCAGTTCATTAACAACTCATATTTATAACTTCAACATCATCATTCTTGATCTTGAAGATATCAATGTTAAACTAGAAGATGAAGACAAGGCAATAATCTTAGATTACATTCATTCAGATCTGTGGGGACCTTCACATATTGTTTCTTTTGGTGGGGCAAAATATTTCCTTTCATTAATTGATGACTACTCTATAATGGTTTGGATTTATGTCTTAAAGAGTAAGGATGAAGTCTTTGAAAAGTTTAATCAATGGAAGGCATTGGTTGAAACTCAAACTGGTAGAAAAGTAAAGAGGTTAAGGATTGACAATGGTTTAAAATTCTGTAATCAACATTTTGAGATGTTCTGTAATCAGAATGGTATTGCTAGGCATAAGATAGTAAGAAACACTCTAAGTAAAATAGTCTTACTGAGAGGATGAATAAAACCTTGATGAACAAGGTCAGATGCTTGCGGATTTATTCTAAACTTCCTCAAATTTTATAGGCAGAAACTTTAATGGCTGCAAGCTATTTAGTAAATAGAAGTCCATCTAGTGCTTTGAACTTAAAAACACCTGTAGAAATGTGGTCAGGAAAAGCAACTAATTATTCAAACTTGCAGGTTTTTAGCTGTCTTGCTTATGCACATGTAAAGCAAGAAAAGCTTGAGCCTAAAGCTCAGAAGTGTGCTTTCTTGGGATACCCTGAAGGTGTAAAAGGTTATATACTTTGGTGTACTGACTTAAAACCACCAAAGTGTATAATCAGTAGAGATGTCACCTTTAATGAATTAGATATGCTATGCAAAAGTCATGATCAGAGGCTTACTGATGACAAAGAAGATTCTAGTTCAGACGAGCAGCATTTTAAAGTAGAGTTTATTGGAAAGCCTGTTGAAATCCTTAATGAGAAATCACCAAAGGAGGGAGATTAAAGCACCAAAGAGGTATGCATATGCAGATCTAATTGCATATGCTCTAACAGCAGTTCATGAGCTGAATCAAGATGAACCTAAACCTATAAGAAAGCTGTTTCAGGCAAAGATGCAGATAAATGGATTAGAACAATGAAGGAAGAGATGAAGTCACTGAATAAGAATGGTACTTGGGAGCTTGTAATAAAACCAAAAAAATAGAAGGTGGTAGGCTGTAAATGGATTTATAGAATCAAGCAAGGCATACCAGGTGTTGAACCCAAAAGGAATAAAGCTAGGCTTGTAGCCAAAGGCTTCACTCAAAAAGAGGGCATTGACTTCACAAAGGTTTTTTCACCTGCGATCAGACATGCCTCAATTAGAATTATCCTATTACTTGTGGCTATGAACAACATACATCTTGAACAAATGGATGTTAAAACAACATTCTCACATGGGGAGCTGTAAGAACAGATAGTAATGGCTCAACCTAAAGGCATTATAGACAAAACAAAGGCTGATTGGGTGCGTTTCTTAAGGAAATCACTCTATGGCTTAAAGCGATCACCCAGACAATGGTACCTCAGATTTGATAGCTTTATGATGAAGCTAAGTTTCTAGAGATGCAGTCTAGATTGCTATGTGTATTTCAAAGAAGATGCTGAAGAAATGATTTATCTGGTGCTGTATATTGATGATATGCTTATTGCTGGTAAGAGCATGAGTCAAATTGACTTACTAAAACAGAAGCTTAGAGGGGAGTTTGAAATGAAGGACCTTGATCCAGCTAAAAGGATTTTGGGAATGCAGCTGATCAGGAACAGAGAATCTGGTGTTTTGTTTCTTTCTTAGGAAGAGTACATCAACAAGGTGCTTGATAAGTTTGGAATGGTTGATTCAAAACTAGTTCAAACACCCTTACCATTTTGCTTTAGATTATCAGAACAATAGTGTCCAAAAACTGATGTTGAGAAATCTGAAATGATAAAAATACCTTATGCAAGTGCAGTAAGATGCTTGATGTATGCTATAGTGCTTACCAGGCTTGATATAGCATATGCTTTCAGAGTAGTGCCAATCCTGGGAGGGAACATTAGAGAGCTGAAAAGTGGATACTTAGGTATCTAAGGGGGACTTCTGGACATAGATTGATGTACGGAGGACAAAGGCAAGATAGCAACTTAATTGTTGGTTATGCAGATGCAGATTATGCAGGGGACTTGGATAGAAAGAGGTCTCTTACAGAATATCTGTTCACTTTCAAAAATTGCATTGTGAATTAGAAAGCTTAGTTACAGAGTATAGTTGCCTTGTCAACTACTGAAGTAGCATATACAGCTGCTGCAGAAGCTATTAAAGAAGCAACATGGTTAAAAGTCATGTTAAAAGAGCTTGGAACTGATCAAAAGTATGTGGTGATTAATTTTGACAGCTAAAGTGCTATATGTTTGAGTAAAAATCAAACTCACCATGAAAAGACTAAACATATTGACATCAAGTTTTATTTTGTTAGATTGGAAGTTTCTAAAGCAACTGTGAAGCTTCAGAAAATCCATAAAGAAGTGAATGCTGCAGACATGTTAACCAAATCTGTACCAGCAACTAAGTTTAAGTTTTGTTTAGACTTAGCTGGAATCTGTGCAAAATAATTTACAGAGGATTGAAGAGAAGAGCAACAGGTTCAAAGAGAGTTTCAAGCTCAAGGTGGAGACTATTGAAGTGTCAGCTGTGAAATTGAATTTTAGAAAAGTCTGATATGTCGGTTGGTTACTAAGATCATGTGTAACTTAACGGTTGACGAGTATATTAAGTGAAGATGACAGACAAGTAATGTCAGCCACTTGAATAAGAAAGCCATGTTCAAATAACGTGTTTTCACTTATCAAATACGGCATTAATGGATGTCGTTTTGGTTACTAAAACAACTCACGAGTTGAGCACATGATTTTAAGCTGTTAAAGTTAGTTACTTTGAGAGGGAAAATTCTGGGTTTGTTGCAACAAACCCAGAATACAGCTGGTGACTGAGGGGTTTTTCTGGAACTCTAAGAAATGTTATATAAGGTCTTAATGGTTGCTGTTAATATCATTTTTTTGCTTGTAACTTCTTCTTGAGACTTGTATCTTATACTTAGTGAGAGAAATAAAATTGTCGCTCTGTTCTTCAATGGATGTAAGCTATCTCCAAGCCGAACCACTATAAAATTATGCCTCTTTGTCTCTATTTCTGGTTAAGTGTATGTTGATTAATTGCTATTTCTAATGCATAAATTAGAGAGTTTAGATTGTTCTTGAGGAATCTTGATCGATCATTTAATTATTAAAGCTCAACAATACCTTTAAGGAGAGCTTTCGAGAACCTTAATAAATCTTTCAAACAATCTCCTAGAGAGCTTACAAGAACCTTACTTTATTTCTAATGTTCGTGTCCTAGATCTACACTGCAATCGTATCCCTTACATTTCACCAAATACTTTCTACCTGGATTTCTTCAATAATAATTTTATATCCATCCCAGCTAACATTGGTAATTTCATGTCTGAAACTGCCTTATTTTGCGCTACAAACAATAGTCTCACTGGGGCCATCTCGAAATCTATATGCAAGGCTACCTATTTTCAAGTTCTTGACTTATGAAACAACAATTTGAGTGGTACAATTCCATGTTTAATCACTAAGAGTAGCACCACTCTTGGTGTTTTAAATTTAGGGATAAGCCACCTCAATGGCACTCTTTCTAGTACAATTCCAGGAAATTGTAGATTGCAAATTCTAGATCCCAATGGAAATCAACAAGAAGGAATGGTTCCAAAATCTCTTGTCAATTGTAATATGTTGGAGGTTTTAAACTTAGGGAACAACTAGATAAATGATAAATTCCCATGCTGGTTAAAGAATGCCTCTAGTCTAAAAGTTCTAGTTTTTGTTAGATATCTAAGAGACCAAAGACTAATGAGAGAAAGCCAGTTTAGAGACTGCAAAAGATATCTTTTATTGAACCACAAAATCATTTATTTATACAGCATAATAAAAACTAAATTGCAGAAAAATCTACTACATGTTGAGTATAACGACTAAGTGCCAAAAAATTAGCATAAAGAAGTGGTCATAATCCTAAAGAATAGCAATAAATAAAACTGATTTAGCTTCATGATTCATGCTAGTCAACACTCCTCCTTGACTCTGGAGCTACATACACCAAGCTTCTACCTCAAGAATTCATATCTAATCTTTGAAAGTGCCTTTGTTATGATGTTAGCACTTTGATTTTATGTTTTACAGTAGATTAGCTGCACTTCTCCTTCCCTTTGTACCTCTTTTAGAAAATAAAACTTTATCTTGAAGTGTTTTGTTTTGCCATGAAACACTAGATTATTAGTAATTGAAATTGCAGATTGACTGTCCACAAATATTTGTGTGCCTTCTTGTTGTTCTATATGCAAATTTATCATGAGTTTCCAGATCCAAAGGACTTGATTCATAGCAGCAGCAGCAACTACTATATACTCTACTTCTATTGTGGATTGAGCTATGATTTCTTGCTTCTTAGAACACCATGAAAAAATTCCAGAACCAAAGCTAAAGCAGTAACCTGAGGTGCTTCTCATATCATCAACACATCCAGCCCAATCACTATCAGAATATCCATGGAGACTGAAGTTTTTAACTTGGCTGAACCTTATTCCATAATCAATTGTGCCTTAACATATCTGAGAATTCTTTTTACTGTTTGAAAATGAATTTCACTAGCACAATGTATACACCCTGATAGCAAACTCGATGTATGCATGATATATGGCCTCGTTGCAGTTAAATACATTAGGCAGCCTATTAGGCTCCTGTACAGCCTTTCATCCACCTTTTCAGCTCCATCTTCCCTGCAAAACTTCTCTTTTTGATTCATTGGAGTTGCAGTTGGCTTGCACTCTTCCATGTTGAACTTAGGACTTCCTTTGCATATTTTTGCTGGCATAGAAATATTTCATTTTGCTTTTGATGTACCTGCATACCAAGGAAGAATGTTATCCTCCTAAGATCTGTCATTTCAAAGAAATCTTTCATTTCTTCTTTAAACTTGTCAATCAACTCCTTACTACTTCCTGTAATAAGTAGATCATCAACATACAGAGATACAACAAGTATTTTGTCATCAGCCTTCTTGATATATAAAGTAGATTCACTCAGACTTTTTTCAGAGTCTAAGTTCACCAAGCGTGTGTCAATTCTGCTATACTAGGACCTTAATGCCTGTTTTAAACCGTACAAGGCTTTTTTTAATCGATATATTTCTCCTCTTGTCCTTGAAAAACAAACCTTTCTGGTTGCTCCACAAAAATTTCTTCCTCCAAGTATCAATTCAAAAAGGCTGACTTGACATCCATATGGTGTATAACCCAACCTTGTTGTGAAGCAAGAGCCATCAACATCTTTATGGTATCCAACTTGGCAGCCGGGGTAAAAGTTTCAGAAAAATCTACCCCAAACATCTAGGCATATCCCTTAACAATAAGTCTTGCCTTGTACTTGTTTACAGAACCATCAAGATTGAGCTTGGTCTTGTAAACCCACTTGACTCCTATAGCTTTCTTGTGTTCAGGTCTATCTACCAACTTCCATGTCTGGTTCATTTTAATCATCTTTAGCTCCTCCTTCATTGTAGCTATCTACTTCTGATCAGTTGCAGCTTCTTTATATCCAACAGGCTTTATTACAGTAATATTACACCTCTGATAAATGTCAGAGAGTGATCTGGTTCCTCTAACATGTTCATCATCCGTATCATCATTCTTCTCCTAAACCTCAAGCTTCTTGTCATTCTCCCAACTCTAGTTATCTAAGTCAAAGAATTGAACATCCTTACTGACTATTACTTTGTTGCTTTGTGGCAAGTAGATCCTGTAGGCTTTTGAAATTGAGCTATAACCTACAAAAATCCCAGATTCTGCCTTTTTGTCTAATTTGTCTCTCTTAACTTGAGGGATGTAAGAGAAACATAGGCAACCAAATGTCTTCAGATTAACCAGCTTTGGTTTGTAGCTATACCTTGCGTCAAATGGAGTCTTTTTCTGCAAAGCTTTTGTTGGCAATCTGTTTAGTAGAAAAACTGCAGTATTTACAGCCTCAGCCTAAAATTTCTTTGGCAGCCCTTTGTCATGATGCAAGCACCTTGTCATCTCCATAATTGTCCGGTTCTTCCTCTCCATAAGACCATTCTGGTGAGGAGTGTAAGGTGCTGTCAACTGATGTTCAATTCCTACATCTTCACAAAACTTGTTAAATTTTTTAGAGGTCTATTCAGTTCCATTATCAGACCTGATCACCTGCATTTTGCATCTGCTTTGAGTTTCATGAAGATGTCGGCAACTTTAGATTTAAGCTTTATAAAATAAATCCAACACATTCTTAAGTAATCATCTAAGAAAGCAATATAATACTTACTGCCATCCAAAGATGGTGTTTTCATTAGTCCTTCCACATTTGTGTGTATTAATTGGAACCTCTAGGTAGCCCTTCAAGCCTTGTCTTGTTGAAAAGGAATCCTAGTTTGCTTCCCATACTGACAAGCAGCATATTTAGGAGGCTTCTCCTCTAATTCAGGCAAGACTTTTGACAAGATTTTTCTTCTTCATGTAAAGTAGAGCATCGTGATGGAAATGCCCCAATCTCTTGTGCCAAAGCACTATATTGCTATCTTCTTTATGTACGACAGCCTGCTCTTCTTTCATCAAATCTAAGGTAAAGCTTTTACCTTTCATTTGAACTTTGAACACCTCTATGCCTTTTGTATCTTTAATCACACAGTTTTTGTCTTCAAACAACACCTTATAGCCTTTTTCCAATAACTGAGTAACACTCAAAAAAGTTTTAATTTAGTTCAGGAACATATAAAACATCAGTAATTAACTTCAAACCTGTATGGCCTTCAATCGCTACTGTTCCTTTGCCTTTTACTACAATGCGTGCTCCATTTTCAATTCTGACTTTCGAAATAGCGGTCTTGCCAAGCTATCTGAAGAGCTCTCAATCATAAAATGATGAAATAACGCATCAAGCTCAGAGACTTATTCCTTGACAATTAGATCTGGGTTTATCGAGTGTAACAAAACCACATAATGGCTTTTCATACTGTAGATGTTTAGGAAAGAAGTATATTTGCAAACTGGCACTTTCAGCTGACATTTATTCTTTTTGTTATTTTCAAGTATTCTGTGAAATTTGACTAATTTGAGCACTTGAAATGTGACTAAGATTTTTTGTTATGTTTTCTTATTTTATATTTTGGACTTTGTTTGATATTCTGGGCTCTAGGGTTGGCAAAATCCGGTTCGGGTCCGGGTTTTGCCCACCTGGTCCGGGTTTTGAAGCCCGGATTTTTATATTTTATACTATTATATATGTATTTTTTTAATTTAAAATTTTTAATTTTTTAATTTGTTTTAATAAAATTAGACATGAAAATATGAACATTAAATGTTTAAAATTTTAAATATATATAATAAATGGATTAAATAAATATTATTATTGAAAAATATATATATTATAATTATTTTATTTTATAAAATCCGGGTTCCGGGACGGACCCGGGCTTTTCAAGTGATACCCGGGACCGGCCCACCCTCATCTCCGGTCCGGATATTACCCGGCCCGCATTGCCCGGGTCCAGTCCGGGCGGGTATTTTTGCCATCCCTACTGGGCTCTTTCCATAACAAGCATGAATAGTACCAACAAATAATGTTTTATTTTTAATAATATTTTGGGCTATGTTTTTATTATTTCATTTGAACACTTGAAATTTTTTTTATGTTTTTTGTTTTTTTTTTTATTTTCTTGAAATAATATTTATGTTTCATATTAAAAAGAAGTAAAAAAAAAAAAGCACTTTTGATAAAAGTACTTTGATAATTATCGTCAAAAACACTTTTGATAATAACAGGTAAAAGCATCATAAATCTAATCAGGATATTGAGAATGAAACATTAACATATTTGTGCTTTTTAAAATTAATTTAGTAATAAATATGAAAAAAAATCTAACATAAAGGGTAAATTTGACCAAATAAAAAAGGGCAAACCAAGCAAGATAAATTAAACTCCCTTACTCTTCTTTTCTGCTCTTCTCTTTTCCCCTCCTCTGTTCTCCTCTCATTTTTTGCAACCAAACGTGGTCTTAAGGTTTTGAGAATTCAACCCAAATGGGTTTAAAAGTTAGTTTAGTTCGGTTCAAGTTCAAATTCGAATCAAGTTATACACTATTAGAAAAAAGGTCCTTTATAACGGTTATTACCCGTCATCTGGCATATGGCATAACGGTTGAGTGACCGTCATTGATTCTGGTGTCAAGAAAATTTAATGACGATATTTTATATGTCATGTTAAGCATGGCATATTATCAATTACAATTCTATCATTATTACTTTGAAGGAAAACTTTCACGCATGACTAATATCTGTCATAAACATTTTTCATTCATGATTGTCGTATATCATATAAACATGGCATATTTAATTGGAAATAATAAAATTATTTAATTATTTTAATTAAATAATAATTCCTTAAAATTGTTTAAAAGTTGGCGGGAATTAATGAAAATATTTTAATTATTTGGCGGAAAATAATGAAAATGGTGGCACTTTTTCTTCATTAATTTTTTGGCGGGAATTCACAAAATTGGCGCCAATATTTTTTATCAAAATTTTTGGCGGGAATTAATGAAAATGGTGCAATTTTTTTTATATTATTTTTTTTACAGGGATTAATTGAAATATTAAATAATAATAATAATAATAATTCATATATATATATATATATATATATATATATATATATATCTATATTATATATAATTCATAGATAATAATTCTCAAATCCATCCACAAGTTTCATAAATTATAATTCAGTTATGAAATAAAATAAATACAACAATTATAGTTAAATAAATGCATCATCAGTTCTTAATTTGTTTCCCAGCATAACAATTACAATTCTTAAAACTACTCTTCTTGAATCAGTCATCTGAATCAACTAGCAACATCACCTAAAAGTTACAACACCGCCTGAATCAACCATCTCAATAAACCAGCAACATCAACTGAATTAAATGCACCTGGAATTAACATCAACACAACAAGAGCAATCTTGAATCAACACCAAGAACAGAACAAACTGCCATCAATGCCACAAAACCAAACAGTCTCATACTGCCATCAAATGCAACTAACATATGCAACATAACCAAATGCAAGTGAAATTAATTATTGAGAACAACAAATAAACCAAACCAAACGACACTAGATTCACACTTCTGGTAGTTAAACTAGATGCAGTGTTTAATTAAACTAATTGTAGTCTCGTACTAACATTGCATTCAAAATTCCAAAAAGGCAGTATAATTTTCTTATATTTACATAAATTTAAAGCAATAGGATTGAGTCCCTACTTTTACAATACATGAACAAAACATGTAAACTGATACAAATTACAAACTATCAAGTATTAGCAATGAGTAACTAGTTTAAAATATTAATAAATAATTAAAGAACTTTCAAGTATATACCCAACCTCCACACCTCTAGGGAAGCAAAATGAAGGAAGATCCTTGTTTTTAAGGGACAACTGTTTTTCTTGGGGGTACACAAATAAGACCTGAAAGTAAAACACATGAAAACAAATTCAAAACTCACTTTCAAATATCTACAAATCCATAAATTTCAACTTCAAATAATACCCACCTGAGGCTCACTATCTGGTTCTACACGAGAATAATTCTGGTAATTCAGTGCACTTTGCAGTTTTCCATGAAATTCAGACTTTCTGGCAAAACATTGCCTCTCCAGAGCCTTAGGATGAAGTCCAACAACTACCATGCTCTCAAAAAGTCTAGTTGGCTCTTTCAAGGACCTGTGATCTTGCAAACCTAAATAAGAGATTGTTATGAAACACAAAAGCAAAACTTCTAGATAACACAATTCACAAAAAGATATGAACCAAATGTCTTGGAGCATCAAGCATCATAAGAGCATCAGACTATAAAAATTATAAATTAATATAAATTAAAAAGATTTCAGTGATGACTAAACAAGCAACAGCTTTGATAGATAATAAGCAATAAAAGCTGGGACTAAAGACTGAAGAAACGTTAACTATCCATTCGCTGAAAGTCTTCATACAGAAAATAGTGGCATAATCAGCAAGAGATTCATTATAATGAAAATGCATACCAAGTATTTTAACTGAAAGCTTGGCCATTGACGTTTTTGGGTAGTTAAAACTTCTGGATTATAAGTTCCAGTTTTCCGCACTTCAGGAAAATGCAAGAAGCCTTTTAGAACTCTTGTAACATAGCGCTGTAGTTTCTGGAGCTCGCTATCATCATTCGCTTCTTTTGATGAAATTACCACAGACGGCCTTGGAGATAAGTAGCGGTGGCGGCTGCGGCTGCAGTAGCAACAGCTCTTGCCACATCTTCTGTGATCTGCATGAAAAATGAAGCAACCCATCCAAGGCTGCCAGCATCTTCATTCTTAGTCATCCCAAAAACAGCAACAAAGAATTAAGCACTGTCAATAATGATCAACAAGAAATGCAACCATCATTGAATGGTTTAATTAATATTTGAGCAAGCAACTAATTAATCATGAAAAAAATATTAACTAGATAAAAAAATGGAGAGAGATATAAAACCAAATAGAAGACAACACTATATAAGGACTGAATGGCAATTCACACATAAAAAACCAACTGTTTTATTTAGAAAAACAAAAGCTAGATTAAATACGTATTTAAACTCTAATATCATTTAAAAAAGCCTAAACCAAGTACTACAACAAAATTAAAGTAAAGAAAGATGTCTAATAGTATCCTAAAGCTAAACCTAATTAAAACCCAAAGCCAAAAATTACTCAGTACCTAAGTTGGAGTCAGCCAATTCAATCTTCGTCATCCTTTTTAAAAAAAGTCGGGCCCCAAACTAAAGCAAATAAACTCACACAACCTTTTAATTTCGCAAAAGGTTACCAAATTACTCATCATGAATGCAAAAAGCGATATATGCATCAACAAAATTTAACAACAAGAGCTCCTGTTTTCATCAATTAACATACCCGAAGCCGTACGAGCAATGCCTTGAAAAGGAATGATTCCACCAATACCCACCAATACCGAATTTTTCCTGTTAAAAAAAAAGAAGAAAGAAATCCCCAAAATCAGTTTCAAAAATCAAAATGATCAACCGATCCTAATCTTATAATCCCAAATAAAAAAGTAATTAAGGAAAAAAATTAAGTAATGGTAAATAAGAAAATAAACTGAACACAGCTTAGTAGTACTCACCTTCACTGGCGCGACAGCAATGATGGATGACGGTAGGAGATGAGCGGTGGCTGATGGAGGTGGATACTTGAATCGTGGATGAGTGACAATGGTGGCTGGCCGGCCGGCTCTGGCTGCATTAATCGTTAAGATGGTGGTGGCTGGCTCCGTGAGTGACGATGGTGGCTGGCTAGATGCTTCAATCGTGAGCGAAGGCGGTGAATACTTCAATCGTGAGTGGGTGAGGATGGTTGCTGGCTGGAAAAGTGACGGTGGTGGCTGACTAGAAAAGTGACGTGTCAGGGAATTTTGAATCTCACCCCAGATGCAAGTAAAAATATTAAGTAAATAATAATAAAAAATAAATAGAGAATAAAATTAATCAACAATATAAAAAATTTACGGAAAAAACTCTTATAATGAAAAAAAATCACGGCCGTCAAGGACGACGAGAGAAAAATTTACTATGTGAAAAATTATTATAATCACTCTAATATTTTCCTCACACCTAAAATTTCAATAACACTCAATCTCTCAATAGACCTACCATTTTTCTCACGTTAGAAACTGTCTACTTATAGAGAACTTGATTGTTGTGTTATTCTATATGTGTAAATAAATGAATCCAACCTCCCTATATATAGTGCTTATTACTTGTAGGAGAAGTATTCCTTTTCTTGTACTAGTAGTATTCCTCTTTGTATAAGAAGTCAAATCCTAAAGAGGAAAGTACTTATTTTTAAGGAATTCTACTAAATAAGAAAATATCATAAAAAATCCTTATTGAAAAATAAGACATATTTCCTAACAATCTTCGCCTTGAAAAGTTTTTCAATTATATGACAAAACATGATCCACCGTGTATCCGCATAACCACGTTGTCTCCACCTTCTTTACTCCACCAAAAACACACTCACATAGGGCTTATGAGAATCACTCCTCCATGGGTTAAATCTTATCATTTATCCAGCAGCCATAATTCTCTACACCGAGAATTATCATACTCCACCCTATCCAAAGTATACATATTCGGCACATGTCGATAACCTTGTTGAAAATACCTACTCTCATGTTAGGCTTCCTTGAGAGTCTTCAGCCATCGACATAAAAAAATTCCACCACACACCTTGCATAAATGTCAAACCATGCCTTGTGTGCAAATCTTGTAGACTCGTTAGCAGCAACACATCCTCTTCCATGGCACACAAAAAAAAAAAAAGGATAAATCAGTCTCTCATGGAGAAAAGAGACACACCACTAGCTGACATTATCAGTATCTCCATCTACTGATTTAGAGCTACTTGTGAACTTGCTCCATTCCGACAATCTTCTTTAAAGTGCCTTGATTGTCTACACACCTCTAGGGTTTTTGCCAGGGTTTACATCGCCGTTGCTTTCCTTGTGTAACCAGATTAAATCAACATATCCTTGACTTGAACTTGTCATAAGCCAAAATATATTATTCCATCAAAATTTTATATTCATACCTTCACAGGTTTTGAAAACCTCATTGTTGACATAATTGCTTTGCAAAACAACCTTTAGCTTTGATACCACTTGTTAGGGAATTTTGAATCTCATCCCAGATCTTACAAGCAAAAATATCAACCAAATAATAACATAAAATAGATGGTGAATAAAACCAATCACATAACACAAGAAATTTACGTGGAAAACTCCTATAATGGAGAAAAACCACGGCCCCTAAGGACGACGAGAGAAAAATCTACTATGTGAAAAATTGTTACAATCACTTTAGTATTTTCCTCACACCCAAAACCCCAATGACACCCAATCTCTTAATAGACATACTGTTTCTCTCACATTAGAAACTGTCTACTTACAAAGAACTTGATTGTTGTGTTATTCTATATGTGTAAATAAGTGAAACTAACCTCCCTATATATAGTGCTTATTACTTGTAGGAGAAGTATTCCTTTTCTTGTACTAGTAGTATTCTTCCTTAAATAAGAAGTCAAATCTTAAAGAGGAAAGTACTTATTCCTTAAGTAGGAATCCTACTAAATAAGAAAATATCATAGGGAATTCTTATTGAAAAATAAGACATATTTCCTAACATGACAGTGGTGGCTGAGTAAGGTGAGAGTGAGACAGAGACATCGAGGGTCTGAGGAGGGAGGCGCGTGTTTTTTCAGATCTAAGGTTACAACTTACAAATTGAATTGAATTGTTTTTTCTAAGTGTTGAAAGTTTGTGTCTTTTAAAGCATAATGCTTGAACGACACCATTTAAGCTATTTTTTTAATAATTAAAAAAATAAAATTATTTTGTTAATGGTATTTTTGTAAATAAAAATATTTCAAGGATGTCAAAAAATAAATATATCAATTTTGATGACATTTTCGTGACACATATATTTATGTCATTTATTATTGATAGAAACATGTCATATTCAGTTTCTATTTTTTTAATTGTTTATAAAACATGACAGGCATCAGTTGTGAGCTTAAACCGACGTCGTTTAAGCTCACTGGCGATGCCTATCATGTTTTATAAACAATTAAAAAAATAGAAACTGAATATGACATGTTTCTATCAATAATAAATGACATAAATATATGTGTCACGAAAATGTCATAACATGTTGATAAAAAAATATTAGTCATAAAAGTATCATTATTTCATGATACATTTGTGACAGATTGATATCTATCATAAATTTTCTATCATAAAAAAGCGTATTTCTAGTAGTGATAATTTTGGGATTCAGTTTGGGTTGCAATAGAGGGAATGGGGGTTGAGATTTGAGGGAAATCAAAATTGTTATTACATTTATTTATTTCTAAGTATAACCCGACTGGGTTTGATCCAAATCTAATTGGTTTCAAATTTTCAACCTAATCGATTTTTATGATCAAACCAAACCAAACCGAAAATCGAATAAAATTTATATCATTATATCTGGCACAAATTATTTTCTTATGTGAATATTTTGAAATTTTGAGTGCTTTTAGAGTATACTCTTTCGTTCATGCTAAGAATCTAGCAAATAAATTACATGCATAAGAAGTACGCAGGACTTTTTAATTTTATTATTACAAATCAACTAAAGTGGTCAAAGTTTTAGACATGAAATAAATGTTGGAAATATGAGTTGATATTTCTTCCTTGAAAGTCCTAAATATGAATAGTAGCTTCTGGCACTGTTTATGTTACTGTTCACTACAGCACTATTCACAAGTACTGTTCATCCGACACTATTAATGGCAGTTTGAAAAGAAAAATAGCAAAGAGTCAAGGCGTGCAATGACATTGTCCTTAAGATCAAATTCTGCACCTCAAGATAATATCTCAGTGCAAAAAGGACTGACTAAGGCGGTTTGACCTCCAGGATACAATGACTTACTATCGCATCATTGCACTTCAACACGACAGTCTAGAACAGCAAACGCACAAAGATGAAGTAAAGAAGAAAGCCACCAGCAAAGAACAGAGAGCAAGATTATATTTTAGATTTTATTGTGCGATATAATCGGCTCTTTAAATAGATACAAATCCTAGCCCCTCATTTTCCTCTTTTAATCAAGATTATAATCATACAAGGATTTGATTAAATCCTAATTCAATTAGGAATCGAATTCTCAATATAATTCTAATTAAAATAAAGGCCTTGTTACCACACTATATTTGGTTTCTACAAAAAAACCAACTTGTTCTCTTTTGTCTAAGCAATGTGGGATATTGGTATTTTGAAATACTAATAAAACTCCAACAATCCCCTACATATTTCAAAATACTCAATATTTATCATCTTCATCATTGTCTATAGAGCTTATTGCATATGAACTGGTGTCTTTTGGCTATGAACTAGTCATTGAACAACTAGCCGTGTCTTATTGGAACTTGGTGAAACTTATAGTTTCTATGAACCAATATTCCTTTTGTGTAAGGTAGAGGATTAAAAGTTCACATTAAACTCTCTCAATGTTTTTGCTGTTCTGTGGTTTGGCACTTTAATGGCTCTGTACCTCCTGGATTCATGAGTGCTATAGAGATGCCTGTCTAACTCTCATAGAAGCCGACCTAATTCCACACTCATATGGGTGAACCTCTATCAAGTGTATCGTGCATTTTTGACACACCACCATACACAAAATGTGGGTTATGGAGTTTATTAAGAGCTCAATTGCTCAACCTTAATCACTGCAATAGGCAACTATCTCGCCATAAAGAGGACTCAAATAAATAGATCGATAGTGCCACAAGACAACAAGTGACTTGTTTTTATCCTTATGAACCTACTTCATGGGATCTCCAATCACACAGGTAGGTAATTACCACTAACCTTATCTTTAGTCGTATAGTCAGGGAATCAGCCAAATTTGACTCTGACAACACAATCTAGGTTCACAAACCCAGATTCTAGCAGCTACTTAAAATATTATATTTCAAATAAATTTATTTACTTTTCTCATTATATATCGTACTTCTTTGCCTCGGCAAAAGCAGACTGGCAATCAAAATATAATCACAAAATAGAATAATAAATGATAATAGGAAGATCTACTAAGAGGTTTCATAACCACTCAACCTCAATACATGCCTTCTCTAAGGCAAGTGGCTCGGACTCCATGGTAGAACGAGCTATACACTTTTGTTTGGAAGATTTCCAAGATATAGCTCCTCCATCAAGGGTAAATATATATAACCACTAGTGGATTTGATTTCATCTTATCCCAAAATTGAATTCTCATACCTCTTCTAGCACAGATAGAGAGCTACTATAGTTAAGTCCAAAATCAATGGTGTCTCTAAAATATTTACAAGTCTTTTTATGGCAGTCAAATGATCCTTACTAGGATTTTGAGTATAACTACTCAATCTGTCTACAACATATGCAACATCAAACTTGGACTACTCATTAAGTATATTAGGCTACCAATGATTTGGCTTATCTCAAGTTATTAACATTATGTTTTAGATTTTTCTTAAGGTGGGTATTTGCATCATACGATGTAGAGACTGGTTTCTCACAATAACACAAACTTTCTCATGCCATTGTTTTGGTGCTTATTTTAAGCCATAAAACGACTTGACCAATTTGCATACCTCTTGCTTAATACTTGGAACCACACAATCTTTTAGTTGTCTCACATAGATTTTCTCATCCAATTCTACTTTGAGATAAAGCAGTTTTGACATCCATCTAATAAGCATGTAAGTTATGAATTGCAGCTAGTGCAATCAAACTCTAATGGATGCAATTTGCATCACAGGAGCATAGGTATCAAAATAATCTATGTCTTTCTTTTATGAGAATCGTTTGGCAAGTAATCTTACCTTATATTTATCAATTGATCCATCAACTTTGAATTTTCTTTGAAACTTCATTTGCACCTAATAGATTTTGTATCTATAGACAAATCAACTAATTCCCATACATGATTGCTAATGATGGAGTCTAACTCATTGTTGATTGCCTCTCTCCACAAAGGTGCAACTTGAGAAGCCATAGACTATTGGTCATTCTTATCCTTTTACTTCTCCTAAGTTCAATATATGAACTCTCAAGAGGATCACTGATTGACTTTTTCTAGGGTAAGTAATTAATGTTAGCTTTTTTAAGAAAATAGATTCAAAGAATTCAGTATTCTTGGACTTAATGTGGTATCCACCTTAAATGAATGTCCTTCATTTTCAAGTACCAAGAACATATAAGCAGCACTATTCTAGACATACCGTATAAATAAACAGTCAATAGTATTAGGTCTCAACCTATACCTTTTAGGATTAGATTTTAAGAACCTTTGCAAGGCACCTCCACACTTTGAGGTATGATAAATTAGGCTTATAGCCTCTCCATAACTCATTGGGTGTCTTTTCCGTTTTCTTATAGGATATTCTATTATGAATGTGGCAAGCTAACAACATAGCTTCCCCCCACAATTTCAGCAGTGCTCCAAAACTTATACTATGGAATTTGCCATGTTCTTCAATGTTTTATTTTCCTTTCAGGTGAATAGGGAGGTGTCACTTCATGGATAGTACCATGATTCTCACAATAAGCATTAAATATGCTTAAATTATATTCACCTCCTCTATCAGTTCTTTATTTAAGTTGATTTTCAACTTCACTCTTATACATTAAGAACTTTTCACCTGCCTCATCTTTATATCAAAATTGATATACTTTTGTATATCTTGACAAATCATCAATTAAGGTAATATTATACCTTTTTCCTCTTCTAGTTATGGTTTTTAAATCACTAAAGTCATTGTGAATTAAACTAAGAAATTCAATTTTTCTGCTCAGAACTAGTTTACATGGCCTCTTTGTGGATTCTATTTCCACACACATATCTCATTTGTCATTTGACAAGCTTAAACTAGATAGTAAACCAAGTTCTCTCATTTTCTTAAATTCACATGACCATGTCTCCATGCTATAGAGTCAACAATATGAGTCAAGATGACTCAACTTTCATCCTTAAAAATATCACGAATTATAATCTTAAAGCATTCGCCAGAACAATATCTCATTTTCCAACAAATGTCTTTGCTTAGTACAAAGACATAAATTCAATTAGTATTGCATTCCATAAACATGACATATATTACTCAATGAGAGGATTTTCTCAAAAATAAGTTTAAGAAGAATTTTCCTTGCTCAAGGCTAGTTAGATTAGAATCATCAAGGAAAACAAATTCTTCTCCTTCCCTCACTAGAGTTAATCAACCATGTTTATCTCGAAGACAACCACAATAATAAAGTCATCTCCTTTAGCCAAATTGGCTTATGGAGGATTTTATTGTCTCCATTCCTTTGAGCTTCATTTCTATGTTGCTAACGTAGTGCCTAAGTTTTTCTGAATACAATACAATTTCCTTTCCTTTAATAATGAGATTGAAATAATTATTAGGATTTTTGTTCTTGCTTCTTATTATGAGGAGCATAATTCTCAAATAAACTAGCCTTGGAATTTAATTCCTTGGTTCTTTTTTTCTCAATATTGATTTTTTCTCCTTAATTTCATCAATCAAATTATATCTTCAAGACTCAAATAATATCACTATAAGTTCCTCAATAGAACAGTCTTTAGTCTCTAAATTTTAATAAATTATTCCTTCATCAGAATAGGAAACATTGAGGACAATGTTTAGAATAGGTTTGAGGTGAGGTGTCTTAATTAAAAAAATTCAAAAAAATAAAAAAAATAAAACTTTTAAGGCATTTTGTGTGATCTTTTGATATTGGATGACATGATGACTTTCAAATTTTAGTATTCGTATTATCTTTGACTTTGAGTTATGTTACACCATGTTTGCTATTTTGCATGTTGATGTTGGTGACAAGTGTAAATTGAGAGATTTGATGAGTGAAATTGATTGAGTTATTTGAAGGAATATACATGTCGTAATAAGTTCCAAGTGAGTTTTTGAGGTTATTATTTTTCTTGGAGAGTAACTCTTTTTGCCCATTTTTCATTTATGCAGCTTAACAGTTTATTATTTTATATATGATCTCCAAATTTTCTTTAGAGTCAACTATTAAATTAAAGAAAATTTATGTGTTGTTGCATTGAAGTCCATTGAACTAGTAGATATGGAAGACTATTTAGAGCTCTAAAAGATGACAGAGAGGCCATCTTTGATCCGTTTGAGCCTTTTCTAGCCATCCCTATTGTAAAGTATCCATAGTTAGCCCTTTTGAGCCTATTTAAAAAAAAAAAAAAAAAACCTTTTTTCTTTGTTAACTTATTATCCTATCCCACTCTAATATTTGGAGTATTACCCTATGTTTTATGTTTTCCATCACCCATTCATGTTTGAGAAAAATATAAATGATTATGTTATTCATAAAAGTGGTGCAATGAAGCAAAGAAAAAAAAAAGAGAAAAATCTAAGAAAAAGAAAAAAAAGTGTATATTGAAAAAAAAAAGACAAGAAAAGTACAAAAGCAATATGAATAGCACCTTGACTTTATTTTTAAAAAAATTTGTATTTTTTCTCAAGCATATATTTTGTTTTTCCTATTATCTTTTCTTTGTTAGCCATGTCCCTAGCCTTCGTTACGTCCTAGTAAAAGTCTTTCTTGATTTTAGGGAACTATAGTATGAAGTAGAAGCTGGTGAAATGGACTGAAAGATGTGGTGATACATGAAAAAGAAGAAAAAAAATAATATTATTGGTTTGACTAGCAATTCTTTTGATTTGAGATCATTATTTTTATTTCTAAGCTGTGTGCATTATTCTTTCATCTTGGTGAGAGTGTGCGATATTATTTTCTCTCAATTTACGATTCTTTGGGGTGACTATTTTTATTGGGTTTATTTTCATTTGAGAGTGTCGTTCCTAACATGTGAGATTTTAAGGTTTGACGCGTCATTCTTGAAAGTGGCTTGGTTAATATAGCTTTGATGATTGATCATTATGCATGAGTTTTCTTGACTGATTCGTGTGAGTGGCTATGTGGGAGTGATATCTCTTTAGGCTGGAGATAATGCTTATACTTTAATTTGATTGTTGTTATTAATCTGATTAAAAAAATAAATGCAAATGCCTTGAAAAAAAAAAAGAGAGAGTCATTGTTTTTAGTATTTATTTATTATATTTAGGTTAGTTTGATGATGTTTGTGGGTATCATCGCTGGAAACCCTCACGAGACTATAACTCGTCTACTAGGGCTGCCTAGGGGTTTAAAGATTGTTGCATATGCTAAATACAATCGCGATTACCTGCGAAAGTGGTCTAGTTAGATTTAATTTTGTTTCATTATTTTAAGTTTTTATTTTTGCTTGAGAATTAGCAAAATCTAGGTTTGGGGGTATTTGATGGGCATAATATATATACATATTTTACCCTTTATTATATAATTGCTAGTTATTTTTATTTATTATTTTTAATTAATTAAATTATTTTATTGAACAGGGTAACAAATTGAAGATTGAAAATAAACCGTGCTTAAAGGAATTAAATTAGAGAAAAGCTGAAGATTATTTGGATTTATTACTAGAAGATTTATGGCTAAATTACAAATTAAATTAATTGGCCAAATTTACAAGATGAGCACGTGACAAGCATCAGCAATTAAATGGCTTGATAATTGATATTGGGGAGCATGTGTAAGCCAACAAGCTTTAGAAAGCCAAGCAGAAAGCCAAGCCTTTTGGCTTTAGGATTTGCAAGGTCGGTGGCTGAGGTTAGCGTTATAAAAGGGAAACTTTGGCTTTTGCACAAGAGGCGGCCGCTAGAAGAGAGCCAGAAGAGAGCCAAATAAAAAAAGAGAACAGAAGGGAGAGACGCCGACGGAAGCCAAATTGAAGAAACTGCAGCAGCCGTATATAGGTTCAATTAAATTTATTGTTCACAGTCTCTCTATGTCTAACTAAATTTTTTATATTAGGGTTAAAGATGAAGCTCTGTTCAATGAAATAAATTACTTTTTATTCAATTAATTCCCTACTTGTGCTTTAATGTTTATAGTTTTTATTTCACATGTTTGGTTGAATATTGTTAAATCTTTTCACCAATTCTGTCATGCATTATTGATTGTTAGAATAAATATTTGACTAAATCTATGCTTGGATTTATAAAGTTTATATGTGATTATCTTTGATTCTATGTCTTTCATTAAATTGTTTACACAGAGTACTTAGGAAAACTTTGACTCTTTGTTATTTAATATGTTTACATGGGATGCTTAGATGTCATACTATTAAGCAGAAAAAGAACCTACACAAAATTAATTTTAATTGGGTTTAATTATTATATTCATGAGTAGACATAGATTGATTTCGAGTTGTCACTCCAAAATTAGGAATTGATTGGTAATTAGATAATTAAGTTGAACAGTGGTGGATTCTGAAACTCTGGTAGCTTCAA
This sequence comes from Clausena lansium, assembly GCA_030449835.1. Lineage (NCBI taxonomy): Eukaryota > Viridiplantae > Streptophyta > Magnoliopsida > Sapindales > Rutaceae > Clausena > Clausena lansium. Next base: position 1,597,090 of record JASUUF010000369.1, read on the forward strand.
TCTCTTGAATTCTTGCTTTGAATTACTTGTTTTAATTTTAATTGCATCTTTAGTTTTAATTTCTTTAAACAAAATATTTTTTTTAATTAGGGTAGAGTTATAATTAGTTTAGATTAAACTTTACTTTCCTAAAAATTAACAGTCCCTGTGGACTCGACCTCGTTATTCCTAATATATTACAATAGATTCGTGCGCTTACAAGTGCATTAAAATTTGCACAGCATCTAGGTATGGTAAATTAGTTTCGTAACTCATGCATTGTGCTGAAGCCAGAAAATTTCAGCGTAGCAGACTTGAGTTCAAAAAATGTAAATTGAATTCTCATCCGATTTTTTTGAAACAAGTCTCAAAAGATTCCTTTGAATGTCTAGTATAACATATAAAAATTTCATATTTAAACTCAATTGGTAATAATTATTACGAATTTAGTAATAACTCTTTGTCAGCATAAATCTATGCAAGATATTAAGTAATAAAAGATCATAAGCAATAAATATGCGTACCTTATGTGAAGCAATAATCAAAACTCACAAATATGATCTTAAGATTGTTGGAAATATGAGTTCATAATGCTTCCTTGAAAGTCCTAAACATGAATAGCAGCTTCTGGCAATGTTTACACTACTGTTCACTTCGGCACTATTCATAGATACTGTTCACATGGCACTATTCATGACAGTTTAAAAAAAAAATAGCAAAGAGTCAAAGCGTGCAATGGCACTGTCTTTAAGATCAAATTCCGCGCCTCAAGATAATATCTTGATGCAAAAAGGACTTAATAAGGCGGTTTAACCTCCAGAATACAATGACTTATTATTGCATCGTTGCACTTCAACACGACAGTCTAGAACAGCAAACGCACAAAAATGAAGTAAAGAAGAAAGCCGCCAGCGAAGAACAGAGAGCCAGATTATTTTTTGGCTTTTAAATAGATATAAATCCTAGTCTCCCTTTCTCTCTTTTAATAAGAATTATAATCATACAAAGATTTGATTAAATCCTAATTCGATTAGGAAACGAATTCTCAATATAATTCTAATTAAAATAAAATTAAAATAAAGGCCTTGTTACCACACTATATTTAGTTTCTACAAAAAAAAAAAAAAAAACTAATTTGTGCTCTTTTATCTAAGTAATGTGGGATATTGATATTTTAAAATACTAATAAAACTCCAACAATAAAAAGTAAGGGGCCGTGAATCGACAACGTTAAATGTTATTTGTGAACTTTAACTCTTTGCTAGAGGACATATTGGAATAAAATTTTTGTATGGATTTAAATAAAATAAACTTAGTCAAAGGAACCCCACCTACTATTATCATGTTCACACTACACGAGTATCTGCTACTCAAAAAGCTGGAGGTCAAAGAGAGCATTGCTTTGCAGGCTGTAGCCATGAGAGAAGACAAGAGGAAAGTTGCAAGAAATAAATATTGATGAGGGTCCCAGCCCCGTGAAGAAATGAAGAAGGAGCCACAGGGTATAAATTAATTAGAAAGCAGATGACCAAGGAAGACTTCAGGTCTGTAGGGAGGAGTAGTAAATACCGTGCTGATTATTCCATAGGGATATGCTGGTAGTAATCATGCTGTCCGCTTTTCGTGGGAGGATTTGATGCTTATCGAAGCCAATAAGCACGAAAACAATAAAATAGGGTCAGTTGGGTCAAGGATACGATCGGGTAATTTTTAAGAAAATTTATTTAATAGGTCATTTGAGTTTAAATTCTATAGTAATCACTAAGTAAGGGGTTAAAATTTGATTTAATTAGTAAATTGTTATAGGAGAACTCGGAAAATTAAAACTAGTAAATTGTTATAATAGAAGATATATCATGGATGAAATGGTGTATTAAAAATCTATTAAGAAACAAAGTGGTAAGTAAAGATAAATTCTAATAGGTTGAATATTATAATTGTGCTCGGTCCACCTGTTTCTTGTAAAATTTATAATAAACAAATAAAATAATTTTTTTTTAAATAGTCCTTCCTAAACAGAAAATAACATATATTTTTAAGGGTCCGTTTGTAGGGGAAATGCTTGAATTTTTTTTTTTTTTGGAACGCAGGCTCTAAAGATAATTATTATGTTAATAAAAAAAATTAAAATAAAAAACTATTTAAATGGACCTTTGGCTCCCTCCAAAAAAAGAAAAAGACAAATCAGAAAAATCCTCCGGGGCCCATTTGAAATGGTTATGCTTCAACTGTTTTTTTTTACTTTTCCTTTTCATTTCTTATATTGAAACTATTTAAAAGTGGTCCTTGCCTTTCAAAAAGAGAAAGAGATAAAAAAAGAAAAGAAAATAAAAGCACCTTTAGGGTCCATTTATAAAGCTTCAATTTTTTTTCCCCCTTCAAAGCACCAAGGTGGGGTTAGGCTGAATCTCCACCTCTAATATAAATCACATAAAATGGATCAATTCCCAAATAGATAACAAATGGTGCTTACTACATAGATGAAGACGAGTAAGTGTCAAAATTTGTCAACATACTAGTGAAAAACTGGAAACGTATGTGTAGATAAAATTTTCTGGCCACGATAATTTCAGCTAAATACCTCACCTCCATGTGTTTCACTTATCAACTCCAGTAACCGTGCCTTATTTTAGACTTGGGAAAGTTCTGAAGATTATACAAATCCCATAAATAATTAAAAATTTTTTTATGCCAAGTTTATTAAAGTTGTTCTTAAAAAATAATAAAAAATACAAAAAAAAAAAATTTCTTATTACTGTAACAATTTTATATAGAAAAATTTACTTCCACTAATATATGTGAAAAAATCTACTATTATTTAAATGAAATTAGCTCCCACTGGACCCAAAGTCATTTCCTCATAATATGTTGAGAACATGAAGCATGGCCGGATGTCAAACATTTTAGACTTGGAAAAGTCAAAGTCAACTTGGAAAACTCAAGGATAATTAGAACTGGAAAAAAGTCTTTCTGGATATTACTATAAAATTGATCTTACAAATTGTGTATACCAAAAGATTGATCTTACAAATTTATAATTGGTGATTCAAAGGACTACTCATCCAAGTTTTGGTTAATCGTAAACTACTTACCAGGGATCTTCATGGAGCGCTTTTTATTGTTTGTCATCATTTGTGCTTTTGTATCTCTCATAGTCCTAGTAATTCTTATGGCAATTTCGTATAATCTCATCCTTTTAGCAATAATGGTGTTCCTGATAATTGTCAATTTGGTGATCATTACTTTTTACGTGAGGAGAAAGCTCAAAAGCAAAGGTAAGTATCTATTCCCATACATGTATATAAATAACATGATTTGAGCAGTGAGGATGATCTTCTTATGACTTTTTTTATTTTTTTCTGTTTTCATCTTTGTTGAACTTTCAGGGGAGAATCTGATGCTATTTGACTTGAGTATGAATCTAAAGGATGATAATACAGAGCTGAGTACTGAAGCAAACAATCACCAGAAAAGTACTAAAAGGGAAGTTGAACTACCCTTATTCAGCTTTTCTAGTGTTGCTGCAGCAACCAATAATTTCTCAGACACAAATAAGCTTGGTGAGGGTGGTTTTGGTCCTGTTTACAAGGTAAAATTTCATTCTAACAGTAATAATTTTGATAAAAATAGTAAATGAATTATATTTAATTTTTACCTAATTAGAATTGGGGAATATAATTAATTTAATTTTTTCAAATTAACAAACACTTTATAACTGTAACTTTTCCGAACAACAGCACCAAACGCAGCATCAGCCTAATGATTTAATAAGAACTACTATATATATTTCAGGGAGTATTAGCGAAAGGAGATGAAATAGCTGTGAAAAGGCTGTCAGTGAGATCCAGACAAGGACTGCAAGAGTTAAAGAATGAGGCACTTGTCATAGCCAAAGTTCAACACAAGAATCTTGTTAGACTTTTGGGTTGCTGCATTGAACGAGATGAGAAGATACTCATCTATGAGTACTTGCCTAATAAAAGCTTGGATTTCTTCCTATTTGGTTTGTAACTCTTAACATATATATTCAAATAAATGTTTGTATAATGTTATATATTATTGGATCCATCATGTAGGTGCTCGTAGCTAGATTAGTTAGTAAAAATTTTTGAGTTAAAACAAGAGATCTGGGTGGTTGAATCCCACTCACATGCATGGGTGGGGGATTTAATTACTGAAAATTATGGAACCATTTTATTTTTAACATTAATTTTGTAGCGAATCCTTTATTATAGAGTCTATGTATCTGATTATCTTCTCTATTAATATTTTCTTAATTTTGTTGTAAATTAGATGCAACAAAGCGCGTGTTATTAGATTTGGGAAAGCGTCTTCTAATCATTGGAGGAATTGTTGAAGGGCTTCTTTATCTTCATCTACATTCTAGAGTGCGAATTATTCACAGGGATTTAAAAGCAAGCAATATCTTGTTAGATAAGGACATGAAGCCTAAAATATCAGATTTTGGAATGGCACGAATTTTCGGAGGGGATGAGTCCAAAGCAAACACTAATAGGGTCGCCGGGACTTTGTAAGTAATTAAATTAAGCATTGAAACTAGATCAAAGCTAGTACGAATTTGGGTTCTCCATTCCTGATATTTTAGAGTACCTTAGTTATACTATACCTACATAATATATATATGACACATGTGTATGAATCAAATATAACTACCAATTACATGATGATTTTTTTAAAAAAAATGTACACATATCATACATGCATTAAGTGGGTGTAATACAACAGAAGTACTCTAGATTCTCTCTTTTCATTGATATGAATTTTTATTAATGTTTAAGATTTAACTGGACCTTTTGACTATTAAGATTCGTTAGGTAAGATTCATTTATGCATTTTTAGTAACAAATCAATTATTAAGATAGGTTTTTCTTACCTACTAGGGCACTTGACTAAGTGGTTTTCTTGCATGTTTATTCAGCTAGCGGCTCGAGTTTGCACCCTCAACTAAAATTTTGACTAATAAGATGGATTTTGCTCATTTAAAATTTTGACTAGCATAGTGTTATAATCTTATATGCATGTATTTGTGATGATGGATACACTATTTGTGATGATGGATATACTAATTTATGTCTTGTATTTAATTGTTGGTTTACAGCGGATATATCCCACCAGAATATGCCTATCAAGGAATCTGTTCAATCAAATCGGATGTCTATAGTTTTGGAATGTTGTTATTAGAAATTTTGAGTGGCAAGAAGACTATTGAATTTTACGAGACTGACTATCTCAGTGTAAATGGTTATGTAAGTAACCTACTCTCGATGTTCTTTATATTTTGTGTATCCACAATTATCTATATATAAGATTGTGATATGTCAAAAGTATATCATGATTTTGTTGAATGATTCAATCATATGGTTTGTACATAGATTTCCTGTGTATACATATAATGATCATCAGGTTTAGACATCTATAATGTATGAAGTGCGGATTTGTACTATGCACCTTTTGAAGTGCAAATCCATCCTTTATAAGTTACAGCCCACTAGGGAAGCCCTTATTTTAATTTGTGAATATTGCATTAAAATATGTGTTTCTTGTCTTTTATTTTGATCCTTTCTTATATATAGTCTTTAAAAAATATTTTGTTAAAGCCAGTGACAACCAATCACTTTTCTTTTGTTTCACTGAAATCAATAATTCTCACTGTGAATTTCTTTAGCGAAATCAACTGATTACCGTAAATTTGTTACTTTGGTTGTGAAGGCATGGGATCTCTGGACAAGCAACAGGGCACTAGAGTTGATTGATCCAGTGTTATTAGAAGATGCATCCTGCAGCAACCATATGCTCTCAAGATATGTGAACATAGCACTTCTTTGTGTACAAGAAAGAGCTGATGATAGACCCACCATGTCCGATGTTGAATCCATGCTTAAAAATGAAGCTGCCACATTGCCTCCTCCGAAACAACCTGCATATTCACATGTAAGAAACACAGCCAGTTCCTGCAGACCGGAAGGTTGTTCTATCAATGATGTAACCATTTCAATTCTAGAAGCTCGATAGTGTTTCTTTTTTTTTTTTTTTTTTGGGTTAATAGAAAGCCAAACCTCAGTGATCCTTCCCTGAGCGGGATAATTCGATATGAGACTTCATTTATACTTATTAAAGAATTATTTTATTCCAATTATATATAGCGAGTTTGCTGAAGAATATTGCATGACATATACATATTTTAAAGTTAGAGGATTGGGTAAAGTTCGAATTTAGGTGGCTATCAAAATAAAAATGTTTGAAAACTACTCGGTTAGGCCACTTAGGCAGCATTTTCGGCTAGCCCCTTAGGCATCTATGTATATTGAATGTGAAAAAATTTGAATTCAATCTCCCCAATGCTGTAAAGCTTTGCCAGCTATAAGATCCGAGTAATTAGTACGGAATCCGAATCTTTGTAAATTAGGCAAACAGATAAAATAAAGTCCAATTTTGAAAAATCCATGATTTTTCTTTTAAAGGCCATCAGTAATCTGTTCTGTCCAGTGAAAACTGAAAAAATTTACCGACTGCCCAATTTTGATAAGTCAGCTTTGATTAAAGTGTTAAGCAAATTTTGTTTCAGTAAAGTTTGTTGCTGGATAATTCCTGATTTGATTCCATTATATAAACCTTCATTAGTTAAATTATTTTTTTGGGGTTTATTTATTTATAAATTATGAATTTATTTGCTTGCAAACATTGAGTTCTGTTCAGAAGGGCACAAGTGACAATTGCAGTAAAACGTTTGGAGTTTGCGTTATAGCATCCAATTTACCAGTTTCTGCGAAATGGCAATCTTTGGTTAACCAACAAGCAGAGCAGCAGTGTCAAAACCCAAAACAATGCGTTAATCGATTCAATTACACTGACAGCAAGATGATGCTATCTGTTGTAACTCTGAAATTGTTTTTTTTTTTTTTTTTTTGAGGAGAAAGTAAAGCTTTCTATTAGATAAACTTTGACAATAACATCATGATTTGAACTGGAAATTCCTCCAGCCATATACCAGAATTTTCAAAATCTAAAGCCACTTTAGCCAGAGCATGGGTAATAGCATTACATCTTCTTGGTGTGTACCGGATTAAAGACATATTCTGGCTTTTTAAACTTGCCTGAATTTCTTCAATTGTCCAAGTGATTTCTGACATGCTACCCTTTTTGTTCAACGAGAGCTCTGCTACCTCTGTTGAGTCTGACTCGATAACCATAGGCACCAATTCGTTTGTTTTGCAACTTGGATACCAAAAAGCACTGCTTCAGCCTCCATGCATGCTACATTACCTCGGTATGGAATACACTGGATAGCAGCAGCTATAATCCTTCCACTTGAGACTCTGATCACTACCCCCAGTCCTGACTTCAATCTTGAACTTTGAATTGCAGCATCCACGTTCACTTTGTAGCTTCCCATTTGAGGTGGTATCCATGTTTGTTGCCTGTTTTGATGATGAGCTGACACAGTTGGGTCATTTGAGATTTTAATTCTTTTATAGGATTCCACAATGGCTGCTGCTCTTGCTGCTACTAGTTGAGGATTGTCGCTCTTTCCTTCACTGATAAATCTATTCCTCGAATACCAAATAGCCCAGCATCCTGCAATGATCAGCTCTAAATCATCCCTCTTCCACTTCATTGCTAACTCTTGCAGCACACTTAACATATCTTGGTGAGCCATCGATTTCACATCCTCATAATATCCTGTCAATTTCCAAACCTTTTGAGCAGCCTTGCACTCTATTAAGGCATGGAACACATCTTCATGTTTGCAGCAACATCTCTGACTAGGATCCTTCACCACCTTTTTCTTCCATAGATTAGCAGCTGTTGGTAGTAAGTTTTGGGCAGCCCTCCACATGAACACTTTCACCTTTTCTGGAATTTTATTGGCCCAGATCACTTTCCACTGAGATTTGCTGGTATCAGAGCATCCTGTATTGTCTGGAAACTTTAGATTTAAAGCCACTTGATAGCCGCTTTTAACCGAGTAATTCCCATGCTTATCTAAACGCCATATCAGCATATCTTGCTTTGGGGTTTTTGGGAGTGGAGTTCTTAGAATCCTCTCTGCAGCCTCCTTTGAAAAGCATTGAACAATCATATCCTCCTTCCACTGATTTCTCTCATCAATAAAATCAGCAACAACATCATTTGGCAAATTTTGGTAAGAACCAGATCCCAATAGCTCATGCTTCGGCATCCAGTTGCTGTTCGGGACGGATACTTGATTACCATTACCTATCCTCCACCTTAGGCCTTTGTGAAGCACCTGCCTTCCCCACAAGATACTCCTCCACACAATAGAAGTGTTTGACCCCAACTTTGCTTCCATAAATCCCTTATGCTTGAAGTATTTTGCTTTTAAAATCTTTGCCATCAAAGAATCAGGATTATGCAATATTCTCCACCCCTGTTTGGCAACTAATGCTTGGTTGAAGCTGGAGAAGTCCCTAAATCCCAGGCCCCCTCTTGTCTTGGCATAGCACATTCTTTCCCATCTAGCCCAATGTATACTTCTACGGTTTGCAGAAGATCCCCACCAGAATCTTGCTATGGCATTTTCAACATCATCACAAAGGCTCTGAGGAATCTTGAAGACACTCATTGCAAATGCAGGTACAGCTTGTGTGACAGCTTTAATGAGAATCTCTTTCCCCCAACTGGAGAAGCACTTACATTGCCAACTAGACAGTTTATTCAAGACCCTCAGCTTAATGTCATTGAAGAAACTAGTCTTTTTCCTTCCTACCATAGTTGGTAATCCGAGGTATTTCTCATGTTTAGAAACAACATTCAGCCCAAAAATACCTCTGATTTCCTCGATTTATCATAGTTGAACACCTGTCCTGAGGCTACTGCATAACAGTCAAAAATGTTCTTTAAGTTTCTGCAATCTGTTGTAGCTGCCCATGTAAAGACCAAACTGTCATCTGCAAAAAGAAGGTGAGTGATTGAAAGATCCCTATTGAAGCTCAGGCCATGGATTAATTTCTGATTTTCTGCTTGCACCAGCATATTGGAAAATCCTTCTGCACACATAATAAATAGATAAGGGGAGAGAGGGCATCCTTGTCTCAATCCTCTTTGGGGATGGATGAGACCCTTTGCCACTCCATTGATAAGCACTGAAAAGCTTGCTGTTGAGATGCAATTCATAACCAAATTCACCCATTTAGCAGAAAACCTCAGTTTTTGCATTGTATATTTTACAAAATTCCACTCAATCCTATCATAGGCTTTGCTTATGTCTAGCTTAAGAGCAACCGGACCCCTTCTTTTCCCCTTACTCTGTCTAATCTTGTTTAGACACTCATAACCTATAATAACATTATCGGTAATGAGCCTATTTGGAACAAAAGCACTCTGAGTTGGGGAAATGATATCACTCAGGATTTTTTAAAGTCTATTAGCCATTGTTTTTGCAATTATTCTATAAATAACATTACAAAGGCTGATAGGTCTGAAATTAGTCAATCTTCTAGGCTTTTGCACTTTTGGAATTAAGGCAATGTAAGTATGATTTAATGGTGCAAGATTACCTCCCTCATTTAGGATATGAAGGCATGTTGACATGACCCCCTCCTGTACTGAGCTCCAGTGCTTTTGAAAGAATGCCGCTGGGAGGCCATCAGGGCCTGGTGCCTTCGTGGGACACATTTGAGCAAGGGCCTCTGCTACTTCTTCTCTGGAAAAAGGCTGATCCATGTCTTTAGCCATTACCCCTGTAACCTTGACTGGCATTCCTTCTAGGGCTGTATTCATTTGGCTCTCTGATGGATTTGTTGAAGTAAAGAGTTTTGTGAAAAATTCACAAAACATCTGATCCACCTCATCAGGCTCCTCGATCCATTTTCCTTCCTCATTTTCTTTGCCACCGATTCTGTTCTTTCTTCTTCTTGCTGTAGCTTTTGAGTGAAAAAACTTCGTCTTTTTGTCCCCTTCTTTCAGCCAATCTGCCCTCGATCTTTGCTTCCAAAAAATTTCCTCATCCAGCAAGATGTTATCAATCTGATTTTCTATTCTTCGAATCTCATCACCACCATCAAAATGGGCATATTCGTTTTTTATCTCTTTCAGCCTGTTGATTAGCTGCTTCAACTTCCTATCTCTTTCGTGAAATTCATCTTTACTCCAAATCCTCAGATTTGCTAGTGACTCCTTAGATTTCTTCTTAAACAGCTCCACAAGATTGCTGCTGTCCCAACAACAAAACTCCTTCCATTCATGCTTTACAATCTCTCTACACTTTTCATATGGACTCCACATATCTTCATAGTGAAATCTAGGGAATGTTCTCTTCATATATCTCTTCCCCTTCTCTTTTTCAAGAACCTCCATCATCACTGGATTGTGATCCGAGCTCCAAGCCACCAAGTTCATAGCTGCCTTCTCTTGGAAGCAACTTCTCCAGTTACTGTTACATAAGAGTCTGTCAAGCCTCTCTTCTATGATGTGAGGGCCAAATCTCCTATTTGACCATGTGAAGGGGTACCCCGAGCTTCCTAAATCTATTAAATCGCAATCCTTAATTGCTTGTTTAAAATCATTCACCATGCTTGCCCTCCTTTCTCTTCCCCCAATCTTTTCATTTAAGTTCAACACCTCGTTGAAATCACCAAAGCATAACCAAGGGAGAGAAGATAGAGCAGCTAACTTTCTTAAAAGCTCATAAGTGTGTTTTTTCTGTTCTGATTCAGGATGGCCATATATTCCCGTACATCTCCAGTAACTTCCATTTTCACTATGAACTACCGCATCCACATGATGTTTGCTGAAGGATTTGATATCCACCGTAATCTCGGAATCCCATAGCATTGCCAAGCCACCTCCCAATCCTTCTCTGCTAACTGCGAAACAATTCTGAAAATGTAACTTATTTGCGCTTTCTTGCATTTTCTTAGCCGTCATCTTTGTTTCACTAAGAAATAAGATTTGAGGCCTATGCTCATGCAAGAGATGCTGGGCTTCTCGGAAAGTTCGGTCTTTGCCCAGCTCCCAAACGTTCCAACTTAAGAGTTTCATGGCTGTCGGCCGGGCTGTCTCCCAGCCTCCGCCTATATCATATTTACATCATTCTGAGTTCTCTTGCCACCATTCTCATCCTCATTTTCAAAGCTCAACTTCATAGCTACTGCAGCTCCTTGCTGAATTTGTTGAGGGAAATGTGCACGTTGTGGGCTTAGCAGCTTGCTCTTTTTAGCTTTTGGGCTCTCCCAGCCCATCAAACTACTCGACCTTTTAACCTTCACAATTCCTTCATTTGTCCCCACTTTTCCAATCATATTCCGAGCCTGACTTTTCCATTTTTGTTTTTTCTGGCCTTTATTTTGTCTGTGCATAGCCCATTATCCACATCCTCAACTTCAGATTCTAATTGGGCTGTATGCATATTAAAATTTTGCTGGCAGCCCATCTCTTTTTCATTTCCCACTATTGTGATCTCTTCCCGCTCAAAGTTTCCCGCTTTCTTTAGCTCAGAAGGTTTTGTCTTTTCCAAGTTTTTACTTTGAACATTTGCTTCCCTCCGTGTTTCTTCGCCAATGATTTCCTCTCTCCTGTGCATTTCCCAATGAACTGAACCACTATCCGTTGGTTTTTTATGCTCATGACAGCTATCTACTCCATGCTTAGTGACGTCCGGCATTAATTGCATTTCAACAACTCTCTGATCCCTGCTCGTTTCTCCACTCGGATTGTATTTGCCCGCATCCATATGGTGCCGGTTTGGACAATCATCTCTCCCTGGTTCAGCAGAATTGTATTGCCCCTCTTCAGCTTTGCTGCGACTTGTTTCTTCTTTATTTGGGGCTGGGGAGTTTGTACTGTACCTGCTTTGTTCTGAAGCCCATCTGTCCCTCCTTCTACTCTGCTTTAACCTTTCTGTAATAGTATTTGCCTGAAGCCATGGACCATAAGCTAATTCATTCTTGGACTGAGACTTACAATGAATACATTCCCTATACTGATGCCCTATCCGTCCACAGCAGAAACAGAAATCAGGCAGTCGTTCATACATAACACGCATAGGAATGTCTTCTTCATCTTCACCTTCTTGTTCAAGCTCAATTATCTTCTTTAAAGGCTTGGTAACATCAAATGAAATTCTCAACCTCAAAAACTGCCCAATGCATTCTCCTGTTGCATCTGTATCAACTTCCTCGACTTTTCCAATCACCTCCCCCAGTTCAATTGCCATCTCTTTGGACATACACATAATGGGGACATCATGAATTTGCACCCAAAATGAAGCATGTCTAAAATCTTGTTTTTTCACATCCCCTATCCCAACTGGTTCGGTTAGCACAATGAGTGCTCTATCAAAGTGCCAGGGACCTCCCACCATAATACTTCTTTTGTCTGCCTCAGACCCGAACTTGAACATAAACACATTTTCACCCAATCTTTCGATCTTAACTTCCCTTGCAGTTCTCCACACCCTGTGCATCGCAGTCTTTAAACCTTCAAAACTGACTCCCCTTGTATGAAGCACTTTCCTAATCAAACAATCGGCAACAATCTTTTCACCTTTATCTTTCATTTTGCTCTTGAAGGAAACTCTCCCCTCCTCTTCTTCACTTAACCTTGTTGCTCTGCATCTTTTAATTAATTCTTCTGGGTCCATCTGATAATGCCTGCTACACTATTAAAGCTCTGTTTGGTTTCGTTGGCCTGATCCTCCACTATTAACTTCGCTTGTACTACCGAAATCCACAATCACTTGGTAGCAATAATGTTGAAAGTTAATGAGACTAAGAAAAGAAAAGGAAAAGGAAAAAACCACCCACAAGGAGTGACTTAATAAGTCATGACGACTCCACTCTATCTCACATCCTTATTAGTTTTCAGAGAAAACTCATAAGGAGAGAGACTTTTTCCTAACTCTGCCATTGTTACAATCAGCAAACAGTCAGAAGTTTGTTTATGGTTTATTTAATATTTTATAAATTTTAGAAAATTTTAAGCCAATTATAGCCTATCGTTGAAAACAACAAAGACAAATGAATCAGTTGTTAGCACGACCGAAAGATTTAAAAGTTTAGAAAGGAATTTTTATCACCTTACTAACCTACAAATGAATTTTAGGGTTCTAATTTAAGGTCTCTTCACCTTGCTCAAAAGACACATCGAATGATCGGAATTCGAACAGATCATCAAACTCGCAGTTCAAGGTCTAATTTTCATATTTCAATACTCTTTATTTTTTTTAATCATAATGTTAAACATTTAGCTCTCTTCTTTTAAATCAATAAGAGTCGTTTGGGATTGCTTTTGGGAGGCTTAAAAATAATTTGAAGAATGTAAAAGTTAATTTTAGTGTTTGGTAAAAAAAATTCAAAATTACTTTTGTCAAAATCAATCCCTCCTACAGCTGATTTTGAAAAGCAGTAAAGGAGTAACTTTTAGATTCTGATTTTGAGAATTAATTTTATCCTTTAATATAATTCCATAAATATCCTTACAATTATTACCTAAACCTAAAACTATCCTTATTCAAATTGGAAACAAAATCAATATTTCAATAAATTTGTTATAAAAAATAAAAAAATAAAATCAATATAGTATAAATTTTATTTTTAATTAAATTATTATAATACACAATTAAAAATATTGTATGTACATATTTTTATATGTGTAAGTAAATTTCATCCTACAATATGTTCATTTTAGTCATTTGGCTTTTTATAGCAATTTAACAGTAATATTTACTAAACACCCACAACTACTTTCAAAACTCATAGTACTTCTGAAAATAAAATTTACCAAACACTTAACTGATTCTCTTCACAATTGATTATTTCTACACCACAGCTAACAGCAATTATTTTAAAAGTTACAGCATTACCAAATGGCCCTAAATTTCCTTATCATCCTGATGCAGTTAGCTACTCAATTTGAGCAAATTTAATTAATGAGTTTTCAAATATTAGCTGATTTCAATTAGATTAAAAAGGTCTAGCTCATGTAACGACCATTTTATTTTTTGCAATAGCTTATTTTAAATTATTTTGGGATTGTTTTTATTAGCTATTTTTTAGGTGTTTAGAATTGCTGTTTTAATTATTTAGAATGTTTGGAGTGTTTCTTTTCGTGCATTGTGGCTTAGTCATTATTGGACTTCTTGGCTCTTGGTTATAACAAACATTTGGGTTGCTGTAAGGTAGGGGTGGGCAAAATTGAATTCAGATTGATTAAAAACTAATCCGAATACAACCCGAACTTAAATCCGATCCAAATTCGGATCGGATGAATAATTCGGATTATTTTGGTTTCGGATTGGATTAATAAATTCGGATTTAATTTAGATTTTCCGGTCACTGAATTCAATGGAAAGCATAATTTATAGATCTCTGTATTCAACAGTCAAATTGGATGTTCAACTACATAGATAGAAGAAAAATAAGTCATTTTCATTATAATTGCCATGCATATCACTAAAAAATATCATAAGAATTCTTTTTTTTTTTTTCTAGAAAATGTAAAGAGAAACTGGAATTTAAACAACATAGCAAGCTAATAAGCCAATTCAAAACCGAGTAAAATAAAAATTTGAGAATATCTCAGAAAAGAAAGAGCAGATGCAAGCTAAAAAAAGGAGAAATTACCTGTTAGAGAAGAGAAGAGCATCCCTGCACAAAAGCAACAATTGCAAAAAACTAATAAAAAAGAGTCCATTTTTTTCTATTCTAATTTTCTCAAAAGCTGTCTTAATTCATTATCCTCTACTCTTCCAAATCATTTTGCCAATTTTCTCAACCTTTTTCTCTCTTCAAAAACCAATGAAACGGCTACAATCAACAACCAAACCAAAAACTAATCGTGAGGCAACTACACTTAGAAGTCATAATTAGCATTTGCATTAAAAGGAATAATGCGCAGCAGAGTAAGAGAGAAGAGATGGGTTACTCCATACGAAACTAGCATCCCAAGACATACGGCCATGGATCTCGTGCTTGTCTCATTTGTAGAAACCCACATGCGATTATTAGAAAGTATGGCCTCATGTGCAGCAGGTAGTGCTTCCGCAGCAACTCTAAGGAGATCGGCTTCATAAAGTACTGTTGAAGAAGATGGGTGTCAAGGAAGATTACGAATCAATTAGAGCTTGAACTTTGCAGATGGATAAAGGTTGTAGCAGGGAAGACGTGAGGCAGCGATTTGGATGGAAATCAATTGGCAGATTGGTGATCTTTGGCCTTTGGGATGAGACAAACTTGCAGGTTGCAGCTGGTTGGGTTTGGGATTTTGGGGAAAATGAATTAGGTTTACACATATATTTTAACGTGTACAATCCGATCCGATCCGATTACCATTCGATCGAATTGAATAATTTCTATCCGATCGGATTACATTAGTAATACGAAGCTAATCTGAATGTATTTATATCAGATCAGATCGGATCAATCTGAATCCGATCCGATGCCTACCCCTACCATAAAGGAGGCCGAAAAATTATTAATAAAATTAGTATTTCAGTCAAAATTAGTGTTTCTTCTTCCCACTTGAACTCCATCCACAAATTCCTGAAATCCCACAATTCTGGGCCTAATTGAGATAGCCTTTGAATTCTTAGCACCATATCACATCCCCCTAAAGGAATTAGCCTCATGTTTACTCTGAACTCTCTCCTTTGCATGCTCCACATACAAGTTGCAGTACTAGCAATTTTGGTGCCATTAACCACTGCCACCATTAACGGTTTATCTTGTTGTACTTCACACAATGTACGTTGGTCACTGACACATCTAAAAAATTATGAGTACTGCCAGAATCAATCAAGATGATAATCCCCTTCTTCTTGATATTCCCTCTAATCCTCATGGTTTGATGAGAGACAACCCCTGACATAGCATGTATAGACTCCAAGTGATCTGCATCATCATTCCCAGTACTGTTACTTTCATCACCGGTTTCCTTATCATCTTCCCCTTCTAATAAGTAAATCTGCTGCCATTTACACCTGTGCCTTGGCTCAAACTTCTTGTCGCAATAGTAACACAACTTCTTATCCCTCCTCTCTTGCAATTCTGTAGTAGATATTCTTTTGATTAGAGGAAATTTTCCTACAGACCTTCATGTCGATTCCGCTGTAAGGGCTACATGGGAAAACATTGTCCTTGTTGAAGCCTTGGCCTCCTTGATCATTGCCTCTAGGGTACTCTCTTGTAACAAGGCCAATCCAACCACTTGAACTAGCATTTTCAGTTGGAACATGGCTACTTGATTTTTTATGGCATCTTTTAATCCACTCACAAAGCATTGCACAAAGAAATCTTCAGGTATTCCTCGAATCTGGCCACCAATGCTTCAAATTGTTCTTGGTAGATTATGTGTATTTATGATATATGTGTATTTATTTTAAAAAATCATCATGTAATTTCCAATTATATTTAATTCATACACACATGTCATATATGCATTAAGTGAGTACAGTACAATAAATGTACTCTAGAATCTCCCTAATTGATGACTAGTCCCAATTGAGACATTCCAATATAAAGGGAATTGATTAATTAGAAAGTGACAAAGACTTTTCTTGAAAATATATAAAGCAATTGAGGTTGAGATTAGTCCTATCCAATAATTATGTCATGTGTGCCAAAACATTAACGTTGAATCACTAATCGACTGATTTGTGTTGATAATTTTCGGCAAAAGGATAGCTACACCCTTATGGTTTGACGAAATAGACACTAGTTAGATATAAGACTTCTCCACATATACAAAAACTTTTAGTTTCCAAGTCTACACCTATCATAATTCACGAGTAGAATTCATAGTTGACCGTGAAAGGTAGGGATGGGCGTTTTGGGTTTCCGTTCGGATTGTAACCATTTAGGTTTTGAGAATTCAACCCAAATGTGTTAGCCTAGATGGCTATAAAATATATTGATTTTGACGATAACAAACCACATGAAATAAGGGCAATATAGTCAATGTATTTTATCTCATCTCACAAGCTTGTAAATGGTAAATTTTATTTAAGTGAAATCAAGGTAAATAATTTAGCTCTTAAAAAGCTCATAATGATCTCTAAACAAAACATTATTTTTCATAAACTAAGTTTTGATTTTATAAAGCAAATAATTTTATCAAAATAGGTGTTTTTATATCTTATGGATCACATTGAATAGGTTTGAGTTTTGGAATCTATAAGTAAAAATTTTAAATTCTGAAAATGGACCTATTTGAAAAGTTTTGGGCCATAGTATAGTTTCTAAGCGTTTTAGGAAAAAACTATAATTTCAGAAAGTTTTCACTGTAGCAGTACTGTAGCAATCCGGCTAACCGGATTTCAGAAAGTGGCAGACCGAATTTTCAAATATTCAAATTCTTGGCTCTAATATATGGTAACTCTAAACGGCATATAAGATTTGAGAAAGTGGTAAGCCGGTTATCTCCAGAAAATCAATAACATCTAGTTTTTCTCTCCAACTATAAAAAGACTCATTCATATTCAAATCAAGAGAACGAACACAACTATTATCATTGAGCTATCTTCTACATCTTGAGCTTAAACTTGTTTACTCATTTCATTCATTCACACATTGAGCTTTCATTTGTAATCAAACACATTGTGTGAAGGAAAATCATTTGTAATTCTTTTTGTAAAATCAAGTTGAGTGGTTGTAAGTGTTGGGATACACTTGAGTTAAAAGATTGGGGATATTCTCTTGTTGAAGCCTTAGGTTGAGGCTTGGATAGTGAAATCCTCATGCGTGGATTGCTTGGAGGCATGGATGTAGGCGGGGTTTGCCAAATCACGTAAAAACTCTTGTGTTTGTTCTCTCTATCCCTTATCTCTTTACTTGTTCATTTGCTTTAATTTACATTTATCAATTTGCTTAAGACATTAGTTTAAATTGATATGTGGTTGGTGTTGAATTGTAGTGTTAGTATTGAAAAAATTTTTAAATTCCAATTCACGGGGTTGCCTAGCTAGAATTTCAAAATGAGTTTAAAAGTTAGTTCAGTTCGGTTCAAGTTCAAATTCGGCTTGGGTTATAATTTCGAGATTTGATTTGGGTTGCAATTGAGGGAATGAGGGTTGAGATTTGAGGGAAATCAATATTTTATTACATTTATTTATTTTTAAATGTAACCCAACTCGGTTTGATCCAAATCAAATTGGTTTCCAATTTTCAACCCAATCGATTCTCAGGGTCAAACTGAATCGAACAGAAAACCGAAATAAATTTATATCATTATGTTTGGCACAAATTATTTTCTTATGTGAATTTTTTGAAATTTTGAGTGCTTTCAGAGTATATTCTTTCGTTCATCTTAATAATCTAGCAAAAGAATTTATATGCATTAGAAGTACGGAGGACATTTTAATTTCATTATTACATATCAACCAAAGTGGTTGAAGTTGTAGATACAAATTAATAGAACATTTTATTTCATTTCATCAATTGATAAGTAAGGGGCTGTGAATGGGCAACATTAAATGTTACTTGTGAACTTTAAATGTTTGCTACAGGGACATTGGAATAAAATTTTTGTATGGATTTAAATAAAATAAACTTAGTCAAAGGAACCCCACCTATTACTATCATGTTCACATTACACCGGTATCTGCTAGTCAATAAACTGGAGGTCAAAGAGAGCATTGCTTTGCAGGCTGTAGCCATGAGAGAAGAGAAGAGGAAAGTTGCGAGAAAATTGATGAGGGTCCAACCCCGGTGAAGAAATGAAGAAGAAGCCCATGCGACGGTCAGTCCACAAGGTATAAATTAATTAGAAAATTGATGAGGGTCAGCAGGGAAGAGTAGTAAACACCGTGTTGATTATTCCACAGGGATTTGAAAGCTGATAGTAATCGTGCTGTTTGCTTTTCATGGGAGGATTTGATGCTGATGGGGTTTACATACAAATTTATTATCTGAGAACTCTGGAAATTGAAACTAGTAAATTATTATAATAGAAGATATATCATGGATGAAATGGTGTATTAAAAATCTATTATGAAATAAAATGGCAGCTAGAGATAAATTCTAATAGGTTCAATATTATAATTGTGCTCAGCCCACACCTTTCTTTCAAATCTATAATAAACAAATAAAATAAAAAAATTTTAAAATAATCCTTTCAAAAAATAAAATAACAAATACCTTTAATGGTCCATTTGTAGCGGAAATGCTTGAATTTTTTTCTTTTGGGACGCGGGTTCTAAAGATAATTCTTATGTTAATAAAAAATTAAAATAAAAAACTATTTAAATGCACCTACGGGTCCGTCCAAAAAAACAAAGCAAAGAAAAAAAATCCTGACGGGCCATTTGAAATGGTTATGCTTCAAACTTTTTTCTTTTTCTTTTTCTTTTTTTTTTTTTATTGAAACTATTTAAAAGTAGTCCTTTGCCATTCACACAGAGAGAGAAGAGAGAGAGAGAGAGAGAGAGAGAGAGGGGAAAAAAAAAACGAATAAGGGTCCATTTTCAGAGTTCTCAGTTAGTGGAAATGCTTCAACCTTTTTTTATTACTTTTTGAAACGTGGACTCTAAAGATACTTCTTATATAATTTAAAGATAGCAGAACAAATAAGATGGATCCGAATACAAATGGTGCTTACCAGTTACTAGTGAAAATTTGTCAACGTACTAGTGAAAAACTGGAAATGTTTGTATATATAAAAATTATTGGCCATGATAATTAGCTAAATACCTCACCTCCATGTGTTTCACACGTCAACTCTAGTAACTGTGCATTATTTTAGTATTGGGAAAGTTCTGAAGAATATACAAACCCCATAAATAATTCAGCTTGACAGTGATTGGATATAATTAAAGTATTTTCCTTTTTTTATATGTTTAACAATTATCTCACTGTCAAGTTTATTCTTAAAATTGTTCTTCTGATAATTAAACACTCATAATCGATTTGGGATAATCATTTTTTCGATCTAAATGGAGCCTTTTGCAATCTTCATTATTCTTGTTGCCTTGGCGTCTGCTGTCTTCTTGATATTAGCACTCATTATTAGTATTCCTTCTTTTATGATCTTGTCGATCACTCTGGCAGGGGTGGCCATTTTAGGCTTGATTTTCTATTGTGTGAGGAGAAAGCCCAGAATCAGAGGTAGAAGTTTCTCAATAGATCGCTATGCAATCTTCACTATTGTCGTTGCCTTGGTATCGGCTGCCTTCTTGATATTAGCATTCACACTACAACCAGATTATTTTTTGGTCTTTCTGCCCTTGTCGATCACTCTGGCAGCAGTGGCCATTATAACCTTAATTTTGTATTGTGTGAGAAACAAGCCTAGAAGCAGAGGTAAAAGTTTCTCATTTAATTGAATCATTTTGACAGATGAATTATATATATGTATATGTATAACTTAACTAAAGCTTTAATTTCACCATTCAGGGGAGGATTTGATGATGTTTGATTTGGATTTGACCCTGAAAGCCGATAACGTTAACATAGAGCTTCCTATAAACAATAAGCGCCCAGAAAGAAGCAAAATTGATCAATTGCCCTTATTCAGTTTTTCCAGTGTTTCTACTGCAACAAATAGATTCTCGGACGCAAATAAGCTCGGAGAGGGTGGTTTTGGACCCGTTTATAAGGTAATACAGATACCATTTTCTTTGAAGCAATAAGCTGCCTAGCTAAGGTAAATAATTTTTAACAAAACTATATATATACCATTTTCAGGGAGTGCTGAAAAAAGGAGACGAGATAGCAGTGAAAAGGCTTTCAGGAAAATCTGGACAAGGCTTGCGAGAGCTGAAAAATGAAGCTTCAGTGATAGCCAAGGTTCAGCACAAGAATCTTGTTAGACTTTTGGGTTGCTGCATTGATCGAGATGAAAAGATTCTGATCTATGAGTACATGCCTAACAAAAGTTTGGACTTCTTTCTTTTCGGTTAGTTTTTGCAACTTTTTCTTATTCTTACATATTTCTTTCTTTTCGGTTAGTTTTTGCAACTTTTTCTGATTCTTACATATTCCTTATTCAGACATTTCTTATATATGGTCGGGTCCAACACCAAACCAAACACAAAAAATAATTCAGTCTAATTCAATCTTAATAACTAGTTCAATCCATCATTTGTTGTGCAACAAACCTAACCTAAAAGAATATTTAGCATTTACTATTTCATTTAGCTATTTTTAAGTTTAATGATCAACATCATCGAATTATCAGATTTTAAAAAATAAAAAAAAATGAAATCTCTAGATCCAATTACATCAGATTAATTATGTGGTCTACAATTTTTGTATTCAAGCGTAATGACATTTAGTCTTTTCGTTGTAAATTAATTAGATTCAGCCAAGCGAATGTTATTCGATTGGGGAACACGTGTTCGGGTTATTGAAGGGATAGCTCAAGGGCTTCTTTATCTTCATCAATATTCCAGAGTGCGAATTATTCATCGAGATTTGAAAGCCAGTAACATCTTGTTGGATAAAGACATGAATCCCAAAATATCAGATTTTGGAATGGCAAGAATTTGCGAGGGAAATGAGTCACAAGCAAACACTAGTAGGATCGCCGGGACTTAGTAAGTAAATAATATAAATAAAAATTAATTAAAGTAAGCGTATATAATAAAGTTATGCATGAATTACTGATTATTATTTATTAATTAATTGTTGATCTACAGTGGTTATATGTCCCCGGAATACGCTCTCGAAGGAATATTTTCAATTAAATCTGATGTGTTTAGTTTTGGAGTATTGTTGCTTGAGATTGTAAGTGGCAAGAAGAACACTGGATTTTATCGAACGGACTCCCTCAATTTGCTTGGTTATGTAAGTGACAAAAGCCATCACACATATTTTAGTTATATATGTTATTTAGGTATAAATATATATTCCCAAGTCATGCTCAGGAGTGGACACGCACTTTTATAATGTTGTTAAAATCATTTACAATGCTGTAAAAAAATTTCATGCGGATGTCCAGACCTGAGCATTTTCACTAAATTCCTTGTTATCGAATGTGTACAACTATCTAATCACATCGTATGGTTTGTTAAGGCATGGGATTTATGGACAAGCAACAGGCCATTAGAGTTGATTGACGTATTCGAAGATGGATCCTTCGAGCATATGTTTTTAAGATATGTGAACATAGCACTCCTTTGTGTACAAGAAAGTGCTGATGATAGACCCACCATGAACGATGTTGTGTCCATGCTTACAAATGAAGCTGCAGCATTACTTCCACCGAAACAACCTGCTTTTTCATATGTCAGAAATACAGCGACTTCGACATCGTCCACCGGCAAGGTAGAAGATTGTTCGATCAACCAAGTGACGATTTCAATTTTAGAAGCGCGCTAATTTTTATTTTAATGTATACCGACTCCTTAATTTTAATTATGCTTGCATATTGCATTCAATCCATTGAACTCACCATTTGGTATATAGACTTGTTATTATAGGTATAGAATCATTTTATTTTTCTTTTTTATTGGACGTATTTCAGATTTTTTTTTTAAGTATTAGCCTAGATCCAAAGTTACAGGAATTTATTCGAACAAATTCATAATATCTCCAAAATTTAGAAATAAGTTTCAAAGGACCGAGTAAGGGGTTTTATTAAGTAGTTGTTAATCAATTTTATTTAGATAGACTAATCCGAACGGTTTTGAAGTTGTTTTGTTTAGCTCATCATCCAAATTCAAATCTTGAGTGAACTAAGAGGCTAAAAATCAATTTAAATTTTACCCATCCCTTTATCTTTTTAGTAGAAGAAAAAGTGTTATAAGAGCAAAGTCTCCAAAATTTAGCACAGTAATTTTGTAATATCTGTTCTCTCTAGTGATATATACAGTAACATATTAGAAATTTGGAATGAAGTGTACCTCGTCAATTTTCTCGCAACTTTCCTTTTGTCTCCTCTCATGGCTACAGCATGCAAAGCAATGCTCTCTTTGACCTCCAGCTTATTGACTAGCAGATATTGATGTAGTATGAACATGATAATGACAGGTGGATTCCTTTGACTACGTTTTTTTTAATTTAAATCCATACAAAAATTTTATTCCAATGTCTCCTGTAGCAAAGATTTGAAGTTCACAAATAACATTTAATGTTGTCCATTCAGGGCCCCTTCCTTATCAATTGATGAAAGGGTAATTTTAAGAACCTCCCCTGAGGTTTGGCGTATTAACATTTAGATAGAATGTATTGATGTAATTACAAATACCATCCTGCCGTTAAATACTAGTTAGATTGACTGTTAGTAAATTGTCTAAATTACTAAAATACCCTTCATGCCAAAATAATAAATTATTAAATACAACTTTGGGAACCGATGGGCAATAAGATTAACTGAAATCACAATATATTTAAAAGACCAAAATGCCCCTCAATATAAAGTAATTGACATTGCTTATTATTAAAAAACAAATTCTTAAATCGCATTTATTTTACTTCACGTAAGAGAATTTCACAATAAGCAATCACACAATTCACAAATCAGTAAAGAACCAATAAGTCAATTTTAAAATCATTTTTCATTTTCATTTTCTACATGAACATGCACATCACCTAGATCATATCCCAATTTCAAGTACATCCAACACACCCTAAAAATCCACCCAAAACAAAAAAATAAAATAAAATAAAAACGTCTTCATCTAGGAAAATCAAAAGCCTAAACTACTAACTACACAAATCACGACACACAAATCCACTGACCGATGCAACAAACTTCATTCAAGAAGAAGTAAAAACTTAGTAACAGCCTTGGTACCCTTAGAAACAGTGTGCTTGGCCAGCTCACCAGGAAGTACAAGTCTCACAGCGGTCTAAATTTCCAGAGATGTAATCGTCGACTTCTTCTTGTACCTCACCAGCCTTCAAGCTTCCTCAGCAAGTTTCTCAAAAATATCGTTGATGAAACTGACATCAGCAA
Organism: Clausena lansium; assembly: GCA_030449835.1. Taxonomy (NCBI): domain Eukaryota; kingdom Viridiplantae; phylum Streptophyta; class Magnoliopsida; order Sapindales; family Rutaceae; genus Clausena; species Clausena lansium. The sequence continues at coordinate 1,620,940 of JASUUF010000369.1, forward strand.
GTTTCTCAAAAAGATTCAGACAGCCTTGCTCGAGATTCTGACATCGGTATGGACTTGCTTCAGGACATTGAAGATGTAGATCTTGTGCGTCACGATGCTCTTCTTCGCGCCCTTCTTCTTCTTGTCGCAAAAGGTGGCTTCCCTCGGAAGTTTCTTCCTGGCCTTCAGCTTCTTCTCCATCGGCACCTTCGTGGAAGACTTGAGCCCAACACTGGCCGCTTCTTCACAGCTTTAGAAAAAATGATGAAATTGGTGTCGGGGTTTTGCTTATATGAAAGAGAAAGGTAAGTGGATGTTTTGTTTCGTGGAAAATTGATTTTCTTTGTCCATTGGTTATTGCCAAGCTCTAGTTAATAGGGTGTAGTAGTCAAGATTTCTCAGACGAGCTTATCTTTGAATTATTTTGAAATTCAAATGTGTTTTTACACATATACCCTTTATACTAACGCCATACGAATTTTCATACTAACGACAGGGGAGGTATCTGTAATTACATCAATACATTCTATCTAAGTGTTAATACGCCAAACCTCAGGGGTGGTCACTAAAAATTACCCATTGATGAAATGAAATAAATGTTCTATTAATTTTTGCTACAAGCTACAACTTCAACCAGTTTGGTTGATATGTAATAATGAAATTAAAAAGTCCTGCTTACTTCTAATGCATATGATTTCTTTTGCTAGATTCTTAACATGAACAAAAGAGTATACTCTAAACTAAAAGCACTCAAAATTTCAAAAAATTCACGTAAGAAAATAATTTGTGCCAGACATAATGCAATAAATATATAGCATTTTTCTTTTGTTCTTTGATGTTTTTAAAATAGCTTTGCAAAATGAAAAAAAAAAGAATAATAATGGTAATAACAACAACAATAATAATAATAATAAATATGAAAAGATAAAAATTATTTTTTTTCCATATATAACTTTTAATTAATTTCTTTATTTAGTTTTTAAAATAAATTTTTAAATACAAAAAAGTAAAATTTAATCCATTCAATAAAATAGTCATATAAGTGCAAAATGAAAATGTTTTAAAATATTTGGGCGCGTATTATACATATTTGAAATATTTATTTGTGTTTTGAAAAATTTAAAAAGACTTGGGCCCATTAAAATTAGCCTACTTAGGTTTGACATTTTTTTTGTTAATTGACTGTTAGGAAAATGTACAAATATTATTTTACCCTTTTGGCCATTAAAAATAATAGAGAGATAATAATTTTTGGAAGTAACTTGATGTTTACAAAAGTAAGGGGACAATTTGAAGATTACCACTTCACAAGGGAGGTAAGCCTTTTATTTTCAACTATTATAGGTAGCTAAGAAACTATAAGAAATTTATTTAGTCCTTGTTTAGTTTTGAGGTAGTGTAAAAATAAAATTGCAATTGTAAAATAAAATTTTGATCAAAAAAATAAATTTATTATAAACTTTTTCATCATATAATTGTAGTGTAAGCTTTCAAATCATTACAAAAATGTTTTGCCAAATTCATTAGTACTCAAGGGTGGACCCATGACTTTCTATTACCTCACGCTAATTTATAAGTTTAATTGAGTAATATTTGTGTGAAATCAGTCCATATAAAGGAGTAAAAAATATAACATATAAATATCAAGAAATGCAACAATAAAATTTTTAGTAATATATATATATATATAATAAAAAAATGACAATAATGCAGTAAATAAGCTTATAATATAAATTATTAAAATTTTATATTAAAAAAAGAGACTTATTTATGAAATTCTTTTTTATTTTAGTGATAGAGAATATATTTTGTCAATCGTTACTATATCATTTTGTAACTTTTTAATACGAGTGATAATATTATAATATATTCATGGCATGCTGCTTTTTTTTTTTTTTCAATTAGAACAAACTACAATACTTTTTATAAGAAGTTAAAGCAATACTAACATTTTAACCCCCTAATATTTACTAAAAATTTGACTCCCTAATATTTTAAATTATTTAATAAATATATAATTTAATCATTTTATAAAATAAGTTTCTAACTCTAATTAGAAAAAAAAAAAGCCGTGTTATAAACTGATGAAATTGTACTTAAAAATTATTATTTTCCAAACACGCGACGTGATGGATTATTTGAAAATCTTTTGTGGTATTCTTGGCCTCCTCAAATTATCACGTTTCACATACTAAGTTTCTCGGTGTGATGATATAAAAATATTTTCTTGGTGAAAACTATATATACATTCTAATCCCCAAACTCCCTCAATTTAAAAATTGTTGATCTTGGCCTCCTCAATTTTGTAGTTTCTTGATTCCGATCCCATTGAACTAAAATCACGGCTTCGTCAATGTGTATCATACTCTGGAGTTGATTGATGCAATATTAGAAGATGAATCCTCCAAGCAAATGCTTTTAAGATATGTGAACGTAGGACTTCTCTGTGTACAAGAAAGTGCTGATGCTAGACCCACCATGAATGATGTGGTATCCATGCTTACAAATGAAGCTGCAACATTACTTCCTCCGAAACAACCTCCTTTTTCATATGTAAGAAATACACTGTCCCCCGGCAAGACAGAATATTGCTCAATCAACCAAGTAACGATTTCACTTTTAGAAGCATGATAATTTTTACTTCAGTATGTACCTACTCCACTTTGGGATATTATTTCAAGAATTTTTTCTACAGCTGCAAAAGATTATGTAAGTTAATTTATACCCTCTGAGTTAGGTTGATGTAATTACTCATGTGATCCAATAGTCGAACTGAGGTTTTTATTTTTGACTCTCTGGTGTGAAATGTTTAGAATAAATCGGTACTGATCATCTCTCAGAAAGAATAATTAAGTACACAAAAATTAAATATTTACTAAAAGAAACCTCCGTTTTGGGGACAAATCTTGGGTGCTGTTAACCTTGTATTTACATTTTTCTTGTAACGTGCTGTCACAAAACCAACTATGATAATTTTAGATGAAACATTAGTTGGGTATTCATTTTATTTTTCTTTTACCTAGATGCATTGCATGGTCGAAAATTCCGGATTTGTTTCCTTCATATAACCCTTCATTAATTTTTTGGGGTTTATTTATTTATAAATTATAAATTCATTTGCTTGCAAGTTGCAACCATTGAGTTAATAAATATAAAATAAAATAATAACTGAGTATAAAATTAAATTAGAAAGATATTGAAGATATTATATAAAATATAAGCAAATCAACCATATTAGAAAAATATAAACAGAGTGTTTGGCAAGAAAGAAAATAACAGAGAAAATGGGAAAGAAAATTTGAAGAACAATCTGGAAGAAACAAAATAATACTTCGCATTTACATATACATATAGCTACTGATTTGGATATATTAAGCTTATCGTAGAAGCTACAAGATTCTACATTGATGGTGCGTTTACTTATCGGATTCGGGAATCAGAATCCAGAATCGGAATCATTGACTGCGTTTACTTCGCAAAATTGAGGCATGAATCAGAATCAGAATCGTGGGGCCCACTAAAATTTAGGAATGAAGAATGGGAGATTGATTCCCAAGCCCGCGACCCATTCCCATGATTGACAATTTTACCCCCTTACAAAATTAAAAATATCCATTTTGTCCTTAGATAAAAAATAATTAATACATTTTATAATTAATTAATTAATACATTTTATAATTAATTAATTAATTAATATATTATAATTAATTAATATAATTATTATAATTAACTAATATAATTATTATAATTAATATACAATATTATTATAATAATTATTAATATAATTATTCTAGTTGATTAATATTTTTTTATTTTTTTATTATTATTATTATTGTTATTAATGATAAAAATAAAAATAATTAATTAATATATAAATGTTAATTATTATTATTATTAAATTTTATATTATTTATATTATTTATTATTATTTAAATGTCATATTGTTATTATTAAATTATATTGACTTTATTATTTTAATTATTATTTTTATTTTTATTAATATTATCATTATTAACATTTATTATTAATAATTTTATTATTTTATTTATTATTATTATTAAATTTTATTAATTTTATTGTTTTAATTAATATCATTTTTATAACAACAACAACAATAATAATAATAATAGTTATTTTTTTATAATTAACTAAGGACATTTTAGTAACTTGAAACAATTCAGCTTACTTCGATTCCAATTCCAAGATAAAGTAAACACATCAATGGGATTCTAACCCATTCTGATTCCGATTCCTGCATCTTAAGTAAACAGTTTATTCTGATTCCCATTTCCCATTCCCATTCCAGTTCATTCCAATTCCAGCACATTCCGATTACTAAGGATGGCAATTTTCGAATCCGGATTAATTATTTTATATCCGGATCCGCATCCGGATCTGCAAAATAATATGAGGATCCGGATGCGGATAATATCCGCCCAGATTGCGAGCGGATATTCGGGATATCCGGATCCGTAATTTTAAAATTAAATAATTTAAAATTTTAATTTACAAAATCAACATTTTAACTAATAATAATAAATAAAATCCAATCATAAATTTATAATTCAACAATTAACAATTAACAATTCAACATAACAGACAACATCATAAATCTACAATTAAAAATACTACAACATAAATTAAAAATAAAAAAAATCAACAACATAGATTCAACAATTTACCTAATAATATTAAATAAAATCCAAATATAAATTCATAATTCAAGAATTAACAATTTAATATGAATAACATACAACAATATCATAAATCCATAATACCACAATATAAGTAATATTTTTTTTTAATTTAATATATATATTATATAATTTATGGTAATATATATTTTTTAATTTAATATATATATTATATAATTTATCCGGATCCGGATATCCGATTTTTCGGATGCCCTAGCATCCGGATTCGGATCCTTGCGGATCTACTAATTTGACATCCGGATCCGCATTTTTAAATATGCGAATCCGAATTTTTCCAGATCCGAATCTTCTGGATCTTTCTACATGCGGACCGGATCTGGATTATATTGCCATCTCTACCGATTACTGACAAGTAAACGCAGCATGATTAACAAAATCTATTACAAGCATGACTAGTGTGACTGAGAGAAATAACAATCTTGTCCAGCTAAGCAAGCTAAAAGAGTATCAGCTATGTGAAGGTGCAGTAAGCATTTCATATGCGCTCTCTACTACAGCTCTAATTCATCACATATGCTAACATCCCCCCTCAAGCTGAATGGTCCAGGAAGAACATTCAGCTTGGACCTAAGATAATGAAATTGTCCATAAGTCAGTGCCTTTGTAAGTATATCAGTAGTTTGATCCTCACTAGGAAAAAAATTGATGGACACTTGTTTAGCTTGAATCTTCTCTCGAATGAAGTGGATATCAAGTCCAATGTGTTTAGTTTTTGCATGATACACTGGATTTGTAGCCAAGGCTATAGCCCCTTGATTATCAGACCACATAACTGGTGTTGCTGCCACCTAAAACTGAAGCTCAGTAAGCGGAGCTTGAATCCATAAACCTCAGTTGTAGCCATTGCTAAAGCTTTATATTTTTACTCTGCACTTGACCAAGAAACTAAGTTGGAAACAAGATACACTACATAACCAGCTACAGACCTGCTGTCATCCTTATCACAAGCCAAATTAGATTCATTGAAACAATTTATCTGTAAGCTACCACTGTTATAAACTAAAGGCCATAATGAATTGTCCCTTTAAGATACCTCAACAACCTCTTACAAGCTTGCCAATGTTCATCAGAAGGGGCAGCAAGAAATTGACTCAACTTGTTCACTGTGAATGCTATCTCAGGCTTAGTTAATGTCACATATTGTAAGGCTCTAATAATGCTTTTGTATTGAGAGGAATTATCAATAGCAGTGCTTGAGTTCTTTGTAAGAGAATGAGAATTAGCCATTGGTTTGGGAACTGGACTACAAGTTTCCATGCCTTGTTTAGCTAGCAAATCAACAATGTATTTGCTCTGTGTTAGATGAATTCCATCCTTGGTTTTTGTAAATTCAACACCAAGAAAATAGCTAAGTTGTCCTAAGTCTTTAAGAGCAAAAGTAACTTACACATCAGAGATTAGTTGCAGCACACTATGAGAACTTGAACAAGTAATTACAAAATCATCTACATATACCAATACCAGCAAGATGTGACCATTATGCCACTTGTAAAACAAGGATGAATCTAACTTACTATGAATGAAACACCACTGTGCAGTCATTATAGACTGAAATCTATTAAACTAGGCTCTAGGAGCCTGTTTGAGACCATAAAGTGCCCTCTGCAACTTACAAACATGATGAGGTCTAGAGGGATCAACAAATCTGGTTGTGTCATATATACATCTTTAACAAGAATGCCATTTAGGAAAGTATTATTAACATTAGCCTGCCTGATCAGCCACCTATTCATCATTGTCATGCTAAGAACAACCCTTACTGTTGAAGACTTGATAACAGAACTAAAGGTTTCACTATAGTCAACACTATAGGTTTGATGGAACTCTTTTTGCAACAAGTCGAGCTTTATACCTAGATATTGATCCATCTAAGTTATACTTGATTCTAAAAACCTATTTATTTCCAACAACCTTAACTAGAGTTGTAGGTTAAACTAGAATCCATGTGTGATTTGCTTGAAGAGCATCATATCCTTCTTTTATGGTTTGAAACAATTTTGGTTCTGTTAAAGCTTGTTTACAGAAGTTGGTTCAGAGGGTTTAGTGAGAAGGGTAGTGAGAAATGTCTTAGGTTTAAAAATGCCAGCTTTAGACCTAGTGATCATAAGATGACCAGAGGGTTGTGAAGGTGGTAATTGATGAGCAAGTTGAGAAGGTGAATGAGAACTAAAAGCATTTGACATAGGGGAAAATATCATGTGAACGAGAAATAAGAAAGTCAGAATGAGGTAAAGATGAAGATACCTATAGAGAAATTGAAGGTGAAGATCCTTGAAGATCTGTTGCTGAAGGACTTGTATTGCAGAAGATGAAACGGTTGTATCAAAATTTAAGTGACTGGAACCTGAGACACAAGAAAAATCAACACCTGACTGGTATGGAAAAGATTTTTCATCAAAATTGATATGATTTAATATATAAACTCTCCTAGATGAATGAAGACATTGATACCCTTTGTAATGAGAACTGTATCCTATAAAAATGCATCTACTGGTTTTGAACTCAAATTTATGTTTGTTGTAAAGTCTAAGATAAGGAAAATATGCATAGCCAAAAACCCTTATGATTGAATAATCAGGATGATGGTGAAATAACTTGAAAAATGGTAATACATTGTTTAATACTTGTGTAGGTAATCTGTTTATAAGGAACACAGCAGTGTGAAAGGCATTCCACCAGAAACTCATTGACAGCTTGGACTGAGATAACAAAGTCAGCCCAATGTCCATAATGTGCCTACGTTTTCTTTCTATCCTACCATTTTGATTATGCATATAAGGACAAGGATGTCTAAATTGAATTCCAGAGGAAGCTAAGAAAGAAGCAAAGAACCTAAATTCACCCCCTAGTCGGTTTGGACAATTTTTATTTTGTGACCAAGATACTGTTCAATGAAAGTTTTGAAAGAGTGAAAACTTGTAAGGCATTAGATTTAGCAGATAAAGGAAAAATCCATGTGAATCCACTAAAATCATCTAGAATAGTCAAGTAATGTTGTAACCTTGAGTAGAAGAGATATATGAAGGACCCCATACATCAACATACAAAAGTTGTAATGGTTTTTTTGTTTTAGTTTCTACAAAACCAAAATGTTGAAGATGATTTTTACCATACTGACATGCATTGCAGAAAACAAGATTTGAAATTTATTATCGTCAACAAATGAATTACAAAGCTTCATTATAGTTTTGAGAGTATGTAAGGCTAGATGCCCAAGCCTTTGATGAAGCAAATTAACATCTATTGACTGAACAGAGGTTAATATAGTAGTATACAACATGATGAGGAACTTAAACAAAATAAACTTGAATGAGACAGAGGTTTACAAATGATGGTTTGACAACAGTGAGCAAAGGGAACTTCATTTGAGATTTGAAAATGTGGAAAGAAGACATCTTGAATTTGATACAGGCCTTTCTTAACAACTCCTTTAAGCAAAAGAACTCATGTATTCCTAGCCTTGATAAGACAAACATTGGCAATAAATTCAACAAACACATTATTATCAGTTAAGAGCTAAGACACACTTAGTAAAGTCTTGGTAATATAAGGCACATGTAGGACATGGTTTAGTAATAAAGGTTCATGTGAAAATGTAGCAAGCATAACAGATCTAATATGTTCAATTTTTAAACTATTTCCATTGCCAACAAGCAACATTTTTTAGCCAAAATAAGGCTTTAAATCAAGAAGCTTACCAATGTCACAGGTGATGTGACAGGAGGCTCCATTGTCTATGTACCAAGATGGATCTTCAATTACTTCTGGAAAGGAAGCAACTGGAGCTACAAGAGTTTGGTTAGGCTTTTAAACTTCATTCAGTCCATTAAAGCAATTGAAAACAGCAAGATTGCTAGGTCTAGGATTATTGAAAGGAGATGAGGAAGTGATAACTCTAGTAAGATGGTCTGAATAAGTAGATTCTGGATAGGCCATATGACCTTGATAGCCAAAACCTCTAGGAACACCACCACATTGACCACTATTACCACCTCTGCCAAAATTATTTAAAGGCTTCTGACCAAAATTGTTTTGCACTTAACCCCTCCCATATTGTCCATAACTTGGCCTAAAGTTTCCTCTTCCAAAATTTATGTGAAGGACAAAAGTTGAGTTATATCTGTTTTTACACTTGCTAGCACCATGACCAGGTGTAAAGCAAATCTGACAAATTATATTTGACTCAGAATGTGTATTATTTCCTCCATTTCCTATATTATTAGGCACATTATTACCAAAACTTCCAAAACCTTAATGGCCTTTTTTATAACCAGAACCTCCTTTATGAAATCCCTGATGCTTTTGCACCATATTGGCAGTGAGATTATGAACAACATCAACACTTAGCTTGCCTCTTTTTTGCTCAAGCCTCATTTCATGACTCAACAACAATGCATATAGTTCATCTCAACTCATATGTTCACTTATAGCAAGCAAAGTTGTAACAAGAGACTCATAATCTTAAGGATCTAAACCAGTTGGGATGTATGTTACCAAATCATTATGATCAACAGGTTTTCCAACAACAACAAGTTATCAGCTAAGCATTTCATCTTAGAAAAATAAGCATTCATGGTCATAGAACCTTTCTTAGCAGTTTGACGTTGCATCTTAAGAGGCATAATTCCAGCCTGAATTTGAGAAATGAACATACGTGAAAGTGACTCCCATAACTTATGAGATGACATACAGTGAATCACAGATGCAAGCAAATTCTCTTGTATCGAAGAAAATATCTAGCTGAGAAATAGCTGATATGTTTTGATCCAAGTAGCAAAAGCATGATTCCCAATTCTTGAACCAAATCCAGTGTTTTAAGAACTTGATGCAACATCAGTCTGAGCAATATATTGATCTGGACATCGACGAGCTCCAATGCTGAAACCTTCCAGTCCCTTTGATTGAAGCAAGAACTTGATTCCTCCACACCGTAAAATTGTTGTTATTGAGTTTGATTGGTGAAACAAAGTTATATGAAGGTGTATTTTGATTTGTGTTAGCCATGAGCTCTGATACCATATTAGAAAAGTGTAAGCAGAGTGTTTGGCAAAAAAGAAAATAACAGAGAAAATGAGAGAGAAAGTTTGAAGAACAATCTTGAAGAAACAAAATAATACTTGAATATAATTCTTGTTTAACAAATGAATATTCATAGCTACATATATATAGCCACTGATTTGGATCTACTAAGTTGATCATAGAAGCTACTAGATTCTACAATGATTAACAAAAATCTGTTACAAGCATGACTAGTGTGACTAAGAGGAATAACAATCTTGTCCAGCTCAGCAAGCTAATAACGAACTTGTCCAGCTAAGCAAGCTATCAGCTGTGTGAAGGTGCAGCAAGCTTTTCATATGCTCTCTCTGCTACAGCGCTGATTCATCACATATGCTAACAAACCATATATCAAAATTCTTACATTCAAAACTATATTATATTTATTCTCCAAATTAAAGCTACAAAGTTTCTACCTAAGAAAGTATCTTATTAATCTAGTCGAAAATGAAATTCATAAACTATTGCAACAACACCAGTGCCAAAGTTGTGAAAAAAGTTGGTTCTATTTCAGATCCTCCCTTTATTTTTTTTTTTCAAAGAATTAACACTAAATTAAACAGTGAGAAGGAAATTTCCAAAAGTCCATGAAAGAAGCCCAAACCCAGCACAAACTGCAACCGCTTTCATCTTCATCACCAAAGATGAGTGGAACGCCAAGGAAGGGGACTATATTCCGGCACTAAAACAAATTCTGTGGCAAAATAACAAAACAAATTATTAGCTAGCTTGCTAGAGTATATAACAAATCAATTAAAAGAGTCATGCTCATGTGCAAATATCCACACAAAATTTTGTGCGAATGCAGAGTTTACAACATTGTAAAAACAAACGTCCCAACAAATACCTAAGCATAATTTTTAATTAAAAGGACAAAAGAATGATATTTGCCTAATTGGGTTATGCTATCCTAACATAAAGTTCTTACTTAAAATTTTGAAACAAATATTGGGCTATTGATTTCAATAAAGCCACTGATGGATTAATAGCCATTATTAAATGCTATTTTGACTCTCAATGTCTACAAATGGATTGCTTGCAATCAATAACTCAAGATTTATGTCAAAATTTTAAATAAAAAATTTAAGTTAAGATAGCTCTACCTTAATTATCTATACATTTATACATATAAGAACAAAAAGAAAAAAAAAATTTCTTTGGATCCTTCCCCTAAAACAACATAGAAGAATTTTAATTAATTACTTGGGACGTGGGTACTGTGTAAGTAAGTGTTGTCAACATCATGCATGAAATTAATAATTTATGTTTTCATTTTGAATTATAAGTTAATTACCTCTTTGTAAAAATATGAAATACCGATGCTGCCAATGTGCCTTAAAGAGTGATAACAAGATTAATATGGTAAAACACCTGCGATCGGATGCAAAATTGCATTGACCAGTTTATTTTCGGGGAAAAGGTTGAGAGGTGGGCTTGGGCTATGGTAAAGTGTCATCTCCATAACCAAGCCAGATATTTTGTATGACGAGACCATTAATGATGAGATTAAACAAAGTTATAATCAATAGGTTTAATTTTATCTATCAATTCAAACGAACCACATTTTTATAAATTGAAGACGATTACCAATTTGTACATGGGGGTCCGATCCACAGAAAGCTTTGCCAAACTGAAGGCAGTGCGTAAAGTTGCAGATTCTCATGCTCATACTCAAGTTTTTGTCCAGTGATATACTTACATTACATTTGAAAGATCAACAATACAAAGAGAGAGGGTAGTGGCTATAAATGCCGATATAGCTAGCTTTAAACACCAGTTGAATAGGAAAATCTGTTATTGAAAAGATATAATGGATTTAAAAATATATATATTAGAAGTATTTTTGTTTTTAGAATTTCTACATTTTTTGAAATGCTGATAACAAAATGATGAATTTTTATAGTCATATATCCGTTACACAATATTTTAATCTGAAAAATAATTTAAATTAAATTTTCGAGCCATTTTTTTAAACTTTTAGCGGGAAATTCGTTTTTCATTTGAAAATTTATTATTTAATTTTGACAGGAGATTATTTATGACAGAAAGTATGATGATTATTTCCCGTCATAAAGTTTTAAATTTTTTTTAAAAAATATCTTATAATTATAATTTGTTGATGAATTCCTATTTACAAATTTAATTAATTAATTAATTAAAAGAATATCATTAAAAAACCAAAAACAATTAATATTAATTAACATCCATTCAATTCAACAAATTAATTTCAAAAGAAATACATGTAGTATCTAATGTAATTACCACTAATACATAATAAAACATCCCAAAGTATAAAATAACAGTTAAATTCCAATAAAACTCCAAGAAAAGCAATTAAAATTCCAGCCACCAAGCCAAGTTACCCAACATAACTTCCAAAGATTAATGCATGTATTCCAACAGCAAGACTTCTAGCAGGAACAACATCTTACAATAGCACTCTAATTCCAACCATATACCCAGCAACACTCCAACCCGTACCCAGGAGCCCAAAAGCACATACCTTTTCTTGCAAAAGTGGTCTACTTTTTCTAGGAAAGCAGAATGCACAAGCTTCATACTTTCATCTGTCAGCAAAAACCAGGAACCTCCATCAACATGAATCTGAGGGCTACTGTACTCGTCGAGCAGATGATTGGATTCATCAACTTCCACGAATTCTTCTAGATGCAAATCAAACCCAACATGGGCTGTATACATAACACTACTGATTGCAGAAGCAGCATTCTTCTACTTGACCACATAGGATTGATGTCCATATCTTATCTTCACACGATGAATAGAATCAAATTCATATTGTCCATACAACAAAGTCTCAAAGTCTGTACTAGATTTGCAGCCATTTCTCTCAAATATATAGTGGACAACATAGGAATCATCCTTTGCCGAATATATGACGGCTGCTAGGGCTACTGGAAAAGCAAGAAACCAACTAGCATTTCAGTCATCGAGCTACCCCATGTTATAGAAGGGCCATCAGTTGCTGCATAAAAATAAAAAAGAAAATAATTTATAAAGAATAACAAAACCAAAGCCTTATTCGCAGTTCAAAACTATTAAGGAATGCAAACTCGAATTTCAGGCATCTAATAACAATCCTACCAAAGATCCATTCACCCCTAACTAAGGATAAACAAATAAAATCCATTAAAAAAAGGGATAAATGTTGGAAGATGGATCCAGAATGCCAGTGCCCTAAAGGTTATATAAGCCTTTACTTAGTGCCTACAAATAAGCCTTTACCATACTTTTCCCCTTTTTTACATTCTGTCATTCGGTGTCTGCTTTCCCCGCAATTGAAGCAGCGTATTCCTGACCCCGAAGATTCGGTCTTGCTGCTTTGACCACTTTTACTAGATTTACTAGTTTTGTTTGGAGGATTTGGAGGAGCGAAATTGCGAAATTGGGGAGGTTGACTTGGATTATTAAACAACACCTCGAGAACCACGAAAGTTGGAGTCACTAGTCCATCGACTAAATTGTTTCTCCAATTGCAGAGCCTGTTGGTGTGCTTCAGAAACAGAGTTTGGATCAAGTAAATTTAACTGTTCTTGAAACTGTGATCATAAGCCTCCAATGTAGCGGGAGACTTGTTGTTCCTCAGTCTTTGTTAAGTTATTACGCGCTACCAACCAATGAAACTCTGTGGTGTAATCATCTATTGATCGATTACCGTGCCTTAAATTCTGTAATTGCTGGTACAACAATTTAGCATAATTGTGAGGTAAGAATGCTCTACGCAAGTGCTTCTTCAACTTTTCCCAAGAGTCAATCTTCCTTTTGCATTGCCTCATCCTTGTGAGTTTTGTTTGTTGCCACCAAGCTGCTGCCCTTCCACGGAATAGAGTTGCAGCAAGCGAGACTAGTTTGCTCTCAGGAACTTCCTTGTATTCAAAAACTTCCTCAATGGCATTGATCCAATCCAATAATTCCTCTGGCTGGCCACTTCCTTAGAATTCAGGAATATCAATTCTTAGCCCAGATTCCCACCTTCTATCTTTAATGGACTCAGTTCTATGTCAACGTCCGGAGAATGGGTTAGCGAAGGTTTCACTTGATTTATCTTCGCGTTCTGGTGTATGATGACGTTCGGCGAGTAACTCTGCCATTTGTGCAGTTAACATATCAATTCTAGCTGTCATACTAGCGATGGCTTCATCCCTAGGAACATCATCTTGGTCGTAAGGAGTTGCATGAGGGGCGTTACGGGCTTTTCTTGGAGCCATTTGTCGTAATTTGTTTTATAAAGGACTGGGGACTAAACTGAAAATCGGGTAAACTTTTCAGGTAAAATGGTAATTAAGGAAAAGTTTAGGTTTCCGGTGATGGTGGTCGGAAATTGGACCAGGATGGGTGGATCTGGAAGATTTGAGGGTGGTGAGTACGATGGTGGTGACGGTTTGTCTGAAAAAGAGGTGGCATGGTCGGAAATTTAAATTAAAGGTGGTTTGGTGTTGGAGTTCGATTCCAGCTATCGGGGCATCGATCGGGGGTGGTTAGGGGTTAGATAGGTTGTACTGGTGGAGAGGAGTTGATTGGTGGTGGTGGTGCTGGCCAACGAGCAGCGAAATCCAGCCAACAAGGGAGGCGGTTTTGCGGCTGTTTTGGTCGTTTTCCGGCGGCTAAGGTGGCGGAAAGGCGTCGGGGAAGGCTTGGTGTGGTTGGGCGGTGGGTTCTAATTGTGTTGGTGGTGGCTGATCGTCAAACGGTGACTGAAAATGATCGCCGGCTGCTGTAGACGACAGTTGCAGCTGTGACTTCTGGCGGTTTTTTTTTTTTATTTTCTGATTTTGTTTTTAGCTAAATGGGTTTAATAAAAAAAATAAATGAGTAGGTATTGATAAGAGTTGAGAACCAGACTTTTAGCGCTGATACCAAACTAATGCAGCGGAAGTTTTATGTTCTTGTATTCTGTTAATTCTAGAGAATACCGGAATAAAGAAACGAATGAATACCCGCGAATCTAAGGGGGTTAAGACTCGTTGATTCCGCATAATGCTGAGAATTAACTAAACTCAAAAACTCACACAGAGCTTTGAAATCTGAAATATTATTAAACTCAAGTCTCTCCTCAAATGCTACAAGAGAGGCCTATTTATACTAATCATAACCATCCTAAACTATGAAGAAATAGAAAAAAAAAATTCCTAAACTAGAAACAAAACAAATTCTTAAACTAGAAAAAAAATAATAATAAACTTTAAACAATAAAAAATATTCATTTAAATAAGACACGGACTCCTAATAGAATATGAATTCTTAATCTGCATCAGTCATTTTTATTAATTGTATCTATCATTTGATTTTTATTTATGCGTATTTACCGTATAAATTGGCCCTTTACACCAATGAAATGAATTCCATTACTCTATGTTTTTGCACGGTCGGCCGAGATTATCAGTATAGAGTTGACTAGATAATGCTTCAATTTTCATGCCACAAATTAATTAAACTAGTACTTGTGCTCCACAGTAGACTTGGAAAGTCCTAAGGATCGGTTTTTAACATGACGTGTGAAACTGTGATTGACAGTGACTGCAAAAGTTCTTATATTCAACAATTTTTGTGTAATAATAATATACAAATCGTCGAATAATGCAACAACTAATTAATTAATTAAGCATGTTTAACTTGATAAAAGATCAAACAAACCATCAAAATACCTCATTTATCTCTCAGTACGTCAAAATTTTACTTATTTGCTAGCTACTAATAATTTGCTTTTGAAAACTCTTCATTGGACTATTCATTTGATCTCAATGGAGCGTTTTGCATTCTTCCTCATTTTTGTTGCCTTAAAATCTTTGGTCTTCTTAATACTAGCATTCACTGCAAGAACATATTTAGGTTTTAGTCTTTTGCTCCCGCTATCGGTAACTCTGGCAGGAGTGGCCATCTTGGATTTGAATATTTTTTGTGTCCGGAGAAAGCCCAAGAACAAAGGTAAAACGTTTTCCATAATGACGGAGCTAGTGGTGAGTATTACATATGTCTAAAAAAAAATGAAAGTCTTAGTTTCATTTTTTTTTTTCTTGACTATTCAGGGGAGGATTTGATGCTATTTGAGTTGGGGACGATCCTAAAAGCTGATAATACGGAGCTTGCTGAAACAAATAAGCTTGGAAAAGGTAGAAAAAAGCAAGTTGATCATGAATTGCCCTTGTTTAGCTTTTCCAGCGTTTCTGCTGCAACAAGTAATTTTTCGGCAGCAAATAAGCTTGGAGAAGGTGGCTTTGGACCTGTTTATAAGGCAAAGATTTTAGGAATTCACACTTTTTTTTTCCTGTACAGTTTTCAGCTTTAGCCATTTATCCCTTTGTAGTTTCCAATGGTACCCTTTGATGTCAAAACATGCCACAGAAAAACTCTTCCCAGTCGACAACCTACCTTTTCTTCCTTTCTTTTATGTTCTAATGAGCAATACCGCCTAACTATAGAAAAAATGCGAACCATACCATAAAAAACTTATTTATTTGGATTTGATTTAAAAATCAAAAAATGCCGGCCTGTCACAAAACAGCCAATTTTTCTTTTTTAAATTCTGACATCAACATGCTCATGGGGTACTATAAAAACTGTAGGCGATAAGTGGTAAAACACAAAATTAAAAGAGTACTATAAAAACTGTAGGCGATAAGTGGTAAAACACAAAATTAAACGAGTACCATTCTCCCAAGATATTTTATTTCCACATACACCTACAGATATATTTCTAGGGCATGCTGGCTATTAGTTTATAAAATCTAACTTTAAGAAGAAAAATATCATTCCAGGGAGTACTTCATAAAGGAGATGAGATAGCTGTAAAGAGACTTTTAGGAAGATCTGGTCAAGGATTGCAAGAGTTGAAAAATGAAGCTTCGGTCATAGCAAAGGTTCAACACAAACATCTTGTTAGACTTTTGGGTTGCTGCATTGCTAGAGATAAAAAGATACTGGTCTACGAGTACCTGCCTAATAAAAGCGTGGATTTCTTCCTCTTTGGTTTGCAAATCCACAATTTTAATTGAAAATATATTGAAATTAGCATATTATTGTGATTTAAATTTTTATTTCTTTCGTATTAACTATCATCTTCTTTATTTGTTGTAAATAAGATTCAACGAAGCGCCTATTACTAGATTGGGGCACCCACACTCAGATAATTGAAGGAGTAACACAAGGACTCCGTTACCTTCATCAATATTCTAGAGTGCGAATTATTCACAGGGATTTGAAAGCTAGTAACATCTTGCTGGCTAGTAACATCTTGCTGGATAAAGACGTGAATCCCAAAATTTCAGGTTTTGGAATGGCAAGAATAATTAGTGGAGGAAATGATTTACAAACAAACGCTAGTAGGATCGTTGGTACTTAGTAAGTAAATAAAAGCATATCGAAATTTCACAAATTCAGATTTTGTTCTCGTAGATTCATAATATATCAGTATATATTGCACAAATGTATTCGCTAATAATCCTTTATTAATTCTCAAATTATAGTGGATATATGTCCCGAGAAGATGCCTTAGAAGGAGTCTTTTCCATAAAATCTGATGTCTTCAGCTTTGGAGTGTTGATGCTTGAGATTGTGAGTGGCAAGAAGATCTGCTTGGTTACGTAAGTAACAAATTGATTTTAAATACATTATGTATGCTCATTTTCGTTATATATTATTTACGTGTACCTAATTCTGACATATCTCTTTGTCTATGGTTATTAATTTAAGGCATGGAATTTGTGGACAAGCAACAGGACACTTGAGTTGATTGATCCAGTATTAGAAGATGATTCCTCCAAGCATAAGCTTTTAAGATATGTGAACATAGCACTCGTTTGTGTACAAGAAAGTGCTGATGGTAGACCCACCATGTATGATGTTGTATGCATGCTCACAAATGAAGCTGCAGCATTACTTCCTCCGAAACAACCTGCTTTTTCATATGTAAGAAATACAATCACTTCAACATCGTCCACCAGCAAGACAGAAGATTGTTCGATCAACCAAGTTACGATTTCACTTTTAGAAGTGCGCTAATTTTTTATTTTAACGTGTATCGAGTCCTTTTCTGGGAAATGATGTCAAGAATTTTATTCTTGACTGTGTGTGATGTGACCATTTCATGGAAATTAAGACCAGTGCACCAGGATCCTCTATTCTGGGGCTAGAACCTCCAGAAAACTCAGGACCTCTTCACACCCAAAGCCAGAATCATATGTACCACTAGAGTCTAGACCAAACGCCTGGTTGAATGCATAATTTTTCATTTAATTATTTCTACCATTTTGAAAACGTCTCAGTTGATTTTTGTAAGACTCATGGCCGATGGCCCTATGGGGCAAGTGGATTACTCAAAGTGAAATTTTAACAATGTGAATGTACAAGTCCAAGAGTTGAATCTGAAATTTAGAAAATGATAATTAATTAGAAGAATATATTTGTTTTGATGGCCATTGACTCAGTGTTTTTTTATGAAGCTTGAAGTTTCAGAAGAGCGAAGTCTCCAAAATTTAGCATAATTGTTATGTATTTATTCTCTTTTGTGATATATAACAGGACATAATTGTTACGTATTTATTCTCATCAATTTTCTCGCAACTTTCCTCTTGTCATCAAAGCAATGCTCTCTTGACCTCCAGCTTTTGGAGTACTTGACTATCAGACACTAATATATTCTGAACGACAGTAACAGGGGGTTCCAATCTTCTCATATTTTTTTTTCTCTATAAGTTTGCAATTTTTTGAGCCTACCACATGTTTGATAAAATGCCGTGTTAATATTTTCTTTGCTAAAGCTATTGAAAGTACAATTTTTTTTCCATTATATTTCACTTATTCAAATTGTCTTTTTAACTATGATTTTATACAAACTTAACGTGCAAAGGATAAGACTATAGTGAAATCAAGAAGCATTAAAAAATAATAAGATAACCTCGACTATTATTGTTAAATAAGTAAATCTCTTTAGACTATTATTGTTGTTGAAGTTCATGCTTAAAGGGGTAAGCTAGTTTTAGCGAGAATTTTCCTTGTTGCAGCGGCTATTGTTGAGGAGGAAGAGAAGAATTTGTGATGCTTAGAGAATATATCGATAGAAGTAGGAAATGTGAAGTTTAAGCTGGAAAAAATAAGTATGACATGACAGAGTTTTAAAGAATTAAGGTTGCGTTTGGGATTGAGGTGTTGTAGCTACAGCTACTGTGTAAAAAAAGCTGTAATTATTGAACAAAAGTTAATAGTATATAGTAAATATAATTTTTAAATAATAATTTTGACAAAATTATTAAAGATATAATATATTTTTCATAACACAAGTGAAAAATCATATCAACATAACTTCCAAGCTACAGTAACTAGTGTTTACTAAACACTTTAGTGTTGTAGCTTTTAAGCTACAACTGTCCAACCTCAATCCCAAACACACCCTAAGACACATCGTTTAAGAGGGTGTCAAAATAATTAATAAGAGAATAAATCCTGACCATTGAATTTAGTAATATCACATGATTAATTATGTAAGTTAATTCATACCATTACCCTTTTAAGTTAGATTATGGGAATTATTACTCATTTCTCATAAAGAATAATAAAGTGCACCAAAATTTAGTAAAAGGAAACCTCTATTTTGAGGATAAATCTTGGGTGCTTTTTGCCTTACCTTAGACCTGTTGCACCCAAAGTGAGAATCATACCACTAGACCGAATGCCCGCTTGTACGCTTAAGTCCTAACTTAAATAATTCTAACACTATGAAATTTTAAGAATGTGAAGGTACAACTCCAGAAATTAAGAAGAAGAAGAAAAGGATGAGAGTGTATATATATATATTTGTTTTGTAGCCCATTGACTCAGGATTTTTGTGTCAAACTCGCACACCATTTAGATAGCTTTTACTTTTTGGATTGGAGTAGGAATCCTGAGATAAGGAGTGTAGTAGTGAGAGTGGGAGTAGGTTGTTTACTTATACTGGATTGGGAGTGTGAAGTCGGAATCAGAATCTAATTATATGTTTACTTTGTCTTGGATTGGGAGTAAATGGTTTTAAATTACAGTTTTACCCTTATTTAAAGAATTGTAATTTTTAATTATAAAATTAATAAAAAATATATTTGAATATATTTTTGAATATTCAAATATATAATATTTTATTATATTTGTAAATTAATAATAATTTTTAATATTCTTAAATGTAAATCATAATTTTTATTAATTTTAATTTTAATTATGTAAATTAAAAATAAAGATACTATTATTAATTATTAATATTAAATAAATATAATACTGTTATTTTTAAATATCTATAATAATCTTATATTTTTAAATAAAGATACTATTATTATTTTTATTTTTATTATTAAATTTATAAAATAGTATAATAATATTATATTAATAATAATATTATTTTTTTTTTTAATGATTTTATTATTATTATTATTATTATTATTAAATTTTATAAAATAATATAATAATATTATATTAACAATATTATTATTTTTTAATGAATTTATTATTATTATTATTATAAAACAATATAATAATATTACATTAATAATATTATTATTATTATTTTTAATATTATTATTAACATTATTATTTTTAATAAATATAAATTTATAAAATAATATAATAATATTATATTTAAATATTATTATTTTTAATAAATGTAATTTTATAAAATAATATAATAATATTATTTAAATAAATATAATATTATTCATTTTATTTTATTAAATATTAATTATATTAAATTAATAAAAAAGGACAGAATGGGAAGAGGTACTCCAAAAATGAGTGGGGCCCACGGAGTGGGACTCCTACCCCCCTCTTATTTTAGCTAAGTAAACACTTGATTCACACTCTCATTCTACTCCACTCAACTCCAAAATGTAAACACATTTAGTATAGATTTATTATTATAGGTATAGTCAAAGGAACCCCACCTATTATTATCATGTTCACACTATTTTAGTATTAGAAAATAAGTTTTTCAGTTTATTGAATTAAATACATACAAATATTTTATTCCAATATCTTAAGTAACAAAGATTTAAAGTT
Source organism: Clausena lansium (assembly GCA_030449835.1). NCBI lineage: Eukaryota > Viridiplantae > Streptophyta > Magnoliopsida > Sapindales > Rutaceae > Clausena > Clausena lansium. The sequence continues at coordinate 1,641,726 of JASUUF010000369.1, forward strand.
CAAAAATAACATTTAATGTTGTTGTCAATTAACAACCCCATACCTATCAAGTGATGAAATGAAGTTAATGGCTGTTAAATATTAATTAATTTGTGCATACAACCTTTCAACCACTTTGGATGATATGGAATATAATGAAATTAAAAAGTCCTGCGTACTTGTGATATCAGCTTACAATTTCTTTTGCTAGATTCTTAGCATGAACGAAAGAGTATACATTGAAATTAAATCACCGAAATTTCAAAAAAATTTTCTAAGAAACTAATTGTGCCGAACATATTAAAACATATAGTTGAATGGGTGCTCAAGTTTTCCTCAACCTTTTTTTTTTTCTCCTTTTCGAAGTAGTTACAATCTACCAATATATACATTCTACTAGGACTGAAAAAATGAAGATTATTAATTTTCTCGTTACTGAAGTCAATATATACTACTTAAATCCCTATTATTTTTATAATATTTAAAAATCTCTCTAACACTAAAAATTGAAAGAAAAAGAGAGATAAATAAAATATTTTCTTGACAATTTATCTTGAGAATATAAAATATATAGTTATTATAAAAATATTTTTAAAAATAATAAAATGTACAAAAAAAATCTTATTATTAATTTTTTTTTATTTTCTTTCCCTAATATGTGTGGAAAAATCTATCTTTAATTGAAGGAAATAAGCCCCATCGAACTCGAAAATCATTTCCTCAGTACATTTTGAGAACATGAAGTCCGGCCAGATGGCTACTACCAAACAATATAGACTTGGAAAAGTCAAAATCAAACTTGGAAAACTCAAGGTAATTAGAACTGGAAAAAATGTCTTTCTGGATAATATTATAAAATTGATCTTACAAATTGTATACCAAAAGATTGATCTTACAAATTTATAATTAATAATTCAAAGGACTACTTCACCGAGTTTTGGTTAATCGTAAGCTACTAGTCAGGGATTTTCATGGAGTGCTTTTTATTGTTTGTTATCATTTGTGCTTTTGTATCTCTCATAGTCCTCGTAGTTTTTATATTAATTTCATTTAATGTCATACTTTTATCAATAATGGTATCCCTGCTATTTGTCAATCTGGTGATCATTGCCTTTTACGTGAGGAGAAAGTTCAAAAGCAAAGGTAAGCTATTTATTCTTATATATAACATGATTTGAGCAGTGAGTATGATCTTCTTAAAACGTTTTTTTTTTCTGTTGTCATCTTTGTTGACCATTCAGGGGAGAATTTGATGCTATTTGATTTGAGTATGAATCTAAAAGCTGATAATCTAGAGCTGAGTAATAAAGCAAACAATCGCCGGAAAAGTACTGAAAGGGAGGTTGAATTGCCCTTATTCAGCTTTTCTAGTGTTGCTGCAGCAACCAATAATTTTTTAGACACAAATAAGCTTGGTGAGGGTGGTTTTGGTCCTGTTTACAAGGTAAAATTTCATTCTAGCAATAAAGATTTTGATAAAAATAGTAAATGACTTATACTTAATTTTTCACCTAATATAGAATTTTGGGATATAATCAACTTAACTTTTTTAAATTAACAAACACTTTATAATTGTGATTTTTCCCAACAACAATACCAAATGGAGCTTCAGGGTAATGGGTTTAATATATAAGAACTACTATATATATTTCAGGGAGTATTAGCGAAAGGAGATGAGATAGCTGTGAAAAGGCTTTCAGTGAGATCTAGACAAGGACTGCAAGAGTTAAAGAACGAGGCACTTGTCATAGCCAAAGTTCAACACAAGAATCTTGTTAGACTTTTGGGTTGCTGCATTGAACGAGATGAGAAGCTACTCATCTATGAGTACTTGCCTAATAAAAGCTTAGATTTCTTCCTATTTGGTTTGTCAATCTAACATACATATGCAAATAAATATTTGTATAATATTATATGTTATTGGGTTAATCATGTGGGTTCTAGTAGCTAGATTAGTTGGTAAAATATTTTGAGTCAAAATAAGAGATTTGGATTCGAATCCCACTCACATGCACGGGTGGGGATTTCATTTGCTGAAAATTATGGAAAAATTTTATGTTTAAAATTAATTTTGTAGTTGAATCCTTTATTATAGAGTCCATATAATTGATTATATTCTCTATTAATATTTTCTTGATTTTGCTGTAAATTAGATGCAACAAAGCGCGTGTTATTAGATTTGGGTACACGTCTTCAAATCATTGGAGGAATTGTTGAAGGGCTTCTTTATCTTCATCTACATTCCAGAGTGCGAATTATTCACAGGGATTTAAAAGCAAGCAATATCTTGTTAGATAAGGACATGAAGCCTAAAATATCAGATTTTGGAATGGCAAGAATTTTCAAAGGGAATGAGTCCAAAGCAAACACTAATAGGGTTGCCGGCACTTTGTAAGTAATTAAATTAAGCATTTAAACTCCATCAAAGATAGTACGATTTTGGGTCCTCCATTCGAGTTCTACTACACCGACGTAATGCATGTATGACATGTGTGCATAAATTAAATATAACTATCAATTACATGATGATTTTTTAAAAGAAATGCACACATATTATACATGCATTAAGCAGGTGTAGTACAACAAAGTTACTCTAGAATCTCTCTTTTCATTGATATGCATTTTTGTTAATGTTTAAAGATTTAACTGTACCTTTTGATTATTAAGATTCTTAGGTAAAACTCATTTATATATTTTGTAGCAACAGTCAATCATTAGGATGGATTTTTCTTGCCCATATCGGCACTTGATCGGGTAGTTTTCATGCAACTTTATTTAGCTAGCGACTTGAGTTCGCACCCTAAACTAAAATTTTGACCACTAAAATGGATTTTGACCCTTTAAAATTTTGACTAGCACAATATTATAATCCGATATGGATGTAATAGTGATGATGGATATACTAATTTATATCTTGTATTTAATTGTTGGTTTACAGCGGATACATCCCACCAGAATATATCTATCAAGGAATCTGCTCGATCAAATCGGATGTCTTTAGCTTTGGAATGTTATTACTAGAAATTTTGAGCGGCAAGAAGAATACTGAATTTTATGAGACGGGCTATCTCAGTGTAAATGGTTATGTAAGTAACTTACACTCGATATTTCTTATATTATGTGTATCCACAATTATCTCTATATAAGATTGTGATATGTCAAAAGTATATCATATGATATGTCAAAAATATATCATGATTTTGTTGGATGATTCTATCATATGGTTGGTAAATAGATTTCCTGTGTATATACATAATGATCATCAGCTTTGGACATCTGTAATGTATCAAGTGCGGATTTATAGTATGTACATTTTGAAGTGCAAATCCATCCTTTATGAGTTACAGGGCCCACCGGGGAAGCCCTTTCTTAATAAAAGAAAGACAAAACTAAAATACGGACAAATACAATTCTAATTAGTGAACACTACATTAAAATATGTGTTTCTTGTCTTTTATTTTGATCCTTTCTTATATATAGTCTTTAAAAAATAATTTGTTAAAGCCAGTGACAAACAATCACTTTACTTTTGTTTCACTGAAATCAATAATTCTAACTGTGAATTTCTTTAGCGAAATCAACTGATTACCGTAAATTTGTTACTTTGGTTGTGAAGGCATGGGATCTCTGGACAAGCAACAGGGCACTAGAGTTGATTGATCCAGTGTTATTAGAAGATGCATCCTGCAGCAACCATATGCTCTCAAGATATGTGAACATAGCACTTCTTTGTGTACAAGAAAGAGCTGATGATAGACCCACCATGTCCGATGTTGACTCCATGCTTAAAAATGAAGCTGCCACAGTGCCTCCTCCGAAACAACCTGCATATTCACATGTAAGAAACACAGCGAGTTCTGCAGTGTCGCCCACTAGCAGGCCAGAATATTGTTCTATCAATGAAGTAACTGTTTCAAATTTAGAAGCTCGATAATTTTGGTCTTTTTTTTTTTTGTCAATAGAAAGCCAAACCTCAGTGATCCTTCCATGAGCGGGATAATTCGATAAGAGACTTCATTTATATTTATTAAAGAATTATTTGATTCCAATTACATGCATATAGTAAGTTTGCTGTAGAATATATATATAATCATTCTCTAGTGCGGGTGCCTTAATTTTTTTTTAATGCTATTAAACTGAATGGCTTTATAGTGTATTAAAAATTAATTTTATTAAGCCGCATGACTTAACAGTATGTCCACATTAAAAACATGAGGATACCCGCACCTGAGAATAAGTACTTTAAGTTTTAAGTCTTAAAAATACCACGATTTTAAAGTTTTTTCGGACTTTCTTGCACTTTAAAATCCCGGACTAGATTGAGACTATATATAAATATATGTTCCAATCTAGGATCCTACATTTTGTTAAGTTTGGGAAAGCTATTAAGCCGCACGATTTAATAGCTTTCCCAAACTTTAATAAAGTTTAGGATTCTGAGCCAAATTGGGACTAAATATATATATTTTAAAGGCAAGGGTTGGCTAAAGTATGAATCAAATTTTTAACCCTACTACCTCTCCAGGATCGAACTTAGGTGGCCAACAAAATAAAACTGCTTGAAATCTACTCTACACCACTCAGGCAACATTATCGGCTGGGCCCCTCTAGCAAATTGATGTATATTGAGGTAGCGTTTACTTTTTGGATTTGAGTGGAAATCCTGGAATTGGGAGTGTGGAGTGGGAGTGGGAGTAGGTTGTTTACATACACTGGAATGAGAGTGTGGAGTCGGAATCAGAATCCAATTATATGTTTACTTTGTCTTGGATTCGGAGTAAATAGTTTCAAATTACAGTTTTACCTTTATTTAAAAAATTGTAGTTTTTAATTATAAAATGAATAAAATATATTTGAAAATAATAAAATATTTATTTTATTATATTTGTAATTAATAATAATTTTTAATATTCTTAATTATGTAATCACAATTTTTATTAATTTTAATTTTAATTTTAATATGTAAATTAAAAATAAAGATAATATTATTATTAATTATTAATATTAATAAATATAATATTATTATTTTTAAATATCTATAATTATATTATATTTTTAAATAAAGATAGTAAATAGTAATATTGTTAATTTCTATGAATATACTACTACTACTACTACTACTACTACTATTATTATTATTATTATTAACTTAGTATCAATTTAAATTATTATTTTTAACTAAATATAACAATATTATATTTAAATAAGTTTAATATTATTATTTTTAATAAATATAATTTTATAAAATACTGTAATAATATTATTTAAATAAATATAATATTATTTATTTTATTAAATATTAATTATATTAAATTAATTTTAAAAAAAAAAAAAAAAAGGAAGAGGTGGGAGTGGGATTCTCACTCCTACCTTCTTTCATAGGAATCCCACTCCCACTCCCACTTCTCACTCCAAAAATGAGTGGGACTCACGGAATAAAACTCTCACGATCCTTTTATTTTAATTAAATAAACACTTAATTCCCACTCTTACACCCACTCCCAGTCCCATTCCACTCGGCGCTATAAAAACACCATGAATGTGAAAAAGTTTGGATTCAATCTCCCTGATGCTGTAAAGCTTTGTCAGCCATAAGATCCGAGTAATTATTATAGAATCGGAATCTTTGTAAACTAGGCAAACAAATCAATCAATGAGAAAGTCCAATTTTGAAAAGTCCCTGATTTTTCTCTTAAAGGCCTCATCAGTATTCTGTACTGTGTAGTGAAAACTGAAAAAGTATACCGACTGCCCAATCTTCTTGATTATCTATCTAACACGTGACCATTTTGATAAGTCAGCTTTGATTAAAGTGGTAAGCAAATTTTGTTTCAGGAAAGGTTGTTGCTGGAAAATTCCTGATTTGATTCTATTATATAACCCTTCATTAATTAAATTATTTTTTTGGGCTTTATTAATTTACAAATTATGAATCTATTTGCTTACAACCATTGATTTCTGTTTATAAGGGCTCAAGTCACAGGTATAACTGCAGTGATACGTTTAGAGTTTGCGTTATAGCATCTAATTTACCAGCTTCTGCGAAATGGCAATATTTGGTTAAACCTTAAAAAAAAAAACAGCAGTATCAAAACCCAAAACAATGTGTTAATCGATTCAATCACACTGACAGCAATATGATGCAATCTGTTATAACTCTGCCATTTTGTTTACGTTTCTTGAAAACAACAAAGACAAATGAATCAATTGTTAGCACAATAGAAGGATACAAAAGTTCAAGCCCAAGAAAGGAATTTTTATCACCCTACAGAACTACAAACGTTCGGTTTTTCAACATCAAATGAGCATGACCGAGTGATTTTGAAGTAGTCTTATTTGACTAGCCACCAAAGCTCAAATCCTCGAACTATGGGTTAACAAACTAATTTGGGGTTTGCCTACCCCCTAACGATTAACTTGAAGCTTGTCTCATCCTACTATAAGAAAATTAATAATAGATGACATTTATTTTATGACAGAAATTATTTTATTATGTAAGTATGATAGAGTCGTGATAAAATTTTGGTCTATCAAACTATTAATGATGTACTTGTAATAAAATATTTATCTATCAATAATTTATGATATGCGAGTGATAAAAAAATAAACTCTATCACAAATATTGTGATAGAATTTTGTATTTGACCGCATTTGACCAAAATTTAAAAATAATATTTTACTTTTTTAAAACCCAAAACACTGCGTTTAGATTATTGAAATGATATTAAAATATATATATATATACACACACACACACACAAAACAAAACGCTGCGTTTAAGGTAAAAGGTAAACAAAAACAAAAATTTGCTGAGTCTCACGCACAACACTCAATCTTATCGACACTGTCACTCTCACTCATACACAACACTCAACCCTAGCCGTCATCGTCACTCCCACTCACACACAGCACTCAACCCTAGAGCTCATCGGCACTCTCAATCAATCAACCACAACGTACACTACCTAAACCCTAGCCAGCGGACCATTCTTTACCATTGTTCAAATCGCCAGTTTTCAAATCGCCATTGAAGCCATTGTCTGAACTGCGAACTAATTCCTAGAAACCAAGAATCGTTGCTACTGTATCTGGTCTTACGCTATTGAAGATTTTGGTCCTTTCAGCGAAGCATCTGCAAGGTAAATGCTTAGTTTCTTATTTGATTCTAGCATGCATGCTTTAGGAGAGAAATTTGTTTGTTTGTGAGAAGAACCTGATTCAATCTGCCTTACAAATTGATTGGGTCTTCCTTGTGAGCTTTGATTTTCATTATGTTGGCAATTTTAGTTAGTAATTGGTCATCACAGTTCAGAAACTGTTTGATTTTCTTTGCCACACAGCCCATTGTTTGAATTTTTCTCGATTTTTTTTCTAGTTTTAAGGTTTCATTTTCTTCATTTCTTTAGTTACTGTGTTTCAGAGTTCTAACCGAGGTAAGAATGGGAGCTTCTTCGAATGATGAGCCGTTGAAATCAAACTCTTCGTAGAAAGAACGATACTTGAAGCACGTGCATGATAATGTTCACGGAAACATATATCTGGGTCCGGTACTATTAGCTCCATTCTAAATTTTCGTTGTTTTTTAATCATTTATAAATTTGATTCTCGAATCTCTCGTATGTGCGCCTTTTCTGTTTGTTTTGTTTTGTTTACTTGAGCATTAACTTAGAACCGATTGATAAATTTTGGTTTAATTTGTTTTAGAACTTCAATTGATTTTGTATGATGTTTTTTAGTTTGAATTTTGATTATAATATTTTGATTTATGATTTTCTTCTTGATTCCGAATCTACTTTAAGAATTGTAGATGCAGCTTAAATTTGAAAGTGTGAACAAAGCTTAGAAAAGAAGTAACTAAAAAACAGAGCAGATATGGAGACTTGGAGATTGTTTATCTCGTGACATGCTATATTAGTTATTTTTATATGGAATGAATGAACATCTTTGTTAAATGTTCAGTTTAGCAGTTGTTAATTTTTGTGACTTGTAAATATCCTAGGATTTGCTATGTTTTATCATTTTATTGTGGAGATAGCTGATTGGACAGATAGGTTATTGGTCATTTATTTTATGTGAAATAGAAAACTTGACATGTCTCTTTTACTTAATTGTCTGACCTGGACTTGACTTTTTGCATTCAATGATATTACCATTAGGTTGTTACAAATTTCTTGGAGATGTGATAGCTATAAAATTGAACTTGATTATTGTTTTTCTGTGAATGCAGCTAGCTTTGCAATTCATTGACACTGAAGAGTTTCAGAGGCAAGTTTGATAGATTTGATGTATCGGAAAGGATTTTTCAGTTATTTCTTCTTGGATTCGTTAATTAAAGCTACATTTCCTGTGAACAACTTTTTAAATCTTGAAACTAATGACATGATAGGGTGCTAGATAAATTTGTTATTTTCAGACCAATTGGTTGATGGAAAAGTTGTGCCTTGATCCAATCTGGGTGTTTTGTCTCACACTTAAGCAGAAACTTATTGGAAAGATTTTGAATCAGAAGAAATTTAGGTGTCTCATCTAACTTGGCTTTGATTTAAGGGACTGTGGATTTCTGGATTGAAGTTAGCAATAAATTAATTATATAATATTAATCAATTAGAGTGCTTTAGGAAGAAAATATGGTTGACAACCAATCTAGAAAATCAACAAAGCATAACTATTTTGCTTCTGATTTTGTTTTTGTATTCTTGCTTGTAAAAAATCTCGCTAAGGATACTTGTTTTACTGTAAAAAGATACTATACTTTTGGTTTTACTGTAAGTGCATTGGCATGCTGTTAATAGAAATGTATGTCTACAGTACTCCACCTATTAATTGGCTCTTCTAATGTAGGTAAGAATTTCTATTATGCATTTTGATACTGTCTGGGCTGCTACATATATATTATAGGTTAATAGTGGTTCTTTTTAGTTCATGATTGTCTTTTAGTTTTCATGGCTAAGCATTTAATATTTTATTGTTGCTTCCAGTTTGAAAGCTTGTAATGGATCTCTAGTCATTCATATCTAGTCTTTGTTTTGCTTATTTTTCTTTTAATGATTATATTAAAAATTTTCAATTGATTAAATGACTACTTGCTTGTGTGCAATGCATAATTCTTGAGGATTTAGGGATGTTAGAAATTTTCATGAAATGCATTAGTCAGGAATAAAATGGTTATATTATATCATTATATATTTGTATGTTAACAACTTCCGTAGGATTCACTTTACATGTCTTCATCGGCTTTCAACTTCATAAGACCATATCAGCAGTGAAAATAAAAATAAAATCATGCTTCAAATAAATATGATTGAAATTTTTAATTTACATTCTTATGGATGTTTTTCTATATATATGGATGTTTTTCTCATCTTTATTTTCATAGTTGAAGAAAGTTAACTGCCCTTTATTGGTATCCTTTTGGTTCTATATTTTTTTGCAGCAAGGAATTAATTTAAGTTGCATCAGAAACTTGAGAGTTTTACTTAATAGATAACTCTTTATAATGATAGTGTTGGCTATATTCATTGCTGCTGCACATATAGATTGAGTTTGAATTTGTAATGATTCTGTTGCATGTAAAACTTAAGAGTTTTATTGTGGTGGTTAATTGTCTATAATTATAGTGCTGGGCATATTCAATTGATGTTGCACATGCAGGTTGAGAGAAACTGATACCTTGGGAGTTTTACTGGACTTAGGAGTTTTTGGAGGACTTACGCACTACAAGATTTGACTGTTGCAATTAACTTTTTAACTTCTTAGCTTGTAAAATTTGATACATTTGCTGGAATTAACTTTTTAATTACTTTGGATATGTTAACTGTTGGATACAAATGTATTTGGATGATGTTATTAATATAAACTGTTTTTATATTTAATAGAATGTATAATTTAATTTTTGGTTCATATTTAATTTTGCAATTAAATTTCAGATATAGGAGTGCATAAATTTAAATGAAATAATTCATAATTTCTTTTAATATAAATTTAGATCTTGTGATAGAAAATATTAGTTATAAATTATGTCACAAATAAAAAAATTAATGATAGAAAATTTCAATCATAAATTCTATCACAAAAAAATATTTTACCAGCTAAAATTTTAAATTTCAAACAAAATTTAATTTTCCTATAAAAAAATAATTAAAATATTTATTTTTTAAGATAACAGACATATGACTTCTAAACAATATCATAATTTCATGACAGATTTTTTTTTTATCATAAAAGAGTGACAGTGACATAAATGATAAAAAAATTTATTATCATCCACCCCTTTTATGACAGTTTTTTTTTGTCATTTATTGACAGTTTTCTTGTAGTGTTCTAATCTTGTTCTATCTTGGGGGCCAAGTGGAAATTATTGTTGCTTCTTCTGGCTGAAAAAATTTTCACCGACAATTGCAAATAACAATAATATATCAGATCCAGCATTTTGCCCAAAATACAGAATTGCCATAACTATTGACACTCTTGTTGAATTTGTTGTGATTGACATAGGAAAAACATATCCTGCCTCCTGCATTATTTTGCCTGATTAAAATGTTAGCAATTCCAATATCACCTCTAATACAGAACTTGACACATTCTTTTGTGCCGGAGATCACAACTACACAAAAACAGGCTTATATTCCCATTTATCTTATTGTATATTTTTTTTCCATGTGCTGTATTGGATCCTAACTCGTTCTTCATCAAATCTACTAAATTATTTATAGTGGTGGCAATTTGGGTCAAGATTTATTTATTGAACTTGATTTCATTCAAATTAAATGAGTTAGGTATGGAAATTTTGATTTATTTAATAAATAAGTTGAATTTTATTTGATTTGCTAAATAAATAAATAAATAATGTTTATTAATTCTATTAAACTAATCAAAAAGAATATTCAATGAATTGAAACTGAATTTAAAGTTTGCTTAATAAACAAATCAAATTGGAATCCAACAAAATCTTGCACATATCAATGTACAAATGCACCACGTACAAACCCACGAGCATAAAAACTTGATCGATATAAACAAATTTAAACAAAAGTTTGCAATATCATTATACACACATGAAGTTGTAATGTAAACAAAATTTTACACATATCATTACATAATATTATTAGAAGATGCATGTGTTAGAAAATAATTAATTTTTGGTGAAAACCATCGACTAAATTCCAGGAACATTCATGTTGTACCACCAAGAATTAATAATCGAATAATCGAAAGTATACCTAAATCCATAATGCTTAATTGCTTTCTAGAATCATATGGATTGCCTTCCAAATCAGCATATCTTCCTAGAGATTCCTTCCACTTTTTCTTTGCACTCTCTCTAATGATAGGATGTCAAAAAAAAAATAGAATATTACGCGTGATGTAGTGACCATAACCACTTATATAGATAATTTTCCTACTATCTTTAAATATTCCTATTTTAACCCATCATAAAAATAGAAATTACCCTTAAGGTAGCTTTTACTTTTTGGATTGGAGTGAAAATCCTGAAGAGTGGGAATCATGAGATTGAGAGTGTGGAGTGGGAGTGGGAGTAGGTTGTTTACATACACTGGAATGAGAGTGTGGAGTCAGAATCAGAATCCAATTAATATGTTTACTTTATCTTTGATTCGGAATAAATTATTTCAAATTATAGTTTTACCACTCGATCCCACCTCCCCCCATGAGAGTGGGAATCCCACTCCCCACTCTAAAAATAGGTGGAACCCACGGAGTGAAAATTTCACTCCCCCTCTAATTTGTGTAAGTAAACACTAGAGTGGGAGGAATCCACACTCCTCACTCCCACTCCAACAAGTAAACACACCGTTAAATCTTTGCACATTAAACGCGCCCACACTTTATTAGATACATTAAAACCCAAATTAAAGAAAACTTTAATAGATTACTTTTAATTAGATTTAACCTTATAAGACAGTTCGCAACACATAATTAGATTAAAGATCCAATCGTATCCTCCAAGCATAAGTTTTTGCATGGTCGCTTTAATTTAATCTTATATAGTATTATTAGAATATGCATCCTCCAAGAATATGTTATTAAGATATGTGAAGATAGTACTTCTTTATGTACAAAGAGCAGGTGATCGTCCCAGCATGTCCGACGTTGTTTCCTTGCTTACAAATGAAGTTGTTCCATTTAATTTCTCCTAAACAACCAGCTTTTTCAAATGTAAGAGACAGGCCAGATGATTGATTGTTCTATCAACCTATTAATCGGTAACAATTTCACTTCTAGAAGCACGTTAATTTGTAGCAAAGTCCTTGTTGTCTGTCCAAAATTCAATAATAAATCAGTAATTTGCTCATTAGTAGATTAAATCCTTCTTAATTTTTCTTTTGCAATTTAGGTCCCTTGTCCTATAAAGTTATCTTTCTAAAAGATTAATTGGTAAAACCAAGTTGTTACATCAAAAGCGTGAGGACATATCATACTAAAAATTTGTGCATGCTAGATAATTTTTGCAGGCTATTTGGTCTGGTCAAACATATAGTTGAATTAATCATCTATTGTGGCCAAATTAACAGTCAAAGACAATCAAAGAAACCTAACGGACGACAAAAGAAACGTAAAGGATTTGATTAATTGCTTGTGCAAACCGCCAGTTAATATATGAAATTTCGACGATCGATAAGGACATTTCTGTAAATTAACTCTATTACCAGTGGGGTTTAATTAATTACACAAAGGATGGGTATCGTAATGTTGGGGAACTATTAAATTAAAACAAAAAACTGAGCCTTGGCAGACACAGCGTCATCGTATTGATCAACACTCCAAACACCAATTATCAAAAAAAAATTTCTATTATTTTTATTATACACATGCACCTCGCAAAAACTTAAAAAATAAACCCAATTCAATATTTCTTCACATTTTCTTCTTTATTCCTCCGAAAGTTCCATATACAACCAAAAATGGGTCCAGGAAAACAAGATCGAAATTCGGACTTTTCTCAACAACCTGTACACTAAAACACTAAAAGTCTAAATTGCCAGCTGTTTAAAACTGAAATGTCCATGTTGACTTTTAGTGTATTATATCTATTTTAAATTTCAAAAAACAAAAAAAAAATACTTAAAAAAAATTGAGTGGCATTTTTATAGAATGTCGTTATTTACACTTTAAAAATTTGATATTTTTATCTGAATTCAGATCATGTCAACCTTTCATTTTTATAGGGTGGGGCTATTTGCACTCTAAAAGTTATTTTGAACACTCTATTACTTCATATACCCATGTGTTAAATTAAAAAAATTAAGTTTTACTTTCTGCAGTCTTTAAAATATCAAAAAAGACCTTATTTAAACTAATTAAATTAATTTACTCAAAACACCATTCAAACTATTTAGTACACCCAAAATAAATTAATAAAAATTTAGTATAAACAATAATAAAATCAAATTAAGTTTTAAACAAATTATTTAACATAATAGAAGAAGATGACACAGACGAAGAAAGAGAAGAAGATTCAAAGAAGATTAAAAGAAGGAAGAAGAAGAAGAAGAAAAAGAAGAAGGAGAAGACTACAAAAGATATTTTTTTTTAAATCAAAAAGAAAAAATATATTCAAAATATATTAAAAGTATTGATTTGCTTCTTGTTTAATTAAATATTATTTTAGAGATTGGGAATAAAATTCTTAGAGTTTATGGTAAGAGAATTATGTATTGAATTGAGAGTGTGCTTATGAGTATTCAGAATAATTATATTTTATTAGTTTATTAGAGAGAGTCCTTATTAGTAATTTATATGATGAATATTTTTGTAATAAAATAATTTATTAAAATAAAAATGTTTAGAGTGTAAAATAATCTCACCCATTTTTATATTAGAAATTAATATTTTGATTCTTAACGATTCTACTTTAGAACATCATATCCAAATTTGGAAAGTGCAAAATGAGAACTTTAGGCTTTGTTGTAGTAAGAATGTGTAAAGTAGGGGTGGGGCATTTAATCCGACCCGATCCGGGAAAAATCAGGTTCGGATGATGTATATAATTCGATCGGATTAGTTTTATTTTAACCCGAACTCGATTTAACCCAATTCGATCCGAAATTTTGATGAAAACAAGCACAAAATCACCGATCCGATCCGATTCGATCTGAACATATTCGGATCAAATCAAATATATATTTAGATTTAATTCAAATTACATTTGCTTTAATCCAAATAATCAGGACCCGACCCGGCCCAAAATTTGCCCACCCTCAGTGTAAAGTCAGTAAAAGTGAGCAGTGAGCTGGCAGTAAAAGATGCAAAAATTATCCCGTAGCAAGGTCGTGAAAAGACAAAAAAGAAATGTTAGTATCATAAATCCTGCAGCAAGATCATTAGCCCTGTAATAGAGTCATGAAAAGTCAAAGAATAAATGCTGGTGTCCTATTGAGTCTTGAAAAGTCAAAATCCTTTTAATTTCCCAAAAATAATTTCATGCGAGCCTTTAGACCGCCCCCTATATATAATCATAAATCTACAGGAAGTATCCCTACATTAATTTTATTAAGACAGCATCTAAATTTATATTCTCGCAAATATTAGAAAAATATTTATTTCACCTACGTTAACGAAGAAAAAATCTACTCCGAACCAGTTATACAATTAAAAGGGGAGTAGAATCTCAACATCTTTGGCCTCAATTTGAGGGCATGGTCCAAACTTGTTGTTGAGCTGCTCTTATCCATACGCTAAAATACTAGATTTCTGAAAGCTAATATATAAATAATATATTTAATCATGTGCGTCACAGTTCACTCCGCCATAAACTTTGGAAAAGTCTTTGATATTCATTATATATGTGTTTGTGTGTGTAGAAACCATTAATAATTTTCTCATTTTCTTCAAATTATTAATTCTCTCTCAGCTCAGACTAGTAAGTAAGCGGTGCATTACTTTCATCTTATTATCAATGGAGCGCTGCCCAATCATCATCTCAATTAATGCTTCAGTATCTCTCATCTTCTTGATCTTATCATTCACTGTAACTTCAAATCGAACTATTTTTCTTGCCCTGTCTGCTACTCTAGCTGGAATGGCCACCTTGGGCTTGACAATTTTTTGTTACAGGAGAAATACCACAAAGAAAGGTAACATAATAGATCATTAAAGGTTTTAATTACAGAGATCTTGGGGCATAATTATGCTTCACTTTATTAATTAAATTTTCTTGATCATTCAGGGGAGGATTTGATGAAATTTGATCTGGGTATGAACCTAAAGGTTGATATAGAGCTTGCAGAGGACAACAATAAGTGCAAAAAAGGTTGCGAAAAGGACGTTGATCAATTTGCCTTGTTCAGTTTTTCCAGTGTTTCTTCTGCAACAAGTAATTTCTCTGCAGCAAATAAGCTTGGCGAAGGAGGCTTTGGAACTGTTTACAAGGTATCATTTCATTTCATATTCTTTGTAGGAACCTACGCTAGTTTTTTTATTATGAGTTAAGTGCGTGGGTTTCTATTACTTAGGCTAATATTTTAGCGAATTTTAACAAGAAAATTGTCACAGGGAGTAATACGACAAGGTGAGATAGCTGTGAAAAGGCTTTCAGGAAAATCAGGACAAGGAATAAAAGAGTTAAAAAACGAAGCATCGGTAATAGCTAAGGTTCAACACAAGAATCTTGTTAGAATTTTGGGTTGCTGCATTGATAAAGATGAGAAGTTACTGATATATGAATACATGCCTAATAAAAGTTTGGATCGCTTCCTCTTTGGTTTGTAATCAAATCTTGATATCGTGACTTAAATTTTTTATTTTTTATTTCTTTTTTCATAATATTGATCTCTTCTTTAATTGTTTGTTGTAAATGATCAGATTCAATGAAAAGAGAATTATTAGATTGGGGAACACGCGTTCGGATCATTGAAGGAGTAGCTCAAGGGCTTCTTTATCTGCACCAATATTCCAGAGTCCGAATTATTCACAGGGATTTAAAAGCTAGCAATATCTTGTTGGACATGGACATGAATCCTAAAATTTCAGATTTTGGAATGGCTAGAATAGTTTTCGGAGGAAATAATGAGAATGAGTTACCAGGCAACACTAGTAGGATCTCTGGCACTTAGTAAGTAATGAATTTTAATTATTTTTTTATTAATTACCAAGCAAACATAGATAAGAATTTTGTTTAATGCACCTACTAACAATTGTCCTATGTATGTTAATTATTGAAATTGCAGTGGATACATGTCTCCTGAATATGCACTCGAAGGAATTTTTTCGACAAAATCGGATGTCTTTGGCTTTGGAGTTTTGTTGCTTGAGATTGTGAGTGGCAAGAAGAACACTGGATTTTATCGGACGAATTCTCTCAATCTTATCGGTTACGTAAGTGACAAAAACCTGCACTCCCTTCTTCAAGTTATATCGACCGATGATGACATGATCTAAGTAGTTTCATTTGTATTTATTTGAATGGAATTTTTATTGTTTTAATCAATATATCCAATTATTCTGCATCATCTCTGTCTGGCTTTCATGGGCAAATATCATTTTCCTTTTCATTTATAGATGTTTATAAATGTTACTTTTTGCATGTCATGATTTTAAAAATATTACTGTATTCAGAAAATTTATTAATGTTAGAATTATATTATTGAAGAGTGATATGGGTAATTTTTCTCATTGGTTGTTAAGGCATGGGATTTGTGGACAAGCAACAAGATAACAGAATTGATAGATTCAGTATTACAAGAAGCATCCTCCAATGACACACTGTCAAGGTATGTGAACATAGCACTTCTCTGTGTTCAAGAAAGAGCAGAAGACAGACCCACCATGTCTGATGTCGTCTCCATGCTTACAAATGAAGCTTCATCACTTCTTCCTCCCAAACAACCAGCTTTCTCCAATGTAAGAAATATGAAGAGTTCAACATCATTCGCCGACAAGTCATCAGAAGATTGTTCTACCAATGAAGTAACAGTTTCAATTTTGGATGCACGATAATTTCTTTTTTTTAAAAAAAAATTAATGTAAATGCCACTTTTGGAAGACCAGTCAAAATTATATTTTGGTTGTTAAATTTATCTCTGTTCAACTAATAATCACCTTAATGTAAGATGTTTTTGTCTGCATAGGAAAAATAATAATTTTCTAAATTTTATATGAATTTTAAAGATTTAATCAAAAGTTTAAAATTTCGATTAATTGCAAAATAATAGTTTGAACAACAACTCTGCCTCACATATGTATGGTTCATTTTTTTTTTTTGAATACTATATATGGATCACTTAGATTGAATGGTTACGTCACATTATTAACATGATGATGTCGACTAAGGCGAATCCACGTCATGAACTAGTGGGGGCTCAAGCCCACACCGGAGAAAATAACTTTTAAAAAATAAAGAAAAAATTATTTGAGTTACTAATTAGCAACAGTGAAATCTATTAAGAAATAGTCATATAAGCCATTAGGCTACGAGCGGAGTGGTCAGAGTTCCAATCCCCATAGCAATATGGGGACTTTAATTCTCCTTCTTCATTGAGTGGAGATAAGTCTACTCTTTCTTACCAAATATGAGTAGAGTAGGCATCCCTCAAATATTAATGAGGATTTAAATCTGGGCAGTGATATGAGTGGAGTAGGCGTCCCTCAAATATTAGTGAGGATTAAAATCTGGGCATTACCTCTTACAATTAATGTAAACTATTGCCTCAGTAATAGTCTGATTTGTAAATATCAGTTAATAGTCTGATGTAATATCAGTTACAGTTTGATCACAATGTATCAGTGTAAAAAAAAAAAGCAGTCATATAAACTTATAAACCCATAAAATTAAAACTTTAACTTTGAGAATTATAAAAGTCCACACTTTAATCAAAACAATAAAAGCCCATAATAACTCATATGAATGGTTTTAATGTTATCTAATCTAGCCCCATTAAATCCATTAAAATAACTAATATAAACTATTTAACTTATAAAATTTTAATTTTCGTATCTTGTCCTTATGTTATTTAGGCCCTGATATATCATTTTTCTAGATCCTCCACTGCACATCAAGTGACTGTTTCACTTAATTATTTCTCAAAAAATGTAGGGTTACTTAATTTGGTTATTGCACATCTACAATTTTGGGATAATTTTTTGTAAAATTTGGGATAACTTTTTGTTCGTTAAATTTATGAATGTAGTACTAATTACTCATCTCAAAGAACTTTGTGAGACCTATTCTTTTAAAGTTTGTAAGTAGAGAGTCTTTTTCACATAGGCCTTAAATAATAGAGCTTTTATCCAAATAAAATAATCAAATTTAATTAATATATTTAAATAAAAATTACATAATTACCAATAACACCTTAGTTAGACATCTCAACTAAGTTAGACATCTCACTTCCTCATTTCACTCTTGATGCTGAGGGTTATGACAAACATTACATTGAACTTTAAGTTCCGACAAACGTATTAACTTGTATTTATCAATATTTTTGCTTCCCTATCAAAGAGATTCCTTGATCCAAAACTCTAATAAAATTATCACTAAACAAAAAAGTCAAAATATTAATTAATAATAATAAAAAGAGTAAGAGATTGTTTGTTAAATGTCTTAAATTTAAAATTTTATTACTTTCAGACCTTTTTTAAAATATGTTCGTTTGTTTTTTATAACTTATGACTGATTTTAGACATTTACATCTAAATAGAAAAAGTAAATTTTTGTGATTTTTATCTGAATGAAAAAAGGTCTGAATGACAAGTAAATATTATATTTAAAAAATATCTTTATAAAATAATTTATTTCCTAAACTATAAAATCTAATTCTCTTTTTTTAGTTTTAATATACAAGGACATAAATGTCAAATAACCAAGTTTAAGATTTTTTTATTATAAAAACAAACAAGATGTCACTTATATTCAGATATTAGAAAAATAAAAATAAACATGTCATTCAGATTTTCATATTCAAACTCATTCAGATTTCAAAAAAATTCAAACTCATTTAAATTTCAAACAAAAAACAAACGCTACCTAAATGTATAAAAACCTAGAACCTTAAGCAATAGCAAATCAGAACAAATACTGGCAAGTTAGCCCAGCCCAGCCCACACTGAGCCCAGTGGCCAAATTACTTCCAAATTACCGGCGAGTCCCAACTTTCCCTCCTCCCCTGTTCCCTCTCCCTCTCCTCGCCGCAGCGATGCTTCTCTTTAATGTTTCACACTGACTGGCTCCGAACGACTACCTGAAGTACCGGTAACCGGTCAACCTGCTTCCAGCAAAAACACCAAACCCCTCACTCACTACACTCAAGCTCCGTCCTCTTATTCTTCTCGAATCACGGCCTCTTCTCTCACTCCCCTGCTTCCGGTCGCCGGTAATCTCTCATACTCCCATTCTTTTCAATTTTATATTACAGCAGGATAAAACAAAATTGATATTACATTTCAGTATTTGCATAATGTGTGAATTAAGGTCTCTTTGTTTTTTCTTTTTTAAATTGGTTAGGGTTATGTGATGTGTGTGTTTCTTAATCTAAGCTTTATAGTATTGTTACATTTCTCTTGAAATTCTGATTTGGGGGAAAGGAAATTGATGATGTAATTTATGTTATTGTCAGGGGGGTTTTCGGTGAACTTCAGTAGGGATGGAATTCGATGGGAGAACTTTTGCTTCATGTAATAATGTACCTCAATGTAGGAAGAGAAATATTTCAGTGAATGCTTATTCGCTGTCTTGTGAGATTTCAAGTGAGAATGGAGCTTCCTTGCCGGTTCTGTGTTCTCCTGATTATTATACGGAGCCTTTGTTGAAGGATTTGGCTGAACGGGAAGTGATTGATCCGGGTTACTCTAGTCGGGTACCTGATTTCACAGTTGGAAGGTTGGGTTATGGATATGTTAAGTTTCTTGGGAACACTGACGTCAGATGGCTAGATTTGGATCAAATTGTGAAGTTTGGTAGGCATGAGATAGTTGTTTATGAAGATGAAATTTCCAAGCCTGAGGTTGGTCGGGGCCTTAACAAGGCAGCCGAAGTGACTTTGTTTCTACAAGTGAGATATTTGAGTTTAAAACTAAATGAAGGGGATTCAGATGATTTTGTTAAGAAAATGAAAGAGAGGACGGAGAGACAAGGAGCTCGGTTTATTTCTTTTGACCCTGTGAGTGGTGAATGGAAGTTCTTGGTTGATCATTTCAGTAGATTTGGTTTGAGTGATGATGAGGAGGATGATATAATGATGGATGATGTGACACCAGTTCAAGATTCTTTGGAGATGAATGGTGGAGAGGCATCTGACGTTGATGAAGAAACCCAAATGGATCTTAGTGGACCAGAGCTTTCTCATTCTCTTCCTGGACATCTTGGACTTGACCCTATAAAGATGCAAGAAATGAGAATGGTGATGTTTCAGGAAGAGGAGGAGATTGACGATTTTAGTGGAATACCCTCACGGCAGAAACGATCCTTTGGTAAAGAATATATAATACCTCCTTTGCAGAATACTGCTCAGAGAATGAGCCATAGGTCTAGTCCACCTGTTGCGCGAAAAACTCCAGTAGGTTTGCTTGAGTACCACCCTGGTAATTCTGATTCAGACTCTCCTGGAATGATTCTGATGGCCCAACAGAATAAGGGCATGCCACTAAAGAAATTAAAATCGGATGGGTTTAAGCTGGACCTCAACTACGAAACTCCAATCACTGGAAGCCATTCTCACAATATAGTTGATGCGGGTTTGTTCATGGGTAGGGCGTTTCGTGTAGGTTGGGGACCAAATGGCATCCTTGTTCACAGTGGTGCACCAGTTGGTAGTAATTCTGGGGGGGTAATATCATCTGTAATCAATGTAGAAAAGGTTGCAATCGATAAAGTGGTCAGAGATGAAAATGATAAAGTGAGAAAGGAACTTGTTGACTTTTCCTTTGATGCTCCATTGAATCTTCATAAGGAGTTGAATCATGAAACAGAAGAAGTTGAAGTTGGGTCCTACAAGCTAAAGCTTCAAAAGGTTGTGTCAAATAGCTTAATGCTTTCAGAAATTTGTCGGAGCTACATAGGCATTATTGAGGCACAGCTGGATGTGCCTGGGGTATCTTCTTCTGCTCGTTTGGTTTTGATGCAGCAAGTAATGGTCTGGGAATTGATAAAAGTACTCTTTTCGGAAAGGGAAAATGGTGGACAATCAAGATCTGAGGGTGATGACAATGAGGAAGAGATGATGCAGGATATAAAGGACGGTCCTCCCGAATTTGACCTGGAAGCACTACCTCTTATTCGAAGAGCAGAGTTCAGTTGTTGGTTGAAAGAAAGTGTTTGCCACCGAGTCCAAGAGGATGTAAGCTCCTTAGATGAGTCCAATTATCTTAAACACATATTTTTACTCATGACAGGGCGGCAGTTGGATTCATCTGTGGAACTGGCTGCTTCTAGAGGAGATGTGAGACTGGCTTGTTTGTTAAGTCAGGCTGGTGGATCCATGGTGAGTCGTTCTGATGTTGCACACCAGCTTGATCTTTGGAGTGTTAATGGGCTAGACTTCAAGTTCATTGAGAAGGACAGGATTAGGCTTTATGAGTTGCTTGCTGGCCATATTCATAGCTCATTAAGTGATGTAACTATAGACTGGAAGAGGTTCCTGGGGTTATTGATGTGGTACCAACTACCACCTGAAACTTCATTGCCCATTGTTTTTCAAACTTATCAGCACCTTCTTCAGGATGGAAAGGCTCCACCGCCGGTTCCAATTTATGTAGACGAAGGACCAATAGATGAGCCTATTGATTGGAGTGGAAAGGAATGTTATGACCTCTTGTATTATCTTATGCTCCTTCATGCCAGTGGAGAGAGTAAATTTGGCTCTCTAAAAACCATGTTTAGTGCCGTCTCTTCAACATACGATCCACTTGACTACCATATGATCTGGCATCAACGTGAAGTGTTAGAAGCAGTGGGTGCTATCAGTTCTAACGATCTTCAAATACTTGACATGGGACTTGTTTCTCAGTTGCTATGTCAAGGGAAGTGTCATTGGGCCATCTACGTCGTCCTTCACATGCCCCGCCGTGATGATTATCCATATCTGCAGGCTACCCTTATACGGGAAATCTTGTTCCAATATTGTGAATCTTGGAGTTCAGAAGAATCACAACGTCAATTTATTGAGGCCTTGGGCATTCCATCGGAGTGGTTGCATGAAGCAATGGTTTGTCAACAAAATTTTCATACTTGCATCTTTTTATTATTATTATTTTTTTCTTGGCAATACATATATCAAAACTTTTCATTTTTCTTGCAGCTGATGACACATTTCTTCCTGAATGCAGGCAGTTTACTTTAATTACTACGGGGACCTCTCAAAGGCCCTTGAACACTTCCTTGAATGTGCAAATTGGCAAAAAGCTCACTCCATTTTTGTAACTTCAGTGGCTCATACATTATTTTTGTCAGGTAAATGTTCAACTTTAGATCATCTATCATCTTTGGTCTTGGAATCTGGTATTTGCTATTCTTAGGATTGTATTATTCTGTAGTTACAAAACATTCCTATGTAGGATATTAAAATTTGTTATAAATTTGGTTTGGATGGTCATTTATAAACATTTTTATTACATTTCTCGTTGACAATTCTTAAATTGATTGTAATTGGAGAAACTTGGAAGGATTAGTGAATTTCTGTTTAGTTTAGGTAGCACTAGGATATTAATTGGGAAATCAATGTTCAATCTTTCATTCGCATTTACTTAACCTTCTTGATACCTTTCTCGCTTCTTATTTCCAATTTTTAGTTGCACATGAACTGACTTGTGATGCTGGGTTGATCATGTTGATATTATTTTTATCTTGACTCGAACGATCCGATGAGATCCTTCTTCGTTGGTTTTGTTTCGCAAGTGCTATAGCTTCCATGAAAACTAAGGAAGCTTTTGCTTTTATGAATTTTAAGGTGTGGGACCCCTTCCAAAACTTAGTATATATGTACTGGAGTGCATATGTTCCCGTATGAATGTGAATTTAATTATTGTGAAATACATGGTTGGAGTTCAAATTCTTAAACTGATGTGTGCATATTAGAAATGTTTTATCCAAATGACAACTAAGGCTGTTATTTGAAATTGGATTCTCAATTTAAAATCCAGCATCTAGACTGCCTAGTGCTGTTGATGGTCATGTTACGACTTAATATTTATACAGAATCTCACATTTGCGTATAACTGGATTCTTTGCATGCTGATAATGTATTCTTTTCTTATGGGTCAAAAAAAAAAAAAGAAAATGACATATGAATTTTAAGTTCTAATTGAGTGTTCTTTACCAAGCAACCCATAATTAGGGAATGAAATCCTTTCTTAAGATATTGTTCTTTTGACTGCTTTGCATACAGAAACTGTTGATGTTGTTAATACTTTCTCACAGAGAATGAATGGGTGAATGCTCTATACAACTCTATAATCATTTTCTTCACTCTGACGATTTTATTCATGTTCTTTTCTTTATATTAATGTAGCGAATCACTCTGATGTGTGGACGCTCGCAACTTCCATGGAGAGCCACAAGTCAGAAATTGAGAATTGGGAGTTGGGAGCTGGAATTTACATTGCATTTTATTTAATAAGAAGTTCATTGCAGGAAGAGAACAATACTATGAGTGAATTGGTAAGAATCAAGAATGCTCAGCATTATGAGATTTAAACTAGTCATTTCTTAATATATTTGGTTGACAGCATGGGGCTCTTCTGTTTTGTGGTTTGATCTGCATCTGGTTTTGTAGAACTCAAGCCAACCCCAACTAGAACAGCCGGCACAGCTTGGCCTGGCTTTCTGAAGTTGGATTGGTGTCTCATTAACTATTAGTATATGCATAGTGATCAGATCTATAATTTGCCCATGAAACTCTATTTCCTCTTCTCTTTGTTGGACTGGCATTTCAAATCTCTCACACAAAGCAAAAAATGCCACCACGCTGTTTTCTCGTTGCTGGGACGTAACATTATGAATAGACCTGGACTTCATGAGTATTCAAAAATATGACACAGCAGAATTCTCAGGCTCTAGGTTCATGTCTCTAGGATATGCCCAATGTTGATTGAAGTCATTAATTGCCATTTTCTTTATCTATGAAGACTCAAAATAAATATTTCCTTTTGCAGAATTCTCTTGAGAGCAAAAATGCTGCTTGTAAGGAATTCCTTGGTTGTTTGAAGGAATCTTTGGCAGTTTGGGGCACTAGATTACCCACTGAGGCCAGGTATTCTCGATGATCCCTCGACTTAGTTAAGTAGTATTTATTTATTTATTTATTTTTCTAATAAGAAAAGTGCACATGTTTATTTTACATCCTTTTATAAGAAACTCTTGTTCACAAGTCGAATCATTTAGGATTGTTTATGCATATTTATATACATCTTAGCCAGTAAGTTGACACAGTTTACAAATTTGCATTGCAGAGTAGCATATTCAAAGATGGCAGAGGAGATATGTGACTTGCTTCTATCTGATATTAGCCAGGGTCCAACGCGTGATGCTCAGCTAAGCTGCTTTGACACAGTCTTTAGTGCTCCGATGCCTGAAGACTTCCGCTCAAATCATTTGCAGGATGCAGTATCTCTTTTTACATGTTATCTGTCCGAGATTGCTTCTTAGTTCTTTACGCACCATCCTTGTTGATTATGATTTCGGCATAGTCAGAACTCAGATGTGTCCTATTAACAGTTTTGTTAATTTTTGTTGTAAAGTTTGCTTGTGTCATCATTTGCAATTTTGCATGCTTAAATTCGATAAAGTGGATATAAGGAGCTCTTGTGCATTTTATGGTGCCTCTTATTCTCTCAAATCTGTGGTTTTGCATCGACATCGAGGACATGCATGTGAATTTGGTATTAAGACAAGAGAGAATTTGAATTTACTCCCACCAAGAATGATAATTTTTAATTTACTAATTTACTCCTCCAAAGTTATTAAAACAAATAATTTACTCCTATTTATTATTATATAGATGGGGGCTAATAAATTATTCGGGATATTATTCAGGATTATTTATTCTAATATTTTGTGCAGTTGGTGACATAAATGACAAAAATAGAAGTGAAACTACATTATTTCATCTCTGTTTTTATTTTCAAATTTCTTAATCGTTCAGGCCAAGTAATATTTTCTTAATTTTTATAACTTAAAAAGAGCAGTATCACAATTCTCAACTAAGTAATATTCATCTACTAATGTTCACCTCCTTGTATAAATTTATTTTATATAAATTAATATAATAAAAATATATTAGTTGACTGAAAATATAAAATAATAAAAACAAATCATATAGATAAAAAATTATTTAATCTAAGATCATGTCACATTAATTTATACAAAATAAAATTATGCCAGAATTTATAACTCTATTGATACTCTTAACAATCATTAGTTCATTCTTCATTCTTTGATTTTTTTTTTCCATTGAACGAATAAATAATAATAAAAATAAAAATAAAAAATAGTTTACAATTTAACAAAAAAACAGGAATAAAAAAATGAAACATCGTATTGGAGAAGCCTCCGCACGTGAAAAGCCATTCCACAGCACAGATTTCCGTCTTATTAAGGAAAGTACAACCGTAGCCACGACACCATTTAATCTCCAGCCAATCAAATCTCTCCTCCGTTAACACAACTCACACACACACACACACTTCTCTCACTCTTTCAGAATCTAAAATCTACATTCACAAATAAACAAAGAATTAAATTAAAATTAAAATAAAATAAAGCTCTCTCTAGAAATTGGCGCTCTGTCAGCCAGACACAGCCAGCAAGCAAAAAAATCAAAAAGCAAAAGCAACAGCGAGCCTGATAATCATCATCATCATCATCATCAAATCAAATCAAATCAAATCAAATCATAAGCGTTTAAATTGAAAGAGCGACGAAGCTTCTTCGTTCGCTCTCTCATCCGACGTTCGTTTTTTTTACAAATTGTAAGAATAAAAAATCCATTCAACTCATCACACGTTTCTTTCTTTCTTTATAATTTTCATCTATATTTTTTTTATTTATTCTTTACTCTTTATTTTTCAAATCTATAATTAATTGAATATTAAAAAACGAAAATGAAGATGAGTGTACCAATAGTTGAATCTGAATTTTGGATGTTTTGTTGATGAAGATGCGTCGTTCCGTATCGAGGAAAACGGGTCAAACTAATTCAACCGACGCCACGGATCTCTTTCGCTCCGGTACCGTTCCGCTTCCTCCTCCTCATTTTCCTTTCATTTTTTAATTTAATTTATTATGCTTCAATCATGAAATGATTAATTAATCAATCGATCGGTCAAATCTTGTTCTTTTTTATTTAATCTAATTAATGCTTGTTTTATTTTAGTTGCCAAACAGTTGAAGATATATGAGCTACCGTGTGAACCGTGAACCGATTAAGGATATATGATGATTTAATTTTGAAATATTTTAAGCTCTTATCATGAAATTCTCTAATCAAAGAGCTTAATTGAAATTCTGGCTTGTGGAAGATTAGATGCTTTCCTTTTCTACGAAGCTGAGGAGGTTTTATTAGCTCTGTGTTAAGTATTTATTTGAGTAATAAATACTGCATGTATGTAATTTATCTGAAGGAACGTTTAAACTGACGTGGTATGATATGAATGAAAGAGTGGAATTAAATTTTCTGTTCTTATTTAATTGGTTGGAGTGTTTTTTTATTTTCACTTTTCCAATCATATGATGCCACATCAGTTTAGCATATATTTCGGGCTTGTATTAATTGCTTGTATGTGTAGTATTTATTATTCTTTTTATTTAGTAAGAGTTGTTATTCATTTTATTTAGTAAGCTTTTGTAGAATTTCCACCAAATGGTTACATTTCTGTTGAATTTCGTTGCTTCAGCCTCAAGTAAAGCATCTTCGAAAGAGATGGAACGAATCGATAACCTGTTTTATTCATATGCGAATAAGTCTTCTGGCATGATTGAGTAAGCATGATTTATTTAGTAAAATTCAGTTTATGGCTTTGGTATTTGTTTTACAAGTTTTTGCAATTCTAGTAGTGTTGTAGATTTAATATAAATTGCATGATCTGGGGAATGTAAGATGTTATTTGATATATGAATTGCACTATTATTGGCTTACAATGATTTTAAGGTAAAACAAGAGTCCAGCTGAAAGGGGCTTGTTTTTCCAAAGCTTTTGTCTGTTTAAAAACCATGGAATTTTTGTATTGGTTTCTTTCTGTAGAATAGGATTTAGCCATTTATAGTTGTATAGGTATGCATTCTAGCTTCAGAAAAAAGTTTGTGCTGTGAATTGTAAGCAATCAATGGAGATAAATTTAAGCTGTCTTCCTGGAAAGATGGATAAAGTCTGACCCTTTGGAGAATATATGGGGTGTATGCAGTTGTGATGGATCTATATAAATGGTTATTTCTTAAAAAAAATAAAAACAAAGGAAAACTACTATTGTTTTACTGTAACTTAGACATGTCTAACTTATGCATTTGTTATTATATTTCAGTCTCTGAAGTAGAATATGTATTAAACTCTTGCTGATTTATGTGATTCAACATGTGGCAAATTTTCTTTATTTGAAGTAAATTAAGGAAGAATTTTTATGTAATTTCTGATATTATAATATATTGTTTGAACAGTCCAGAAGGAATTGAAAGTCTTTGTTCAGATATCGAAGTCAGTCATACTGATGTTAGGATCTTGATGCTTGCTTGGTAAGTCATGTATATAGGAATTTGATTTCTATCTTTTTAATTCTGACCATCGAGCTTATATACTAAAACTGACGGACTAAATATATCAGGAAAATGAAAGCTGAAAAGCAGGGGTATTTTACTCTGGTAAGGAAAAATGAACTTGACTTCTGTAATCTTAGTTGCTATTTCTTCTTATTTAAGTTAATGAAACTTGTATTATTATATGATTTTGCATCCTTATTTTATACAATATTACAAACATATCCTACTTTGTGACTTTTTTCGGATGAAAAGTCAGTGCCACCCTCAGCTTCGTTTTGGGATTTTTGTCATGTTTATTAGTTCTGTCACCCCAAGGTTTATGGACACCTTGAAAATTGCAAGTAATGTGAAAAAAGAGTGTTCGACCTGCTGTTTCAACTGTATGGCAGTGCCCTAGGCATGTCCACTGAATAAAGAGGAATTTCCTCATCTATTTGAAGTTATCAATATTCTTAATTTGATGCTGGGTTAATTGGAAATATTTAAATAGTGGAGGATGAACATCTTATTTCTTGAGATGATTTACAGGATTTTACGTAAAAAGGGATATCTTTGAAAAAATAGAATTCCAAGATTTAGGTCTCTGATCCATCTTTTTCCCCCTCTTGGTGCATGTTTGCAGGTCAGGGCTGGGACAAGTTCATTGAAGTTATATTGATTTATTGTTGGATGAAACTGAGAAATTTGTTGTGTACTATATTAAAGAGTGTGCCTTCTGGGTTGATCCTACAGGGTGCCTAATGCAATCTTAACATTAGCATTTTGCATGATGGCTGTTTTCAAAATGAACCCATTCATTTTGCACTTAATTGTCAGACATACACGTCAATTTAACTGATGCTCCTATTGTGTTTTTCTTTTACTTTCAATCTGTTTGCTGGGTTTGTTTGTCCATGGCTTGTTGTATTTATGCAATATGGGAATAAGTTTTGGAATAATTTGAAAAATATATACCCTTTCATCAGCACTGCTTTTTCTCTTCTTTGATATTTATTCTGCCTGAGGGTGTTATAATTCTCTGAAGCACATAGAAAGGGAGATACCTGTCAAACCTTGATACTTGTCTTCCACCAATCCCTCATTCTTCTTCATTGAGCATGTTCTAAACACTAGGCTTTATACTGCATAATTAGTATATTATTGATTCTTCAGAGATCTCTCCTTGTTTTGGCCCAATCTGTCATGCATCCTCGTATGTGTTTTTGGTATTGCCTTATGTTAGAATGACATTACAACATTACGAACTACAGGAGGAATGGCGGAGAGGCCTCAAAGCACTGAGGGCTGACAATGTAAATAAATTAAAAAAGGCCCTTCCTGATCTGGAGAAAGAGGTAGAGTATCCTTACCACCTTCCTTTCTGAAAACTGGCTAATTTGATGGGCTTATAATGTGTAAGATGCTTAATTGTGTTGTATAATTGTTGTAGCGTACTGACATTTTCTTTTTGTCTTTGAAGGTGAAGAGGCCAACAAACTTTCAAGATTTCTATGCTTTTGCTTTCCGGTACTGTTTAACAGGTATCATGAGATCATAGCTGTATGGAATTGGAATTGATAAAGTACTTGTTTTTGCGTCATTATTTGTGCTCATTTGTTCTTTTCTGATATTTTCTCTCAGAGGAGAAACAAAAGAGTGTAGACATAGAGAGTGTCTGCGAATTACTGGGTCTTGTATTAGGATCCCAATACCGAGCCCAGGTTGACTATTTGATTGAATATCTAAAGGTGAGTGGCTATGTTGATCATGTCTCCAGAAATTGCAATTGAATACCTTGCTGGCTTCTTGTGTGAGTTCATATCCCTGTATTCCCTAATGTTTTTTTGAAGGTTGTTATCATTTCATTCTTAGCCCTATCATACTTTGTTCTTTATGAGTTCCATTTCTCTCTGGTGCATTAGCTTACTTGTTGCACTGTTTTACTGATGAACTCTGCCTTATTCTCTGTAGAAAATGAGGCTAATTTGATAAATGAAAAATGTTTTCTTACTTACCAAAAAGATATCAGATGTTCTGATACTTTACTTCAGTCTGATGCAACCTGGACAGCTTGATAAGCTTAGGGCGAACTAATTCGTTGCACGTAATGCTAATTTCTGAACGTGTGCATGCATGTATAGTAAATATTTCTCATACTGTGGTTGTGCTCTTTATCCAGATTCAATCTGATTATAAGGTAATAAACATGGATCAGTGGATGGGGTTTTACCGGTTCTGCAATGAGGTATTTTCATTGTCTACGCACTAGTTTTTAATTTATTGATAGTGTTCATCATGGTAACTGTATTTTCACGAACTAATAGGTTGGCATGCATGATGCATTACAGAACTGCTATAGTTGATAAAACATCTTTAGTTTACAAGACATACACATGCATGCTGGTACGCCTAAATAAGAAAATGTTTGTTGTCTATACTCACTTAGGAGTTGGGCCCTAAGAAAATATTCCCATCTTTACAAGTAACCTATAACCAACCTAGTGAAGGGGAAACTGGATATATATAATGGGAGGCAATCTATCACATTTTCTATTGCGGTTTTTAACACCATGAATCTATGATAACAAATGGGGGCACCTCTTGGAGGGTGGTTTGTGGTGAGGTTAGGGAAGGAAGCCGGTTTTGGTTTCTTCGCCAACAGTGGGGACATAGATCTGACTTGAAAGCCATAACTACTTTCTACTTTTCTTAGCTTTAGGGACAAAATAACAGGTGATGTATTATGAACATGATTATATTGGATCTTGTGTTGCGTGTTTCTTGCTCCTTTGCATTTCCTTTTGCATAAAAACCTTGCCTTTGGCTTTTGGTCTATTAAACAGCATGTTTATCATGCATTGATTCTTATGATGACTTTTTGACTCTTTTGACAGATAAGCTTCCCAGACTTTAATAATTACGATCCGAATCTTGCTTGGCCCTTGGTCCTGGACAATTTTGTAGAATGGATGAAAGTGAAGCAGACATAAACTATGCTTCTTTTAACCGACCTGATTCCCAGCTGTAAACTGCCATTTTTACAAAAGTAGGTCAATATATGTTTAAAATTAACGTACTTGCTTTAGGGATTGTTTTACATCTTACAGAAGTGTAAATGCTTCATTCTTTAATTATTTTATTGTAATTGATCTGTTTTACAGGACTATTGAAAGTACACAAACCGACCTTGCTCCAGCAACATTTTTCTTTTTCCAATTCAAATTTTGTATTTTATTTCAACTCTCCGAACACAAAGCACATCCTCAAAAGCATCAGCGTCTAAATTATATGATGAGCATATGCCTAGAAATAGTCTCGGTGCTTGTTTTCCTGTTGCCCTTGCTTCTTTAATCATCAATGCTGTGAAGTACTTTTGACATTTTAGATCATGGAATTGCAGTGGCGAGATTAATGTTTGCGATGTTTGTTAAATAAACTTTGGATCATTTTTGTAGAGGATTGAAATTACTAGACGGTTGGTTGGTTGGTTGGTCGGTGATCTTTTCTTCTTTTTCTCCTCTATTTTGTTCTGTTTTATTTAATATCTCATATGAATTATTTCATACCATAAATTTTAGATTCTCTGCATCTAGGGGGCACCAAATGAAGATAAGATCAGTGTGCTAATTGTATATCTTAATTTAGAACATTTCATTTGGACTGATACATGCAATGGTATGCAAATGTTTCTAATTGTGAGCATAAATCTTGACGTAAAATCTAGGTGTGGGTCACTTTGATTGAATTTGTCCTCGTGGCATTTTCCTCGTTCATCGTCTGTTTCTTTCTCCAAGTTTTGTTTTGTTTACTTTGTATATGTATACGTATATATACGTGCGTTGAAAATGTGATTTCGCATGCGCATAATTAAACTATGTTGCTTTAGTTTTCAAAACAAATATAAAATGCCACTTAAAAAAATCAAAGAAAGTGAAGTTTGGAGCCGAAAGAAGATTTCATGTCACAAAAGTGACAGCCCTTGATCGAAAGCTGGGGCTTATCCTACTTTCACACAAGTTAAGGGAAAGCAGTACGTAAAGGCAAGAGGTTAAAGAATAAAGCGAGTGGCTTTGTCTCAGAAAATTACGCAAGAAGATTATTAAAGCCAAGAGAAAAGTTATAGGAGAGCTGTATCACTTCTCACATGGGGACTTTATATCAACTTCAATCTTTTCACTGAATGTGATTGTTATAGTGTTCACATACTATTTACGATGCAATTATGCTTAATTTTATCGTTCGGACAATGCAAAATTTGCCAAAAAAATGAGGTTGAATTGATAATATTGCAGAGACACAACACCACCGCCCAAAAAGCATAAACATGTACAATCTTTGCAGCATGCCTGCAAGGTTTCTGAACAAAATGTTAGTCTCATGAGAAAAAAAAATTCGCAAGAAAGAATGAAAATAATTTAAACTTTTTGCATTTGCTAACTTCCATTATGCAACTTCAAAAAATGGGGATAAGGGACTTTGTAAGAACAGTTTGATCATCAGGAAGATGAAGGACCAAGGATCAACGGGGAAGCTGGAGCAAGAGCACGCCGGCTTCTAGTTCTGCTTCTACCCCGAGGTTGAGTTCCAGAAGGGGAAGATGAGGAAGATGAAGAAGAGTTTGAAGATGTGAACCTGCTCGATTCACTTGTCAATTTCTTTTTCTCTCCTTCATCAGCCTTATCTTCTATTCTGTGATGCCGAACTTTAGTTGAATTTAAAGTAGCCGGAAGAACACAATTGCAGAAAAAACCTGCGAAAGTGATAAACTTATTATCAGAACGAGAATCATCCACAAACCCAGAAATCAGAATATATGAGAAACCATATACTAGTTTATATCATAAAGGTCTCAGTCAAACATATCACTAAATGCCATAAATTTCAAAGAAAATGCAAGAAAAACAGTTTCATTGACAAAATTTCTAGGTATAATTCTTGATCCAACTCCATCTCACTAACAGATTAATCACCACGAATGATATAATTGCCAGAACAAAAATTTAGCCATGAAATTTGCCCATACCGATTCTGGCAAGGCGATTGACCCAACTGGGGATTGGATTTCCGGTGAGCCTAATGCAAGCATCATTACAAAAATGATTACAATTCTTGGTGATCAAATTATAAGCATTTCCTTTATACTCTTCTGCTAAATCCTCCATCACTGTCCTCACTTCCGCAGGCCCCATATCAGTTTTCCCAATCAAAATCGACTTCCTAAATGTAAATCCCTCACACTGCTTTGGTTCTCCCTCAAAAATCCCAGTCGTCGGATACTCATGAGCTCCAAATGCGTACTCAACTCCATGAACTGCATTTACACAAACAGCAGACTGAGCATTTTTAGCACATTACCCAGAAAAGAAAATCAAAAAATAAATAAATAAACCACACACAAAACTTGAAATGCTTGCTACCCAGAAACCCAAATCACGGAATGCACCTGAAGTTCAAATCTTGAACTGCATTACATTTTCTTGCACATTCCCACCAACCAAACAGACCATAATGAGGAGGAGACTAAATTTACTGAAAGTATCTGCAGATCCAACTCCATAATTCTATAAACACGACAAACATTTACTACAATTCTATAAACAGCTACAAGTGATCTAACAAGCTCAATATCAGATCTAGAAAACAAATCCAGATAAAGATTTAACAAGAAGTTCAAAAACGAAGAAGAAAAAACAAACCTTGGACACCAGAGTGATAAACGCCGAGACCAAGCCAATATGCATAGCCATTGAAAGGGGTTAAATCATACACGTTGAGATGCACTGGCACGGATCCTTTATCATCAAAGCTTGAATTTTTTCTACACAACATTCTATTATTTTCAAAAAGATTTCAACTTTGTACCAAACTTATGATATAATTTATATATCTATATTTCTGAGGGGAAAAAAAAAAAAAAAAACTACTTTGGTGACAAAACTGATACTCGGGTCGTTTTCAAATTTCAACTCACAACAGAAACAACTAAATCATGTCAATAAAATCCTGAAAAGATGGACAAAATTAATGATAATGAAATTATTATTTTTTTTGGGGGGTTAATTATGAATTCAAATAATTAAATCCGATTAAGAGAATGAGAATCCTCAGTTTTAATTTGTAGCACCGGCGGCAAATCGCGCCACATCGGTATTTTTAATTTAGATTATGGTTTATTTTACATTTTATTTATGTGGGGTTGTTGGTATCAAGGCTCAAAATTGGTTGAAATTTGCAGGAATGCCATTTTGGATTCATTTTTTGAGCTGTTTTTTTAGAGTTAATATGGAAAGATTTTGAATTTGTTTATGGAAGAAAAGCAACGTTTTGAGTCATTATGGTATATAGTGGGGTTGCATATTAAATTATGATGAGTGATTAGTGTTGGATTTTTTTAAAGGAAAAGGAATATATATCATCATGATTATCTTTAGATGTTGCACAAAAGGGAGGTGGGGCCCTAATAGTAATAGTAGATGAGTTGATGATGATTATTTTTTCCTAGTTAGTTAATTCATTACTTAAGTTTAAGTAAAGTATATTTATTGGAAGAATAAACTAGAATATAAATAATAGGTTTTGACCTCACTAAGAGGTATTGCTAAGTGAAGGTTAGGTTTACCCTTTGAAAGGCATGCTTGATGCTTCCTTGGTTATAGGTGATAATTGTGGACAATGATTTGACCTTGACAAGTGAGAACCTATAGACCTACACTAAGTTTTTTCTTTTTTTTTAATTTATTATGTGTTATTTATATATTCTCAAAAAAGTGAAAATCTGCCCAAAAATTCTTCTGTTAACAGCTTCACTCACCTGCTTGTCCCATCCTTAAGATACAGTATTCAATTACTCTTGTGCAAATTTTTGAGTTAGACAATAAAATGATAACATAAAAGAAATTTGAGCGATGATACGTATGCAAATTTTTGTACAAATTATATGATATGATATAATTAGTTGAATAAAATATAAAATAATAAAAATAAATCATGTGAGCTATATAATATTTTTATTCAATATTTTTTATTAATTACTATAGCACAGACTAATAAATAGTCCATAATATTATTGTTGGATAAAAATATCATTTGATTGTGTATTGTATTCATCTTCTAATATAAATTACAAGTTCTTTTAGTAGTGTCATTTTTATTATAAATTATTTGCTTGCTCTTCACTTGAAGAGTTGAAGTTTGTAACTTCTATGGAGATCTAGGGCAAATGATTTTGTGACTTGTGAAATATTATTTTTCTTGTGTTTCCAATTGTTTTGATAATTTCAAAATATTTTCTAATTTTGATGGCTTTTATATGGTAAGTGTGTTTCTTCTACAACAATCACTAGTAGGCTTTTGGAATTTTGGAATGAGAATTTAAAGGACATGGATAAAATTTCCTTTGCAGTTTCCACTTTCCAATGCCTTTGTGCTCTGTCCCAAATTTTTTTTTTTTTAAGGGTTATATATGTTGCTATAAATAAATAATAAGTTACAAATTGGATAAAATGCAAATAAATTTGTTGAAGAAACCCTTTAAGTAGATATAAAATTGTTATATATTTTATGGAAAATATTAATGAGCATTGGTCAGATGATTCATTGTCGTATTTACAGAAATATAAGTGAATGACAAAGACCGGTGAATTCATTGATTGATCTATTAAAGGTATTATAGTCAAATTTCGAGCTCATTATTTTATAAATTTTTAACATTAAACAATAGGGGTTCTTCTTTGGATCCTGTGATAATTAAGCTTGTTAATTTAACCTTCTGCTTATCATGATGATGTTAGTCAATTTTTTAACACTTAGTTGGAAAAACAAAAAAGGAAAATAAATTATGTATTATATAAAGATTGAAATCTTAACTTTTAAGTCTTAATACAATGTGTTATTCATATATTAAATTATGAATGTAAAGTTACTTATTATTATATTTTATCATCACTAAAGTGTTAGGCTCCCAGCGATACTTTAGTATTTATAGAATTTATTATATTAAACCAATTTAAACTAACATTTTAAATGCTAATAATATTACACAAAACTCACACGATTACGAGACTTTTTTACTCCTGGGTTTCTTGTGTTTATATAAGAAAATTGTTAATGTACCCATAAGTAAATCTAAATAATATTACTACAACATAAAATCAATAATAAAATTTGAATTAACTTTCATTGTAATTGCATGTATAATTGATATTTAATTTGTAAAGTTTACCACTTTCATATTGTAAGTCAATCCCGTAATTTTATCAAATTAATGTATTACATAATGATCCTTTTGTTAGTATTATGACTGGCTTGAACATAAATTTTTTTTTTCAAATGCCCAACTTCTTACAAGAAAATAATTGCCTATACATCTATATATCTAAAGTCATAAAGATTTTTATTTTTAAATTAATTATTATGTTTTCCAAAAAATTTGAAGGCTGTTTTGGCAATCATTTTGGCCATTGTTTGTTTGAAAGCTTTTCAAGGGAGTAGTTAAAATTAAAAGGAGCTTCTAACTTTTGGTAGTTTGTTTGGTCACCTAACTTTGGACCCAACAAGAGAAAATATTTGTCAAACTGGAGTCCAATCTGTGTTCATTTGGTGGGCTTGTCTTGTGGGTCCATAAACAAATGGTAAATGATCACACTTCTTCTTTAATATTATAAGATTACTCAAGAAGCCTTTTATTTCTCTTTGTTATTTTATTTTTCTTTAAAAAGATCTATTTGGAATCTATGTTTGATAATTCATAATTGCTTCTTGTCATGAATGAGGAAAAAATAAAAAATTTAACTAATTACACTTTTAAGTTCTATACATGAAAAAAAAAAAAAAAAACTTTTAACTCCACTTTAACTAAAAGTACGATAAAGCTATAATGAGAGGTTTAAATTTGTCTTCATTTTATTTCGATTATCTCAAAAACAAATAAGTGATTATTTATATTCCCATGAAATTTCAAACATACTTTAAGGGGTTGATTATTTTTTGTCTGAAGTCTGAATTTTAATCATCTTTAGATATTTATATTTTTTATTTTGTCTGTTTTCTATCACTTATGTCGGATTTTAAAATATATAAGTTTGAATAGAAAAAGTTAAATATTATGATTTTTATCTAAATGACAAAATATTTTAATGGAACTTGAATATTTTTCTCATTAATACCCCTATTAAATAATTTTATTTTCTATTATATAAATTATCCTTTTATTATTTTTTTATTTATCCCATTTTTTTGTTATATACGTATATTCAACTATTATTATTATTATTTTTTTTTTGTGAATGAGAATTTAAACATAATTGAACTTTAGGTGAATGCGGTTTATAAAATGTCCATCCATTTGTATTTATATTTACTATTTTTATAATAGATTTTGAATTTTATTTAATACATTAATTTTAATTCTAATGATTAAGCAATTCTTGATTGACTTAAGTAATTAACCAAAAAAATCAATATAATATACTAAAAATAACATTATAAGTATGATAGTTTAATTAAAAAATACATTTGTTAGATATATATTTTATTTTTCATGCTTTGTTAAGGTAAATATTATCAAATTTTTTTTACTAATCAAATAATTTATTTATAACTTGTCACTTGTTTAACTAATAAATATAAGTATTGTTAATATTTATGAGGTAATATATGTCAAAATATTATATTTTAGATGTTTTCTTTTTGAAAAACAAACAACTTAATACTTATATTCAGATATTAAAAAAAGAAAAATAAACATGTCATTAAGATACATATATTCAGACCTATTCAGCCTTAAGTTAAATTTATACCCATTCAGATTTTAGACAAAGAAAAAATAAATAAATAAACGCTACCTTTAATTTTATATAGTGGAGATTACTAATCATTAGCGGTGATCATTTTGAGTAAGTAAAAAATGTAATTTTCAAAGCCAATTGCACATTTTCTAAGCCTCGATTTAATTGGAAACCATTCACTCGATGTGTACTATGCCACCAAATTTTCTTTTCTCTTGAAGTTTATATTTTAAGGCTGGACTTTAATAGGCTCATAGTGAAACTTTGCAAGGGCCACATTCAAACTTTAAATAGTCAAGTTATATATTAGTGCGCAGGAGCCATTTTTTATTCATTTACGGTGGCTTTATTTTGACATTAATGTTAGTGAAAATTATAATATAATATTTTTATCTAATATATAAAGTTATGAATTAAGTGTGCAGGGGCCAATTTAGAATTTTTTTCAAACTCTATAAATGACCTAACTCCCTCAAATCATATACTTCCTCCGCTGGAACATATTGTGAAAATCTATTAATATTTTGGATTTATTTTTTTCTCTTGTTTGAGACATGTAGCGAATATTATCTATATATATATATATATATATATATATATATATATATATATTTTTTTTTTTTTAAATTTATTTATAGCGAAAAGAGTTGGGAAGAAATTGTTAATAATAGATTACCAAGAAAAATAAGTAAAAGAAATTTTTAGTCAAGAATTAATAATTGGTCTATTCTTAGTCTCGCAAAAGTCCACTTTGTTGTAACGGGAATGAAGAAGAACAAATAAATATTTTAGCCAATGAATAAATATACCTTTGTATCGAGGCAAATCTCGACAAACTTCTCATGCTTATATTTTTTACTCGACATCAAGAATAATACTTTGGTGAAGTAGGTCCGCGTGAACTTCAGATGCTTAGATTTTTTGGTTAGTTTTGAGCTATGGCACTTCGAGCTAAGTCCCGAGTCCCGGCTTTGTATTTTACAATTATGTTTGGAAAAAAAAAAAAAAAAACTCGATTTAATTTATTTTACATTTAGAAAATACGGTGAAACGTGGCGACGAGGTGAAAAGTGAAAACGCAATCTCAAGTCTTAAAAGCTCAAAATCTCATTTTGAGAGCCAAAATTGAAAACCCATGTTTCGCGCCAGAGCCACTCTCTGGTTCCAACTGAGATTCGCTCAAACAAGATCGTTTTGCAAGAACCCCAATAAAACTGACAACAATGGTGACAAAATTGAGTCAAATGTAAGCAGTTACCGCGACGCCTACAAGCAACTCGACAAGCTCGACTTCACCACCGCCGCTAAAATACTCTTCACTGATCCTCCCAAGAAAAAGAAATTTGGGTATCATCACACCTACCTACTTTCTCGCTTAATATTCCAATTCTTGTATTGGGTTTCATTTTTTTATTACAGCTTTGGTTTTTGGTGAGTGATTTCGGAGCTCTTTGGTGGTTCTATTTCTCTTGGGCATTTTATCGAACGCCTATGCTTCTGCGTGCCTGTGCTTCATGTTGTATTGATCCTTATACTTTGAAAGCATAAATGTGGTTTTTACAAGTCTGGTAGTGTATCTTGATTTCAGGGGTTAAAATGTTGTATGCTTACATGCTTTTTTGTTTTGTGTCAGGATCGATTTTCATCTGGTACAGCTCTTCTTTGTGTGCATGCCTTCGTTGGGTATTCTCATACATGAGATTGACAATATACTGTGTTTTATGTTTAGATTGATTCTTGGTTTGGTGCTGCTATCTAAGAGATTATGTTTCGTGTAACAGCAGTATATTTGGTGGCCCAATATGCTCGCTATGAGATGAGAAGAATGGAAGCGGTAACACAGTTTTCTGGCTTGATATCACAACATTATGCTTTAAACAAAAGTCCTCACTGTCATTCTGTTGTTGGATCTTCTCACGTCTCTAGCTATTTTTGAACATTCTATTTTCAAATTCATGTTCATGCTTATTGGACCATATAGCATTTCCGCATATTTACTAAGCTTCATCTTTTTGAGAATATGCATTATGTTGTGATTACGAGTAATGCTTCAGTTTCATTTGACGTGTTCAGAGACTAGCATGTTAGACATTTAGTTCATCAATCCACTCATATAATATGTCTGGAAGGGTATATATATCTTTCACGTGGAAGAGAAAGCATTGTCAATTTACATAAGAGAAAGTGTGATTGTTGATACCTAAATTTATTGCAAAAAAGATAAACTTAAACCTAGCGATATTGTAATGAAAATTCATGGTGATAAATATAAACCTATCAATTGGTTTTTTAATCTCAGGTTCACAGGGAGTTTGCATTTTTTCCCCCACCTTAACACATACATGAAAATGGTGTTGCAACAAATATCAGCTGACTGTTTGACTACTAAGTATTTTGTAATGACATCTTACGACTAATTTTCTCTCTTTCTATGATCTGGATGTCTGAAAGTAAGCCTTTAAATGTTGGAGCTACCGTATGGAGCTAAACATCATTCCTTTTTGTTTTAATTACTAAGCTTAGTACTTTCCCCTCTTATGTGGATTTTCAATGTTCGATGATTTTGACTTTATATTCTCAAAATCCTTCACAGGAGCTAGAGCAGAAGAAGGCAATGGAGGATAAGAAGAAGCAAGAGGAAGAGGAGAAAGCAAAGGAGTTGCAACTAAAGGAGGCTGAAGAAAAAGTTAAATCAAATCCAGAGCTTTTGGAATTGAAAAGGAGACTGGGTAAACTAGAGGAGGCTGTAAATGAAATTGTGGAGAAGAAACATCCTGCAAAAAGCGAAGTGGGTGACACACAAAACGCATCAGTATCAAGCAGTTCCGTAGTGAAAGACCATGTTAGTCGGCCAAAATCTGGGGAACTAACAACAGAAAAGACCAAAAACGAAGGGCATTCTGAAGATTCGTCATGACTATAGTCTCTGTTTTAGGCACTCCAAGCTTTAATGCATATAGTGCAGGGGAATTAGTTAATGCATAAGAACCAATAATTTAGATGGCAGAGGGAACATAGATAGAGCGTAGAAGCATATTTGTCAAGTCAAAATGTTTGTGGGTGCATCTATGTATGCATTGCATAGGTAGTTTTGTCGATTCTTGCTGGTATGTGTCCGCTTGTGTTGTTTAAAATCATCTGATTGTCGATCTTTTGTTCTGGTTTTGATCATTGTCAATACTCACGGCGAGTTGAGAATTGATGCTGTACATTCCCGAAGATGTATACCGTGCATTTCTTGTCGCAGATCTTGTGAATTCTCACTGTGAATTTATCTATCTCCCTCATATTGTCTTGTTAAATTTGTTTTCTAAATTCTAATGCATTGGGTTTAAATTAGTAAATTACCAATACCTGTTTGTGCTGGTGAAAGAAGTGGGCTGCATATTTATTATTTAACCAGAAAGATGAAACCCAGAAAGTCTTTTAACCAATTTCGAAACTTTAAAGGATTTTTTTTTTGCAAATTTTTAAAATTATTTTGGTTAATCTGATAAGAAATATATATCCTTTTTTATTTAAAAAAAATTATAATATAAAATTAAAATTTGTTAGTTTTAAAGCAAAATTAATAACATTCAGTGCAAATTTTATATGTCAATTTTTAAAGTTCCATTTTAAATCTCAAATTTTATGTCATAAACCTATTATTATTTATTAATTAATATTATTATATAATATTTTATAAAATTTCTAAAACCCTAAACCCTTCGTCATAAAGAAAACATTCGACCTAACCCTAAACGATCATTTGGTCCCCAGCCCTTTCTCTTGCAAAATGGCGAGCCTAACACGATCTCTGAAAAGAACTCAACTTCTCCCAAGATCAATGTTACTCAACAGCACAAAACAAAACCCGTCTCTCTTTATATCCAATTTAAAGAACCCAGTTTCTCAAATCTCCAAAAGAAATTACATTTCAGAAATGCGCAAGTCCGCCTTTGAAGGTAACATTTTGAGACTTCTCCGTAATGAAATCCAATACGAACTTGAGCGCTCTTCGCCTAAACAGGTATTTTCTGTAATCTTTATTTATTTTTTCCTTTTAAGCAAGTAGAAATGTAATTTGATAGATTTTGTAAAGGGGGTCTATGAAAAATTCTTTTTTTTTTTTTTAATTTTTAATTTTTGTTCTGGAATTTTCGGAATATTTTAGGTGACCCAAAACGTATTTGCCTTTAGGTTGTTATGGAAATGGAATTGTTAATTTGTTTAAAAAGTGGAATGGAAATTTTTGATCGACCGAGCTTAATGTGCTGTTAACTTGCTCACAATGAAGTAGGCTTTCGTTTCTCTGATTTCATAAGAACTTAAGGAGGATGTATAATTTTTGAAAAATTTGTTTCTGTTTAGTGAATGTGAAATTTTGTGAAGCTTTAGTAATAATGAAGTGGGATTATGAATTGGAATTGGTCATTATCAGCTGCCAGAAATTAAAGATGAAAAAATTGGGATGATTGGCAAAGTATACAAGAATAGTTGAAGTCATATATTCTTTTAATCGATCACAATGAGATGAGAGGGAGTGTGGGATTTAGCGGCAAATGAAATGGAGTGTTAGGCTCCATTTTGTTTTTTTGGGTAATCTACATTGAAGTTGCTGTGATACTACACCTACCCTACCCTAAACTATCATCAGGCATAAGGAAAACTGCTTTCGCAGCAAAGGCTATCATGAGCTACCAATCATATGCATCCTGCCTATCATCATGATAGCCACTTGAAAGAGGAAAAACCAACAAGTTTTTTACTGGAAGATTTCTTGTCACTTTGAGCCTTAGAAAAGAAGAATTGTGAATTGGTAAAGCCAATTTTCAGTAAACGGTTTGGTATATTAAATACTTACTATACAGCATGGTAATCCTTCCGCACCTAGGACTTGGCGGATTGATTTTTAAATAGCTTTATTTGGCTATTTGGCTGGCCACCCAAGTTCGAATCTTGAGGGAGGTAGGGGTTTAAATAATTGGTTTGGGCTTGCACCTTTGCCCACCATTTACCTATAAAATGAAAAATGTTAAGTACTTACTACCAACTTAGATTGTAGTAGTCCTTCAGCATGTGCTTTGGGTTTGGAATTGAGGACAGCTGCCAAACCTAGTGGAATATGATTTCCCAGTTGGTAGCTATAGGGGTATTTGATTTTCTGACCTCTTGATCAATGGTCTTATCACTGGGCCCACCTTTTGGGTTAGCCCTTGAATCTGTTCTATATTTTGGATTCTGAGAAGTTGGTAAGAAGGTGAGGGATTGACCTTGCTTTGTGGTGCAAGAAATTGAAATACAATCCTAACTATTTGGCACAGTTCACATGGAGCGTAATTGCTTGAAACTAAATAAACATAATTCTTGAGGTTTGAAGCCTGGTATTCTTTTCTGTTCCATGGGTTTCTTGGCATTCGAATGAAGCATAGGTTCCCATTATGTTTATCTATATTTAACATGGACACTCGTGCATTATTCTGTTGCTAGCAGGACAAGAACCTTCATTTGGCTGAGTTTGTCTCAGCTTTGATATGACCATACAGCTTCACCACTATGACCTTGTGTTTCAAAATAGACAGTAAATGAACATAAAATTTGCCCTTCTCCTTCTGAGTTTTCTTAGCATCTTTAGTCTGGGGTGAAGATTCTTAATGCCTGACGTTTTCATTTTTCTTATAAAATTTTCCCCTTGAACATTTTTTTTATTTAATGCATCAGAATTTTTTTTTGGGGCATAGTTATAATTTTTTATTCTAACCCACATTTAACTGCAGCCCATTACCAAATTTAATTCATTCACAGTCGATGACCGGCCTGGGGAGCAGTGGGTTAGATTGACAAGAAAATTTGGAGAAAACGAAGATATAAAAATTGAAGCTACCATGTTTGATGGATCAATTCCTGTTTCAAAAGCTGGTGTTGGTGAAGATGTCAAGCTTCACAGTACCTTGATTGTCAATATCTCCAAGGGTGATGGGGAGGTCTTGGAGATAATGTGCTCAGCTTGGCCAGATAGCATAGAGATTACAAAGCTATTCGTCCGAGGGAATGATAAGCTGTCTGCTGATCCATATGTTGGCCCTGAATTCAAGTATGAAGATTTATGCTGATTATTGTTTCATACTTTACTGGTTGCCTAGAAATTGGAGAAAGAAAAAGAATACAAAATTTCTAGTTCTACTAGATCGATAAAATATTTACATTTGCTACATAATAGAGCTACTTTGGTTATCTACCCTTGCTAGTTTATTTGATAACCAAATCACTTGTCTGTACTTGATGCCTCCGCTAGATTTGCACTCCCCTTGTATTGTAGCGGGTGCAAGCTAGTTGAAGGGTTCAATGAATATTCCGTTCCCAGTTAATTCCT
This sequence comes from Clausena lansium, assembly GCA_030449835.1. NCBI lineage: Eukaryota > Viridiplantae > Streptophyta > Magnoliopsida > Sapindales > Rutaceae > Clausena > Clausena lansium. Next base: position 1,685,521 of record JASUUF010000369.1, read on the forward strand.
CCCTTGTTTTTCAAACCTTTAAAATGTGGGTTATGATGCTTGTGTCTGATGTTGTAGATTTCGAAATGACTCTGATTGGTATTTGATCTGTTGTGTAACAGGGAATTGGATGACGAGCTGCAAGACTCACTGTATGAATTCCTGGAGGAAAGGGGTATAAACGAACAACTCACTGCTTTTTTGCATGAATACATAAAGAACAAAGATAAAACAGAGTTCATTAGGTGGATGCAAACTGTCAAATCGTACATTGAGAATAAATAGGTTTTATTTTTGCCATATTCTTTCTTATATTGGTTATTTGAAACTATTTGCATCAGTAAAATGGAGATTTTACCTTGTATGTGAATTTTGTCCAACATATACTAAAAAATCCATTACTTGTGCCGGCAGAGTTACAAAGTTAATGTATGAATATAAAATTTGTCTGGCTTTCATTTCCCTGAGAGCTGCTACTGATGTTACTGAATTGCTTGTGCACCGGGTGGGATATATTGGGATTGTTTTTGCATTGTTACAAGTACATTCAAATAATTAAAGTCATTTTTGTGTCATTTGTTTATTGTTTGTTTGAAATAATTTTTTTTTTCTAAGTAGTACTTTTTTTTTTTTATGTTCTTTCTTTAAAAAGCATTTCTCCTCTAATTTCTATAATTTTTTTAAGACATTTGTCATTGGTATCTTTCAAATGATAAACTTTCAGCTCTCTTAAATACAAATTCTTTGATAGTGAAAGCCCAGTGCTGGGTTGCCTCCACGTAATTCATGTGCGTATTAGTGATGGACACTAGATTTGGGGATATCTTTTTAATAATATCTTAATAAATTTTTAAATAACAACTCCTAATTTTTTAATTAAATAAAGACAAACAATCTCTTCTTTAATTATGATAAGATCTTGAATAAAAAGACCACTTAACACTTCTTCTTGTCCTTAGAAAATTTTCACCTAATCTCAGCAATTAAAATGATAGCGTCCGCATTTTTTCAATTTTCATGCATCACTTTCTAACTATTGCTTTTAAATTGTTTCTTAACCGGGGGGCAAAATCAAAGCTTTGCTAAAATTTTTTTAGTGGCAAAATATGTAACGAGGATAAAGGCAGTCCAACACAAGAAAATGGACAGTCCAACCGAAACCTGCCACGTGGCGAAAGCCCAGGTTACTCATTCCAAATTCAACATTTTGTGCCCCTACTCTTCTTGCCGATGCCACCAATAGCTATCACATCCCCATGTTAATGTGAGAGTTGCATGATAATTAAGTGTCATAATTATGAGATTTTGTAGCTTTAACATCTTGATTCTAGGAAATTAACTCATGTTGGATTATGATTAACATGATCTAATTTGTTTACATCACATTGATTTGGACCCACTATTTTGGTGGCCCCCAAATGAAGGAGATTTCTTAGGTAAGAAATCAATGAAATCAAGGAAATGAAGATTTACCCATACAATAAAATATAGTAAAATGATGTGATAGCATAGCAAAGAGTCATTATTTGGCCTCACTTTGGCATATAATAACTAGCCAAACAACACCAAACCCTTTCAATTTCATTTTCCCCACCATCTTTTGATCAAAACTTTAGAAATTAATAGAGATGGTCTATTTCTTCAACTACAAGTGGGTCAAAGATGTTGTCATTGAGAGACAATCACAACCATCCAATTTGTATACATTTAAGTGGACCATGTAATCTTACATTTATACTTAACCACATGATGTAATCTAATGACAAGCACAAACATGCAAAAAATAAATATATAAATAAAAATTGTACATAAATGCGTATATATGTGGACCATGTCAAAGAGACAAACAAAATAGATTGATGACTCATTGAATATCAAAAGCTTTTCGCATTCTTTAATTCATCATTTTTCTTCAACTAAATAAAGTTTACATAGAGTAATATTGTTTGAATTTGAATTTTGAATCATATATATCATTATCAAGAAAAAGCATTGAGAGTAGAAATAAATGTTGAGGCATGAAATTGCAAAATAATTAATTGTTTAATGTGAAACCAATCTTAATAAAACGGCTAAAAGCAATGGGAAGTGGACAGCTAAATAGCATTAACCTTTCAACAAGACATCATAAAAGAAAATATACAAAGAGTAGAGAAAGGAAGAAATTGCAAGCCACTTAGTAACATTAAATTTCAAAAGTTTCCACATCAAACCTATAGAATTAAGCAAACTTCAACATTTAAAGCAAAATCTCTCAAAGTCTTCTGTGACCTAAAATTATGTACAAAAAGTTAAACTACAAACTATTACAGGAAAGAATATTGAACTAAATTGTAAAAAAAAATGACAAGAACTGAATTATTAGAGCTTGAGGGACAAGTCCAGTTTTTGCAAATCATCTTGTTTTGTCTTGAAAGGGCTAACAAAATCACACCAATAGCCTCCAATGTTTCCTTCAGTTACTGGAGAAAATATTTTAACACTCTCAAATCTTGAAATACCATTACTTGATGATGATCCAGCTGCTGCATTTGCTTGAAAATTCTCTTGAGAAAGCTTCCCAATTGCTGGTTGTTGATCAATAGGTTGCCTGGGCCACCCGTTTTGGCCGTAAGAATATGAAGAATTGATTGTTGATGGCACAAAAGATGGCTTGTGAATCATAGAATGAACTTGAATCCCAAGTGATCTATTAAAAGAGCCATGCAGAGGCAAAGAAGCCAAACTAGGGTATGATCTATGTGTGTATGAGTTAGGGCTATGCTGATGACCAAAAGCCAAAGATGATGATGATGATGCACTAATTCGTTGGCCTCTTTTGGCTAGGGTTCTTTCTCTTTTATGTGCATTTTGGTGACCCCCAAGTGCTTGTGAGCTATAAAATTTTCTCTGACAATAGTTGCATGAAAATACTCTAGGCTCAGTTTCATTACCTTGACGATGAATATCATTATTCTCTAATGAATCTTGGGAAGAATCAGTACTCTTGAAGCAGTCTATGAGATTGAGTTCCGGCTTCGACCCGCGATTTGAATCCTTGTTAGAGAGGCTTAGATCCAATACAATAGCAGGGTTTGTGTTTTGTCTTTTAATTTTTTGGTCTTCTTTCTCTGAGGGTTTGATTATGCAGGAATGAGGAGCATTTGAAACTGAGATGAAGCTTGAAGTTTCAGAAGGCTCTGATTTTGGAGGCTCCATATGTGATGAATATGAATACGCTAAAGAGCAAATGAACTATTTTTTCCTTTAGGGTTGATTGAGTTTAGGTTTAAAAAGCAAGAGAGGGTGAAATGTTGTAATGATAAAAGTAATAAATAGTGATGAGGATTCTATGTATGGATACTATTCAATTTTATACAACTATTTTACAGTTACAAAGTCTTAATATTTCAAGACTTACAGATTAAGACACTTTGAGAGAGAGACTGTAGTGCTTTTTACTGTGTGTGTAATCAAACACTTTGATTGAAACTCATGAGGAAACACACATGACTATGTAGTATGTACATCTTTTCTTTTGCAATATGCCCCATTGCATGTTTTTCGTTTACTCAATTTTCTTTTTTCATTTTTCTTTTTTGTCTTCCCACTCTTGTCTCTTTTATGTTTTCTTGGACCTTTCTGATTAAATTTAAGGCTAGTTGTAGCTTTATAATGAAATCCAACATAAAATAATCTTCTTGCTTTTGTGGGTTCCAGAATTATTTTGGCTTAGAATGGACTTGTGTCCTAGAAAAAGTTTGTGATTTTTGTAAAGTTCTCTAAACTCCAACAAAGGATTTGCAGAATCTTCAAAAGAAACATTTCATTTTATCCTTGTTGGGCTTGCAATATATTATTCAGTCTATATGCACAGACTTTGTCAAAACTGTACATAACAGTTAACCAGAATGTTGTTAAGTTTCTAAAGGCACTTGTTAAGAAAAAAATCTCGAATTAATGAATTGATTTGGATTTTTATATGATAATATCATATTTATTACTTGCTATTTTCATCATATTTATTATATATGTGTGTGTGTTAAAATCAACTGTCAATTTATTTGGATTACATCATAACAGAGTTATCTATATCAGTTTTTCACATAAAATACTGACAGTATATATAAGTGGATTGAAACATTAATAAATTTTTTTACTCAAAAAAAAAAATTATGGGCGCATATAATTTATATAATCCACATGAATCTTTGTTTGAGTGAGTGTATGATGATGATTCATGATCTTCAAGATATTTTGTTCAAGAAGCCTTGATAAAATGGAGCAATCATTTCTTTTCTTTATTTTTCCCCGTTGATCATACTACGTACTTTTCAGGTGTATAAATACAGTTAGATGCATACAAAAATTATGGTCAATCATCTGATCATATGGCCAGTGATGGAGATTGATGAAAAAATGGAGAAATAATTAATGTTGATTGAAGTGTTTGGATCATCAATCAAGTTTAGATGTAACTAGTAGTGGGTCCAATTAATTAATCAGCTTCATGGCATTTAAATGTCTTGGATCAGCAATTATATATGCACAATCACATGCATAAACTCATCTCCATCAACTTTAATTTCATTCAAATGTGAACTTCATAAACAATCAAACAAATTATTGTTTCATAAAAATTTTTCGATTTTCAAGTGCAACTGATATATAGCTTCCACGTTACGAATTTTATCGAACCAGATGTTCAATCTGAGATATGAACTTAAAAAATAAATTTTGCCTCTTTAGGTTATTCATGAACTAATAAGCTTTCTAATAGGAGTTGATTGATGTTGAAATCATAACCTTATTTTTTAAGATTTTAATAATTAATTTTAAAAAATTGCATACTCAGTTTTGCAATATAATAAGAACTTTCCTTTAGTCGATTGTGCTTAAGACTTCAATTTTAATTAAGATGTGATGTAATTTTCTTGAAGACAATTCTTGGTCCTTTTTCACTTTCAAAAGAACCTGACAAAAACTATTTTTTTCACTAATCACTAGGTGATGCTGTTCACACTTCTTATTTTTCAGACTATTGCTTTGAGAAGAAAAATTGGGTCTTAAGAAAATATTATTCTTATCAAGAGTTTTATTGATTATTATTATTGTTAACCAGCAATTTTTTGTCTTGGCAGGAGTGTGCTTTCTATGTATAAAATTCTTACTGTTTGTATGAGTCCAAATGATTTAATAGAATAATCTTATTTTAAATATTGCCGAAATACTTCAGTTGTGGGGTTTTTTATGTGATCAAGTGATGATAATATTCATATTATGGTGAGCGATATTATTATGCGTGTCAGGTAAATTCTTAGTTTCAATATTATTAATAATGAGTCACATAATGTGTCACGTGTTCAACACTATCACACAATGAGTGAAGTTGCTCACCATATATTTATTTACTTGTTTATTTTGTTTAAGTAGGAGAAATTTATTAAAGAAAACCTCTACAAAGCTATATCATTCAGTTCCAAGAAAGAAACACATAAGTGCAAAAAATTTAGAAAATATTTATATTTGTTGGAAGATAAATGCTTGTTTAGTCCGTATATTTTGAATTAACTGGTTGTTTAGTCCCTACATTTAAAAAATACTTCAAGAGACTTGCTATTAAATATGTTACACTTCTACCCTCACTTTTTCTTTGCTTTTATAATAATACTCTTGCAATATTAATTTATCAAATCATCCTTAAAAGTAAAATAAAAAGTAGTGTAAATTTTTTGTTATTATTTTTATTTTAGGATTAACTTTTTAAATTAATTTATTTATAAATAGGATTTTTGCAAGGGCACAGAAAATACAAGTTCTTTTATATTGATATTTATTAGTTAATTTACTAATAAATAATTATTGGTTAATTTGTTAAATTAATTTGTTAACTTTTCAATAAATAAATTAATTAATATCAAGAATATTGAAATTAATTAATGTCAAGAATATTATTGTAAGAGTATTATTGTTAAGGCAAAGAAAAAGTAAAAATAAGAGTATAACATATTTAATAATATAAGTGTCTTGAGGTATTTTTTAAAATATAAATAGTAAATGGACACTTAAATTAAAATATAGTGACTAAAACGATTTTTTTCCCCCCAAAGAGGACCCATAGATAATATATTTACAATATAGATGTAAATAGCATGATTTAGACGGCGTATATACATAGTTGAATTTATCATTGTAGATGTTAGGTAAGCTTCCACAAAAAAATAAAAATAAAAGATATTTATAAATCATAATTACATGTCCAATATATGAAATTTAATTTGTCCCTAAATCACATCCCTCTTTGTTTGTGTGCCTATGAGAATCTGTTAAATAATCCTAGCATAAAATATCATTCTGATTATCACTTTCTCACCCCACCTTTTTTATTTTTTAATTTTTACATTTCCTTCAAAATTAATTCATTGACAATTGATAGATCAGTGAGAACTATCTTTCTATAGATTGAATATTTTGCTTTTTCTAGGGTTGTTTTCCTGTTTTGATTGGAATCGAAAATGACAAGCAAAGATCAACTTTTGTCGGCACCGCATTTGGAAAAGGGTTAGGGATTAAACACACTTAGTCACTAACTACTAAGCTTAACTTGGAAATATAATTATAATTGAGCATTGAAATTATTTTTATTTGAAAAAGAGAAAGATAATTGTAGGATTCTTTTGTTAGAGATAATTGTAGGATTCTTTTGTTATCATTCTTATTAATTATTTATAATTCGTGTATCTAGTCTCATATTATTTTAGTTAGGTCCCTTAATGTTTCCCACCGTTACCATTTAGGTCCCTATGTATTTTTTTTTCCTTAATATCTCGTTATGTCCTTGAGATTATAATTTTAATATTAAAACTTTACCGTCGAAGGTTAAATATGAGCTTTTAATAGATAAAAAACCTTACTTACATTTTAACGGACATATCAGTATATCACATTATTATAAAATCAGCGCATGTATAATAGTTAAAAAAAAAAACCAAAAATATTATTATTATGTCGCCATTTTAACGTTAGGGGTGTAAGGGTGCGTTTGGGATTGAGATTGAGCAGTTGTAACTTTTAAGTTACAGCACTAAAGTATTTAGTGCACTAAAATGTTTGGTAAACATTAATTACTGTAGCTTGGAAGCTATATTAATATGATTTTTCACTTGTATGATAAAAAATCTATTAGATTCTTAATAATTTTGTTAAAATTATTATTTAAAAATTATATTTACTACAACTATTAACTTTTGTTTCATAGTTACAGTTTTTTTTTCACAGCACCTCAATCCCAAACGAACCCTAAGTTAAATACCCAAATGGTAAAATTAAGAGCCTTAAAGATTTAAGTTTTATTCTCCCTTATTTTTTAATATTTTCAAGATAAAAATTCTTTTTTCCTTTTTGGGGAGATTGTTAATTTTTCCCTACTGATATCAATATATATCACCTACCCTCGTTGTTTTCATAATATCCAAAAAGATTAATTTCGGATTACCTCCCTCTTGAATCGCCTATTTTCAAATTATCCTCTTACTTTTAAAAATCTCAATTTACCCCCATTTTTGTTAAGAATACCAAAAAAAAAAAATTTGTCAACCCATCCCCATTTTTCCCTTATCTTTTGACCAAATATAGAGATAATTTGAGGTTTTCAAGGTAAAGAGGCAATTTGAAGATCAATTCATGAGGGGAGTAATTTGAAGGAAAAATTTAAAGGAAAAGCGGGGTAAATTAGTCATTTGTTTGATAATTTATCTTGAAAATATAAATTTATTTTAAGAAAAATATTTTAAAATAACAAAAAATACAAGAAAAAAATCTTATTATAAATGTTTTTATTCACATTGAAATATATATATTTTATTTTAAATTCTTAATTTTTTTATTTTAATTTTCATTCATATATTTAATTTATGATAAAAATGAATAAAAGTGTACTTGAAAATAAGGGTAATAGCTGTAATATTATACTACCAAGAGGGTTATTAGATATTATGAAAATAATAAGAAAATAAGTCTTATAAATTAATTTTAGTAGGGAAAATAAGCATCTCCTTTTTTTTTTTCTGGTCCTTTTTGAATTTATAATAAAATAGTTAATTCAATTGAACAGTCTTTTTGACTTTCTGGCCCGTTAGGAATTGTTTTTGCACTGTTGCTAAGAAAAGCATATTCAAACTAACATTAAATCAACCTATCACTTTGGATTAAGCAAAAGTTTGAAATAGAAGAGAAAATATAAAACCTTAAAAGTCATTCTCACATGGGGGCAAGATCTTGTTATTTTCCCTCCGAATCAAACCTTGAAACGTTATAATATTCATTAATCTAACTTGTTAATTGTTTCCGTACATGCTTATTAGTTATTAGTCTACAAAGTTTTGACAAGTGGTTTAATGAAATTGTTTTGAAGGCGTGTGATTGGAATTAATATTACTGAAATTGACATAAGGATTTGATGGATTGAAATAAAAATAATAATGGAATAATATCTGCTTGCAAGTTGATTAACTTATGATTTGTTGATTAATGATTAAATTAATGCCTTAATGGAATCCTAATCACCCATCATTTTCTATTTGTTTAATCTCAGTAGGTTTAATTAACACGAGCTTGTAAAAGAATAAACCAAAACAAAACAAAACAAATTGATATTTCACATATGTTTTAATTATCAAGTAAACAAAAGATTATGAGGATTAGATACATATAACTAGGGCTTGTTTTCTAGTAGCTTCCATGCAGAAAGAGCTGAATTAAAAGAATATTTCATAAGATCAATTAATATGATATAAAGTCTCAATCTAGTGTGAGATTCCACACGTGGCAAGTGTTCATTAGCAGATCTGTGAGCTCTACAACACAACTTCACTAATGATAAATCACCACACGCGTAGTCTTGCAACTGATATGTATAGATTTCGATCATATATATATATATATATATATAATTCTTTTAACCTTTTGGTCTCTAATAATTTTTTAATATTTCATTCCATCCTTAGCGTTAAAGCATTAATACATTGTTGAAGGATAAAAATTAGTTAGTTTTTATTTGCACACATGTTTTTCTCATATCAGTTTTACATATGAAAATATTGCAGGTATCCTTCAATAATGTTATTTTTTCGTGAACGTTTTAATACAAAAGAAATGAAGAATTAAAAAATTCATAAGAATCAAAGTAGTAAAACAATTTTTTATAACAAACGAACGAAAGTGTCATTCCTCATTCCTGTATATAAAAACTTATATGGGTGCTGCATTAGGGAATGAATTTAATATTGCAAAATTGTTTTTAAATTGTAGAAGTAATTGTAATTAATTGCCCAATAAAACATTTTGAGCACTACTTTGTAGAGAACACATAGTGGGCAAAAATACTACTTGTAAAAGTAGTATTACTCGTTTTTGAGTCGTAAGGACGTCGTCCTTGTTGGTAGAATTTGTGCCTTCCGGTTCGAGCGAGAATTTCTAGTCTGGGCTATGGTACGGACTTAAAGGTGCCTCCTACAGTTGGAGCCTACCCAGGATACCTCGTGGAAAAGACAAAAAAATAATAATAATAATACTACTTGCAAGGACGGTGACATGTGCCCTGACCCTGAGGGGGAAAAATATCAAAGTTCAAATACTTTAGGGATCAAAGTCTAAAACCATCTATATTTAAGTTGCAAAAGTGGTATTACTGGTTTTTGACTTGGCTTCGGCACACAATTTGTGGATACCCATAACCCACCCACTTCAATAATATAATTATAGAAAAAAAAAATCATATTATTTTTAAGAATATTCAAATAAAGAATAAGTTTAGACAATTACTCATTTAATATATATATATATTACTTAGAATCTTATTAAGATTTTTTAAAGACAAATTGAGTTACCAGTGGGGTTTTTAGTCCAATGGGCAATGGGAGAACTTGAAAGTTGGCGAGAGCCGTTTGAGTGCTACCACTAATAAAAAGTTGATGTTATGACTTTATTTCCCATTCTATTAATATAGGTAGGGTTAAATTGGAGATTTAAAAAAAAAAGATAAATTTAATTTGACTATTTTGCCTTTATAATATAAAATGATCAAATTATTCTAACAAAGTACTATTGTGACATAATGATCAAATTATCCTAACAAAGTACTGTTGTGCCATAATAATAATTCAGGCATTTAGTTTTTTGACGTATATAATCGTCTAATGTTTTTTAAACGAATTCCAAATATTCTCAATACCCCACGTAAACTTGACATTATTTTTATCCATCAAATTTCGGAAGAGGTCAATCAATTCACTACATTGTTTGTTCGTGTTGAGAATATTGACTTTGGAGTTGCAAGTTGAAAAAAGAATCAATGACGCTCATAATTATGTAAGCTCAATCATTTCACATGTCCTGAAATTGAAGGTGTGTGCATGATCAAATGCCGACTTGAAAGACAAATATGAGAAGGCAGCAGTTCATATTATGCTGTCCGAGGTTTCAATAGATAAGGCATGAGGAATCAAATATTTGCCGATTAATGCCAATTGTGGTGGGGCTTGGGCATGGCCATTATGAAAGTAACACATTAACTTGCTACCTAGCTTTACTTGAGCAGTTGAGCCTAGGACAATGATAGCCCTAAGTGGGCACTAAAATGATAAGAAGATGAAGCAATAATAATAATAATAAAATTAAAGTAGAATAAAAATAATGTGGTTAAAAAAGAAACATAAATCACTATCTTTGCATCCACACACGTACACACACACACACACACAGAGAGAGAGAGAGAAGAACATACACAAAATATAAAGGATAATTGTTGAATCAATTTTCAAACCATTCAAAGTGGCAACCTCAAAAGGACCGAATCCCTTGTTTAGGTTTAAGCCCACAAACTGTTTATCTAATGTGATGACTGAAGAAAATCTATTTCGTACATGAAAATGTAAAGTAAAGTTGAGCGAGTGCCATCTTCCTATTTAAGAAAAATGTGCTTATATGTGCATGCCCTTTTCTCATATATATATATATATATATGTATATGCGTGAGTGCACTAATGGGGTCCAAATGAAAAACCCCTTCTGTACATACATCTAAAACTTCAACAAAACTGAAACCCAATGGGACGTTCCCACGTGTCGTTTTGTCGTCTTGTGGTGACGAAGCACCTGGGGGACGGAGACAAGTGGCCGACAGGTAGATGGGGAAGTTGATGTGGAGAGGCCCCTTAGTTGCCTCCCACAGTGCTTGTTCATCACAACTTTATCATGAATTATTATTACTCATCAGCATTTGTGTGTAACATGGTCTCAATTCTCATCAAGTCTTTTGAGATAAGCATCAAAAGTTGAACTTTAAGTTAATGAAACAGAAGATCAAAAGGGATCAATGTCATTGATTGTGAGAGCACTTAGCATGTTTGAAATTATCTGCTTTGTCTATTGGTGAGAGAAATTTTAATAAAGGTAATGTGATTCCTTTGTTGGGATTTGTCTTTGCTTTGTCCAATCAAATTGGACCCCAAATCTTGTTGTTAGATTTCTCTGTCTATCTGTATTATGTTCTCAGTTGCTTGGAACTTGATTCAAGAGAAAAGCCATAAAAGTCTTCTGCATCACTATCTTAATTCATATTTGTTTACTTCTGAAAATTATCATCACAACTTGTATATATTCCTCTTGTGTGCACAAGCACCATCATTTTTGGATAACATATGCTCGCTTAGGATTTAATAATTATTAAGTATTTATGGATTAAATAGTTATAGTCAAATATTTATATTACATAAAGTATGAATTGACTCAATGGGTGATATCTCTTGTGATAGTGTTTTTTTAGTAGAAGATCGGCAAAATCCAATTTAATTTTTTTAACCACTACCCATCTCAAGATTAGAACCTTGATGACCATTCTCTTAGTTTAGTAGACGAGGTCTATAAAAGTTCTATTTTCCAGAATACTCCTTTGAATAATGAGTGATACCTTGTAAAAACAACCCAAACGTCAAAAAAACACAGAGCTCTCGAAGTGCAAGAGAAGTTAAAAGAATTCTTTCAGTCTCAGCCATTTGTAACAATTTCGCCTCGTATTACATTCTTTTGTATCTATTTCAAGAAACTAGAACATGAGCAATCCCTATTTTACAAATTACAACAAACAAACATAGAATCTGAGATATGTGCCGAAGCAGTAACAAAAAATAAGTCTTATATTGAACCTTCACTTACCATGAATGATGTATCTATAATTCTATACACCTATTGTGCTGGCCTTTTCCTGGACATTCCGTACAGCTACACAGATGGAAATGAACTCCCACCAACCCAAAACATTTCACCATGGAACAACACATGAACCACGGCCCCCAGTTACCCGCAGATCAGAAACACCATGATTATCAATGCATTCTCACTTGGTCAACCAGTAGATAAAAATCAGAAACGTGCATACAGATGCTACAAGGGCAAGTATGATGGTGTCCATAGATTTTTTCCTCTTTATTGATGAGAGGATTTGATTTACCTGCAGCATTGCATTGAAGCAGTACATCAAAAAAACAGAAGAAACAACTCAACCTAATGAAAATGTAAACTCAAGGATGCTTTAGTCCTACGATAACACTCCATTGTGTTTTTAGATTGTCTTCTGACTGATCTCAACATTATTTGCTAAAACATTTGCATTTATTCCTTCTTCTATTGCAATCATCCTATCCATTTTAAGAGTTTTTAACTAAATCACCATTTTGCTTTAAGTCATTTACTACATCTCTCGTACATACTCGGTGTGTGTTTGCGATTGTCGCGGATTGTCGATCAATCACTTCTTTGAGAATCTACTCTCAAATTATGTTTGATGATCACTTATTTGATGATTGCTAGTATTGGATCCAAAAGAGCAACTAAAATCAGTTACGTTTGGTAAAATAATTAAACAATTTGAACATAATTTAGGAGTTCACCACAATCCCAAACCTGCACTTAATTTCTCAGCTTTCAATCCCTTAAGCATCTCAACTCAGTTACTCATAATTAAAAATCAATGTACTGTGGAACAAAAAAGAATTTCTTTCAGGGGCAAACTATACAAGCTCTACACAGTATACAACTGTGTGGCAAACATTGAAAATATTAAAGGTACCACAATAACAGGTATTCATACCGATGGGAGTCGACTGCTAACATTGCTGAGCTTTGAATTGATGCCCCCAAATGTTGAACGTTGAAAGACCAGAGCACCAAGAGTCGCTTGAGCTTGTGAAATCACAGAATCCATCTGCAGTACCAGAATAAGTGCAAACTTGAGTGAAAAGTTATAGCTAAAAATTAGAAATAATTCAGGCTTCCTTCTCTAACATCCTTTAGAAAAATATTATCCCAAATAATATGCATCTATAGAGAGTTTATTTTAGGTCATCCATTTTAATACACAGATTAAGAGATTTAATTACAGAAACACAAGAGTTCATTTGTTTATCTAAGAATTAATAAGAAGTCCTACAAAAAGAAATGGTCTAAGCTACCATCAACATCGCTCTAGCAAAAGCTCCTGATGAAAAATATATCATAAGCATCTTTTAAATCTGGACACAATTCATTATAGAAGCAAAATAAAGTAGCACGAATGAAATCCATGTTTTCTTTGATATTTCTAGCAAAAAATAAATATCTTTTGATTTCACAGTAGTACTTCTGATGTTTCTCTATAATGAATGCCAAAGAGATGACATTGCAAAAAGGCCACTCGAATGAACCTACTGTAATATATTGAAAGTTCATGCACCTGTAAACCTTTATAAACTCGTGTACTGCCTAAAATCCACCAAGCACACCAGTAATTAAATAATTTCTATGCTTAACAGGCAGGGTAAGTGTTGCATGTGATTAAATATCAAAACTTACCCCATCCACACAACACTCCTGATGCCAATTATATATTAACTTTTTGAAGAAAATATATATTTCCACATTGGATGGCTATCATTCTTCATACATATTTTTTAAAATACTGAATGAAAAATATACTGATTAAATCAGAACCCACATGCGTACAGTATGGTTAAAATTGGTCAGAGTGTTGCAAAACCCATCATATTGCCATCACTCATTAAAGACTATGTTACAAATGGTCATAGAACATGGATCCACCAGATCAAGTTATATTCAACGCCACGAATAGGTAAAGAATTATAGAGCATAAGACTTGTAATACATCTCATGCCCACATCTGCAGAACTACCATGGAAGAAGCATATGCGAGTGGAAAAAGAAATGGTGATGTTATGCAATCCACTTCTAGCAAACCAGGAGGCATGGACTGTTATACAAAAATAAGATGTGAATGTTCACTCAAAGTAAAGCACTGGTCCTATGTGGCATTACACGTCAGAAGTTAACATCAGTTTCCAAACAGTGTACCAGCACCGGTACTGATTTCCTGAAGTAAAATTCATTTTTGTTCAGTGTAGATAGTGTGACACTCAAGAATTTGGAAAACCAAATATTGGCTTGAGATTAACAGAAACACTGCTAGAAGAAGGTTACACAATGCACAATGCAAGATGGTGAGAGAGTAAAGAGACAATATAAGCTTCCACTCAACTGAAATTGTCAGCGATGAACTCAAAATAACACCATCTACATCTTGCCTTTACAGGCACAAGTTTACAAAAATTGGATATATTGAAGAATTTGAATAAGTTAGAAAAACATTTTTAAACAGCATCAAGCAACTTATAAACTAAACTAGACATCTAAATCCCTTCACTCAAAGTAACAAATTTGAACATAATCCTACCTATGGTAAAGGGAGTTTTAAAGCAACAGGCAACACTTGACTGCCTTTTCCCATTAAGAACAAGATGCACAGAGGTTTGGCATGCAAAACAATTTTCTACTCCGAACACACATAATAACCACAATTTATGAATACAGACAGTAGAAAGAAACTACCCATATTTTTGTTCAACTTGCAGAGTCAAACTCTCAAGAAGGATTAAAAATTCAACTATTTTACGCATTTTACTCAAGCAAAAGGAAAAATGAAAATCACTTGCTTCATTCACTCTTGGAAAGAAATGAGTATTTACATGGGGGTGCAGGCTATTTCAGCCGAAGTCTGTGTAACCCAAACCCAAATCTTCAATGTCAACACAAACATAACTTTACAAGTTTCAGTAAATCTATGTACTAATGCATGCAAGTGTCATTGTAAATGATAACTTTCCTCTCCATATATTTCAAATCATTAACTCAGGTTCGGATCAATGGTTAGGCAACTTAGGCACTTGCCTAAGGCCTCATATATTATGTATTTAATTATATATCGATCTTTCCAATGTAATTGAATATTTATTTATCTAAAAATTAGGAGATGAACATCTACGTTTATGATTTGTCTAAAATCTTTAAATTTGTTATTTAGTGTAGTTAAACTTTGTTTTTTAAACTCTTCCTCTTTACTCTTTCCGAAAATGAAGCCAAAATCCTTTTTTTTTCTCTCTCCAACTAATTAATCGACTCTTGCACTATCTGCATATTTATTTTTTCTTTTTTAAACTTCATTATCTCAATACACTTTCAACAACCAAAAATAAAAAATAAATAAGGTTTTGCTACCGAAAGACATTCTATTTTTCCAATAACTATAACTAATATTCCAATTCTATTACTCTGTACCTTCTTTTCTTACTATGTTAATCTTCATTATAGAAGCTGGTGTTTGTAACTACATTCAATAATAAATAAGTCCAATAAATATTTGATATAAATTTTAATTTACCCTTGTATTAAGTATAAGAAGCCAAAATAAGAACTTTTTCTAAGGGCCTAAATTTCTCTTGAGCCACCACTATATTAATTTTACAACAACTAATATCGTCAGTAAGCCCCAAAGGTTCTCCACAACACACAATGAGCATGGCTCTAAAAGCACATTGTTATTTTACAAGCATGAACATTTTGAATTCACCAGAGTCAAGGATTATGTCAAAAAGAAATTAAGTAAAATGGCATCCCAATTTACCAAAGAGAAGTATTATTTATACCATCACATACCTGTCCTGTACTTCGACTAATGGACGCATGTTCTTTAAGTAGAGCTTGCCCTGGAGAACCAACACCATCTTCTAAATCTAATCTGGTCCGATCAAACTCCCTAAAGTCCTCAAGTAGCGAAGCATGCTCTTGCTTAGCTTTAAGGCTAGAGCGGAGACGATAAAACTCCTGCACTTCAATCATGTCTAACAAGAAGTTGGTAACTGATCAAAGATCTAATGATTTAAAGCAAATGGACTATCAAAAAGGTCATTTAGACAAGGTGCTCCAGCCAACCTCAAGTCTCAAACAAACTTTACAAAATTAGGAAATAGTGAGTTCCGTATGAGACGTTAATGTGGTATCAATAGTCGGTTTTAAATCCATCAATAAGAATGAAGAGGGACAAGAAGAAATAGAAATATGGAAAGAGCAGATCTCGTAGGCCAGTTAATGAATGGGAATGGACAGATTGCACAATTACAAACCTGACTATGCACAAATGTTGTGAAAATATGGAAGTAAAGTTGAGAGAAGGTAAAAGCAAAATAGGGCTAAATGTCAAAAATGCATCATTTTATCAAACACACAGTAGGGCTAAATAAAAAAATTAAAAAATTAAAAAAATAGAAAAAACAAATATTCAATGCTCAGGCTCTAGGAAAAGGTAAATTTGAACACAAACAATAACAAAGGAGAACAAAATTAACTGTTCCTAGAGCTTGAACATTGAATACATATGCCATGTGTGAACGAGAAATAAAAAAAGTAATGAAGTGCTAGGTCGGTAGCTCCTGAGAAATATGAAATACATGTTACACTGAAGCAACTAAAAATATTTTTAAAACATTTTAAAATTGGTGCTTAAGGGAGAAGAATTCAAACAATAAAATGTCAATCAAGCTCACCTAAACCTTTAGGACATTAAATAAGAAGCCATGATACCTGAGTAAGATCTTGAAGAATTTCCTGATGACGAGTCAAAGTATGTGAAACCATTTCGGATCCTCCTGATGATACCCAATCTTGCATTTGTATATTTACTTGTTGAAGCTGCTGCAGCAGCCGATCTATCCCAGATTCAAGATCATTCTCCGAGGCATCAAACTTTGTAGAACCCTTAGAGGAAACCAGCTTCCGATAGGAATGCATCTGCTCGTCCAACTGTGCTTCCAGCTTTCTCGCCTGCAATTGAAGATAAACAGGTTAATACATATATCGCTAACAAAGTACAAATCTAAGAAATGCAATAGAGAAGAAAGAGAATTTGTCAACCAATTCAAAATTGAAATAGAAGGTAAGAGCTAAATCAGTAGAAGAACTTTAGAGACAACAGTTTCTACCAAGAAATTTACAAAGTTTTAATGGACTACCTGACATATGATAAGATGTTAGTACCTCCGATTATAAACTATCAAATCCTTATTTTAATCAGTCCTTATTAAATAACACCACGTTCTTTAACAATTGACATACTCAAAGGTTATAGCCACTAGAATCATTCAACCAATTAAGATTTAAAACAGTTAACGTCATATCACTTGTATAAGCTTTCCATCCAAATACTAGGCTTCATGGCATCCAAAAAGTACAAAATCCAAAATATTCAGGGAAGCTCTCTGGAAAGAAAAATTCCAGTGAGAACCGTCCAAGTTCCACATCCTTAGAGAAAGCATCCCAGTACAAGTCGATCTAACCCACTATCCTTCTCTAGTGTAAACGCAAGGCAAACAATACATACACTTGACGAGTCACATTATTACAAATGTACAAAATACCACTTCAGCCACAAGGCCACCACCTATCACGAAGACATCAAAATCAAAGAGGGAAGAGATTAAAAGATTTTGCGTTTGATTAACGTGAATCACCCGAGTTCCACATCACCAACTGAAGGAATCCTACATTAATTGGCTAAATACATATCTCTACTTCATAAAGAAATTCAATGTAATAATAATTGGATTAGCATGAGCAATAATTGGCCAAGATAAAGCTATTCAAAGTCTCAATAATTGGAAATCAACAGTTAAAAACAATCTAATCAGATCCAAATGCATCTCATTCACAATCCAACCAATGAACCTAAGATCTAACTGAGAAACTATCAATTCAACAGAACAAACGGTTGAAAATTAGTTATACAAAATTACTAAATTTTCATATAATAAATAAAACATGAAAAAAGAAGAAATTGAACCTGTTTGCGTAAAGCGTCCCATGAGCTAGGCGCATCCATTGTTGAAACCAAATCCAAATCGATCTGTCAACAAAAAATGAAATTTAAAATAGATTCTTCAATTCAATTACGTGATTTTATTCAATTTCTTTCTTCTACGTTGGTTTGATTAAATATAATAACGTTTGTTTGGAGACGAAGACAGATTGTCTGCTCACACGGGCAAAATGGGCAAAAAATTGGTCAATTTTTTTTTTTTTTTCTAACTTCTGAAAAGCGGTCGATTGCGTATTTGAGTTTGCGTAATCGCTAATTCATTAACCAGAGGAGAATTTAATCCTGTAGTTATGATTTTATTGTTCTTAAACAGGAGGTGTACCTATATGACGGAATTACCCTTGCTTTATTGAAAGTGGGGCACGCTTTTTGTCTAATGTACAATATAGATACAGCGTCGTTTAGTTCTTCTGGATTTTGTAATCGAATTGGATCGTGCTCGTGGTTCATGATGAAATAATTTAATTTTTGTTGTAAAATAATCTTTCCAAAATGGATAGTTTACACGATAATCTAACTTATATTAATTTAAAAGTAGTTCCCAGTTAAATATAATTTAATTATTAAATACTCTTTAAGTTATTAGGCACAACTCTTAAATTGATGTAACTAAAAATAATTTTAAAATTTTAAGGGATTAATGCAAGATGATAAAAGATATTTTATTGTTATGTTTAGGTTATTTTTTTCTTTTCTATTTTGCATCCAAAATTCCAAATTATTGATAAAATGACATATTGCAAGTGTTGTTAATTTGATATCAAATTTGATTGATTTATTTTTTCAATACACTTATGAATAATTTTTATTAGTTACGAATAATCTCTCAATCGTGGAAATAGATTTAAGGACACTTATCCGTCTTTTTCATCATTTTCTCATATTTTTGTTGTACTATTTATCATTGTTACAAAAAGTAATCTACTGCATTGAATTGCTCGGGCTTTACTATGCGAGTCTTTATCAATCTTTCGCGCTTCGTCATTTAATTAACCACAAATAATACAAAAATAATTAGAATAATACTGCGTTTACTTGTCAGTAATCGGAATAGGCTGAAATCGGAATGGATTGGAATGGGAATGAGCTGGGATCAGGAAATGGAAATCAAAATAAGTTGTTTACTTGAGCTGGAGGAATCAGAATCGGAATGGACTGGAATCCCATTGATGTGTTTATTTTATCTTAGAATTGGAATTAGACTAAGCTGAATTATTTTAAGATACCAAAATACCCTTAATTAATTATAAAAAATAACTATTATTATTATTATTATAAAAATGATATTAATGAAAACAATAAATTAATAAAATTTAATAATAATAATAATGCTAATAATAATAATATTAATAAAAAAAAATAAAATTATTATTATAATTTATTAATTATATTATTATTATTATAATTTATTAATTTTATTATATTATTATTACTAATTAAAATATTATCACAATTATAATTTCTTAATTTATTATTATTATTTAAAATATTATTATAATTATTTAGAATATTATTATAATGATAATTATTATTTTTAATAATAATAATAATAATAATAATAATAATAATAATAATTTAAATAGTAATAATTATTAATTATTAATTTAATTATTTATTATTATTATTATTATTTATAAATTTCATTATTTTATTATTAATTATTATTTATTAATTTGATTATTTGATTATATTATTATTATTAATTAAAATATTATTACAATTATAATTTATTAATTTATTATTATTTAAAATATTATTATAATTATAATTACTATTTTTTAAATTTATAAATAATAATTAAAATAGTAATAATTAATAATTAATATTTATTAATTTAATTATTATTTTATTCTTATAATTTATAAATTTCATTATTTTATTATTTTATTATTTATTTATCAAATTATTATTATAATTATAATTTATTAATTTTATTTTTATTTATTAATTTCATTATTTTATTATATTATTATTAATTAAAATATTATGACAATTATAATTTATTAATTTATTATTATTTAAAATATTATTATAATTATAATTACTATTTTTTAAATTTATAAATAATAATAATAATTAAAATTAATACTAATTTTATTATTATTATTTAAAATATTTTTATAATAATTATAATTATTATTAATTAAAAAATTATTGTAATTATAATTTATTAATTTTATTATTATTATTATTATTTATTATTATTATTTAATTTCATTATTTTTTGATTTTTTAATTATTATTTAAATCAAGGATAAAATGGGTATTAGGAAATTTAGTTGGGGGTAAAATGGTCATTTCTGGAAATGGAGTTCTGATTTCCAGGGGGGTTTGGGAATCATAACTCTAGTAATAATTCCCGAATTTGTGGGTCCCACACTATTCCCATTCCGATTCCTAGTGCCATTTTAAAAAGTAAATGTGGTAATGATTCCCATTCCGATTCATTGATTTCCATTCATGAAAAGTAAACACAGCATAAATGTTATAGTTCCCTCCAATATATCAAACACTTATTAAATTATTTTATTATAAAAAAAAACTATAACACTAGTTAAAAAGAAAAATAATATGAGAAAAAAAATAGAGATAAAGAGAATATGCATACAAATCTTGTTGAAGAACACTTTAATAGTACTTGTCAACACCCGCAAAATATATTCTAGATAAAAATGTGAAATTGTACATGAATAATAAAAATTTTCTCACAAGTTTTTTGTTTGATGAGAACGTACAAAACTATGTTAAAAAAAATGTACTTACTTTTTATTTAAATATTTTAAAAACAGATACAGCTACCTCGCAATTGTTGCAAGGTACCACTAATTTTATCCTTTTCATATTCATCCAATAGATCTAAGTATCTAATAGTGCGTTTACTAAACGGGAATCGGAATAGGCAGGAATCAGAATGGTCTGGAATCGGAATGGGGAATGGAAATCAGAACAAATTGTTTACTTTAACTATAAGAATCGGAATCAGAATGAGATAGATTACCATTAATGTGTTTACTTTATTTTGGAATCGGAATCGGAATGGGAATGAGTTAATAGTAACAAATTACTAAAAAGTCCTTAATAATAATAATATTATTATTAAATTTTTTATTAATATATTAGTTAATTATAATACTTTTTATCATAATAATAATATTAATAATAATAATAATTATTGTTAATATATTATTTAATTATAATATTTTTTATCATCATGATAATAATATTATTAGTAATTATTATTAATAATAATTATTGTTAATATATTAATTTATTATAATACTTTTTATCATCATGATAATAATATTATTAGTAATTATTATTAATAATAATTATTGTTAATATATTAATTTATTATAATACTTTTTATCATCATGATAATAATATTATTAGTAATTAATAATAATAATTATTATTGTTAATATATTAATTAATTATAATTATCAATAATAATAATAATCAAAATCAAAATCAAATATCACAATCATCATCAACAAAATAATCAAATCCCAAACAATCATCGTCAACAAAATAATCCATTTCCCAAAAAAAAACAATAATGATGATGATGATAATAATAATAATAATATATTATTATTATTGTTAATATATTATTTAATTATAATATTTTTTATCATCATGATAATAATATTATTAGTAATTATTATTAATAATAATTATTCTTAATATATTAATTTATTATAATACTTTTTATCATCATGATAATAATATTATTAGTAATTATTATTAATAATAATTATTGTTAATATATTAATTTATTATA
This sequence comes from Clausena lansium, assembly GCA_030449835.1. Lineage (NCBI taxonomy): Eukaryota > Viridiplantae > Streptophyta > Magnoliopsida > Sapindales > Rutaceae > Clausena > Clausena lansium. The sequence goes on from JASUUF010000369.1 coordinate 1,707,516, forward strand.
ATACTTTTTATCATCATGATAATAATATTATTAGTAATTAATAATAATAATAATTATTGTTAATATATTAATTAATTATAATTATCAATAATAATAATAATCAAAATCAATATCAAATATCACAATCATCATCAACAAAATAATCAAATCCCAAACAATCATCATCAACAAAATAATCCATTTCCCAAAAAAAAACCAATAATGATGATGATGATAATAATAATAATATATTATTATTATTATTATTAATTAATAATAATAATAATTATTGTTAATATATTATTTAATTATAATATTTTTTATCATCATGATAATAATATTATTAGTAATTATTATTAATAATAATTATTGTTAATATATTAATTTATTATAATACTTTTTATCATCACGATAATAATATTATTAGTAATTAATAATAATAATAATAATAACTGTTAATATATTAATTAATTATAATACTTTTTATCATAATGATAATTATATTGTTAATAATAATTATTGTTAATATATTAATTAATTAAAATTATCAATAATAATAATAATAATCAAATTCAAAATCAAATATCGCAATCATCATTAACAAAATAATCCATTTCCCAAAAAAAACAATGATAATAATAATAATAATAATAATAATAATAATAATAATAATAATAAATCCCAAATAATCATCATCAACAAAATAATCCATTTCCAAAAAAAAAAATTATCAAAATCGGAATCATCATCGCCATCAACAACGCCGGCAACAAAGGAATCATCACCGTCACCACCATCATCATCATCAGATCGAAATCATGGCTAGCAGGAGACCACGAGATCGACGAACAGCGAAGACAATGAGATAGACAACGATAGCAAAGAAAGACAACGAGATCGACGAAAAAGTAGCACGGCGAGATCGATGCATCGCAGCGAGATTGACGCACGGTAGAAGGACGACGACGTGAAGGCGAGCGGCAAATCGCGATCCGTGAGAGGTTCTGGTTGGTGATGGTGAATGGGTGTACTTTGTTTGAATTTTTGAATTTTTTTATTATTTTTGCTATTTACATTTTTTCAAATTCAAAGAGGGTGTTTTTGGAATATGTAAAATACAGTGGGGGTAATTTTGATATGTCAGGGAGTGGGGTTTTGATTCCCATCCCCCCTCTAGGAATCAAAACTCCCATAATCAATCTTTTTTTTGTGTGGGGCCCACACAAATCAATTCCATTCCCAACTCTTATTTCACAAGTAAATATGTTATTGATTCACATTCCCCCATTCCGATTCCCATTCCGAATTAGTAAATAGAGCAGTCCCTATTGTTTATTACAAAATTATAAAAGCTAAAAGTTTATAAATATTTACTTATACAAACTCATGTTAGTTTAAATTTTTAAATTTTGATCCATTGATCTAGTTTGACTATAAAAATGAGTGACGGTATAAGGACAACAATAAACACATGAAAAATCGATAAGTGTAAACAATATTTTTTATTATATAATACACATTTAATATATAATAAATAAATTGAATATGTATTAAAAAATAGGGGTTATTTACGTTTCAATACTTCATAAAATTATAAAATAAAAAGGTGAAATTTCAAAATAAAAAACATGTAAAAAAATATTAAGTTGTAACATTTTATTATTTTATTGTTACAAAACTCTACTTTTTATTACATTTCTATTTCTAGTATTAGTTGACATGTTAGTTTACCTATAAAATACCAATATTGCCCTTGAAATTTAAGGTAGCCATTTTAATTTTTTAAATTTCTAAATATAGCCCAACAAAGTCATAGAAAGATAAATAAAGAATAACATAAAAGGAAGCTAGTTTAAAAATTTTCTTCTTTTTTTTTTAAGAATAGTTCAAAAGCTTTTAAGCATTACATTTCGTGAGAATTATCCATGTTTTTTTTATTCTAGATATTCGGGCTTGTGAATCCTTGTTATAATAATAATTTATAATTTATTTCTTGACTAAAAATGCTTAAATAGTCTTTTAAATATAGAGTGGTTGCTTAATTTTATTTCAACAACCTAAACTTTTTGGCGATGGCTGATCAACCATTGCAAAAGACCCTGCCATAATCATCTTTACCTTCTCTACATCCCTCTCGGCCATCATCACTTAAAGAATTAAGGGTATTAGGTAATAGTTAAAATTCTTTTCAAATGCCATTTTATCAACAAAAAAAAAAAGACTTATATATAAAAATTTGTAACTTTTAGTGCCTATTTAATTTTATACAAAATATAAAGTAGTGTTGTGTAATCAAACTAAAAAAGAAAAAAGTAGTGTACCTTGCAACATAGTTTCATCCTTTAAAATAACATCCATTAAAAGAATAATATTGATAAGATTATGAAGTTAAGATATAAAATTTATATCTAAATTGATATGGTAGATAATGTGATATTAAATTTATCATTTCTCATCAAAATGGTGATTTTGTTGCATTGGTGTTGTATCAGTTATAAATTTTGTACCCTAAGGGTGCGTTTGGCACACTGTATAGTATTATACTATATTACATTATTTTAATACAGGTGTACTATATTATACTGTAATACATTAGCATTGTATTATAATAATGCTGTAAAACATTTAGTACTACACTGTACTGTATTAATTTTTAATTATACTATGTTTGGTGCTGCACTGTACTGTATTAATTTTTTTGGTGATTAATTTAAATTATATATTTAGAAAATAATATTTATTAGTAATTAGAAAAATACTAAATATAGAATTCTTAAATTTTAGAAAAAATTAACATTATATTTTTTAGTATAAATGTTAAAAAAATATAATAATTATTCATAAAGAACGAAGCTTATGGCCTTAAATTTTTGACAGCATAACATTTATTTTATTAGTATTTTCCAAATATATAACATGTGAAATAAAGATCGAATCAAATCATTCAATTAAATAACCTCTAAATAATATCATAACATAAATAAATAGCTAAAACATACAAGATTAATAATAATAAAGGGCAGCATAGACATAATCAAATCAAAATAGAAAAACAAGTAAAATAGAAAAACAAGTAAAATGAAATTCTACACCTTTCATTGATTAAAAACAAAAAGAAAACAAAAGTAAAAGGAATATTAAATAATTTTAGTGGGAGCCTTTGGAGAGGGTTTGTTTTTGGTCTAGTGCTTTTGCTTTCCTTCTTTGTCTCCTTTCACCTTCGTCTCCCTTACTTACCTTCTTCAAAGAAACTCTTCTTTCTCTCTCTCTCTCTCCCTCTCTCTAGCCAGCTTCAATTTCTTGGATCCAAAACAAAACATAGGAGAGGAGAAAAAGCCACAATCAACTAGTGTCGTGGCTACGGTGAGGAAGGCAGATCGCGCAGCGCAATGGTTGATGGGCTGTGGTGTCGAACAACGCAGTGGTTATGGAGCTGTGGTTCACGAGACACGATGGTGGTGGAGTTGGGGTGTCTTGTGGTGATTAGTGTTAAAAACTGTATGTTTACTAAGGGATTAAAATGTTATTTTGTGCTTATATTATGATTTACACTTATAATTATGTAATATATTATGAATTTGTAATTATGATTTTAAATATTTGATATTATGTATTTTTGTGTGTTTACTAGGTAAAATAATACTTTCACGCAATTCGAGGTTCTAAACAAATAAATGCATGTCAATTTTGGATTCTGAAGGTCCGAAAAATTAGGTCATTATTGAAGAGGATTGACACGACTCAAAAGTGTATTACTCCCAAGTATAAGAGTGTCTTGTTATAATATAACCCAGTGAGTCCAGGGTCGAACCACAGGGAAAGGATTTAAATTTATTTATTTTAATTTATCCAAGAAAAGAAAATAAAAATAAATATATGTAAATTAATTTTTAAATGAAAATATGGAATTAAATTAGTTAGGGTTTGGATCCACTCTTAGTATTAAATACAATCTAACAAATTCTTTTGATCATTTCTATTTAGATTTATTGCCCAAAAGATTAATTATATAAATTATCATTATTTTTCAATTAATTTTAATATAGATTAAGTATTTAATGTGCCAAAATTTAATTTGTCTACAATCAGTTAAAATACAATTTTGCCATAATTTATACTAAGATATTAAGAATTTATTGTGCCAAACTCCATTGTTTGTCTACAATAAATCAAAATTCCAAAATATAAAATATGGGTAGAATTAAATAGAAAATAATTTAATTAATATAATTAAAAATAGAATTTGATTAAATCATATTTATTTTCTAGAGTTTCACCTTACCCTAACTATAATTATTTAGCTAGACATAATTGAAATAAGAATAAGTATTAAAACTAAATTATACATAATTAAAAGAAATAAAAGCAACTAAAATTGGAAATAAAACTAAATTTATATATGAAAATAATTACGAAAAATATTAAAAACACAACTGAAATTTTATAAATATAAATTACTAAGAATTTAGGAGAAAATTGGAGAAGAATGGTTCTCCAATACATGAAAATGAGGCTATATTTATAGGAAAATTCGTTCATAATCCAGTGCTTTGCGGTCCATCATAAGCTTTATATATGCACTCCACACAACCATTAGATCAAGATCTGAAGGCTGGTCAAACTTCAAAAGTCAACATGACACGTGGCATCATTTGAAGCATCCGATTTGGTCAAAGAACAGTTGAGATTTGGCGGGTTAATGGGCGAATCGGGTCAACCCAAATACAAAGGTTCGGATCCTCCAACCAAACTCACCAACCATAGCCACGTGGCACGATCGTAGCCATTGAATTATGAACGGTTGAGATTTGGTCAAAGTTGACAACTATCCAGTGCACTCATATCTATCGTAAGCTCATTCTTTTTTATCCAATGGTATGCTGCCACATCATCGGTTAATGCCATGTCAGCATACTGTATATGTGAACGGTGTCGTATATGTGAATAGTACCGTATACGTGAATAGTACCGTATACATGAACAGTACATATAACCCTTTAAGTCTCTCCTAAGGTTTTCGGACTTCCGAAATCCAAATTTGACGTCCGTTTATCTGTTTGGAGCCTCGAATTGCGTCAAAGTATTATTTTACCTAATAAACACACAAAAATACATAATATCAAATATTTAAAATCTTAACTAGAAATTCATAAGATATTACATAATTACAAATATAAATTATAACATAAGCACAAAATACCATTTAATCACTAGATAAAAATATAATTTTTAACACTAATCACACCCCCCAACCAGCTTATTGCTAGCCCCTAGCAATTAAAGCGCTATATTAAATTAAGATTTACAAAATTCACGTGCAAGTTAATAGTTGTTCATCTAACCTCTAAACTACCAAATAAATAAATTCTCCCAAATTCTTTAGTTTAGCTAATTGTCATTCACTCATTATCCAAGATATCATCAAATCTTCTTTTGTGCTCAAGAAATTAACACAATACTTATGAGGCTTCATCAAAAGAAAACAACACTTTTGTTCTAAAGATTCATCAGGGATACTATATTTATTAGGTAGTAAATTATTCACATAATTTAAAATATTACAATTTAATCCATGTAGCGAGCTTTGGGCCAGTGACTCTCAGACCAGTTGGTCTTAGGGCACTAAGTGTTGAAACACCCCAACGGACTTACTTACCCCAACGGACTTACTTACTCGGATTATTTAAAATAAATAAACAACTAACATATCTGTCACCCATGTAGCGAGTTTTGGGCCAGTGGCTCCCAGACCAGTTGGCCTTAGGGCACTAAGTGTTAAGACACCCCTACGGACTTAATTACTCGGGTTCCAAAGAAAAACAACATACCTGTCACCCATGTAGTGAGCTTTAGGCCAGTGACTCCCAAACCAGTCGGCTTTAGGACACTAGGTGTTGAAACACCCCAACGGACTTAATTACTCGGGTTCTAGATATAGTGAAATTTATCATATTCAATTTTTTTCTTTTTTTTTTTTTTTTTTTTTTGGGCTTGAAATATATACATTTTGCACTACCTTATATTATCTCCAGTGAATCAAAAGAATAAACTTATTGCAAAAATTTTTACTTACAACCCACTAGCATGCGTCATAGTGTGTGTGTGAAGAATGGTTTAATAATACATGTTTAATGAATAAATGACATAATTATATAGTTAATGATAATCAAATGGAGAATTCACGAATTTGAGTAACTCAAAGAATAGGGAACAAAAAGAACTTACTATGAATTTCAAAATCTAAATATAATACAGATTGGACTATTAGGATGCGTCTCAAAAGTAGTGACTCTTTACTCAGCCATCCTAGACAAACAAAAATTTTTGTTGTTTTTGGTTTTTTTTTTAATTTTTTTGAAAAATAAACAAACACATGTATTTACAATTTACGTCAACTATCCCTACCCCCCAACCTATTCTAAACATTATCCTTGATATTATATAATTTAAAGACATTAATGCAAAAATGCGAAAAATAAAGAAAACATAAACATAAAAGGGAAATTAGGAAAAATCATACCTGACTTTGCCGCTGAAGCTTAAAAGAGATGACAAATTTTTTTTTTTTTTAGAATTTAGAAATAAAACTCTAAGACTAAGAAGATGCGTTTCTAGAGTCATTACACTCTATAATTCTGCCATCTTCGACTCAAATTTATCCAAAGTTAGTCTTTACAATACTAATTAGTAAAAACATCACTAGGACAGACACATTCCACAACTTTCAACTATTCCTTCTCCCCAACCTGGATGAGACATTGTCCTTAATGTCTTAAAGGAAAGAAGTAAAGTTTAGAAGACATTACTAAAATAAAAATATTTACAAATTGAGAGTTAAATCTAATTTGCACTTCTTATTACTGCTACTGCTACCATCATCAGTTGACCAATCCAACGCCAAGGTTACAGGATCTGGCTCTAATTTGTAAGCTTGTAAAAGATCAAGTAACTCATTAGCAGTTGGAGCACAAATAAACAGCTTTTTAACAGTGGGTGAAAAAAAATGATTCTTAATTGCATGGTTAATAAAGGCTAGCAAGCCATTATAAAAATTATTAACATTTAACAAACCGATGGGTTTTTGATGAATGTTCAAATGGGCCCATGATGAAAATGTGATTAGTGCCTCTAGAGTTGCAAGATCTCCTGGTAAGAAAATAAAAGCATCAGCATGATTTTGCATTTTGATTATTCTCTCTTGCATACTTGAGACCACTAACTCTTCTCCAATTGGTGGGCCAGGTAGGCATCTTAAAGGTTTTAAAGCTTTTGGGATGATGCCTAGCACTTGGCCTCCTCTAGTGAAAACAGCTTCTGAGACAAGCTTTGATAACCCTGGGTCACCGCCTCCATAAACCAGGTGTAGTTTTCTCTCTGCTATAGCATAACCAAGATCTACAGCAGCTTGAACAAACTCCTTGTACAGTCCATATCGAAACCCAGAAAGCACATAAATATTTTTGAGTTGTCTGCTCGAAGTTACTGCCATTGGAACAATCTCAAAAATAATTTGTGAGGGTTTGAAAAAGAAGCACATATTTAAAGATCTTGAAGACAAAAATAATGATACACAGCTGTAAATGGGATGGTGTATTTGTCAAATGACGCGTGAAGCTTTGGCTCATTATTCAAAAGCAAACAGTGAAAAGAAAAAGCAAACAGTAATTAGACATAAAATCAAATCATTAAAATCAATAATGCAAAAGATAAAAGATTTAAAAGGAAAGGATATTTACTGGTAGTTGTGATTGTGGCTCACATCTTCCTCTGGTTTTACGTCCAGTAACTGCTTGAACACCCTCTATGGGTCGAGGATAGGCTTCCCATCCAGTTTTCTTATAAACTGGCAAACATGGTCTTTTTGAGTCAGATTCCCAAGACTAAATTGTGCTCTTTCTTTTTGGAATAGTGGCCATAACTGATGAATTTCACGTTGTACATATCCACTTCGATGCTTCTCAAGAGATCGTAAGATGTCATCTAACGATTCTTTATTCAGGCCATCTTTAACGAATTTAATTTTATCTTCACTAGTATTAGAAACCATTCCAAAAGAATTACAAATCTTTCGCTTGCATTGAAGTCTTACACAGTTACGACATTTAGAGCCAAGTAGTTTAGCTCTTCTATTTTTAGCGAATGTGCTTTTCTAAAACCAGGCATGTAAGATATAAATGGATCAGAAAACTCACCTCCCAATCGGACTTTTGCTTCAATTAACCAACGAATGTCAGAGGGAATGCCATGGAGCATTAACAGATGCAGTCTTTCACAACGAGCTTTGTAAATTTTCTTTAGAGCATTTTGAGGGAGAGAAGGAAAACGCTTACGTAGTTTATGCTGTATTTCTTCCATGTTTGGTTTTGAGGTTTCAGTTATTGTGGGACACTGAGAATACCGACTTAAGAAGTCACGGAGTACCGTTATCCGCCATTTATACGGGATAGTAAATAAAATAACAAAAAGGACAAAATCAAAACTACAAAATCAAAACAAACATGAAAGTTAACAAAACAACAAAAAGAAAACACACTAAAAATAAATAAATAAATAAAACTTACATCCGTCCTCTTATTGCGCTAACCTCAAGTTGTAATTGAAAGTTATGTATACCACCTTCTATTTCCCAAAGTTATTGTTCAAGATCCTCAACGTAGGCTACTAACTCTGGTGGTCGTCGTTCCCAAATGGGATGTGATTTACAACTCCGTATTAGGCCTCTTAAGTGATATTTCACATGCAAAAGGCTTCTAATGTGCCTGAAGGTGAGCTGTCTTATTGATGGACTCATGACATAAATCAGAAATGTAGAGAGAGAATACAATTATTAAACAAACAGGCTTAAATAAGAATTATTAATATGCTAAAGAAAACGTGTGATGCACATTAATCGAGACTTAAAAAGAAACAATTAAACAATCAAATGGTAAAATAACAGTAAAACAAAACAAAACAAAAAAATTTAAGTCACCCTTAAAGATTTAATCAAGATTTGGTGGGTCACTTAAATTGGTTTCGGTGTCATCTTCACGTGGTTGGTATTCCAGATATGGTTTTAATCTCTGACCATTAACTTTAAATATGACACCGTTGGATTCTCAATTTCTACAGACCCATATGAATACACATTTTTCACAACAAATGGCCCACTCCACCTTGACTTTAATTTTCCTGGAAATAAATGAAGACGAGAATTATAAAGCAAGACTTTTTGACCAATTTCAAATGTTTTTTGAAAAATTCTTTTATCGTGAAAAGCTTTGCTTCTTGCCTTTATAATTCTTGAATTTTCATATGCATCATTACGTAATTCCTCAAGTTCATTCAATTGCAACTTACGTAATTTAAAAGCATCATCAAGGTTTTCATTACAAGTTTTAACAGCCCAAAATGCTTTATGCTCAAGTTCAACTGGTAAGTGACAAGATTTTCCATAAACTAGACGATAAGGAGACATTCCTAAAGACGTCTTAAATGCAGTACGGTAGGCCCAAAGTGCGTCAGTAAGTCTAAGAGACCAATCTTTTCGGTTTGGGTTAACCGTCTTTTCTAAAATTTGTTTTATCTCCCTATTTGCTAATTCAACTTGACCACTTGTTTGAGGATGATAAGGGGTAGCAACTTTGTGTGTGATGCCATATTTTTTCATTAATGACTCAAAAGGCTTGTTACAAAAATGTTTACCCCCATCACTTATAATGGCTCGAGGAATTCCAAATCGATTTAAAACATTTTCCTTCAAAAATTTAATCACAGTTTTGTTATCATTATTTCGACATGAAATTGCTTCAATCCATTTTGAGACATAATCAACTGCAACCAATATGTAAACAAATCCAAAAGATGGTGGAAACGGACCCATGAAATCAATTCCCCAACAATCAAATATTTCTATTTCAAGTATGGGAATTAAAGGCATCATGTTTCTTTTAGTAATTGATCCCAATTTTTGGCAGTTTTCACAAGTTTTACAAAATTCATATGTGTCTTTGAATATAGTGGGCCAATAAAATCCACATTGCAAAATTTTAGCAGCAGTTTTTCTCGAAGAAAAATGTCCACCACATGCTTCTGAATGACAAAAATTAATGACACTACTTACCTCATTGTTGGGAATACATCGCCGAAAAATTTGATCAGGGCAATATTTGAACAAATAAGGATCGTCCCAATAAAATTTCTTTACCTCAACCAAAAATTTCTTCTAATCCTGAGTGTTCCATTACAAAGGCATCTCACCTGTAATAAGAAAATTAACAATGTTAGCATACCATGGCATTGAAGTAACAGAAAATAAAAATTCATCTGGAAAAGAATCATTGATAGGTGTTATGTCGGTGCAGAATTCAGATGTGATTCTTGATAAATGATCAGCAACGACATTTTCGACACCCTTTTTATCTTTGATGGTAAGGTCAAATTCTTGGAGTAACAAAATCCAACGAATTAGTCTTGGCTTGGCATCCTGTTTAGTCATCAAATATCTCACAGCAGCGTGGTCAGTAAAAACAACAGATTTAGAACCAAGCAATTATGAACGAAATTTGTTTAATGCAAATACCACAGCAAGTAATTCTTTTTCAGTTGTAGAATAATTCATTTGAGCACTATCCAAAGTCTTACTCGTGTAATAAATCACAAAGGGCTTACCATCCCTTCTTTGTCCTAAAACAGCACCAACAGCAAAATCACTTGCATCACACATTAATTCAAAAGGTAATGACCAATCAGGAGATTGCATAATAGGTGCAGAGGTTAAAAGAGAAATTATTTTCTCAAAAGAATTTTTACAATTATCAGTCCATTCAAATGGTGCATCTTTTAATAAGAGGTTACAAAGTGGTTTAGTTATGACACTAAAATTTTTTATAAACGTCCTATAAAATCCTGCATGTCCTAAAAAGAATCGCATATCTCTAACTGTTTTTGGTTGTGGCAATTTAGAAAAGACTTCAATTTTTGCTTTGTCAACTTCAATTCCTTTAATAGACACAACATGCCCCAAAACAATTCCAGAAGTAACCATGTAATGACATTTTTCCCAATTCAAAACAAGTTCTTTTTCAACACATCTTTTCAAAACTTTTTCCAAATTATCAAGGCAATTATCAAAAGAATTCCCAAACACAGTCAAATCATCCATAAAGACCTCTAAACAATGTTCAACCATGTCACAAAAAGTGCTTAACATACATCTTTGAAATGTTGCAGGAGCATTACAAAGTCCAAATGGCATCCTTTTAAATGCAAATGTTCCAAAGGGACATGTAAATGTGGTCTTTTCTTGATCTTCAAGTGCTATAGGAATTTGATAATAGCCTGAGTAGCCATCTAAAAAGCAGTAGTACGGTTGTCCAGCTACTCTTTCTAAGATTTGGTCAAGAAATGGCAAGGGAAAATGATCTTTTCTAGTGGCTTCATTTAATTTTCTATAATCAATGCACATGCGCCAACTAGATGTAATTCGTGTTGGAATTAACTTGTCTTTTTCATTTTTAACAACAGTAATTCCAGATTTTTTTGGCACTACTTATGTAGGGCTTACCCACTTACTATCAGAGATAGGGTAGATAATTCCCACATCAAGCAATTTAAGAACTTTTGTTTTTACTACTTCTTTCATGTGTGGGTTTAATCTTCTCTGAGGTTGTTGACATGTTTTAGCATTTTCCTCCAAATTAATTCTATGTGTGCAAATTAAGGGATTAATTAATGCCTTTGATATCATTTAAAGTCTATCCAATTGCATTTTTATGCTTTTTAAGAACAGATAGTAACTTACCTTCTTGGTTGCTTGTTAGAGTAGAAGAAATCACAACAGGATAAGTTTGTTCTTCTCCAAGAAAAGCATACTTCAATCCTTCTGGCAAAGGTTTTAATTCCAGTTTAGGTGCTTCTTGTTGTTCTGTCTTTTCAATGATTCCAAGCTCTTCGAATTTTGAGTCTTCATCATGATTGTGTAAAGTCTGCATAGAATCAAGCAACGAATTTATATTAGAAGTATCAAGTTCAAGTTGCTTATTTGAATCAATTGAATTAATCAAGCAAATATCAGTAAGTTCATAAATATCCCCTCTTTGAATATTTTCCTCTATACAAGATTCAAGCAATTCCTTTTGTTCATCAATATCATCATCATTCTCATTTTCTTCATTAGGTTGCCTACACATATTGAAAACATTCAATTCCAAAGTCATATTTCCAAAGGACAAATTCATTAAACCATTCCTACAATTAATCAAAGCATTAGCAGTTGCTTTGATTAAAAATGGTCGGCCCAGAATTAAAGGAATTGGTTTGTAATTATTCACAACAGGTTCAGTTTCCAAGACAATAAAATCTACAGGATATATAAATTTATCAACTTGTACTAAAACATCTTCCACTATTCCTTTTGGTACTTTAACTGATCTATTGGCAAGCAAAAGTGTAGTTGAAGTTGATTTTAACTCACCAAGATTAAGTTGAAGATAAACTGAATATGGAAGCAAATTAACACTAGCACCAAGGTCTAGTAAAGCATGTTCAATTTTGTGATCACCAATAATACAAGAAATAGTAGGACAACCAGGATCTTTATATTTCAATGTATTACTAGTAGATAGAATGGTACTTACCTGTTCAGCCATGAACGCTTTCTTTCTTACCTTCAATTTCCTCTTGACAGTGCATAAGTCTTTCAAAAACTTGGCATATGAAGGTACCTGCTTAATTGCATCTAACAGAGGAATGTTAACTTTCACTTGTTTAAAAATTTCATAAATTTCAGAAGAGCGGTTTGATTTCTTTGGTTTATTCAATGCGTGCGGAAATGGTGGTTCAGGTGGAACAATAGTTATTTCTTCACTAGGTGCAAGTTTATTTAAACCTTCCTTACCTTTTGAATTTTCATCATCTTTGTTTTCACAAGGTTCAAGAATAGGTCTGTCAACAACCTTACCACTACGAAGAGTTATAACTGTCTTGACTTGGTCCATGGGTAGATTTTGTTGATTTTTAGGATTTGGTTGTGGTTAAGCTGGAAATTTACCTTTCTCTTGAATTGTGAGTGCAGAAGAAATTTTAGCAAGAGTATCTTTCAAATCAGAAAAAGTTTGTGCATTTTGATTGTTAATAACATCTTGCTTTCTAATAAATGTATGCATTGTATCTTCTAAATTTTTCCATGGTGGTGGAACATATGGTGCATAAGGCTGAGAATTTTAAAAATTTTGTGGAGGTGGTGCTTGTGAAGATTGTGCATTATTATTATTTCTCCAACTAAAATTCGGATGATTTTTCCAACCAGGATTATAAGTCTGTGAATATGGGTTTGGCTTATTAAAATTGTTAATGGCATTAGCTTGATCATGGAGACATTCTTTAAGTGCAGGCAGAGTGGGACAATCTTGAGTAAAATGGTCGTTAGAACTACAAACATTACATGCAATTTCTTGAACAGATTTTACTTGATCACTCTTTTTATGTTCTAAGGCTTCAACCTTCCTAACTAGGGATGCAAATTTTGCTTGTAAATCATTATCTTCCCTAAGATTATGGATTCCTCCACTGGATGGAGATGGTTGTGGCTTATTTGACAATTCAAAAGTTCCAACAGTATCCCAATGTTGTGCATTTTCAGCTAATTGGTCAAGGTAATCTAGTGCATCTTCAGGATTTTTATCCCTAAATTCACCATTACACATCATTTCGACTACTTGTCTACTTTGGGGTATTAAGCCTTCGTAGAAATAAGTGACCAATCGCCAAGTTTCAAAACCATGATGTGGACATATATTAAGCAAGTCTTTAAACCTATCCCAACATTGGTATAATGTTTCTCCATTTTTTTGAGTGAAAGAAGTAATTTGCCTTTTAAATGAATTGGTTCGATGAGGTGGAAAGAATTTTTTCAAAAATTGTTCTTGCATGTTATTCCAAGTTCTTATTGATCTAGATCTAAGATTTTGTAGCCAAGTTTTAGCTTTATCTTTTAATGAAAAAGGAAAAAGCTTTAATCTAATTATGTTCATGCTACAATTTTGGTCTGTGTATGTATTACAAACTTCCTCAAAGTCTCTTAAATGCAAGTTGGATAATACCTGGTTTGAAGTTGAATCGAGATGCCTCAGGAGGAAATACAATACACGACGGTGCTGCAGTTCTGATCGGATTCATGTAGTCTCTCAACATTCTTGGTTGATTCTGATCACATGCATCGTGTTGAGAGTGATTGTCTTCTTGATCAATTTGGGGATTAATTTGACCCAGAATGTTTTCTTCGTAGATCTCTTCCATGATTGGTGGTGGTGATTGAGATTTACGGATCAATCTAACACTTGAAGATCGAGACCATTGTCTCATACAATGATGATGATGTGTGTGTGTGAAATTATATTACAAAAATATTACATAAAAAAATAACACAAGAACTGAATGAAAATTACACAAATAAAAAAATGCTAAACAAATTATAAAAAAACTAATTAAAAAAAATTAAAATTAACAGTTTCGGGCGGTGAACCGATCCTTTAAACTACAAACATAAATTAAAGCAAAAGAAAATGCAAAAAATTAAATTGCTGAAATTTAAAGAAGTTAGAAAGTTAGGAGTTAATAATTAGTTTGTTTAGTCCAAATTATGTCCAAGATTTAAGTCCAAGTTTGATTATTATGAGAAATTTAGTCCAAGGACTGATTCACAAAATTCTTTATAATTTTATGGTCGTACAGCAATTTGATGAAGTTTAGAACAATGCCATGTGGGATAAAAGTGAAGATTCTGAAAAGTTTTGTGGGTGGAAGAGTATTTAAGGAAAAACATAAAAAAAAAATTCAAGGAAACGAAAGGAAAAACGAAAATAAGAAAAATAAATACATTTACCCGGTAACGACGCCAAAAACTTGACACGACTCAAAAGTGTATTACTCCCAAGCATAAGAGTGTCTTGTTATAATATAACCCGGTGAGTCAAGGGTCGAACCACAGGGAAAGGATTTAAATTTATTTATTTTAATTTATCCAAGAAAAGAAAATAAAAATAAATATATGTAGATTAATTTTTAAATGAAAATATGGAATTAAATTAGTTAGGGTTTGGATCTATTCTTAGTATTAAATACAATCTAACAAATTCTTTTGATCATTTCTATTTAGATTTATTGCCCAAAAGATTAATTATATAAATTATCATTATTTTTCAATTAATTTTAATATAGATTAAGTACTTAATGTGCCAAAATTTAATTTGTCTACAATAAATCAAAATACAATTTTGCCATAATTTATACTAAGATATTAAGAATTTATTGTGCTAAACTCCATTGTTTGTCTACAACCAAAATATAAAATATGGGTAGAATTAAATAGAAAATAATTTAATTAATATAATTAAAAATAGAATTTGATTAAATCATATTTATTTTCTAGAGTTTCACCTTACCCTAACTATAATTATTTAGCTAGACATAATTGAAATAAGAATAAGTATTAAAACTAAATTATACATAATTAAAAGAAATAAAAGCAACTAAAATTGGAAATAAAACTAAATTTATATATGAAAATAATTATGAAAAATATTAAAAACACAACTGAAATTTTATAAATATTAATTACAAAGAATTTAGGAGAAAATTAGAGAAGAAGGGCTTTCCAATACATGAAAATGAGATTATATTTATAGGAAAATTCGTTCATAATCTAGTGCTTTGCGGTCCATCATAAGCTTTATGTATGCACTCCACACAACCATTAGATCAAGATCTGAAGGCTGGTCAAACTTCAAAAGTCAACATGACACGTGGCATCATTTGAAGCATCCGATTTGGTCAAAGAACAGTTGAGATTTGGCAGGTTAATGGGCGAATCGAGTCAATCCAAATGCAAAGGTTCGGATCCTCCAACCCAACTCACCAATCATAGCCACGTGGTACGATCGTAGCCATTGAATTATGAACAGTTGAGATTTGGTCAAAGTTGATAACTATCCAGTGCGCTCATATCTATCGTAAACTCATTATTTTTTATCTAATAGTATGCTGCCATATCATCGGTCAATGCCATGTCAGCATACTGTATATGTGAACGGTGTCGTATACGTGAACAGTACCGTATACGTGAATAGTACCGTATACATGAACAGTACATATGACCCTTTAAGTCTCTCCTAAGATTGTCGGACTTCTGGAATCCCAATTTGACGTCCGTTTATCTGTTTGGAGCCTCGAATTGCGTCAAAGTATTATTTTACCTAATAAACACACAAAAATACATAATATCAAATATTTAAAATCTTAACTAGAAATTCATAAGATATTACATAATTACAAATATAAATTATAACATAAGCATAAAATACCATTTAATCACTAGATAAATATATAATTTTTAACACTAATCAAGGATCCGAGACTTTTGTTGTAAAATTATAATTTTTTTTTACATGGTAAGTGTTGTAATTGTAAAATCATAAGTTATTACCATGTTAGATATGGTAATTATTAGTGGAATAATTAGGTGTGATTGATTGGATTGGGTTAGATTTATGTTTGAATTAGTGGGACAAATGTAAAGTTGTGATTAATTAAGTTTTAATTAAGTGTGTGGTGTGGATTAATTATGGATTAGTATAAATTGTTCTGTGGGGGGGTGGGGAGCACATCTCAACACATTTATTCACTTCTTTCTTCTCAAATTCTTCTTCTCATCTCTCTTTGCAATAGTTAGTAAATTAATTTCATAAATAAATTTAGTTTATTTCAAATTTTAGTTGTTTTTATTTCTTTTAATTATGCGTAATTTAATTCTAAATATTATTTTTATTTCAATTATGCTTAGCTAAATAATTATACTTAGGGTAAGGTGAAACTCTTAGTAGAAAAATATGATTTAATCAAATTCTATTTTTAATTATATAAATTAAATTATTTTCTAATTAATATTATCCATATTTTATATTTTGAAAATTTGATTTATTGTAGACAAACAAGAGAGTTTGGTACAATAAATTCTTAATATTTTATGGTGCGTTTACTTCATGGAATGGGAATGAGCTGGAATGAGAATGAGGAATAGGTATAAGATTCTAATGGTTACTTGGCAAAAATAAATGGGAATGGGAATGTGCTGGAATGTCATTGATGTGTTTACTTAACAAAATAAATGGGAATGAGAATCAATTTACCAAAATACTCATAGTATTAAATAATATAATTTTCATTAACTAGATACATGTATAAATATTATTATAAAAATGATGTTAATTAAAAAAATAAAATTAATAATATTTAATAATAATAATAAATAAATAAATAATAATAATAATAATGATGATGATAATAATAATAATAATAATAATAATAATAATGACATTTATAATAATAAAATTAATAAATTTTAATAATAATAATAATAATGAAATTAATGACCATAATAATAATTAAAATAATAAAATTAATAAATTTTTTATAACAATAATAATAATAATAGAATTTTTATTATTAAATAAATTATCATTATTATTATTAAATAAATTATTTATTATTATTGTTATCAAAGGACTTATTTATAAATAATATAAAATTTTATGTTATTTTCACAATTTTATAGGGACTAAAATGCAAAAATATCAAAACTTTAATAAGGGCTTTTTTGGAATATTTAAATGTAAGTGGGGGTATAATTGGAAGTTCAGGGAATGAGAATCCCCATTCCCAACCCCCCCCCCCCCCCCACCCCCAACCCATGGGAATGTGATTTTCATTTTTTATTCCTAAATTATGTGGGACCCATACATTTTATTCCCATTCTCAAATTATATTTTGCCAAGTAAACATGGGTTTCATTCTCATTCTCTAAACCCTCAAGTAAACACACAATTAGTATAAAGTATGGTAAAATGATATTTTGACTTATTGTAAACAAGTTAAATTTTGGCACACTAAATACTTAATTCAAAATAAAATTAATGGAAAAATAATGATAATTTATACAATTAATCTTTTGGGCAATAAAGAAATATAATAAAAATAATTTATTAATTCTATTTACTACTAAGAGTGAATCCATATCCCTAACTAATTTATTTCAATAGTTTCAATTGGGTTAAATTACATATATTTTAATTTTATTTTCATATTTTAGATAACTTAAAAATAAACAAATTAAATATTTTCTTGTGGATCGATCTCAGACTTATCGAGATATATTATAACTAAACACTCTTATACTTGAGAGTAAAATACTTTTTAATCGTGTCATGTGGCAAGCAAACTAGCATGATGGTGATGGAGCAAAGCCGGCCGATCATTTTTGTTGGTGGATAGATCAGTTGTGAGAGAGTTTTTGTGGTTAAGAGACGGATACTGATGGAGAGATCGGCTGGAGCGTTCTTCAATTTTTTTGGTTTTGTTTTGTTAGATGGCAGAAACTCGCGTAAACCCAAACTCCCCTACGGTTTGGTTTATGAGGGTGTTGCCGCATTATAATTTTGTGTAGTACAATACCTAATAAAACTCAAACAAGATATAGTATTAATATAATATAATACAAATTCTTAATACAGCCGTATGAGGGGTGCCAAACACGCTTTAACTTTATAAGTGTTTCAATGTACATGAGTCCAAAATCCATGATATATTTTTGAAAATTTAAATAAAAATTCTAAATTTGTCAAATGCTTAACTCTACTCTCAATTCAAGTCCATTCATTGTCTTTGGTGTCCGTTATGATTGATTTTATTTTCAAAGTTAACTCTTTTTCTGACAATTGAAAAGATATTAAAATTAGTATTTAAGAATCCTCTAAACTCAATTGACTTAATTCTTGGAGTCAATTAAAGTCAGAGGTTATCGTCTAAATCTAAGGAGATATATTTAATTTGGGGTTAAAATGAGGTGGGGTGTAATGTAAAATGGATACTTAAAAGATAATTAATTGAAATTTCAAATTAAAAAAATCAAGTGATTGATAATTTTTTTTTAATTTAAATTGATTTACATTTGAATTTAAACCGGTTTGGCCGGTTTACAAGTCAACATCAAAACCGGATTGGCCGGTTTACAAGTCATCTCAAACCAAACGAACCGGGTTTATTTTTCTTCTTGGTTACCCTACTGGAGGAATTGCCCGCCGCTGTCTTTTCCCTTCTTCATTTGAGTTGTATTTCTCATACAAACCCTCTCTTCATCTTTTCTCTACAAGCGATTATGGCGGAAGAAGAGGCACAGCAACCGTTGGCTTTTGTGGCGGAAACGGTACTGAAGAAAAGAAAAAGCACCCAGTCTTTGGCGCTGACGAGGAAGGCTCAGCTGGAATTGGGGAAGTATGGCCATGGGCAGAAGAATAAGAAGAGCAAAGTTGAGGATATCAAAAGACCCGAGCAATTTATCAAACAGTTTAGGGACCAGGTAAATTTTAATTTGATTATTTATATTGTTTGTTTCGTGTCATCGTTTGCTTGGTTATCCGTTTACTGCTATTCAAGGTTTCATTGAATCTTAGTGAAGGTTCCTGTAGGGTATCGTTTAGTGTTGTTTGATAGAGGGTTTGTTTGGGAATTGGGAATGTTTTTGTTGAATTGGTTTGGAGTGCTTTCTCAAGAATCACCTTATCTAGCCTAAAAAATGCTTTCCAGTAAAAGTGCTTTTCAATCCAAATATTCTTTGAGGAATCAATCCCAAGTTAGCTTTTGATCCGAAATAGCTTTCAACAGTTTCAGCTCCAAAAAAGAACTCCCAATTGCACCGTGAAACACCCAGATGAAAAGAGTAAAAATTTACCAGTTGAATTGTTGTATTGTGTTTAAATTGATGACATTGTGCACACACTGGCTGCTGTGTGAGTGTTCTCATAGTATCTCTATTACTAGTTCTTTGATGCAAGTGGCATGTTCACGGTAGATAGATAACTAGTTGGACAGTTTTCTTTGTTGTCTTTGTAATATTCAGGATTGTACGTACCCTTTTTTATTACAGTCTGTTATGAATAATTTACTAACCTGTATTTTCTGCATAGGAATTGGACCTTATCCGAATGAAACAAAGAGGGAAAAGGTCGAAAAAAGTGATTGGGAAGCCAAAATCTAAGTTGCTTTTCATTATACGCATACAAGGGTAGGTTAATATTTCATAGCTGTTTTCCTAATATCCTTCAGTTGTTTGCCGTTCTGACCCCTTTGTTTATTTCAGCACAAGTGACATGCACCCTAAGACTAAGAAGATTCTCTACAATCTTAGATTGAGGAGAATTTTCAGCGGTGTCTTTGTCAGGGCTACTGATGGTATGTTAGAAGTGCTGCAAAAGGTGGAGCCATATGTTACATATGGGTAAGAGAGACCTTACCTTTTTGTTTTAGTGTTGTATAATCTTGTTGTTAGCCTACTAAATGAATGTTGCATGGTCAAAGATTGCATGACTGGCACACTTAAGTGATCGTCCATGAATGTATTAGTTTCCTTTATTGGCGTAATCTTTATCTTGATTCATTCTATATGTATTTATTCAATAAATCATATTAGACCCACTATACTGGCAGTGTTTCATCTTGCCATTGGAATAAGAAATTACTAGCTTCCGGTCTCGTAATATATGCACACCAATAGAAAGCTCTCCTTGTTAGTCAGAAGTTTTCTGTTTATTTTGTTTAAGGTTACCGTCCAGATTTAAGAGTGAAGAATTTAGTTTTGGTTGATTATGCATTGTCGATTTTGGTTTGCATATTCTGAAGGTTCCCACTGTGCATCATCTTCCCCTTGTCTTGAAGCCTACTTCTGTATGAATTGTTGAGACAAGCCAGATCAATCCTGAGTAGTATGCTTCTCTTAGTGAGCTTCAGCTTGAGTACCCCTTGGCTAATCATATGTTGGTCTGTTTTGGTTAGCTCTGTTCAAGGTTGTGTTGGATGGGTTTGAGCAGGTTGGGGTGTGTCCACTTGTCTGATTTGGCCAAGTTTAATTGAAACAAAATATCATCTGTATATGCTATTAACTTATTAATTTTCAAGTAGGAGATGAGGTATTCCAGAATAGGAAGAGAACTGAAGTCTAATTCTAGGGAACATTAATATTCATAAGCATCTTGATCTGTGTTCCTGACATGATAGTTAATTCTAGGAACATTAACTCGTAATATATTGATAGCTTCATGTTGGCTTTTTATAGAATGTCCCTGAACTTTATCGACTCTAGCCTTCTTGGGTTATTAGGGTTCTTTTTTGTTCCCTAAAAGTTAAATTTTGGGTTTACTCGACATAAGTTATTTTATTTGTTTTTGCATAATTTTTGCTTCCATAACAAGGTCACTATTGTTTTGACAAGATTTTTGGTCCTTAATTTGCTTGTTTTTGTAGATATCCTAATCTTACAAATGTGAAGGAGCTAATTTACAAGAACGGTTATGCAACTGTAGATAGGCAAAGAATTCCTCTCACAGACAATAACATTATTGAACAGGTAGACTTGCTTAATCTCGGGCATAATCCCACTCACTTCCGTATCATCTGGAGTTTGTAATTCTTCTAAGTTCTAATGTTTTCTTACATTGGTTGTCGGCAGACGTTGGGGAAATACGGCATTATATGCATCGAGGATATAGTACATGAAATAGCGAATGTTGGTCCACATTTTAAAGAGGTCATCAACTTTCTGGGGCCTTTTACTCTAAACAAGCCAGAAGGAGGATTGCTAGGGAAGAAACAACCATTCAAGGACGGTGGAGAAGCTGGAAACCGTGAGGAAGAAATCAATGAATTAATCAGTAAGATGAATTAAGAGTTACAATTTCATGAGAAGCAATGGTGAAGATGCAATCAATGATTTGGTACTAAAAGAATGGTTCTGTAAAAGAGAAGATAAACTGTAGTCTTATGCAGCCCAATTTTGATGTTTTTCTAATCCTGTTAAGCTTAATACCAGGTTAACGAGTTTTGAAAGTTATATTATTAGTGACAATCTGTATTTTATTATCATTTCACTTGCGAAATATATGAAGCTTGCTGTTTACTCGGTGCTGTATGGATGCCTTCTTCGAATCTTACTCGTTCTTTTTGCAAAAATGGGATCAGTGGCAGTCTTAATTTGTCAAAGAAACAGTGATAGTAATAATAAATAGATAATTAAGCAGTGCTTGTTACTTTATACGATGGGATAACAAACATTATAGAATTATAAAACATTATAAAATTATAAACCGTTGGATTGAAAATGTAATAAAGGAGTTCGTTTTTAAGCCATTTGATTTCAAAGTCTATAATATTTGTTACCTCATCATGCATGGCAAGAATGTCCTAATTAAGCATATAGAAAACTAATTTAGTGCCTGTATCAGGTAGTGGACTCTCATTGGGATGCTAGGCTCTACAAGCTAGCTCTTTCCAAGGAGAGTGTGTCACAAGTGCCTATGCGCATCATAATACACACACTAGATGTGAATTTATATATAATTATTTTCAAATGCGGACAACCTCTGCATCTAAAGAGGACTCTGAGACTGAAAAATTCACTCACCTTCTCACCAACGAATCAAAATAAAAGGAAGGAACACTAGTACAGTACTAAATAACACTATAACAGAACTCACTGAACAAAACCTAGCATAACTTCACTTGTTTGTTGTGTCTGGCCAATGGACGATGACAACATAGACCAAGATCCTTGGTTAGCTAAAGACAAGCTCTACCACGTACTCTTTTGTCTCATTCTCACTTTTTCCTTCTCCACCTTAGCATCCGTTTCCCGGTACTCATTTCTTCGGACCCACTCAATCCGGGTCGGATCTATTTTGTCCCTTTTAGCTGGCGCCGCCAAGGAGGCTGCTGACCAATTCGGACTCTTCCCCTCCGCCGGAGCCTCCTTCAAGGACGCCATTGCCGATGTTATCGGCGTGTTGATCGCATCCTCGGCGCTTTCTTTGTGGAGAATATGCTTCTCCAATCAGCACGGAAGTGATTCGGGTCGGACCCGACGGGTTTTGCCCGTTTGAGTGGTGGTTTTGAGATCATTGTTTCTAGGGGAATTTTGTTTCTGGAATGGATTGGTGGGTTTGGGTTTGTTTTGCGATGGGCAAGGGAAGAGGACTGTTTGGTTTGTGAGAAAGACGTGGGAAAAGAAATGAAAATGGAAGAAAATTTTGGAACTGGGAGGGACACTAGAGAAATGAATGATAATTTAGCTAAAGCTGCGGTCATCAACAGTGCATTAGTCTAGGTTAGTAGTTTTACTATTGTTTTTGCAAGTGGACAACTTTATTGGTTGATTGTTTCTTAATTTATAAGAAAATTGAAATTTGACTTTGCTCTAACTATGTATGAGCTTACAGTTATTTTATTGCAATTGATTCAACACATTATTCTCAATCGGTGATTGAAATGGAATGTACATTACATTGTGTTAAGGGTTAATGGAATGTGATGTTCTGTGCAATTTGATTCTAATATCTTAATCTCCAGGAGACCGCTGGCCATTTGATGAGTTTCTTTTTGGGAGAAACAAATTTTTGGTAGTTGCAATGGGTGAATGTTAAAGCATGAATACAACTTGTGGATGTGGAGCTTGTCCATAATCTAGAAACCAGTTTCTAGCTGATTCTTATCAGTGAATTCATAAATTCATTCTAACAACTTTGGTCAATGGATTTCATGTATTTTTTAGAGCATGTTTATGGTGAACAATCTACATCCTTAACCAAGATCAGTATTAACTCTTGATACGTGTAATGTAAAAAGAGATTTCAGTTTAGAAGTTTCTTCCCATTCTCAACTCTAGACTTTCTTTTTACCTTTTATCTTTATGTTCTCCTGTTGTTTTGTTCTAATGAAATTAGTTCAGATTAAACTCAAAATCGATCAGTAGGTTTGTAGGATCTATCAGCTTTTTGTTACATAAACGACAAGTGTTGCACTGTCATCACAAATCTCCATCAATTTTTTTGAAGGGGAACATGACAGAGGAGATTAGATT
This sequence comes from Clausena lansium, assembly GCA_030449835.1. Taxonomy (NCBI): domain Eukaryota; kingdom Viridiplantae; phylum Streptophyta; class Magnoliopsida; order Sapindales; family Rutaceae; genus Clausena; species Clausena lansium. The sequence continues at coordinate 1,731,433 of JASUUF010000369.1, forward strand.
TCAAAACCCCAATCCTTCACACACTTGGCCAGAAACAGAAGCGAAAATAACAAAAAAGAAACCTACAGAACAATGCTCAACACACCTCAAACTGTTTCTTTTATTTTTTCTTCTTTTTTACACACAAAGACACAACCATAGCTTGTCACCCAACTCTAATATATACTTTATAAATGAAGGCCAACGGTAATAATCCTCATAACTGATTACTTCAAGTCTACAGCTTAACTATAGTACACGTATTTGATTCAGGCCTTGCACTTATTCATTTTTTTGTCACATCTAATATCTCTGCTCACACCAGAACTTTTTGATTACCTTTTTTTCCATTTTGGTGAATTCTTGTTTACCTTTTACTTATGCAGGACTTCTGTGACGGTGTTGATCAATCACCTTCTGAAGCTGCTTGCTGTTGCAGGCTTTGCGAGGGCGTCAGTGTCTTCATTCGGCAGCTTGACAGCAGAATAAGTTCCTGCACCGCATAGTGCCCCAAGAATGGGGGCAGTCAGGTAGATCCATATGGCCTTGTAATTGTTTACTGCTACGGCTGGCCCCAGTGTTCTTACTGGATTCATCGAACCACCTGTTGATGGTCTGCGGATGATATCACAAAAGAGGAGGTTTCAAGCAATCATCATTCAGCTATTCACAAGGTGTCCCCTATCTATTGAATAACAGAGTTTTATTTACATAAAAACTGAAATTGAAAATTATTGTTTATAGTTAATAATATCAGAATGCGATTAGCTTAATATTAATTATTTGTTGAGTTAGTAGAGAAATGGACATACCCGGCTATGAGTATGTTGAGCATGACAGTTGCTCCCACCGCGATTCCCGCCAACTCTCCCACCTGCATAATGGCAGATTCATACACAACTTCACATTAGAAGATTCTATGCATCCCCCTTAATTTCATCACAGATTCACACTTATGTCTATGTTTTGTACATTGATTTTATTATGTTCTATACATGACTGTTAAGTCACTGCGGACTAAAAAAACTTAAGCTTATGGGTGGTGGGGCCTCAAATCAATCTTTGCAAGTGCAATTAGCAACTTTATCAATGGGCTTGTAAGCTCAAATTGAAACAAAAGAGAAAGTCGTGCATAAGACGAGCAAGTGTACATGGCTTAATTTTATTGGATGGTCTTGTTTTCTAAATATAGCATGCAAATATGTGAAGTGGGTAAAATTAGGTTCGGTTTCATTTTTTCAGGAAACCGAATTTCCAAAAGATACAAGTTATAAAATAAATGATATTAATCAAAAATTTAAAAGATCAAAAACATAATTTATTTCTCTGGATCTGTTCTAGGCTTCTAGCTCTGGGATAACTTCTTGATTCAAGAAACATGGACAGCTTGTATTTATTATACATTAATATTCAATATCACCGTCTTATATTATGAGTATTTAATATTCATTGGAAATGGAACTTGCAGGGTGCCAACTTTATTCATTGACTCATGTCACTTGGGTTTGCATATAAATAAATAATTTGAAACTTAGATGCTTCCTTCTGTCTCTTTGATAATTCTTGGAAGGTCTGTCTTGGTAACCAATTTGAAGCCGAAAAGAGAAGGGCACAGGCATCATGCATGCAATTAATAATTCTATAAAGATTGTGTAAAACACAGTGGTATTAAAAATGTTGGGAATCTCACCTAATTTTGATTAAATTGTATTAAAAATTTTGGGGATCTCACCTCATTTTGATTTAATTATTAATGGATATAATATGGTTTTGAGTTTTTACTTGCTTTTAAAATTAAAAAAAAAATCACTAAAATCTTAACTCTAATTGGACAAAATTTCATAAAAATTTTATCAAAAAAATGATTATAACAAAATAAAAAATGGGAATTTGTTATCAATTAATAAGCAATTTTTTTTATATAAAATGGTTCAAATAATATTGGATAATAAAATTGTAGGCATTACTAGTCTATATGGACCACCTTAGTTAAAAAGTGACTACACTTTTCAAATAAATCAATTAACCATTAGTTGCAACTTTTGTTCTTTCACACACAAAGTGCAATGCATGCATTATGCAAAAAGTTGCTTTCAAATACTGTTTTATTTTCACTCTCTTCTCAAATGATGATCTTAAATATTTCAATTCTTGTTTCACTTCTTTATTTAATTTTTGTTATATGTGTAGATCTAATGAAAAGAAATTTCACTTACAGCTCTTGTGTCGGTGGCTACAGCAGTGACAACAAACATGAGATTGAAGCTAATTATGAATTCCAAAGCAAAAGCTTCGCCATATCCTGCTGAAGGAACTGTGACTCCTCCTCCCATAATTGGATGAAAAATTCCCTTTAATGCAAATGCAGCACATAGTGATGCCATTATTTGTGCTCCTATATAAACTGGTACCTGGAAATGGCAAATTAATTTAACAAATAAAATACAAAATTATTGTTAATTTTTTTAAAAATGGAAAAACAAACACACACACACACGCATATCTATATATATATATATATATATATATATATAGATAGATATAGATATATATTGTTGCTAGCCAGGGTTATTATTTATACGTGTTTCCATGGAAAGTGTTTTAGGGCAGCAAAGGCAATGGTGACGGCAGGGTTGAGATGGGCGCCGGAGATGTGACCCGTCGATAAGATGACGACCATGACAGCGAGGCCGGTTGAGCCCGCAAGGCCAATTAGGGTTTCTGAGCCTTGTGTTTTCTGGTTCACAATAGCTGTGGCTGTCCCAGCAAAGATTAGTATAAGTGTGCCCACAAATTCAGCACCGACCTGATTATTTTTCCATTTTGACAAAAAAAAACAATAAAAACCATCTCTTATCACCCCATTTAAAGGAAAAAAAAAACTTAAAATATAAAACATCGTTTTTCTAAATCCTCTCGTAATCTGAGCTTATATGAATTCTGAAAGATGAGCTTAATTATATGAATTCTGAAGGATCTTATGACACATGAACGTTTATTCTTACCTTTCTGGCAAGTGAGATAGGAGGAGGGGGCAATGAGCAAGAAACTGGGGGCAATCTTCCATCTTCAATGGCCCATTCTTCAACATTGAAGCACTTACAGCTTTTAAGAAGTGATTTTCTTCCATTGCTACCTCTTTGATCTCCTCGGAACCCACCAAAGAGAGGAGCCCCAGGAGTGCCTGGTGTGGCTGGAGTTGAAGGAGCTGATGGCACATCCTCATGATCCATATATAACAAACCAATTAAGATGATGATTAAATTTTTTACAAAAATTGTATTAACAAGAAATTGATGTGAAAATGCAGCAGTACTGAGAGAATAATAAGACTAGGTTTGGCAGTCTTTGTCTCTACATATAGTGATGTATATATGCGTTGGATGAGTAGTGAGTAGTGAGGTGGGTGATGTGGTGTATTTATAGTAGCTAGCTAGCAACAAATAAAGAAGTTGACTTGGGAGAATCCCAAGAGATAACTAAAATGAAGAAATTATAAAGTTAGTGGTTGGAACTGTGAGATGGGGAAAGGAAGTTAGATAGGTTTTGGAAGTGCATGCGAGGGTGTGGGACATTAGCAAGAGCAATGTGTAAGAATAAGTCTTTGTAAAGAAGCTTTTAACGAGAGACATGAATTATGTTTTTGTGTCTTTGCCACTCGTCACTTCTTTTGTGAAGTCAAGGGTGTTGCTCCAGTCTGTCGTCGCCTTCCTATATTGAGAGGGCTGGCTGAGAGATGCAATCATGCATGTAGCCTCTCTTTATTCTAACTTTTGCATGACCAAATAAATTTAGTGGAGAAATCATCTCTTAGAATGGTAGTAGATAAATTTGCTTATTACAAGCATTATACTTATAAAATTAAGATATAAAATTTGTATTATAAATAATATGTCACCAGTCAATGACTGTTATGTGTTAGATAATAATTGACTTTTTATATAATCATATTAATGAAATAATTTTACAGTATTATTAACGAATAAACGATATATCAAATACCGCATTATTTAATCTAGACACTTTATATCATAACTTTGTAATCATATCATTATTTGTGTGGGAGAGCCAAATGAAGGGGCAACTCATTCATGGCGTTGGATAGTGAACTTCTTGGAGACATCCCACTAATTATATGGCTCCAAAAATGCATACGGTAGTAGTTTTAACTTGCGACTTTTATGGCAACAATCTTTAGAAGATAAGATCCAACAATTGGATTTGATTGGGTGCAATAAATTGAACGAGTAAGCACGTTCTATTTAGTTCTTTTTTCTTCTCTGAATTAACTTTTAGGTAAGATTATTGAAAGAACAACAGTCCGACAAAGTTGACTAAATTTTATTGCATTTGTTATCTTAAGAAATAGAAATTATTTGTTTATAAAACTCTTTGAACTCCAAAGGGTGTTTTTTAAGAGTAACATATTTTAACATCATCTATTTGACTATTTACGAAATTTTTTTTTTGATTACGACTATTTACGAATTTAAAATTTACAATTAAATAAAATTTCAACACCTCGGTATAAGGAGGTGTAAAATTTACAATTAAATACAATTTATGGTTACATGTCCAAGGGCGCGGGGGGCCAAAGTAAAAACATCACAGATATAAGGAGGAAATAATAGAAATACTTTAAACTTTGAGGTGGTAGAAACATAAATTTATAAAAAAAAAAAAGGGCTAAAGTTCAACGAAGGCCCTTAACCTATTCGAAACTTTTATTGAGCGAGGGTGGCTAAGGCCTCATAGACCATAATTTATCAAGATTATTTGTTTTAATTTTTTTTATCAACCAATATTAATCAAATTTTTGCATTTACTTAAGTAAAAAATTAATATCATAAAAAAATTCCGCACTTTCTTTTTTTGGGAGAAGAAAAAATTCGGGCCTTTAATTAACCTAAAAAGTTTTTTTTAATAAAAAGTTTAAAGAATTTAACGGCGCTTAAAAAAGGACAAAAGATCAATTTCTAAGAATTGAAAGGTTCATGTATTTCATTTCATACCTCCTTTAATTTTTTTTATGATAAATGTAACCGACACCATATTTTCTGCCGCTATATAAATCTAAAGACAGAAAATATACATTATAATTTTTTTTTTGATTTGCACAATATCTCATCCGTATAAATTAAATCACCAAATTAATAAATCAATTTCCTGCGATGTGTTTGTTTGCCACAAAAAGCTTTCCACCGCAGCAAAATGTAAATGTTACATTTGATCCTTAACACAAAAGCAAGAGAATTTAGCTTTTTCAAAAAGTGCTTGTAGGCTATAGCAACATGCTTGCCTATTCAAGAACATTTTCAGAATTTCTTTACATCTACTGATTTTTAACTTCAATATCCTTTGGAACACAAAAGCATTTATTTAATGGACAAACCCTAAATTTACTTTTTAGCCTCTTATCTCTCTCAAGATTTGAACCCAAGTAATCACTCAACCACACCATGGGTAAGGAACACAAAAGCATTTGCTACCGTATATTTGGTGGTTAGAGATCAATTTAATGAATTTAACCCTCTTTTTCTTTTCCCTTTTGCATTTTACAAGTGATCAATGATGATTTAAGTTGATAATTAACTTAACTTTTCGATCTTTATAGGCCATCTTAATAAATTAAACAACAAACGCATGCTCCATCAATAATCAATTGCTAGCTCCAATGGTTGTTATTAATTAACAAAAGCAAGTTGCTTAATCAATTTGATAAGCAATTGGCCCCTTTGCATCGGTCCATGTATAATGGATGTTTTAATATAGGAAAGCCCTTCTAATTTGTCATTAGTAGCATATAAAATTAAAAGGAATCAAGAAGTGATTCAGGGAATCTTTGATAATCAACAACTAAATAATTCACTTTAGCAAAAACATCCCACTAATAATTTTTAAAGCACACATGTTCATGTAAAATAATAAAAACATATGATGGTAGCTAGCTAAAAGTACTTGATGTGTTGATTGATTCTTGTTAAATATATATTAAGAAATTTCAGCTTTGCTTGGACAGTCTTGATCTGGTGAAATGCTCACCTACCAATTTTTTAACCAATGGATTGAAAGCTAAGTAATTTTTTTTAATACTAAATTTTTGTCAAAAATAAATTTCATGGGCTTTTTCTTTTTCAGAAAATAAAGGGGAATAAAATGCTCTAAAGAGTGGTTATTAAATATCAAAAAATAAAGACTTTCACTTTTCTAGTCTCGGTTTTCCTGAGTACAAAATACGTCATATAATCAAAACAATGGCCAGAACTCTATCGTTGAAGCTTAAATTTTCTAGAAATTAACAAGTAAACTTGAATAATTAATGCCCAAATAAGGGGAAAAAATGATTAGATCGCTCTTTGAAAAATAAATCTGAAAAAGTTGGAGTTTCAAGGACAAAAAAATAGCCTCAAATCTCGACTTGAATGAGTTAGACCTCGCAGAAGATTATGTTATTAAGAAAATAGTTTATCTCTTAATGAAAATAATGCTTTTAATTAAATCCAGTTAGTTAAGCTATATGGGGCAAGCCACAATATCCAGATATTCAGTTTAAAAGACTAAGCTTTTAGGTGAAGTGAACTCAAATAAGCCCCCTCATTACCATTGCTCTAGCCAACGTGAGACAACTTAACTACTCAACAATCCTTCTCTCAGAGGAATCCCCAACCAGATGGAAAGCAGCACTGACCTTGGTCCATTGATTCCACCACATTTCAATTACTAAGTACTGACTTTGATACTATTTGTTGGGAGCTGGCCTAGGATATTCAGGTATTCAATCTAAAATACTAGTCTTTTTTTACCGTAAAACCAATATTTCACCCTTTTTCTAACTAATATGTTACAAATTCAACTACTCAACATAGTCTACTGTGAAACAAGTAAGAATTATTTAGGGGTTTTAGAGTTTTCGAAATGTCTAATGTATTACGCAATTGATACTGGTTGTTCTATGTTGATTTAATGCTTTTTGATGGTTGAAACTTGAATTAGCGAGAGGGGAGAATCAAGATAATGTGTTTTGTGGGCTATTTTTGATAAAGTGGATGATCGAATCATAGTGGGAATCCCGTGATAAAGATTAATGATACCCTAAAAAAGAGTGTTTAAGGAAGAATATTAGTAGGTGGCCCAAATTCTCTTTTTCAGTTGAACAACTAGTGTTATTTCCATTCACTTTCTTAATTATCTTCTCTTTATTATTGACTCTTTTTCAAACCCATTTGGCTGGTCGGGATTTATATATATTTTCCATTTTTTCCCCTTTCTTTTTAATTGATTGTCAATTCAAGCAGTGGGGACCCAATTAAGAATTTGATTCTAGAGGGGACTAGTTCAAACAATCGTAAAATTCAAGAAATACTTTTAAAATAATAATTGCAACAAATACCAATTAGTTGTATATATCTTCGATAGGAACAAGGATCTTTTTCTAGTATATTTTTTCTATTAGGTTCCGTTTGGTACAGCTTATTAGAGTAGAGATTATACCAGTAGAGCTAATATCAATAGAGTTTTTGACAAAAAGCTGTTGGGTGTTTTATTGTCAATTAAAAAAGCTCTTTCAAACTATTTAGACTGTTTGGTTATTTAAAACTAAAAGTACTTTTATTTAATTAAATTACCTAAAAGGATATGTAAAAAAATTTGTTTCATAATTATATAACTTATAATAAAATGCCCAAACTATCAATTAACAAGAAAAAATTAGTTCAACCATTTCTTTAATGTTCAAAATTAAAAATACATCAATAATATATTCTTCCAAAAAAATAATACTATCCAAATTAAAATGTCAAAAAAGATAACAACGTGGTTTTTGTTAAAGCATTAACCAATAATTGTTAGGAGTTCGTTGGAAACCAAGATTAGATTTAAAATAAGGATGAAATAATATACCAAGGCGGTAAACATATTGAATAATATAAAAAAGAAATATAAAAAAGTAGCAGGAAATCACATTCATACCTGGTACGTTATGGTGGCTATGAATTTTCACTCAAGCGGTGGTTATGTGTAGGTTTGGTTTTTAATTTGCCAGCAATTTTAGAAATAATAAAAAAAATGGCGGTAATATGTTATTCGGCAACAATTTTTATTGCGTAGATTTTGCATATAAATAAGGGTATTATGTAATTAATAAAATATTTTTAGAGTATTTTTGATATTACATATATTTTTGGAAAAGTTCTTTAATCTACTCCCAAAAGCTCAAATTTTGGACTTTTGCTAGTAGAGGTAAATTAGCTTATTTAAGCTAAAAAAACTCTACTAAAAAAATAGCCAAACACTAAAAAAAATTTTAAAATGTGCTTATGAGATTAATTAAGCACTTATGACCACTAGATAAGTCATACCAAACATGCACTTAATCTCTCTTAATAAAATAAGTGGTCAAAATAAAACTTTAAATTTTGATATTAACAATTAAGCTAATTTTTTTACTTTATTTAAAATTAAGCCAACTTTGTTTACTAGATTTCAAAGATTAGAAAAGACTAATAGAGAAAAACACTAGAAGAAGATCTTAGTTCCTTTGACAAGATATCTTATTTTGAAAATATTACATACCAATTTTATTTTCAATATTAGAAAATACATTCTTAATATTTTTTCTACATACACAACTAAATTATCATTTACTCATTGATCTCTCATTCATTTTGTAATAAGTGATTCCTTTAACTTGTCTCAAAATTAATTTTTCATAGTTTTCCCAGCCTACCTTAACCAAAATTAAGAGATATTAATGATTAAAATTTCTTTAAAAATACAATTTTATAAATAAATTTTTATTAAAATTAAATAAAACATGATTAAAGTACAATTTGAAACGTACTGATTTTTGTTAGATTTTATTCTAATAATTAAAAATAAAAATTAATAAAAGTAATAGTAGAGTGAGAAAATGGTTGCAGGAACCCTATGTGAGAAGGTAATGATTCCTCTGGAGAAGGAAGAAAGAAAAAATTTGATAGTATGGGAAAAAGAAAAAAAGTCGAAAAAATTGTGACTATTTTGGTATAGGTAAATTTTAGTTTGCCCTCTTCATAAACTAACATTTATCAATTTATCCCTCAAACTATTGAAAACATTAACGCACCCTCAATTTTGTTGCCTTAATCTAAATTCATGGCGTCACACTCACTCTAAAAGTACTCCCATTTGGCAATTTGAATCATTTTGTCTTTCACTATGAGTTTGTGCACCGCTTCAATTAGTCAACTTCATGGAACTGCAGCTGGTTGAAATTTTAAAGCCACACCTGATATGAATGAAAATGGAGGCACCAATATAGAGCTAGCATATTTGCACTATGCTTTTTCTCTCTTTGACTATTATTATTATTTTTTCCTCATTTTCCTCATCAGATAACCGGCCACCAAAGAGAATAAAACAAATTCTAGCAGTTCTACAATGTCTTTAATTTAGTAGTTGAAGATTTTTTTTTTTTTGGGTTGTAGCTATTAAAGATACACAAATAATTATGGGTTTCAAATCGCATTAATAATTATGGCTTTAAATCGCATTTTCTTTGGCTGATCTCTCGAATTCTAGAGAAATAGATGATTGAAAATTTAATTTAGATTGTATCTATCCTTATCTTTTTCAATTAAAAAAATGAAAAATAGAGGTTCAATTAGTCAATAATACTTCATTTCATTTTTTTTTTAATGTATTTATAATATAATAGTTGTGAAAGTATAAAAGTTGGTCTAAAAAAATGGGATGATGGGTTGTTGTTGTCTTGAATTCTCAACACTTTTTTTCACATCCGCGTCATGAAGAGGGAAAGAAATGCACTATAATCATAAGAAAATCTCAAGTCATTTCCCAAAATCATTATCAATATTTGATGTGCATGCACGAAGACAATCTTACTTCCACAAACATGTACAAAAGGGAATTTAAAGTACCGGCTCTGGCTTCCCCATGCCCTAGTAATTATTATTATTTTTTTTTTTTATGCTCCACCATGCATATTCTTTGAAGAATTCTGTGGAAGAAGCTTTTCTTTGCAGACCCAAGAACTCTCTCTTTTACAAGCTTATTGCTTTTATGTTTAGGGTCTTACTACAGTGTATCAGCCACATCGTGCATCGATCCGCCATTAACATTTTGTCATCTGTATCAAATGTATTGTTAATGGTAACAATGTATTGTTACGTACATATAATAAGTTTTCGCAACATGTATTACATGAAAACATAAGTATTGTTATTATCAATAACAAAAATATTGTTATCAATGAAAAAAAATATATTGTGAATGCATGCTGCAGCCGATGCACCTTAATCACACACCCTTATGCTTGTTAATTTACGGGTCACATATCTTTTAAGCTTTAGGGGCAGCTCTTTAGTCAGCAACAACTCATGAATTGTTAAAAATTAACTTTTTAATCTTTTGCCAACAATTCTTCTTTTTCTTTTCTTATTTTGTGACTACTGTTAAACAACACTTAATTAAGATGATCTCATCATGTACTAATTACTAAACATTTTTTTTTTCTGCATACACTATATTTTCCATCTTTCTTAATGCTAGCTGATATGTATTTTCTGTTGACATTTTAAAAAGGTGTGATTGGTAATTATTAGATAATAATATATAAGTGATTTGTCATAACCATACACTAATATAAATACGTAAATGACATAAAATTATTAGTAAATACGTATAAAAGATATCCCAGAATGAATTCAAATGCCTTAATTAGCCTTACCCAAACAATTATTTCAATTTCAATTCATTACGGAACTTCGTTTAAATATCAAAATAAAAGTTTTCCACATTTATCTAAGCTAATTAAGTTTTCCCCAAATAATTATTAGAGATTCTGAAATTGTCACCACTCCAAAGTCGCTAACTCTCATGTTATGATAAGTTGATAACTTGGTTAATAATTTCATGTAATCTCTCATTTGGATTTTTTGTGTTTTGTCTTCTCTTCCTTTTTGACTACTTCAATTAAAGTAGCGGCAGAAATTAAAAGTGAAATCAATAAATTATGTGATGCATATAGTTTCAAAACTATATTCATGTCTTCGATTTGATTGTATCGGCAAGTTCTTGTCTCTTCAACCTTTTTCATTTTCAACACTTGTCCTCAAAAACAATAATAATAGCAATAATTAATAATTCAACCCTCCACAGCACGCAACCAAAAGAGAAAACAAAGGAAAATATTTTATGGTTTACTCATTCTTTAGAATGGAATTTTAAGTGGGGTCTTTTGTATTTTAAGAAATGCGAATGTGCAATTCTATCGTTCTATGCGTATGTAGCTGAACTCTTCGAACATAAATTTGAATAAAACTTTTTAATAGTTATTTGTACAGATAATTTTTATTCGCATTAAAGCCAATGTACATGAACATTTTTTTTGTTTTGAGAAGAATGTACATGAACATTAAATAAAGACATTTGAATTTTTTTTTTTTTTGGTGAATAGTGAGGTCATAGATAGAACATTTGTAGCCGGATCCTAGTTCCTAATATATGTCACAATCATGTATGTAGAGGCATACTTATCTTTTCTTGCATGTGTTATGTGGTGCTACCGAATAAGTTGGGAACATAATACGCTGACTATAAAAGTAAATTAAAACTATTTGTAACCATTAAAGTCAAATCATAGAGGCGAATTTTGAAGCTATACAAAAGGAGTGTCGAGGAAATTATTGTTAAGGGCAAAATATATATATTCATGTGGACATGAATGGTCGTTAAACCAGCTGGAATAATAAAGATACTTATTCTTCTTGTATGGTTGTATATAATGTATATGCTCTTTGAATTCACTATTTGATTCACAAGTTTCTTTTTCTTAAGAAAGAAAAAAGTTCATAATTTGGACTAGAATATTTACTTTATTTGGAGCTTTGATTAATATGTACATTAAATTAATTTTTTAACTCATATTTAATCTTACATAAATAGTTGTGTTTCACTTTATATATATAGGTAAATTCCTCAATAATCTCTAGAGTTATGACATCAATTATAGTTAGCTCATATTTTTTAAAATAACTTGAAAGATTTTAATTACCGATGTTACTTATGTTACTGTTAAATGTGTTCTAAGGCGAAAGCGCTACTAGGTGGCAAACATATCGTTGCTTTTAATCACAAGATTCATACAAGTTTGTTATCCTAAAAAAATAACACTTAATTGGATGTTTAAATTCAACGTTGAAAATATGAAAGGTCGTGTGAGAATTTATACTTAACCCAGAGAATTAAAAAGAAATTTACTTCATACAATAACAAGTTAAGAAAAAAAATAGACCCATTTTTATTATTACAATGTTTAGCATAACAATTTGAAGCCACATATGAGCACTTTAACCTAGTCAAATTATTGCAAAAATCGCCCAAAAGTTGATGTTTCATGACTTATAATTAAATTTACTTGAGTTCTCTTCTCTCAATTTGCCTGATCTTTTGCCCCACCTAAAAGAAAACCTTAATGATTGTAGTTTTTAATCATTAATTAAGAGGATATTGGAGATTTTATTTGGTGTCATTTTATTGGTTTGCTTTTTTGCTTCGTTAAATTAGTTTTGTCTTATGCTAAGTTGGTTGGTTAAGGGTAAAATCATCTTAATTTTGTAATTTCACCAAATTACTCTAACCTGAATTTGTAAAATTTTTAGTACAATATTAGTCACTACTCGATTTTTTTTTTTTATTTCCACTCACCATCTAAGTTTTCTTTCTATCAAATACATTGTGTTAATCTTACACAGAAAACATAAATGATATTGTCATTTTTTTTAGACAGTTTAATTTGAAGAGAGTAAGTTTTAATTCGAAAATCTATACTCATTTAAAATGTCTTTGAGGTAAGTAATTTTTTTTAGCTAACAACCGAATTCGAATTATTGGCAGAGATAAGGACTTAAGTCTAAAACTCGATTTGGACTTTGCTACCTTTCTTAAAAATAAAATATCAAAAACAACTTTACATTTGTAAACATTGATTAGTGTTTTGTCAATCTTCCAACCAAGAGAAACTGTTCCATCCGATTTACTTTTGGGCTTCTTGGATATTTATTTTTGGGCTTTTAATCGGGCTATTCTATGCTCTTATTGGATACTCCCATCATAAAAAAAAAAAAAAGGAATTGATATCAAAATTATAAAAAAAGGAGACATTGTAGTCTACAGATGGCAAATCCCTTCGTTATTAATTAATGGTGCATTTATTTTGCTGAATTGAAATGGGTTGAAATTAGAATAAGGTTGAAATTGGAATAAATTGAAATTGGAATTATAATAAGTTATTTACTTGAACGACATGAATTGAGATCGGAATGAGTTATATTCTTATTGATGTGTTTATTTTGTCTTAAAATCATAATGGGTTGAAGTGAATTATTTCAAGTTACAAAATAATAAGTAAACATTTTAAAATGAAATATATATGTTTATTATATTATTGAGCTTAATATTATAATTTTTTGAGTGAATAAATTTTTTTGAATTGAAAATTTATATTTTTATTATTTTAAACTTAATTATAAATATTGAAATAGTGATTATTATTATTATTATTTGATTATGATAATAGTTATTGTAATTATAAATATTATAATAATAATAACGTTATTATTATTATTTAATTTTGTAATAGGGACATAATTAATATTTCAAAAATTAGAGAAGGAAAAAATGATCAGTTTATGGAACGGGAATCCTATTCGTAACTCTCGTGAAATAAGATTCTCATTCCCTATCCTCAATTTTAGTGAGTCCCACATTTTTTTTGAATACTAATTACATATCAAAATACTGAATTACATCAGATATTTACAACTGCTATTCAAGCAGACAATTACACTAATATTTACAATCAGACAGATTAAATAAATTTTATTAAACACTTGTCTAGACAAATAACCCTCACAAATATTCGAGGGATATACGCTCTACTTGCTTTTCGCATGAGAGAAATACTACAAATTAACTCCATTCAATCATATTTAATTGAGGGAGGTTGAGTCCATGAGGACTCGAATAACTACCCTCACAATTGTGAGGGCAATGGTTTGGCCGAGTGGCATAGTGAGTCCCACATTATTCATTCCAATTCTTAAACTCTAATTTGGAAGTAAACATTGGAATGAGAATGATTCCTTGTTCCCATTCCCTAATATACAAAGTAAACACACCCTAATGGTGCATTTACTAAACAGGAATCGGAATGAGTTGGAATAAAAATATACATGAATCGGAATGAACTGAAATGAGAATGGAGAATGAGAATCAAAATAAGTTGTTTACTTGAACTGTAGGAATTAAAATCGGAATGAGCTAGATTGCCATTGATTTGTTTACTTTGTTTTAGAATCAGAATCAGAATGAGTTAGAGCGTAGCAAATTACTAAAAAAATACTTAATGAACTATTGTCATAATTATTATTTTATATTTTAATTATTTTGATTATTTATTTAAAAATTATTATTATTAATAATTATTGTTAATAATATATTAATATATTAATTAATACTCAATAATAATAATAATTAACATTATAATATTAATTAATTATAATAATTTTTATCATTAACAACAACAATAATAAAATTAAAATAATAATTAACATTAATATATATATTTTTTATTTTTATCATTAATAACAACAACAACAATAATAATAATAATAATAATAATAATAATAATAATAATAATAATAAATTCAAAATATATTAATTAATTAGAATAATTTCTAATTATATTAATTATATTAATTAATTAATTATAGTAATATATTAATTATTTTTTGAATTGAGGGTAAAATGAGTATTTTTAATTTTCTGGGGGGACAAAATAGTTAATCATGAGAATGAGGCTCGGGAATTAATCTCCAATTCCTCATTCTTAAATTCGAGTGGTCTCATGATTTCGATTACAATTTCTATATTCATTTTTTTATAATAAACACAGTCAATAATTCTAATTCTTCAATTCGAAAAGTAAATGTACCATAAATTTATTGAAATTTTAAAAATCTATTGAACATCAAATGAGAAATGACAAATTAATATATAATTTAATTTAATTTGATAATAAAAATATAAAATAACTCTGACAGATTGTTGAAGGGTCTTGGCCAATCATCAACCAGTCAACGATCTCTTTTTCAGTATTGAAAGCCAACAAAAGTCGTACCCTTTAGCCACGTGTCCAGATTAGCTTTTTCTATTTATTCCCCTTTTCTCGAGACATATTGAAAGCGTTTTTCTTTTAACGATGGTGTCAAAATCTCACTTAATCCCACAGTTGCAATCACACACACTCAATCTCACACTATTCTCTCATCTCCCACTTTGATACAAAATACAAAAAGTATCTCAAATTTCTTATTACAAAAATCTATCTCAAATAGTATTTATAAATTGATCGGTGAAATAATACAATTTATTTACTTAAATATTATAAAAAATTATCAACCGCTTAATGAATAACATATCATTTAAGCTGATTTACTAGCTATATAACACTATTATGCATATACAATATATTATTTAGAATTAAAATACATTGTTAGAGTTTAGAATACTTTATTACTATATAATAACACACCATCCACAGTTCCATAAAATAACTTTAAAAAAAATTCATAAGCAGAAGTTTTAGAAGCACCGATTTAGTAACATAACAACATGTTTACCATTAGTTCCGATCTGGTACAGGGTCCTGGACTTTATTAAAGTTCGAAAATACTATTAAGCCGTGCGGTTTAATAGTATAATTTCATAAACCGCGTGACTTAATAGCTTTCACAGACATTACACTATTAAGCCGTGCGGTTTAATAACATTATGAAATTATACTATTAAACCGAATGGTTTAATAGCTTTCACAGACATTACACTATTAAATAGCACGGTTTAATAACTTTTCCGGACTTTAACAAAGTATAGGGTCCTGGACTGAAATATTTTTATGTTTACCATTAGGGATGGCAAAATCCGGATCTGGATTAATATATTTACATCCGGATCTGTAATTTTTTGTGCGAATTTGGATGCGGGTAATATCGGCACGGATTGCAGGCGGATATTCCGAATATCCGAATCCGCAAAAAATTAAATTTAACAAATAAAATTCAATTAAAAATAAAAAAAATTCAATCAAAATTCAAAAATTAAATAATTAATAATTCAACATGAATAACATATAACAACATTATAAATCCACAAATAAACATAACATAAATCAAACATAAAAAATAACAAATAAAATCACTACAAATCCATAAATCAAACATAAAAAATAACAAATAAAAACACTACAAAAAATAACAAATAAAAACACTACAAATCCATAAATCCAATATAAAAAATAACAAATAAAAATACTACAAATCCATAAATCCAACATAAAATCCAACACGTCATGCCACTATTTTGCCAATTATCAGGATCATTCACTCCTTCAGCATTCATAATTTGTCCTGCAAATTATTAAACGGCTCACAATCTAACAATGAAAACATAAAAAAAATAATTATTAAACGGCTCACGATCTAACAATGAAAACATCTACATTATTAACACTATTCAGTCATATTCAAGTAATCCCAAAACCTAATTCAAGTAATTTGTAAAGTGAGTGAGCATATGTGAAAAAAATGAGATTAAGAATTTACATTATATTGAAAATTAATGCATTTAATTAAAATAATTAAACGAATCAGCAAGAGAATTAGTCAAACAATTTTGAAGTTATAAATTTTTTTATCTAATTTAATTTAACATGCATCAATTGAAATAAACTCATTAAATACAATTAAACAATCAGCCAAAATAAAAATAATTAACCAAAAAAAAATGCCATGTAATAAATAATACTAGAAAAACATAAATAAAAGATAAAATAAGAGAGAAAATAGAACTCACTATTCGGCTCCTGGATGACGGCGATGCGAGCAGGCAGCAGCCGTGCAACAACAGCGGCATACGTCGATGGTCGATGGGAAACAGGCATGCGGTGATAGCCGTGTAGCGACAGTAATGGGAAACAAGCTCAGGCGAGGCTCAGGCAAGGCAAACGGTGATGGGAAATAGTCCGGCGGCGATCTGGATTTCTGGGTTATGGCATGCAGCAGCTGGTGAAGGTAAAGTGTGTGTGTAAGTGTGTTGAATGGGAGTGTGTTGAGTGTGTGGTGTGTGTGTGAGTAAGTGAGTTGAATGCTAGGGTTAGGGATTATTTTTTTTAAATTTAATATATATTTTTAATTAATTTTTTATTTAATATAAAATAAAATACGGATCCGGATATCTAGATTTTTGGATGCACTTGCATCCGGATCTGTATTTTTTTAATTGTGGATCCGGATATTTCCGGATGCGGGCCGGATCCGAATATAATTAGCATCCCTATTCACGATTGTCATTAATTTTAAAACCATCGTTAATTGGTCAGTGATATATACCTCGAATGATAATATAGTAAAATTTTGATAAATTAAATCATGAAAATTTTATTAATTTATCGATAAATTAATAATTTATTAATATGTAAAGATAATATCACATTCAATTAGGACTGAGCATTTTTACCCAAACGGTCCGGTTTGACCAGATCGTTCCGGACCGGTTAAAAATATATTTGGTTTGGCTGCGGTTTATAAAATCCCAACCCAAGATTGTTCGGTTTGGCCGCAGTTTACAAAATCCCAACCCGAGATTGTTAAGCTTGGACCTGGTTTATTCAAATTCAAATCGATTGAACCCGACTAAACTGAAAATTATAAATAATTTTTTACTTGACCATGTCTGGACTTGTAATTCGTTGTTATAATATTTCCCTACACAATTTTCTAACTCTAAAATGAAAAATATGAAACCCTATTTCTATTTTCTAACCTAATCGACAAGCACACACACACACACCACTTGCTAGTTGCTAAATTCATTACTGCTGCCGTGCCTCTGCTGTCATTGACTCACGGTTGCGTGTTGTCGTTCCTTTGCTATTAAGTGTTGCTAACTCATTGCTGCTGTTCCCCTAAGTCGCTGCTGCCACTTTCGCTGTCAAGTGTTGCTGCTACTGATCTTTGCTGTCAAGATTCAAGTGTTTGCTGCTGCTGCCGCTGCCTACCTTTGCCAAATTAATTTATTTATATTGTTTTATTATTATTTTTTCCGTTGATAAATTAATGGTTAATTTTATGTATTAATGGTGTGATAATATTTATAGGTTAACCGATATGAAATTTGGTCCCAAATGCAGTAATGAACAGTAAAAATAACTCTTTTCATCTGTATTTTGGCCTAGTTGAAATTTTTTTTTTGGAAGCCAAATCGATTAACACCAAGCCGAACCGGCACAGAGGTTAAAAATTCTCAGCCCAAAAAATTCGGTTTGGGTCCGGTTTGGGCCAAAACCTACCATACTGGGCCAAGCCCACCCCTCACATTCATAATAGGAATTTTATGAAGTATAGTAGTATAATTAGAGAATATAATGATTATGTTAAGTTGGATGATATGGTTCTAATTTGATATTGATTAAGTGAATCAATCACTTGATAATCATTTCGCTAGATTATATGGCTAGATCACAATTACTTGACAACTCATTAGAGAAGGCTTTTTAAAGGCAATATATTTAGTCGATCTCTCTCTTATTTTTCTTAACATAGCATAAAGAATATAACAATAATTGATCATTTAAAAGATGTAAAAAAATAATAACGATTGATGAAATCTATAAAGCATTATTCCAATACGACAAAAAAATCATAAGCATATCACATATATTTAGTTTCAAATTAATTAATTATTAGTTTACATATTAATTGATTCTTAGAGAAAAATAAATTTTTTTAAAGAATGTATTATTTAATAAATTTATCGAATTATTAATTTATCCCATTAGTGGTTAAGATTGATATAAAAATAAATATATTAATTTAACCAAGTTCTACTGTACAATGATGTAATAATGTTGGCATTATGATAAATGATTGCCCCTTCACGTCATCAATACAACCATCCAATAATTTAGGGTAAATTTCACTGTACTCCCTACTAGAGTGATTATCCTCAAAATACTCTCTAAGGATACGAAAACATCACTCTACCCCAAATGCCGTTAGAAGTAACAGTTGACTAATGTTGACTTAAAAAAATACGAGAATACCCTTAACTCAATAACTAATAGTTATATGGTGTTAACAAGAATAATTTCATTTCATCCCTTAAGGTCTGATATATTTTAAGTTAGATGATAAAAATAAATTTATTAATGAAAACCCCTATAAAAAATAGTAAAAGATCTTTAAAAAATCAAAATTAATTTTTACTTATAATTTTAATTTATAAAATAACTATAATAGTCACAAATTTTATTTACAATATCACCACAATGAAAATAAAAAAAAATTTAATTTTTACCCTTATCTTGAATTTAAATATTTTAAGAATATAAATTATTAATCAATTAATTGACTTTTACCATTCAAATTATCATTTTACCCTTCAAAGTATCTAAAAGACAAATTAACCCATAAAAAATTATTTACATTCCATTACAATATAATTCAATGGATTAAAAATTAGAAAATCTATAAAATTTAGAGAAATTCAAAAACTGAAGCCTTAACCCTTAATCCTAATCCCAAATTTCTATCGGTTTCTATTTTAATAATAATTCTTTTTTTTATTGAAAGCCATTTTAGTATATTTGTCTTCCCAAACATGAAGCTATGGGGTAAAATAGTAAAATAATTAATAATTTATAAATATTTAAGTCTATTCAATATTTATCAAAGAATGCAAATAAAATATTTACAAAATAATTAATAATTTATAAATATTAATAAATTTTTATCTTAAATAATTATAAAATAAAATTGTTAATTATGTTCCTTTTTTCTTAAATATTTAATTAATATTTTATTCTTTGTCTTCTTTTCCTTTTTTTATAAAATAATTAATAATTTATAAATTATACGATGTAATTAATTAAATATTAATTAAACATTTATAAAAATTAATTAAATATTTAATATAATTAATAATTTTATAAATGTAAAAAAATTTATAAAAAAATTATTAATTATTTTATATTTTAATTAAGGATAAAAGAAATAGAATTTGGATAAGAGAAAAAGAATTTGGTAATAAAAAATTTTTAAATATTAATTAGTTAATTTTATAAATATTTTTATTATTAATTAAAAATAATATATTAAATATTTTCTCTTGTAGTGGATGGCATGGTTGGTAATTTATTAGATTTCGAAGCCCAAATAAGGAATAGAATTAGTTTTTTTAATTAATTAAATATTTAAGATAATTAATAATTTTATAAATGTAAATAAAATTAATTATTGATTAATTAATTAATAATTAACTAATATTTAATTAATTATTAATTAATTAAAACTAATTTTATTCCTGATTTGGGATTTAATATTTAATTAATTAATTAATATTATTTTTAATTAATTAATAATAATTATTTTTTCCATAGGGGTTTTCCTTAGTAAATTTATTTTTGTCATTTAATTTGAAATATGTCAGACCTTAAGGAGTTAAATGAAATTATTCTTGTTAATCCTACAAAACTGTTAGTTAATTATAGTTAGGGGCATTATCATAATTTTTTAAGTCAACATAAGTCAACCATTACAACTAATGGCATTTGGAGGTAGAGCGATATTTTTGTATCCTTTGGGTACATTTTGAAGATAGTCACTCAAGTAGGGGTATAGTGAAACTTACCCTTATAATTTATATAATCAATCATTGTCATTATCATAATTTTGTTGAACGGTTCTCATTAAATAAGAGTGACTTTCTGCTTTAAAACTTATCATACACCCGGGCGCACAGAATCATTTCACACAAATACAAACAATGCAGAGCAACAGAGCGAGCTCGTGACTCGTTCATTTTAAATTTCCCATAAAAAAACAAAACAAAACCAACAGCAGCGGCAGTGAAGAACTCACACCCTCTCTCTAAATTTCCATGTAAGTCTTCTTCATCTCTCTATGATCTGAACCCAAGAGTGCTTATTAGTTGTTAATCATGTGACATTTTTTTTTTACTATGCATGTTGGAAGCTAAAATAATAAAATGTGGGTTAAATTTTACCTTTTCATTTGATGAACTTTTGACGGTAAGCTGAGTTTTGTTGGGATTTATGAGCAAAATGGCCTTTGTTTGGAAATGGGTTTATTGGGGTTTGAAGAAGAAGATTGAGGGGACTTTGTTTTGGATTTGTTGAACTGAAATTAGTGAAAAATTTAGTCGTTAATTTTGAGAGTGTGTTTTAGAGTTTAGGGTCTGTTTGGATGAAGTGCTATGGCTTTTAATTTAATCCACTGTGGATGTGGAATGCGAATTTGCTGTCCGTCAAGTGTAAGTGAGTGGGTGGGTGTGTCTGGTAAATATTAGTTGTCAAGTAAAAGTGGGTGTTTATCAAACACTAGCTGTTGTTTTTAAAGTTTAAGTAGAAGCACAGTGGTTATGTATATAATTTGTGTTTGTGATAAGTTGCTTTGAGTAAAAGGGGCTTTTCGTGAAAGCTCCTGAACCCACTTGCAAATAGCGTCTATCAAGCATTTGTTTTTGAACCAAAAAGTGCTTTCTGGAGAAGCAATTCCAGTGCTTTGTTAATTCTAGAATGTACATTTGCCTATTTCAGGCCAGCTTTTAAAAACTGAAACCACATAATTTCTGAAATTTCCAAAGCACTTTTAACGGTGTTAAAAGTCTCTCAAACACTCCCTTTGTCATCTCTTGTGAGTACCCAGTCATATAAGCCGCCTGCAAACTGAGTACTTTGCCTGATACCACATTTTGTGATTCTCTGTTATCGTACCGCTGGTTTTAAAAGATGTGTTCTTTGAATTAGCATGTAAATAAGTGTCCCACAAACTTATGCAATTGTCATTTCCTCAGAGATGACATTTATGTCTTAATCATAGTGTGGTATTTTGTGCCCCTTTTGGTTAAACTGCTGTCTGCTCAATACTCTTAAAGATGATTTTGTGCTATTTTTTCTTAGTACTGATTTTGCCAGCATCAGTATCTAAACTCATTCATTCTTGAACATTTATTTGCAGTGATATAAGGCAGATGGACTACAGTTCTCAAGAGGAGTCAGATATTAGTGATTCCGAGATCAACGAATACGTAGAGAAACCATATGAAGAGCTGAGGGCTGGGAAGTATAAGGTGCGAGTTAATGGCACATTAAGATGCCCCTTTTGTTCTGGGAAGAAAAAACAAGATTACAAGCATAAGGACTTGCTTCAACATGCTTCAGGTGTGGGTAAAGGATCTGCTAACAGAAGTGCAAAACAAAAGGCAAATCACTTGGCTCTTGCAAAGTATTTAGAGGTTGATCTGGCTGGTGGTGTGGATAAACCTCAACGTCCTGTTTTACCACAGCCTGTCAATCAAACCCCAGGGCAAGAGGATCTCTATGTCTGGCCTTGGATGGGAATAATTGTCAACATTGTGATTGAGACCAAGGATAGATGCTCTTTTCTGGATAGCGAATACTGGTTAAAGAGGTTTGCTCGATTTAAACCTGTAGAGGTTCGTATTTTCTGGAATGAGGGAAATCCTACCGCACAGGCCATAGTGAAATTCAATAATGATTGGAACGGTTTCATGAAAGCTATGGAATTTGAACATGCATTTGCAACTGATCATCAAGGTAAAAGAGGTTGGATTGCAAGCAAAGAAAGTCCTGGCTTGAAAATTTATGGATGGTGTGCACGAGCTGATGATAACAGTTCTGAAGGGCCAATAGGAGAGTATCTTCGCCAGCAAGGGAAGTTAAGAACAGTTTCGGACATTGATCGGGAAGCAGCTCAGAGTAAAAATCATGTCGTCGCACACCTTGCAAGTGAGATTGACATGAAGAATGAAGATCTCAGTGAACTACAGTGTAAGTTCAATGAGACTACCATGTCTCTGAGCCGGATGCTTGAGGAGAAAGACAGACTGCACTATGCTTTTGTTGAAGGTACTGCTCCGCTATTTTAATATTGACCCCATGTTTTCGTGTTTGGCATGTGTAATTAAATAAATCATCTTTAGTATGCACTTTGGACAGTTCTGTGATTGTGGCATAATTAGGTTCAACTGTCCCACATAATGTTGGCTCTCCACCCCTGATGAAAATATCTCTGCTTTAGCCTTTCTATTTATTTCTAAGGGCTAGGTTTAGGTACTTGTTGCCACCCCCGATCGCATGGCGTTACACTATTTACAGATAAGAGAAGCTTAACCAGTGTTGCATTTAGGTTTTAACTAATATTGTGGCCTCATTGAGCCGGAGCAATCATGTAGTTACCAAATTATGCCTTCTGCACTGTCATATTGCTTAAATTTACTATACATAACATTGATTTGTTAAGTATATGTATCATTATCATTATTGTTAGAAACTAGGAAGATGCAGCGGAATGATTCCTAAGGGCTGGGTTTAGGTACTTGTTGCCATACCCAATCACATGGCATTTCACCATTTACAGATACGAGAAGCTTAATCAGGGCTGCATTTAAGTTTAAATAACATTGTGGCCTCAGTGAGCCTGAGCAATCATGTAGTTACCAAACTATGCCTTTTGCACTGACATATTGCTTAAACTTATTGTACATGACATTGATTTCATTGTTGTTAGAAACTAGGAACATGCAGCGGCTTGATTCCTAAGGGCTGGGTTTAGCTACTTGTTGCCATCCCCAATCACATGGCATTTCACCATTTACAGATAAGCTTAACCAGGGCTGCATTTAAGTTTTAAATAACATTGTGGCCTCATTGAGCCTGAGCGATCATGTAGTTACTAAATTATGCCTTTTGCACTGACATATTGCTTAAACTTATTATAGATGACATTGATTTGTGAAGTATATGTATCATTTTCATTGTTGTTAGAAACTAGGAAGATGCAGCGGCTTGCTCGTGATAATGTTCGAAGGATCTTAGAAGAACAAGAAAAGCTCAGTTATGAATTGGAGACCAAGAAGAAGAAACTTGATTTCTGGAGCAAACAATTGAACAAGCGCGAAGCTCTAACCGAGCGTGAGAGACAAAAACTTGATGTAGACAGACAACAGGTAACATTTTCAGGGCCATTTAAAATATCAATACCAAAGACAGTTGCATTATCTGTTTGTAATGATAATTATGCTTGATACTGACATTGGCTTTTCCCTTTGTTTTCTCTTAATCTAGAATGACCTGAGGAACAATTCACTTCAGTTGGCTTCCATGGAGCAGAAAAAGGCTGATGAGAACGTCTTAAGGCTAGTTGAAGAGCAAAAAGTGTGTCACTTAAGCTTGGACGAATTGATGCCAAATTTTATTCTATGCTTATTTGTAACTTTACAATTGTAGCTTGACTAATGATGTTTTACGAATTTTTCAGAGGGAAAAAGAGGAGGCCCTAAGTAAGATACTTCAATTAGAAAAACAGCTGGATGCTAAACAGAAGCTGGAAATGGAAATTGAGGACTTGAAAGGGAAACTAGAGGTAATGAAGCATCTTGGAGATGAAGATGATGCAGCAGTTCAAAAGAAGATGAAAGAGATGAATGATGAGTTGGAGTCAAAAATTGATGATTTGGATGAGATGGAATCTTTAAATAAAACACTCATCATGAAAGAGCGTCAGAGCAATGATGAGCTACAAGAAGCTCGCAGAGAATTAATCAAGGTATATGATCTTGTAAAGATTGTTGCATGTTTTTTCCAGTCTCAGAGAAAATGTAGTAATGAAAAACTTTATTTATTTATTTATTTAATTTCACCTGCTTTTTTTTCTGCAATAGGGCTTGTCAGATATGATTGGTGCTCGCAATAATATCGGAGTGAAGAGATTGGGTGAGATTGATCCAAAGCCGTTTCAGGATGCATGCAAGAATAAATTTCCACTTGAAGAAGCACAGGTGCAGGCCTCTACTCTATGCTCCTTGTGGCAAGAGAATCTAAAGACAACGGAATGGCACCCATTTAAGATAATACATGTTGGAGGTACTCCCCAGGTACGCTGTTTCTACATCACATTATATTGCTACACTTTTGTTTCTACATCACATTTACATTTTAATCAATGGCCTCAAATGTGCAGGAAATTATAGATGAAGAGGATGAGAAGATAAAAAGTCTCAAGGAGTTAGGGGATGAGATATACATGGCAGTTACAACAGCTCTGAAGGAATTAAATGAGTATAATCCAAGTGGGAGATATGTCATTCCTGACCTTTGGAACTTTAAAGAAGGAAGGAAAGCCACATTAAAGGAAGTCATTTCTTATATTGTGGGCAATATCAGAAGACTTAAACGCAAGAGAACATAAAGCTAAGGTATTTTGTTTTCTATTTGAAATTTTATTTTGTGCAGTGATCTTCTGGTGATATATTATTTGTGTCGATTGCAAAGCTCAGACATGTATATTATTATCATTCGGTTTACCTTTTCAAACATCTTCTGAAGCGAAAGCACCATTAGTATTGTTAACACAAAGGGCAGGAAAGAATGAATTATGGTAATTGAATGTTTTCTTTCCCTAGCCTAGGATGATGATCTTTTAAATGTCTTTCATTTGCGACCGAACACTTGCTCACTTGACCATATGCCGATAATTATCAACAATCAAACTTTCACAGTGGAGGTAATCTTGATTTGGTGAAATTTGTTATAGATCTACAGCTCGATAAAATTTGTGCATCATTTACTGGTCTCATTAATCCTGTCCATCAACCATAAAAATCATATGGGTTAATTTATCAGTAGATGAGTCAGCATATAACAAGTTAAATAGAGGTGTGCTTGCATGTGCATGTTAGCACACACACATGGAAATTGTTGATATTGAATGAGCTGATTCTTAATTTGAGTTTTATTTGCTAGGCGGCGACATGGTGTGGGATGAAATCGAAGATGAAGTTTGGAAGGCAAGAGTGATGCTGGAGCTGCTGCTGCAAATTAAGCCAGAAGTTAGGATTTCTCAGATGCATGGGTCCATTTATGCACTTGACAGAACTTGGTTCTATTATCAAATTAAGTGAAAAATTAGTAATTTGATGAATACTAACTCAGAACTCAGTTTAACAGTTAGTACTTATAAATATACTCTCCCAGTTTTAACTTCAATTCCAAGTTTGGGTGATTCTTTAGCTAATCCTCTGCATAGCTATTTTTGAAGGTGGTTATGACCTTTTTAACTATCATTTCTTGAGGTCAAAAATTATAATGCATGTGAAATATAGTTCTGAATAGGGCAGTGAAGTTTGTTTATTATTATCACGAGGCTGCCACATAATCTAACCACATCTTAGGGTTTTGTTCTAGTTCCGATTTTGTAGTCTGTTTTAATGCTTGCTATGGATAAAACTTGCTATAAAGATAAACAAAATAAGGCCATTAGTTTACTTGAAATGCTTGTTTGATTAAAAGTGTGATGTAATAAACTTCTGATTATGAATTTGGTCAGCAATTATAATGTTCCGTTAATAACTAATGATCTAGCCCCATTAATTGATTTACTTGTTTTATGATTTTAAAAACAAATAAAAAATAACAAATCAGAGCCTTATATTCAAGTACCTTGCTTTCAAGGTACAGTGATAATAGATGGAAAGAAGAAGAGATAATGCAGCATTTCAGGATAGAAGATGCAGAGATGATCCTGAAAATTCCACTTCCAAGAACCCCAACAGCAGATCAGATCCTATGGCATTATGATAAAATGGGAAACTACTCAGTGAAGAGTGGTTATCAAATAGCCTTAAAACTAAAATTCAAAGAACCCCCTTGCAGCTCTGGAAACTCCCAAACTTCATGGAATGTAATATGGAGGCTTGACTTACCAGAAAAAGTGAAGATTTTTACGTGGAGAGCATCCAAGAATTTACTGCCTACAGCTGCAAGTTTATGGAAGAGAAAAATTCTTCAAGATCCATGGTTTCAGAGATGTAGAAGACAAGAAGAATCTGTTAACTATGCCCTTGTCAGTTGCAAGGCATCAGGGAAGATATGGAGGCTTTCAAATGTCGGCCAGGCTGCTGATATCCTTGTTGCACTAGACTTGATGAGTGGTTTACAACAGCTAGCAGTGGAAAAAAGCAAAGCTGAAATGGAACTGATAATTGCGCTTTGTTGGGCAGCCTGGCATGCAAGGAATCTTCAACTTTTTGAAAACAAAAATGAAGATTCCCAATTATCAGTAGCTACAGCAGAAGACATTGTGGAGTCATATCAAAGAATCAAAATGCCTCTAATGCCGCAAAGGTCAAGACAGGCAGCAGCAAATGGTGAGAAATGGAGCCCCCCACCAGAAGGATGGATTAAAATCAATGTAGATGCAGCATTGAGAGCAGAACAGCAAACTGTTGGTC
This sequence comes from Clausena lansium, assembly GCA_030449835.1. Lineage (NCBI taxonomy): Eukaryota > Viridiplantae > Streptophyta > Magnoliopsida > Sapindales > Rutaceae > Clausena > Clausena lansium. Next base: position 1,758,799 of record JASUUF010000369.1, read on the forward strand.
TGAGGTTTGTGTTTAGAAACTCAAATGGGGAGGTTGTAGCAGCTGGAATTAAGAGATCAATCTTCAATGGTGAAGTCTCTTTTGCAGAGGCTAAAGCAGCTTTATGGGGTATTGAAGTTGCAGAGTCCATTGGCCAAAAGTCAGTGATAATAGAATCCGACTCCATGAAAGTAGTGAATTTATACCTTAATAGAAAAGGGAGTAGAAAAGAAATTTTTTGGGTAATTTTTGAGATTCAACAAATGATGAAAAGATTGTCAAACGTAAAGTTTGAGCATACGATCAGAGCTTGTAATTCTTTAGCTCATTCTAGAGCTAAATTAACTCTAGATAAATTAGAACCAGATGTATGGCTGGGACAATTTCCAGCTCAACTTATGTACTAATTCTCTGTGTTAAATGATTGAAAGACTTACTTTCTTATAAAAAAAAAAAAAAGAGCCTTTTATTCAACAATATATCAGCAAATATCTATACAGAGAGATTTAAGAAAAATTGTGAGAGAAAACAGAGTTGGGTATTCTGAGCAAGCATTAACCACTGAGAAAACTTCTCACCGCCTATAAAGCTCATATACAGCACCAGAGAGTTATGAAGAAACTTGAAATCAACCAACACTAATCAAGTTTGAAAACCATGATATAAACACATAAATATATATTATTCCACTCGCCTTTTGCCCAATATTTATTAGGTTTTAGTAAAAGGATGCAGCACAAGCAAAATCAAATATTGGCTTACCCCATTCACTTGTACAGGTGAGTTCACACGGAAACGGCTACAACTCAACTTACCCAGATGATTTAAAATTACAGAAACAAAGACTTAATGACTTTGTGTGAACATTGAAGCCAGTAAAACCATTGCCATACCATGCTTCCTTTAACAATTCAAAAAGATATAAGAAAGAACACTATGAGTCATGCATACTTTCAGACTTGAGCACGTACTAATGAGCTACAGGGCAAATGAGTTGAGATGGAGAAGGAGAGAGAGATAAAACTAAACTAAATAACTAGAGAAATCAACAGACACCAAGAATCAACTTATAAATAATAATAATTGTAGAATCAATGAGCAAGCAAAACAATGTGAACATCATTTAGAAATAAGGACAAGCATGATTCTTCAAACAAGAAAGCAGTTGTTTGTCAGTGCAGAAAGGCTAAACTAAAAAATTTTCCTTCTAAATAAAATATATGAAAATTTGTTCATGGACCTTTCAACCAAAACCCCTAATTTGTCCAATCTATTAAAGATAAAATTCTATTGAAAGCACAAATGACAAGGTAGAAGCTTCAGCCATCGAGATGTTCTACAGCTATATTCTATACAAAATGGTAACTGATAGAAAACATGAGAAAAATAAGTATAAAAAGAATTTATAAATTTAGGTTGCCAAAAGTATACAATGAAGTGTTGGCTTAAGGCACAGCACACTCACAGAAAATAAACAGCTCTCTAAATTTTTTTTTTTAATTCTTCTTTCAATGAGTATTTTGCCCATTCTCAACGCCTAAACCATATAAAACACCAGCATATTTTTCCAAAGAGTTGTTGAAGAAATTTTCTTTCAATTTTCTGAATGTACTAGCTGTAAGCAAACTATCCGAACCTGCTTGATGACAAATCCCAACTCTTTCAACTTCCAACAACTCAGCGAGCTTGTTCAATCCTCCATGAAGACTATTACAAAACTTCATCAAGTGCTTGATATCATACACAGTCGGAAAATAAATTTTGATCAAATTAAAGAACTCCACTTGTGTATCAGGCAGATTCTGGCAAGTCAAAAGCTTTAGCAAGTACCCAAAATCATACCCACTATGAAATGTCACCCAATGGATGCTATCATTCAAAACAATTCCAGATGACATCATTAACTCACCAAATCTCATTGCATCAATACCTATCTCATTATTTTTTGTAAAATTAATCCCACTTTGTTTCAAAAGCTCAATTGAATCATTGGCGAAGATATCTTCATTAACATCAAACTCACGAAAATTAAATTGCCACACACAATATTTATCCGTCTCACAAGTGGGCAAGTTCCCATGCTCATCCGAAAATGTCAGACCCAACTGGATGAGCTTTAACATATCAACATTGCTTTTCAAAGTTTGGTAGTGATATTCATAACTGCTCTTGAAAGAGCCCACAGGTCGTAATGCAATTCCCGGGAATTCAGTGTCCATTGCAACATAAGGGTAATCATCAACAATTTTGCGAATCAAATCAAATTCTAGTAAAAGATTGTCACTCCATACCTCGCGAATTTGGATAGAATCGCCCTTTGGCAACAGCGTCATTCCTTAGAGAAAACACACAAGATACCAATAAATCTAACAAGAAACTCCTCTCTCAAGCCAAGAAATCCCAATGCATTCAAATTTCAAAAAAAAAAAAAAATCGATCTGCACAAAATCAGAGAAAAAATTCAAAATTTAGTTAAAACGTGATCATTCCTTCATAAACCACACCCTGTAATACAACATTAACAATACAAACCCTAGAAAATCACAAAGCAATATCATATTCAATTCAAATAAACCCCATCAAGATTTGGCCATAAAATACCCAAAATATGAATCAAACCCTTGAAAACTTCACATTAAAAACACTAATTTGACAGAAAACGGCACAATTTCATAGAAAGGTTACAAATTTTACATGAATAAAAATGCAATAAATTTACAATACCATGGAATCTCACCTTAAAATTGGGAAAATTGAAGAATCGAATGAAAGATCTCGAGAGGGAAAATGCAAATTCTAGAGAGAGAAACGAACATTCTAGAGCGAGGAAAATATTGAGGCTATTTCTCTAGGGTTTCACAGGAAGAAAAATGATAGATTTTAGGGCCGTATTTTGTTTGTTTTTTTTCAAATTTTTGTATTTTTGTTTTTGTGCTCACCTCTCAAGAAGAGGATGAGAGAGAGAAACGAAAAATTGAAGTTTTTTTTTTTTTTTAATAAAAAGGAAGATGACAATATAATTTGGAGATGTGAATTTTTTTTTTTTTTTTTTTAAGATTTTTTATTTTCTTGTAAAAATAAAATTTAATTAAAAGTAACATTCACTGCTGAATTTGTCCACAATTTTTAAAATTACACTTTTTTTATTGGTAGATCATAGACAAGGACATTATAGTAATTTCAAATGCACATAAATAAAAGATTTAAAATTGTATAAAAAAAATATTCTCTTTTGAATTAGCTTATATTTGTTAGAAAGTCGTTCTCAAATTATAATTTTCTTTTAAAATATATATTTTAGAAGTTTGTAATGTTTATCCTATTTTACTCTGTTACAATTATCAAGTTAATACAAAATAAGCATGATTGATGATAAAAAAGAATAATTATGTTACTCTAACCGATAGGTATGTGAAAATGAAAATCTCTCACAGAATACAGTGTGGTGAAACCTTTGTGTTTGTGTGTGAATATTCAGCATCAATTAGAAGACATGTTGACATATTTAGTGGCAACTATTAAGACAAAGCAAATCTAATATAAAGACAAATAACTAATTATTTACAGGTAACATTTAGAAATTCACGAAATTTTTATTTTTATCAAATGATGTGTTTCACTTACACTTGAGAAGAGATGTGTTTTACTTACACATGAGAAGAACTTGGAAAAACAATATATATTTATATACAAATCAAGTTTAATAAGTCACTTTGACACAATGCGTTATTTAATTATTTAATTTATTTTCATGTACTTCGGTGCTCAAATAAATTCAGAGATTTATTCCTGAACCAGTGTTTGGCCATGGCCACTTATCCTGCAAAAATAGAACAATTTGCAAAAGCAATTACTGGACCAAAACCATGCAACAAAATTGACATGGAAGGAATTTAACAGAGAAAGAGTTATGGGCATTGAAAGTTACCTGAGATGAGTTGCTGCATTGTTCTAGCTCTACACGAACTTACAGTAAGGATTAAGGACATCCTTAGCGTTGGCTTGATCCCACTCCAATGATTCCCACAACTCTTCCTGCGTCTCAATAACTTGGAGTGCAAGGGGTGGAGATGGTTGCCCGTTATCAAGCAGAGGAAGCGAAAGAGAGAGGCTCTTCAATTTGGGGCAGCCGCTTACATAAATTTCTTGGAGAGAATTACAAACCAATACCCCATTACCAACGCCTTTAAATTTTGTCAGTTCAGAAGATGCAGCTTCTTCAACCTAGGAAGTGTAACATTAATGACGGTATTTATTCCTTCTTTCTGAATTTCTTCATCATCGACCGCTACTATCTCCTTGATTCTAACGCACTTGCTGACTCGGAGATATTCCATGTTTTGGAGGGCAGGCAATAACTGAAGTGAGAACAACTTCTTTAAATTAGCAAAAAAGTGAAACTCAATAACTTTAAGATCATGTGAAAACTTGCCAATCCTAACTAGTCCTTGTTCCCTCCGCAAAAAATCATTTAAGCTTGTAACGTCGTAGACTTGGCCCATTGATAGTCTTTGAACATCTTCTGGGAGTCGGAGCACAATGGGTTCTTCTCTTTCACGAATTTTGCAATCGAATAAGAATACTGTAAGACACGATTGTGTCCTAAAGTGGCCCATCTAATAAAGTTTATAATTATCTCATGATAATTACATTTAAACTTCTTCTTATTCTTATTTATTATTTAACGTGTGAGCAGTTTAAAGAGAAGTTAAATTAACTTCTAGTTAACTTCCACCAGCACTCTTATTTTCTTTCTACATGTTACGGTGGTTATCTAAAATTGAGGGATATGACCCATCTCTTTCCTTTGTGTTTATATTCTTCTTGATGGAAGAAGAAGACAACGAATTTTTCCATAACTAATTTAAAAAAATTAAAACTAAAGGTTCCTGGTCTAACAACTTGAGCTGTATATTCCATCTATTTACGGGTATAACGATGTTGGATAGACTAGAAAATTTAGTGTAATTATAAAATACAATTCAAGATTCAGGAGAATCGATAGCAATGGCTAGAGGTAAGTTCCTATGCTTCCGCTAAATTTTATGAATTCAAATTGTGCTATCATTTAGTATCAGAGCAGAGCATGTACCTTTAAGTCTGGTTTTCGATTTTCTTTGAATGTGCTGGAATTGTGTTGAAATATTAATGGCATGCCTAATATTCGACAATAATATTATATTTTGAATTCGTCTGTATCTGTGATAGTTGTATATGTATGTGACTATATATATGAGTGATTATTGTTTGTTTTTATTATTATAATCACCAAATGCAATCCCTGTTGCATGAAAGCTATCCAAGATATATGAGTAACTCACATGCATGAATTTTATGAGTGATTTTAGGCCTTTACAATATTAAATTTTCATGCTACAGTGATCTGAATAAAGGAGTAGTTAGAATTAATGAATTCTAATTCACGCACAATTTTAAAAAGAAGTTATATATTCAATTAGAATGCATTAATTCTGTTCAGTGACAAATTTTATACGGAATTTGGATTCTGGAATACTTTGATTCCGTTACGTTGCATTATTTATGCATTATTGGTAATTAAATTTTGATGTCAATCTTGGAATTTATTACATTTGAGTAATTTAGGGATAGCCGCAGCACCTTCAAATTATAAAATGGAATTATTAGGACACTTTATATTTAATGACATCAAATTAAGATTGTACTTAAACATTAGAATATCATAATATGACCCCACAGGGAAATTATAATACTTTTGTTTAAGTAGAATGGGATAGCAGTTATTTATTATTTTACTAAAAAAAAACAGTTGCCTACAGGCCTGATAAATTTTGGTAAAATAATTAATAAGTTGTTAGTCCCATTATACAGCAATAATCTATTGCGTGTTATAACTTTTGCCCACAGGATAGTTATAATGACGCGTTGATTTATTTTGGAATTATTTACATGAGTAAATTTTCTATATTTTATGATTCAATTACAACCTGTAAGCTTGTTATTTATTTGTTTTGTAGCTATTCAATCTTTATCTGTTCCAAGTTATGATACATCTCGCATCCCTTTTCTAAGTGGTGACAATTTTAAGGAATGGAAGGAGAAAATTCTCCTTACATTAGGGTGTATGGACCTTGACTTAGCACTTCGAGTGGATGAACCACCGGTGCCTACGAATTCGACCCAACAAGAGAAAGCATCATATGATCGTTGGGAGCGGTCCAACCGCTTAAGCCCGATGCTTATCAAGGCTCATGTTGGGAAAAGCATTCGTGGGTCCATTCTTGATTGTGCTAATGTAAAAAATTATCTCAATGCCATTGAGCAACAAGCAACAATTTGAGACATCCGACAAGGCATTAGCAAGCACTTTAATAGCAAATTGTCATCCATGAAGTTTAAAGGCACCAAAGGCGTGCGTGAGCACATTATGGAAATGAGGGATATAGTTTGCTCAACTCAAGTCTTTGGAAATTGACATTTTTGAGTTTTTTTTGGTTCACTTTATCCTCAATTCACTCCCATCCGAATATGGACCTTTCAAAATCTCCTATAACACACATAAGGAAAAATGGTCCATCAATCAACTTTTGACTTTGTGTGTGCAAAGAGGAGGGGAGATCGAATCAGAAAGGATGGAAAGTGTCCATACATTGACTCATGGAAAGAAAAACAATAAGAAGGGGAAAGGAAAAGGAAAGGCATCTCTTAATCAAGTCAATAAGGATGTGTTAAGTGTTTTTTCCGCAAAAGAAAGGACACATGAAGAAGGCTTGCCCCAAATACAAGACTTGTCTTGAAAAGAAAGGTAATACTATATCTCTAGTGTGTTACGAATCTAATATAGTTCAAGTTTCTCAAAACACTTGGTGGATTGACTACGGTTCTACAATCTATGTTGCCAATACCATGTAGGGCTTCTCAAACCAAAGGAAACCGATGAACAGTGAATGTGCAATCTTTTTAGGGAACAAAATGCCTTCACATGTGGAAGTTGTGGGGACCTATAGACTTGTTCTTGGTTCTGGCTTTGTCTTAGACCTTGATAAAACCTTTTATATTCCATCATTTTTTAGAAACCTTATTTCTGTTTCAAGACTTTTACCTCTTGGTTTTAGTTTTAATTTCACTGGGACATCTTTTCATTTGTTTAAAGATTTTGTTGTTGTTGGTGATGGGATTTTAGATGATGGTTTGTTAAAACTTCATTTAAATCTTACTTTTGATTATAACCTTATGACTTTGCATGGTAACATTGGTATAAAGAGAGGTGTTTTAAATGAGAAATCCTCTATGTTATAGCATAGGAGATTAGGTCACATCTCCATTGATCGAATTAAAAGATTAGTAAAGGATGGCGTCCTTGAGACTCTTAACTTTACTCGATTTTGGTACTTGTGTGGACTGCATTAAAGGAAAGCATACCACTAAGACCAAGAAAAGTGCTAGGAGGAGTTCGACATATTAGAAATTGTACACACCGATATTTGTGGCCCATTTTAAGTTTGCTTAAATGGTCGAAATACTTCATCCCTTTCATTGACGATTATTCACGATATATGTATCTCTATCTTCTTTATGATAAAGGTGAAGCACTAGATGCTTTTAAAGTTTATAAAGTAGAAGTAGAGAAATAATTAGCAAAAAAAATTAAAATCGTCAGATCAGATAGAGGTGGAGAATATTATGGTCGGTACACGGGATTCGGACAAAGACCAGGTCCATTTGTTAGGTTTCTTGAGGAAGAAGGCATTGTTGCTCAATACACAATGCCAGGCTCGCCATATCAAAATGGTGTGGCAGAAAGACGAAACCGAACGTTAATGGACATGGTCCGGAGTATGCTAAATAACTCTAGTCTCCCATTATCCTTGTGGAGTGAAGCTCTAAAAGCCGTCGTATCTCGTGTTAAATAGAGTTCCAACAAAGGTCGTTCTTAAAACACCTTTTGAATTATGGAAAGGTTGGAAAACTAGTTTAAGACATGTGCATGATGGGGTTGTCTGCTTGAAGTTAGAGTATATAATCCACAAGAGAAATAAAGTTAGACCCACGGACGAGTTAGTGATTTTTTCATTGGCTATGCAGAAAGGTCTATGGGATATAGATTCTACCGTCCATCTCATAATCCTAAATTTATAGAAGCAAGAAATGCATGTTTTCTAGAGGATGATACAAATAGTAGGAGTAGTCAACCTCGAAACTTAGTTTTTGAGCAAGATCCAAGTTTAGATCCTACTCCCCGAACCTTTAGGAAAATTAGTTGTGATTCAAGATAATCATCGAGATTTACAAGATTATCAATAACCAAATCCTAAAGAGCCGCATCATGTAGAAAATAATCTTGAAGATCCAGTTATTCAAGATCCTCCTCAAGATGATATTGATGTAACATTGAAGAGATCTACAAGGATGAGGAAATCTGCAATTCTTCCGATTATCTTGTGTACCTACAAGAATCGACATTGACATTGGTGTTGAGATGACCCTACTACATTTTTATAGGCCATGAGTTGTAGTAAATCCATGTTATAGCATAATGCCATGAAGGATGAGATGGATTCAATGGCTAATAACCAAGTTTGGGATCTCGTAGGATTGCCTAAAGGAGAAAAAGTCATTGGCTGTAAGTGGATTTTTAAAACCGAAGAAATTCTTTAGGCAATATCAAGAGATATAAAGTTAGACTTGTAGCCAAAGGATTCACTCAACAAGAAGGAATTGATTATCATGAAACTTTCTCTCTAGTCTCGAAGAAGGATTCTTTTCAAATAATCATGGCATTATTGGCCCATTTTGATATGGAATTACATCAAATGGACGTGAAAACCGCTTTCCTCAATGAAAATCTATAGGAAGAGGTTTACATGAAACAATCGGAAGGGTTCATCTCAAGTGAAAATAATCACTTAGTTTGTAAGCTTAAGAAATCTATATATGAATTAAAGCAAGCTTCCGTTGGTGGTATTTAAAATTCCATGATGTAATTTCTTCATTTGGTTTTATGGAGAACGTTATGGACCAATGTATATACCAAAAGGTTAGTGGGAGCAAAATCACTTTCTTAATCCTATATGTAGATGATATTTTGCTTGCTTCAAGTGATTTGGGCTTGCTTCATGAGGTTAAACAATTTCTCTCACAACAATTTGATATGAAAGATATGGGTGAGGCTTCTTATCTCATTGGCATAAAAATTCAAAGAGTTAGATCCCGAGGAATATTAGGATTATCTCAAGAAGCCTATATCAATAAAGTTCTTGAGAGATTTCGTATGAGGGATTATTCACCTAGTGTAGCACCTATTGTCAAAGGTGACAAATTCGGTTTGAAACAATGCCCGGATAATAAACTTTACAGGGACCGGATGACCAATATTCCTTACGCTTCCACGGTTGGGAGCTTAATGTATGCTTAGGTTTGCATAAGACCGACATTGCATTTGCAGTAGCAATGTTGGGAAGATATCAATCTAATCCAGGTTTGGAACACTGGAGAGAGCCGCAAAGAAAGTGTTACGGTATCTTCAAGGAACCAAGGACTATATGCTTACTTATAGAAGATCCGATCAGTTGGAGGTGATTAGATTTTCAGACTCGATTTTTCTTTGGCTGTTTTGACACTAAAAGATCAACTTCAGGATATATCTTTTTATTAGCTAGTAGGGCTATTTCCTAGAGAAGTGCCAAACAATCACTAATTGCTACCTCAACTATGGAAGCGAGTTTGTATCTTGTTTTGAAGCATCGACACGAGGCTATTTAGCTTAGGAGTTTTATTCTTTGGATTGGGAATTGTTGATTCTATTTCTAGACCACTAAGGATCTATTGTGACAATTCTCTGCAGTAAAGATTTGTAGCTAAGAATAACAAAGTGGAAGTGGAAGGAAGCATATCGACATTAAATACTTAGCTCTTAGAGAACATGTTAAATCACAAAAGGTGGTTATTGAACACATCAATACCAAATTGATGATTGCGGATCCTTTGACGAAAGGATTACCACCAAAATTGTATAAGGAACATGTAGGGCACATGTGACTTAGTTCTATTATGTAATTTTATGTAATTGAGATACCATGTTTTATGTACCAATTTATTCAATTGACTCCAAAAATTTGAAATTATTAAATTGTCATCTCATATAGTTTGTATACATACGGTTTAGAGAATGACAATATGAATAGATATTTAAAGAAGGACCCGAATGAGCATTTGGAAGCTTATTCATATGGTATATGCCACATAAAATACTCACTCTAAGATAAGATTGCCTTGTAATACATGGAAGGCAATATTTGTTTTAAAATAAGACTTGCCGCCATGATTCATGGTTTTCGATTTTAGTTTGAGTATAAAGTTAAAACATTTAGAGAGAATTAAAGATTATGAGTTTATGATTAGATGGACCAAGTGGGAAAATGTAAGACACGATTGTGTCCTAAAGTGGCCCATCTAATAAAGTTTATAATTATCATTAGATAATTATATTTAAACTTCTTCTTATCCTTATTTATTATTTAACGTGTGAGTAGTTTAAAGAGAAGTTAAATTAACTTCTAGTTAACTTCCACCACCACTCCTATTCTCTCTCTACGTATTACGGTGGTTATCTAAAATTGAGGGATATGGCCCATCTCTTTTCCTTGTGTTTATATTCTTCTTCATGGGAGAAGAAGACAACGAATTTTTCCATAACTAATTTAGAAAAATTAAAACTAAAGGTCCCTGATCTAACAACTCGAGAACTGTGTATTCCATCTATTTACGGGTATAACGGTGTTTGATAGAGTGGAAAATTATAGTGCAATTATAAAACACAATTCAAAAGTATTCAGGAGAATCTGAAAGCTATAGCTAGAGGTAAGTTCCCATGCGTCCGCTAAAATTTATGAATTCAAATTGTGCTTTCATACTGATTTATTTACTTCGCAATCAATAATCGAAAAATGCACATTGAAAACTATCGACACAAGAAGATGATAATTTTTCGATCCTCGACCATCTGAGGATTAATTAACATACATGTTGAAATCATTTAGATTAGAAAAATAGCCTGCAAAAGTGTCCAATCTATTACTCAATCTACCCGCCTCTTCCACTGTTTCTCGTAAAGCTTCCCTCCCAAAACCCAATGTCAATTTGTGGAGATTGCGTAGTCTAGGTAATATACCAGCTGGAAACTTCTTCAGCCGCAATGAGTAAAGATAAAGATGACTAAGGTTTTCCAACATTTCCATACCTTCTGGGACTTCGTTTATTTCTGTGTCTTCAAGGTCCAAGTAATGCAGAGCCAACAACTTTGCCAAAGAAGGAACTCGCTTTAATCTGTGACACCCTCGTAGCAACAAAGATCTGAGATTTGTCAAGTCAGAGACAAAATTTGGCAAGACTTCAATGTTGGTGTAGGAAAGATGGAGAATCTTCAACCCATGCATGTGTACAAAGAAACATTCAGGAATCCTCGGTAACTTATTATTTTATTGCAGCAACAAAGTTGAAAAAATTTTACAGTGAGGGGATGCATTTGAAGGGATTTCCTCGATGTCATTCCCCGTCAGGGAAACTCTCTCGAGATTCTCTTTCCATTCTTGTTCACCTGGAAATTCTAGTAAACGTCCACCAGCTTTCGCCATGAATAAAGGACTCTCGCTTGTAATGCGTAACGCCATGTCTCTTATAAGATCATGCATCTTCACACAACGTCCATATTCGGCGCTCTCCAATAAGCAGCAATTTACAAGCCTGTTCAATAGAGTATGGCCTCTATCATATTTTGCTTGGACATCCTCCACTTCCTCGATAAACCCTTCTGCAATCCAGTAATCTATCAGCTCATCCTTCGAGATGGCAAAGTCTTCGGGAAACAGTGCACAATACAAGAAGCATTGTTGCACCTTTTTATCCTTTAAGCGACGGTAACTGAATTCTAATCGCCCGAGTACATCAGCATTTACACCATCTAAACTTCTCACAAGTCCACGCAATTCATTGAGTGCGTTTTTCCATTCATCAATTTCTTCTACGCCGCTCATGGAAGCAGCCACAGTGACAATTGCGAGCGGTAAACAGCCACATTCCTCAACAACAGAGTTTATAATTTCTTTATTCAAAGTTGGAACTTGCAAAATGCTACCTCCAACTTTTTCTAAGAACAAATTCAATGCCTCCTCTTTAGAAAGCAGTTCAACTCCGACTTGTTTGCACTTCATGGAACGACAGACATCCAATTTACGTGTAGTTATCACCAATTTGCATCCGTTCTCTTCACTAGGCTCAGGGATCCCAACTTCTTCAAGAGAAAATGCTTCCCACATATCGTCTAGCATCAATACAAACCTTTTGTTGGCTTCCAACATTTCAAATAACTTTCCTTTTCTTCTCTCTTTATCCTCAGTTGTCGGAAGAATTTGATTCAACGCACTTGCAATTTCATTTTGCAATTTAGTAAGATCAAGTGGTTGAGACAGTTATCCAAATCACAACATTGAACTTATTGGTTTCTTTTTGGAGTCTGTTGTTAATTTGTCTCATAATAGTGGTTTTACCAATACTGCCCATACCCCAAACTCCATCTTTGACACCTTATCACCCATCAAATCCTCCCAAATTTCGTTCATAATTTTCTCTGTCTTTTCGCCTGCTAATTTTGTCGTGGGCAACCTCACTGCTCTGGGTGGAGTTGCGACGGTCACCAAACTAGTGAAAAACCAGCCATTTTGATGATACTTTTCCACTTCTTGAATCTTCTCCTCAACATCTTTTCCCAAACGTGCGCGTCCGAAATATTTTCCTTTCTTCACTTCTTGCTCAATACTCTCTGTTTCCCTGTTGATCCTTTCTACGTTTTTCAACCAATCAGTGACTTCATTACTAGGTTGTTTGTTCCCTTGATCGCGCTCCGCCTTCAATGTTGCTTCTATATCTTTCTTCTTGCTATTTAACTCATCTAAAACTCTTTCAAGATTTTTCATATTTTCATCGAGCTTTCTGTGATACTGAACATATTTGCGAACAGGAGGACAAACGCACTCGAAAATTTCAATGATTGCTCCAATAAGTTCCACTGGCAGGTCCTAAAAACGCATTAGTGCGGCATTAGTACTATGCATATATGGTTTCTTCCAATGCAATTTATATATGTCAAAATTATTGCATTCAAATTTTGACATAAAATGTTAAACCTACGGCTACTGGTAAGAAGATAATAATATAATTTCTTTGGACTAATTCATAAAGTTCTAAATTTTACTTATGAGGCAACATATTGGCTTTAGATTAGTTTTAAATTTTTCTTCAACTGCCAAACTACTTTTTTTAGCAGCAAATAATACCTCACTTCTTTTTTTATATTCCTTTTCTTTTGTATATAATCGTAGTTTTTCTTCCATATGTTTACGTACGGAACCTATTTCTATGTTTTTGTTTTTAATTATGAACTACAACCGTTAAACTCACCTTTTATAATTTTAAAGTGATCAACTTTTCTAGCCTAGGCAAATAATTTGTTGGATTAAAGATAAAAATTTCAGTGCCATTAATTATGAATTACATTATGGTTATATTTGGAATTAAAATTTCTATTAAAACAAGAGGGTTCAAAATACTTTTTAGGGTGCAAATAACCCATCGTGTGGTTTAGAAGAATAAAATTATTTGTACTTTTAGTAATTTTGTACTTATTAGGGATTGATGAGATAAAATGTGGGAGTCAAATATCATCACTCAAATTTTATTTTAGGGTGGGGATATTTGCATCCCAATGATTGTGTAAACCCACCCCACTTAAAAATTTTTTTACCATAAATTCCCAATATTTTTAATAAATACAAATAAACAAAAATATTTGTATAATTAACCAATTAAATCATTCTTATTTTTTTTACTTAGATTTTTTTACTGTTAAGGTTGCTTTAATATAAGTTCTATTTAATTATTTTATCTTTATAACATACAATTACCCAATGCCAAAGAAATATGTGTTATTGTATATAATACCCTAGGTACTTAATTTTGTGACTTATAATCTAACTTTTTAGATGAAGTATAATAATTTTCAATATTTTGAATGTAAATGACATAAATTTGATAGCCTAATAATTTACAAGAGTATTGTCTCATGAAGATATTAAATTAGTTTAATTAAAGGTTGATAAAATAAAAAAATGTTGAAGTTAAAATAAATTTTTGGTATTTTTAACTTTTAAGGGTAATATAGTCAATTTAAATTTAGGCTAAAGCAATCTTAATAGTTAAATATAATAAAAAAAACTAAGTCACAAAAAAATAAATTAAAATATCACAAAAAAAATTAAGATATCACAAAAAGAAATTAAGATAGATTTAATTGATTAATTCTTCATAATTCTTCTTTATTTGAAATTTTTAAAAATAATGTGAAATTTTTATAGTTATTTTTTAAAAATGGGGTGAATTTACAGAATTTATGGGGTGGAAATATCACTACCCTTATTTTATTCTTTGTATTATAAAATAAATGAATAGATAGAATAGATTAACGTACCTTATTACGTAACCCAAATAGAGATAAAATTTTATACTAATAGAGACACTTAAAACAAGTACCTCACAATGAGCTTATAACAATTATATTATAAACTCTTTGTTTTCATTAATTTTTTAACTTACATACATTAACATATAATACACATATTTATAGGCTAATCAAAGGGAGAGGGGTTGTTAATTTTTCAATGTGAGATTCCCCACCAAAATGAGAATTCAAACATTTACAACACTCCCCCTTTTGGATTCACCATTTTGTTGCATACATGTATTGGATGTGCTTAATACTGCCTCGTTAAAACCTTGCCAGTAAAACCCAGGGGGACAAAACCTGGTCGAAGGAAAAAGAGTACAGTGTACATTTGTCAAATATAGCTGTAAAAAACTTTTATCTTCAAAATATGCTCCCCCTGATGAAGTATTTCATCAAATGGCTTGTGTCAATTTGCTAAGTCGACGCATGCCAATATTATGGACTAATTTCTCAAACGTTGATGTGGGCAAAGCTTTAGTGAAAAGATCAGCAAAATTATCAGTGGAGCGAATCTGCTTGACATCAATTTTCTTGTCTTGCTGTAGCTCATGAGTGTAGAAAAACTTTGGTGAGATGTGCTTAGTTCTATTTCCCTTGATGTATCCTCCTCTAATTTGAGCAATACAAGCAGCATTATCTTCATAGATAATTGTCGGAATATCTATTGCGGAGGTCAAATTGCACGTGCTCTGAATATGATGAATAATAGACCTCAACCAAACGCACTCTCTGCTTGCCTCATGCAGTGCAAGGATCTCCGAATGATTAGAAGAGGTGGCAACAAAACTTTGCTTTGTAGATCGCCATGAAATTGCTGTACCATTATAAATAAAAACATAACCTGTTTGTGAACGAGCCTTGTGGGGATCAGACAGATAGCCAGTGTCAGCGTATCCAACAAAACTGAGATTATGTGTTGGTTCATTTGAATAGAATAATCCCAATTCAGTTGTTCCACGGAGATATCGAAAGATATGCTTGATGCCATTCCCGTGTCGTCTTGTTGGTGCTGAGTTACACCTCGCTAACAGGTTCACCGCGAATGCAATGTCTGGTCTAGTGTATTGAGCTAAATACAATAATGCACCTATTGCATTCAGATATGGTACTTCTGGACCAAGTGTTTCTTCATCATCATCTTTGGGCCTAAATGGATCCTTTTTAGGATCAAGAGATCGTGCAATCATGGGGGTACTTAAAGGATATGCCTTATTCATATTGAATCTTTTCAAGATTTTCTTAACATATGCAAACTAGTGGATAAGTATCCCATTTACCTTATGCTCGATCTGCAGGCCGAGGTAATATTTAGTTTTTCCTAAGTCGTTCATTTCAAATTCTTTCTTCAAATATTCACCAGTCTTGAGGAGCTCTTCAGGAGTTCCTATCAAATTCATATCATCAACATAAACTGATATAATTGTAAATCCGGATTCAGATTTTCTAATGAATACGCATGGACAAATAGGATCATTTTTGTATCATTCTTTAATCAAATATCCACTCAAACGATTGTACCACATGCGTCCTGATTGTTTCAACTCATATAATGATCGTTGTAACTTGATCGAACATAAGTTACGATCTTTTACTTTTGATGCTTCAGGCATTTTGAATCCCTCAGGGATTCTCATAAAAATATCAGTGTTAAGTGACTCATATAAGTATGCAGTCACTACATCCATTAGGCGTATGTCTAGTCTTTCAGAGACTGCTAAACTGATCAAGAATCGAAACGTAATGGCATCCATTACTGGAGAATATGTATCCTCATAATCAATACCAGGTCTCTCGTGAAAAACCTTGTGCGACTAGTCGTGCTTTGTATCTAGTGATTTCATTATGCTTATTACGTTTTCGTACAAATACCCATTTATATCCAACGGGTTTGACATCTTCGGTGATCGGACTACGGTGTCCAAATACTTGGCGTTTGTCCAAAGTATTCAATTCTGCTTGAATTGCTTCTTTCCATTGGTGCATATCATGTCTTTGTCTACACTCATCGACAGTTTGAGGCTCAAACTCATTTGCAATTTCAGTAGCTACTGTAATAGAAAATACATTGTCGATGATGATTTTATTACGGTCTCACATTTCATTCGTATAAGTAAAATTTGTAGACTTTTCTTTATTTCTAAAATCTTGTGCCTCTTTAGGGGCTACTGTCTTTATAGGGACTTCGATCGCTTCAGGGACATGTGTCTCTTCAGGGATTATCTGTTCTTCTGGAACTGGTGATTCAATTAATGTGGGAACATCCAATGCTCGAGCTTCATTTTCAACAGGATCCTGATTTTTCGTTTTCCTCTTCCGGAGAATAGTATCTTTAGAACCAAATGGTCTACCACGCTTCTGGCGTGCAATACATGACTCATTCATTTTGCTTTTACACTTGACTATTCAGCAAGAACAATCATCCGAGCTAGTGTATTAGCAGCAGGTATATATGACTTGGTTACTTTTAACGCATCTACAAATGCATCTAGTAATTGATTTGCAATCTGTTGCAAATATACTATCCTTCGCACTTCATTCTCACTTTGATTAGTACAGGGATCTAAGTGAGACATAGTGGGGACTTTCCAAATTAACTCATGTTTTACTTCAGGAAGCTTTTCTCCCCCTAATGATGGGAAAACTGTCTCATCAAAATGACAATCTATAAAACGTGCGGTGAAAAGATCACCCGTCGGGGTTCTAAATACCGATAATAGAAGGTGAGTTAAAACCAACATGTATTCCCAAACATCGTTGAGATCCCATCTTTGTGCGTTGAGGAGGTAGTATGGGCACAAACACAAAGACAACCAAAGGTGCGTAGATAGGAAATATCAGCCGATGACCAAGTACAAGTTAGGATGGAGAATATTGATGATAAGCGGTGGGCCCGAGACGAATCAATGTTTGCAAAGCATGCAAAACAAGATGGCCCCACATAGATAATGGTAACTTTGTGCGCATGAGCAAAGTCCTTGCAATTATTTGTAATCGCTTAATCAATGATTCTCGCCAACCCATTTTGTGTATGTACATAAGGAACCGGATATTCAACATCGATTCCCACCGATGTACGATAATCATCAAAAGTTTTAGATGTAAATTCACCAAGCATTGTCTACATGTATGGTTTTGATTGGATGCTCTGGAAATTGTGCTCTTAATCTTATAATTTGGGCCAATAATCTCGCAAAAGCAACATTGCGTGTAGATAGTAAACATACATGCGACCATCGTACAGATGCATCAATCAAAACCATAAAGTAGCGAAATGGTCCACTAGGTGGATGAATTGGTCCACAAATATCTCCTTGAATCCTTTGTAAAAAGGATGGAGATTCAATATCAACCTTTGATAGGGATGGCCTAATCACAAATTTTCCCTGTGAGCAAGCAGTGCAAACGATTTCGTTTGATGAAAGAATCTTCTGGTTCTTTAATGGATGTCCATGAGAATTCTCAATTATTCTACGCATCATCGTAGATCCTGGATGTCCAAGACGATCATGCCATAGCATAAATAATTTTGGATCTATGAACTTCTGGTTCATTACTGCATGGCTTTCTATGGCATTTATGATTGTGTAATACAATCCAGATGAGAAAGCTGGGAGTTTCTCTAAAATGTATTTCTTTCCTGAGACATTTTTAGTAATGCACAGATACTCTATATTATTCTCATTTAATGTCTCAATATGATATCCATTTCGGCGAATATCACTAAAACTCAGCAGATTTCTTCTGGATCTTGCTGAAAATAAAGCTTTCTCAATTATCAATTTTGTTCCACTTGCTAACATGAGGATTGTAGCTCTTAAGCCTTCTATTAGGTCTGCAGAACCAGATATAGTGTTTAGCTTTCCTTCAAATTCTTTTATCTCCAAGAAATACTTGGTCTTGAAGAATAGTGTGTGTGGTTGCACTATCACCAAACATACATCCCTAGTTTTCGCTCCCAAAACAGATAATTTATTTCTAAAATCCATAACCTTATAAAAGTTTAAATACATGTATATTATACGATGGAAAAAAACACAAAAGGTAACACTAGTTTAAGATAATATAAGTCTAGTCACAAGATTATAAAATCTATTACAACATAATACAAGCATGATTATGATAACTTAATCCATATTCTCACTCCTATTTTCAGTCAAGAAGTCACTAGCATCGAGGTGAGTACTCAGATCAACAGATCGAGAATCATTAACAAAATTGGTTTCAATCTTCCCTTTGCCCTTCCCTGGATGCTTGGTAGAGATCTACCGAGATGTTTGTCCGCACGATGTACGCGACCAATGTCCTTTTCCTCCACATCGATCACATATATTGTCATTGTCTCTCTTAGGAGATTCACGTCTGACGTCTTTCTTTTCTGGACTTTTATCGTCTTGTCTTTTATAGACATTCCACTTCTGGTGGCGTCTATTGTTGTTGTTTCGATGTCCAGAGTGTCTATGACCATCATGAGGATAATAACCACGACCACGTCTTCCTCTTCTATTGCGTCTATAACTATTATGAGCACTTGCATTTGCTTCAGAAATTCTTGGGAACCAGGTTGGTCGCATCTCATGATTTTTCAAAAGTAGCTCATTATTTTGTTCACCACCAAGAGACCGGATATTAATTTCGAATATTTTGTGTATCGACGCTCTCGATATCGTTGTCTGCAGAACCAGATTTGATGCATGGACGGACGCGAGCGTCAGTTCTAGCATAGCATTCTCGCTAATTTCCACACCACACAATTTCAGCTGTGAGGTGATACGATATAATTCAGAATTATAGTCATGCACTTTGGTGAAATCTTGTAGCCTCAATTGCGACCATTCATACTCAACTCATGAGAGGAATATATCCTTCTGGTGGTCATATCTCTCTTTCAGATTCTTCCACAGCACTAAGGGATCTTCCTCAGTTAGATATTGAGCTTTCAGGCTCTCGTGTAAATGATGTCTGAGGAAAATCATTGCTTTTGCCTTACCTTGCCTTGATGCATTATTGGTTGCCTTTATGGTATCTTCTAGATCCATGACTTGCAGATGCATCTTAGCATCCAGAGCCCAGGTTAGATAGTTTCTTCTAGAAACTTCTAGGGCGGAAATTTACAGATTTGTAAGATTCGACATTTTCAGAGTACCTTATTTTAAAGTAGAGGAAATCTATCAATTGCTTTATAGTAGTTAGAACTTCAGGTTCATTTATGCAAGCAATAATCTATATGTCATGCTTATCATGTAAAAAGATTAAGCATAATTCGTAAATATCTATTGTCTAACAATAATTAGATCTAATATGTACATCTAACATGTGACAAAGCAACCATAATAATCCTGCTTACAAACAAGAACTAAACTATTCATACAAATGAAGCTATCATGCTGATAACGTATTATAAAATAAATGAATAGATGAAATAGATTAACGTACCTTATTACGTTACCAGTAGATAAAATTTTATACTAATGGAGACACTTGAAACAAGTACCTCACAATGAGCTTATAACAATTATTTTATAAAATCTTTAATTTCATTAATTTTTCAACTTACATACATTAACACATAATACACATATTTATAGGCTAATCAAAGGGAGAGGGGTTGTTAATTTTTCAACGTGGGATTCCACAACAAAATGTGAATTCAAACATTTACAACACTTTGATTATTTTTTAAATTTTTGGAGTAGCCCATGAGGCTGGGTATGATATGGGCTAATAAACTCGATAGCTAAAATGTATTGTAAGAAAATGAGTCGTGCAATGTAATAGATATAACTCAGGAACCGGATTTGGCAGATTTCAATGGCATTTTTGCCAACTCTTGATTCTTTGGGAAAAGTACAAATTTAAAGTTATTTCTAAGCACTAATGGGGGAATTTTAAATTTTTTTCTTTATCTAGGATTGTAATACCCAAAAATCAATCAAGTAATTATCATTATTATTTTGACTGCATTGTTGTGATTATTGATATATTTTCATATTTGATTGTTCAATGTTTTTTTATTATGTCATTATTATTATTTTTGTTATTTGTTACTACTATTAATATTAGTTTTAGTATTAACATTATATTAGTGCTTGCACTTATTTGTTATGGGGCCTATTTTCAGCCCCATTTTAGTCATTTTCATCCCTGCCCATTAGCTAAACCTAAGTATAAAACAGAGATTGAAGAGAAAAATGAGCTTCTTCCACCTTTTGTCGGCCATGAAGATTCAAGTGAGAGTGGACAAAGCTTTTCATTGGTTTTTATTATTCCAGTGACAAAAGTTTGGGATAATTGTAGAGATACTTAAGATATGAATATCTATGACATTTGAGTATTTTATTTCTTGTATAAACTTATAATTATTGTGTTTGATCTCTATGATTAAGATTTGGGGGTTTTGATTCTTGAGGTTATTGTATGATTTTCATGGGTATTATGTGTTGGTAAATTATTTATTAAATAAAAACCATGACAATTAAGGAAATGTACTAAATTTTTATGACAGTTACTCATTCCGAAACTTTTTTTAAAATTTTGGATTTTGAGTTATGAAAATCTGGTTATATCTGGTGAAACCAAACATCTTGAGGTTACATAGAATTTTTTTCATCCAAAAAATGACTTGTATTCTATTGTTAATGAATTTTCGAATTAGGCCCTATGATTCTGGAAAATTGACATTTCTGCAGTGTTGGAAGATAGAAAAAATGTTTAGATCGACCAAACCTTCTAAAAAAATTATGAAACTTTCCAGATTTACTCTTTTTATGTCTATTTTATCATATCTAAAATTGGGGTCCTAAGTCCTTGTATTTTAATTTTTGTGAATTAATAAGGGGTCCTTAATTCTAGATTCTGGATTTCAGGACATAATAGTCTTGAAATAAAATTTATTTGCAATATATTTTGATTGAATTAGCTTTGAAATTTTATTGCCTATATATTAATGCTTCCATTTAAGCGATATAAAATTTTCATGATTTTTGTATTCGTAATTTATTTTATAAAAATCAGAGATTGAGGGCTGGTCATTTATGTTTCTGCACTGTGAGAATGAAAACATTTGATTCATGAAGTTATAGCAAATAGTTCCTTAAGTAGAATAGATTGTTACTACCTTTTTATATGAGTATGATGTTTACGGGAGCTCAATCTTTAATGTTAGGCTACGGTGGTTAGATTACGAGATTAAGCATATCGTTGTGATCATCGAAAGGTAAGTAAATTAGACTTTAAATTGGGATCAAAATGGATTTTAAGGATTGGAATTGTGAAATTTATGTTAAATGTACTTATACTAGTGTTAATTTATCTGAAACAAAATTTCAAAAAATTGGTTAATAAAAGGTATCTATTTGTGTGGATTTTGGAAATATTATTTTGATATGTGCATTATGGATGCTTTTGGCAAGTGTATTTGACAATGTATTTGATTTGCTTTGGCATAAGCACGAACATGCAAATGTTTCTTATAAGTCTTCATATGAAAGGAATTACGTTTGTTAATTGTATTTACAATTTATGATTATTTTTTTTGAAAGAACAATTTATGATTATTAAGTTTGTTATTATGTTAATTTTTATAAAAGTTTGCATTGGGGGCCACCTCTTGAGACTATGCGAGAGCCACCTCTCGAAGGCTAATATGCCACAAAGTGCCACGCGTAGCGCAAAGTGCCATATGTAGCATATGTATTTTTGAAAGAGACATGTGAAGTTGTGATGAGTTGTTACTTGCTTAGGAGTCACCTATGTTTATGTGGAGCCTTTGGATACATGTAGCCTTTCCTTTGGGATTGGTACAAGTAATATGTATAAAAGTCACCAACAGATGACTTAAGCTCATTATGTGATATGTGCTAAGTGATATATGATATGTGTGGTCTTACTAACATTTGACTTAAGCTCATTATGTGACATGTGATAAGTGATATGTCATATGTGTAGTCTTACTAAATTGTAACAAATTGTGGATATTCCTAGAATAAGAGTAAGAAGTTTTGTTAAGTGATTTGTGAATATGAAACCTTTGAAAGTAAGTTTGTACTTATGACATTTCATACACATGCATTGTATATATATTATGTATTTGTTTGGCTATATGAAAAATTAGTTTCCTTACTGAATTTTTATACATACTATACTTTATTATGATTCCCAGATGATTGATGTATCTAGAGTGTGATGGATTTGGCAAAGATGCTCACATTCTTTGGTTCCCTTAGTCTTAGAAGACTTTTTGTGACTTATTAAGTATAATATGTCTTTTGCTTTTGGGAGTTATTTTATTGAACTCTAATGGCTTGTTTATTTTCCACATTCAAGAATGGAAATCCGAAAAGTGAATGAATAATTTGTTTACTTTGTAAAATAAGTTAGGGAGTGAGATTATTTTTTGTGAGCCCCACACTATATTGGGAATCAGGAATTGGAGTCTAATTGCCAAGGCCCATTCCGTAAACTCCCTAAAATACCCTCACTTCAATTATATTATTACAACTTTCTCCTCTTGAATAATAAAAAATACAAAATACAAAAATCAAACAAAAATCACAGCAAACAACCAATCTGAAACCTAGATTTTACAGCAACCAAATCTAGATCTCGTAGTATAGCATGTTGGAATCACGTCGTCGTTTATCACGCCGCACAAATCCGTTTGATTTGAAAATGAAGAATGATGGAGAAGAAGAAGAAACGATAAAGAAGAGAAAAAAAAAGAAAAAAAAAGAAACCGAGAAGAAGTAACAAAAAATAAGAAGGAAAAAAAAAGAAGAGAGTTTGAAGATGAAGAATAGAAAAAATAAAAAATAAAAATGAAAGAACAAAGAGAAGTAACGAAGATTTTGCAGAAGAGAGAAAAAGAACAAGAGAAGAAGAGGAGAAAAAGAAAGAATCAGGAGTGAGAGAAAATAATAATATAATAATAATATAAATTATTGTTATTGATATTATCATTATTAACATTTATTATTATTTAATTATAATTATTATTAAATTTTATTAAATTTATTGTTTTAATCAATATCATTTTTATAATAATAATAATAATAATAATAATAATAATAATAGTTATTATAATGAACTAAGGGTATTTTAGTAAATTGAAACAATTCAAATTTTGTTCCGATTTCAATTTCAAGATAAAGTAAACACATCAATAGGATTTCAACCCATTCTAATTTCGATTCCTGCAGATCAAGTAAACAATTTATTCGATTCTCATTTCTCATTTTCATTTCAAATTTCATTCTAATTCTCGACAAGTAAAAGCAACATAGCTTTAACAACTTTACAAATATTTAAGTTATCTCATTATTAATATATTTTCAGCACTTTTGAGATTTTAATTAATAGAAAAATCACTCTTAGACCCTTTTCGGCCCCATTTTAATTGATAGAAAAATCACCCTTAGACCCTTTTCAGGTTTAGGGCGTGACAAGGATACTCAGATTTTGTTTATATTTTTTACATTTTTCTTCTTTTAATTTTAGTATTTTATTTTATTAGCCGATCAGTTGGTTTAGATTTTTTAGTTTTGTTAGTTTTAAGTGGTTTTAGGTTTAGATTTTGTAGTTTTGTTAGTTTCAAGTGGTTTTTATTTTTTATTTCGGTTCAATTCTGTTATTAATTAAAACCAAACAAATCGGTTCTTAAAAAGCTAAACCGACATAATTAATAATAATAATAATAATAATAATAATAATAATAATAATAATCAAACTATACCTTCCATCTTGCTTCATGGGGTGTGTGTAATTTTGCCCACCTCTACTTAGAATGACTAGCAGTCTAGCAGGGTGTGATTGAGGGGATGGCAAATTTTTTTTAGGTCTCTTTACATTTGAAATATAAAAAAGTATAATACAATTTTCACAGCTTTTTTTTTTTTTTTTGAAACAAAGATTTCATTACAAAAACTAGAGCACATCAGAAATTTCCTACGGAATAATTTACAACGCTTTGTATAAACTATTTGAATTCATTTTCGAATAGCTACTGATTTAATCAGTCACGCTGAGTTTGAAATACATTCAATCTCTGCATTCTTATTCTACCTTTATTTTTTTCTTCGTCTTTTCACTATTAAGCAACTTGATTAAATTTATTAACGTATAATTTAAAAGAAAAGATAACTTATCAGATGCATAGCTGCATAAAATGGTTGTTTTTCTATTGACCAAACAAAAAGTATCCTATAGGAATTATGATTCTTCCGACTGTAAGAATATAAATGAGAACTCATCAAGAAGTGCCCAGAATTGCTCCTGGAGGGCAAATTGTGAAAAATGCGTTCTTATTATGACAAATTGACGAGTAAACATTTTGGGCAGAAATCTATACACAGAAACAAGACTTCCCTAACTCAATTAGTGGGCTAAGGAACAGATGTTTAACAAACAGAAAAGTGTGAGCTTCAATGCAGAGGCCTCAAGCAGCAGTTGCTCACATTAGCAATCTGGACTGGCTCAAGGAAATGAAACTAACCTCTGAAGCAGTCAGCAACACTCCCATTCGGCATATACGGATAAACGAGCAGCCTTTCTTCGGGTGTCATACAGAAACCATATAAACGCAAGACGCGTCTATGCAAAGCTAAGCCAATCATCTCAACTTCAGAACTGTACCTCTCCGGTGAAATTTGGGTCTTTTAGCCTTTTAACTGCCACCAGTGTCCTATTTGGAAGACATCTTTTATATACCACTCCATATCCTTGCCCTAGAATGTTTTTGGGACTAAAATTTCCAGTTGCAATTTGTAATTCACGAAATGAAAGCCTCTTCAGATGACCAATATCAAATTCATAATCTTGCTGCACTGCAAATCGCAAATTATTTTAATTTTTTTCACCCTCTATAATCAAGTACATGGGTGGTAAAATTACGTACAGTTCAGAAAGTACCATATGATGAAAAAAGAAGACGTGATCTGTACCAATGCACCCAACAAACAAGCAACACCACTGAAACAACAAATGTGCAAGTGATGCCAACAGCAAGAGAAAGCACCCATCGACGGTGACCACTGGCTTTGGGAGCTAGACCTGTCTCTACAGTTTGTATTATTATTAATTTGGATTCACATCACTGAAGCACATTACGTAAGAAAAGGTAAGCCATGTTGCGTCTAGATTACCATTTTCTGGTTTAGAAACACCAGTGCAAGTATGTTCCGATGAAGAAGTACAAAGAAAGCTGTTCCCTGTAAAACTAGAATGAAATACGCTGACCTTCAGTTGTCTAAAACAAGTATCAGGATGAACTCATAAATAGTACAGAAATTTTGATTTCATTGAATCAATGGAGGACGGCTAAAAGAACACAATTGTTTAAATTAGAACATATGAACAAGCAAGAGTAATAAGGTTTATTGATAGGGAAAAACTCTTTCCTCTAAAATTCTCACCTGTAGCCGTTTGCTAGCATTTTAGGTGTAGGACCACTGAGATTATTGAATGATAAATCGCTGTGCAGTATTATAAAACATAAATCAGATGCATTTTAAACAATCCAAAAAAGAAAACACAGTTTATATGACATGCAACACATACAAGAATGAAAGACTTGTGAGATTGGCAACAAGAGTAGGAATCTGTCCAGATAACTTATTATTAAGCCTACTGAAAAACTAGTCATAGGAAAGCTTTAGAACATGAAAAATTGAGCAACCCAAAATCAAAACTAATTAATGTACATATTGGTTAACCAAATGAATGTCAATCCATACTTGCAAGTAAGTTAGATGAGTTAAGAAACCCAAAGAACTTGGAATTTCTCCAACAAGTTGATTATTAGAAAGGTCAAGAGTTTGAAGCTCCGAGAGCATCCCAAATTCAACTGGGATAGGACCAGATAACTTATTGTTATGCAATAACCTGCAAGAGGGAAAAAAATGTAAAATCACAAATTAGTAAGTATATGAACAAGAAAAGATTTACCTTTTTTTCATTATTTCCTTGAAGATTTATGAGAAAGTATTATTTTCCAATATGTAATACATTACAAATTGTTTCAAAACGTCAATGTACAGAGGGCAACCATTGGGAAACAAAAATGAAAAATTAAATTTAAACAAATTAATGAAAACCTACAGCATTCTAGAAGGGTAGGTAACTCACATTGTTCTTAGGTGGGTCAAGTTCCCAATACTCGGCGAAAGCGTTCCTGATAAGCCCATACTTGCCATTTCACTTCAAAACAGCAAATTAAACAAAAAAAGAATAAATATGACATTCACAGCACTACTAATAAAGAACGAATAAAGAAAAAAATGGTACATTGTCATTGTTGTTATGCTTACAGAGAAACGACGAAACCTTCAGCGGAGCAAGCGACCATATTCCAAGTACAAGGATCCACAGAGTTAATATCCCAGCCGTCCATCACATGCAAATCATCTCTCATTTTAGTCTTCAGAGCCATCAAAGCAGCAACTGCTCCTCAACAGAAGACAGAACCCATAAATTGAGGCATATCAAAAAAACTAGCGAAAAAGCAACGGTAGTAGCAAGCTGTGACACATACACTGTTACCTCACCTTCATAGTTAACGCCTTTGGGAGATAGGAGACTGTCGGAGGCTAATTCTTCCACTTTGGTGTCTTCCCAAAACAAAGCGACAATTAAAAGCAACGACAAAAAAGACACCGCCATTCGATTATTTCCCATTGACTTGGATTGGAAACAAACAGAAAAGCAAAAGGAGGTGGTTACGTTTTTACTGAGAGAGACCCCCAGTGCAGAAAATTGAATATGGCAGATTGGCAGTCGCAATCTTTCATAAACCAAATTTATATTAAAATTGATTTTTCGACGGCAAGACATCGTAAAGACTAGGGAAAAGTGCTCCATGAGCGGGAAGGGTTCTCGAGATTGTAATACAGTAAAACATGAATAAACGAATGTTCATAATATTAAAAACCTCGCTTAAATAATAAATTCTTTCGGTTTCGACTTGGGTTAGTATACTAAAATAATAATTTCGCTAAATACATAAGATAATAATTTTTTTCGAATCCTTCAGAGCCCAACAAAAATATAAATGAATAATTGATCAAATATAAAAAAGTATTAATAATAAACACCATATAAAATTCATATTATTAAGATTTTTTTTTCTTGATAACTTACATTTCTCAATTCAACTCTTTATTCCTATATTGAACTCAGCCTCATCTTTTTTTTTTTTTTAAGCATGCACTACACGTGACATATTTTTTTCTTGATGTCGAAAGTAGGTATTTAAAGTTACTATTGCTTAAAAGTCCTCTTTTGTGGAAACATTTGATAAACTATAACTATCGTATGGAGAGGTGAAATTTTTGTTGAACCCATTGTTGTAAATCTTTTTGACTTGAGTGATACTCATTTTTATATTCGCACAGTGCTTTCTTCATATCATCAATCAAAGTAGATTTTTTTACTCCTTTCAAATGAGAAGCCATGATTCTAATTATTTGAATCTAAAATTAAAAATAATGGATTATGTATTTATAGAATTTGTGTTATATGTTATATGTACTATGTACAATATACTTACATTAATTTTTGGGCTTCTATGTACAATGTATTTACATTAGTTTTTTAATATCATTTGTAAATACATGATAATTAAAATGTATTTAAATTAACTTTTTGGATTCTATGTACATGTTCTTGTATTAATTTATTAATATTATTTGTAAATACATGATAATTAAAATGTATTTACTTTAACTTTTTGGCTTCTATGTACATGTATTTTTATTTATAACTCATACATGAATCTTAGTTAAAAGAATAATACATATACTAAGAAAACTCTTCATAAATTAATAAATATTCATTTACCGATAAATTAATAAATTATTCATTTATCAATAAATAAATAACCTCGCTAAAATAATATTTTTTCTTAGTCCTAACAATATTATTTTATAAAAGTTTTACTGTATTATAATTATAATAGTATAATTACAATAAAACCAAATTGGCGGCAACTTTTAATTTCTTGCACTTACCTTTTCTCTTCTGTTGAATATAGTATAATTATAATAGTAGACTGGCACTCAGCAACCAAGACAGGTTCAATTAATGTCATGCCGACATTCAATTAATCAAGAAGTAAAAGGAAGAGGGAAAGATGAAATGAGGAAAGTTCTATAATGAGATAATAGACATGGACCGTTGGACTACATCAATGGTACTTAATAATTATAGCATAATAAAAAGATTTAATTAATTTATATTTGGATGATGATATTTCCACCTCATAGTTTTTGTAAACCCACCTTATTTTTAAAAATAATTATAAAAAATACACAATATTTTTAAAAATTTATAAATAAAGAAGAGCTTTAGAGAATTAATTAATTTAGATTTTTTTATTATGTTTAATTACAAAGATTGCTTTGGCATAAGTTTAAATTAACTATTTTACCCTCATAAGGTAAAACTACCAAGAATTTACTTTAACTTTAATATTTTTTTAATTTTATACCAAACTCATTGTTTCTATGCTACTTTATTAGTATGACTATTAATATTTAATTAAACTTACATCGTAAATTTATATCACAATACTTATGTAAATTATTGGACTATCAAATTTATGTTATTTACACATAAAAGTAGTAAAAATAATAATTAGATTTTATTTAAAAATATTAGATTTTAAGTCACAAAATTAAATACCTAAACTATTAGATACAAGAACTCATATTTATTGGGGCAATTTGGTTGTTTTATATCATAATAATAAAGTAGTAAAATAAAACTTATATCAAAGTTGATGATAAAAAATGGTCAAAGAAACTTAAGAAAAAATTAAGAGAATGATTTAATTGATTAACTCGTACAAAACTTTTATTGGCTTGTATTTATTAAAAATATTATGAACTTATTGTAATTATTTTCTAGATTGGGGTGGATTTACAAAAATAGTGGGGTGAAAAAATCCCCACCCTTTATATTTAACTAGGTACAAGTTGGTTAAATAATTTTTTAAAGAGAAATTATCAGTCATATATCTTTAAGTGATAATTTTATTAAACGTGCTACAATATTTTCCACATCTATTACTCGTATACTCTAAGTTGTCAAAACGTTTCTTGCGTCCACCAATACCCTTAAGTGACACTTTTATCAAACGTGCTACAACACTTTTTACATTTATCACTCATATACTCGAAGTTGTCAAAACGTTTTTTGCGTCCACCAATTCGTTACTGCTTTATTAGAATATGCCGACATCATAGAGGGCAGTGTGGTCTTTTACTATAGGATAAAAAATGATATGTTGTCTTATTTAAGTTAAATGACAATGTTTTTCCGGATGACATGTCATTTTACGGTAATATTACTTGGACGACATGTCGTTTTATAACTAAAAAAATAGTTAAACAAGAGGAAACACGCACAACACACACGACCGGATCTCTTCTTCTCTTCACACACATATACAACACAAAAGCAAAGGGAAGCTAGTAGCACACCACCATAGAAACAACACTCACGATCGAAGATGGCATGCAGACGCAGACAGATGCCTCTTACCTTGTATGACTAAGAATCTCTTTAAGAAAAAATTTTTGTGCATGTGTGAGTGTGCTACCGACTTCCCTTTTGCTTTTGTGTTATATGTGTGTGTGAAGAGAAAAAAGAGAAGAAGAGATCCAGCCGTGTGTGTTGTGCGTATTTCCTCTTGTTTAACTATTTTCTTTTCGATTATGAAATGACATGTTGTCCATATAAACGACATGTCATCCGATAATATTACCTTGAAATGACATGTCGTCCGATAAAACGTTGTCATTTCACTTAAATAAAACGACGTACCGTTTTTTATCCTATAGTAAAAGACCACACTACCCCTATGACGTCATCATATTCTAGCCATTTTTTATCCTATAGTAAAAGACCACACTACCCCTATAACGTCGTATATTCTAGCGGCAGTAATAGATTGGTGGACGCCAAAAATGTTTTAACAACTTAGGGTATACGAGTGATAGAGGTAAAAAATATTGTAAGATGTTTGATAAAAGTATCACTTAAGGGTATATGACTAATAATTTTCTTTTTTTAAAAAATAAAATTTAACCGGTATATGGCTGATAATTTCTTTTTTTTTAAAATAAAATTTAACCGGTTTCAGAAAAAAGGGAGCTGCCTTTATAAAAAGAAAAAATTATAAA
Organism: Clausena lansium; assembly: GCA_030449835.1. NCBI lineage: Eukaryota > Viridiplantae > Streptophyta > Magnoliopsida > Sapindales > Rutaceae > Clausena > Clausena lansium. The sequence goes on from JASUUF010000369.1 coordinate 1,789,486, forward strand.
GACAAAATGCAATCGCGTAAGAGAATGAGAAAAGGTAAAGCGGTCGACCACCAAAGTTTTTAATCCGACAAGAAGAAGCTCTACAACGACCTCGTTGAGGGGAACCGAGGCCAGTTCGTGTTCGTGAAGAGGTTTTAGATAGATGATAAGGACTCGACATCGGCGATTCAAGAGGCTAAGAGTTTGAATGCGATTCGGGCTGACCTTGAGAAATTGGAAGACCAAATTGAGTTTTTGCAGGTAAGACTTTTTTTACCTTTTTTTTGGTTTTCTTAACAGTTATTTTTTCATAATTTTAGATGTGCGTTTGTTTTGGTTGTGGCTTTTTTTTTTTGGAAAACTTTGAAGGAGAAAGATGAAAACTCTAAGTTTTAGCGCAAGTAACTTGGTTAATCTATTACGAAATTTTTTTTATAGGTTTCATAAGATTCAATTTTTGTGCCGTTAAGAATTGCAATCGACAGTAAGCATATTTGGGATGCTATTTCACTTTATTAAATGCTCATCGTAGAAAGAAAATCAGCACTACTTTAGTGTTTTCTTTCAGCACCAAGTTAATTTTCTATCAGCTTCCCAAATAGATAATGGATGATCAATGTGAAGGTCATGAAATACTGTTTTGATTTAATGAAAGATAAATAAAATCCAATTGGCCTTATGAATATGTCTATGAATTTGTAATGAGTTGCAGCCAAGTTTAGTCTGGGAACACAAAGGTTGTTTTGAGCAACGGTTTTTAGCCTTACTTGGATGGAAGTGTCCAATTGAAGCAGAGATCAATGATGCAGTCAAGTAGAGTCATTACCATATTTAAACTTAAAAAAATGACAAATCAAGAGCTAAAATTTTTTTCCGTATAAGCTTGTGATTACCCATTAAGAATAGGGTTGGCAAAATCCGGGCCGGGTCCGGGTTTTGCCATACCCAGACCCGGCCCGGACATGCTTTTTGGCCATCCGGTCCGGGCTTTAAAAACCCGGCATTGGGCCGGGTTTTTTTATCCGGGTTTTGAAGCCCGGATTTTTATATTTTATATTATTATATATGTATTTTTTAATTTAAAATTTTTAATTTTTTAATTTATTTTAATGAAATTAGACATGAAAATATTAACATTAAATGTTTAAAATTTTGAATATATATAATAAATGGATTAAATAAATATTATTATTGAAAAATATATATATTATAATAATTTTCTTTTATAAAATTCGGGTTCCGGGCCGGACCCGGGCTTTTCAAGTGATACCCGGAACCGGCCCACCCTCATCTCCGGTCCGGATATTACCCGGCCCGCATTGCCCGGATCCGGTCCGGGCGGGTATTTTTGCCACCCTTAATTAAGAATGACAGTTCCATGCCTATTTATAAGCATTCTTCCGCTACTCTTTTAAATAATACATAATATTCATGCCTTAGTTAATGATCTCTGCAGGATTGTTAGAATTTGTCAATCAAAACGGTAAATTTTTTTTAAAGATTAGTGCCATCTTCCTTAGTCCGGTAAGCTCTGTTAGAGAATTTAGAAAATCAAACACTCAAAACACACTATTTTATTTCTTCAACAACACTCCTCAAGTACAACTCTTATTTTTTTTTCCCTCTATAACTCGGATATTTGTTGCTTCACTTGATTCTTAAACCTAAAAGGAGAGGGTGTATTTATACATGACACAAAACGATCACAACCATTCATTTATTCAAATACAAAATAAATCCTAACCATTCGTATAAACCTAACACTCAACAACCACACCTACCACACCTACCACAAGAAGCATCCATGTATTTGGGCTTGAATTTGTTATCTTGGATCAAGTTTATGATCCAACACCCCCCTTAAACTTAATCCTATGACTCCAAGTCTTTTTGCTCGAGGGGCTTAGTAAAATTTTCAACAACTTGTTCTTTGGCTTTATTCTTCTTATTTTGATTGAGCAATGCCCTATAAGAATGTGCATTTAATCTTCTTTTTCACACCTGTACTTGTTCTCCTTCACTTTTGTAGCAATTTCTTTAGTTTCCATAATCAATTGTTTCATAACACCAAGTGAATTTCTCAATTTGATAAAATCTTATTGTTTCAATGGCTTGGTAGAGATATCACTGATTGATTTTGAGATTTGACATACTTTACTTGTACGTCCTTTCTTTCAATACACTCCCATATGAAATGATAGCGAGTGTCAATATGCTTACTTCGATAATGGAGGACTGGATTCTTTGATAGGGCAATTGCGGACTTGTTATCGACAAAAATCTTAGTTAGATCTACTTGCGGCAAGCCCAACTCCTTCAACAAATTTCTTAGCCAAATTACATGGCAAACACATGAAGTGGCAGCTACATACTCGGCTTCACAAGTGGAAAGTGTGACAATTGGTCGCTTCTTTGATATCCATGTGAAAGCGGTGTTTCCTATGAAAAATACGAATCCGGAGGTACTCTTTCGATCATCGAAATCTCCGCTCCAATCGCTATAGCTATATCCAATAAGATTGTAATCATTAGAGAATGAGTATATGAAGCCAAATCTTTTTGCAGCTTTAAAATGAGCAATTGTTGGATTCTCCATATAGCGACTAATGAGCCTAATGGCATAGAAAATGTATGGCCTCGTACATGTCGTAATGCAAACTTTAACAAGGCTCTTGAAAAAAGTTAGATTTATTCTTTCTCTTTCGTCATGCTTAAAAATTTGACTCCGCATTCCATTGGCATGCTTATGGGCTTACAATCATGTATATTGAACTTCTTAAGTATTTCCTTACAATCATGTAGCTTTCTTGGGAGATAAATATGCCTTCTTCCCTTTGCTTAACTTCAACACCGAAATAATATGCCATAAGTCCGATGTCAGTCATCTCGAACTCTTTGTTCATCACTTTCTTGAACTCTTCAAATAAACTTGGATTACCTCCAGTGAAAATGAGATCATTCATGTACGTGGGCATACGGTCAAGATGGCCCCATCTTTGACTTTGACGTAGAAAGCATGTTCATGTGGGCATTTGGTGATGCCATTGTCTTTGAAATATTTGTCAATTCTCGTTATTCGATGCCCTTGGATCTTACTTTAACCTATAAAGTGCCTTCTTCAATCTCGAACTTTGTCTTCATATCCTTCCACCATATAGCCCAATGGCTGTTCGATGTAGACTTCTTTTTGAGAAATCCATGTAAGAAAGTAGACTTAACATCCATTTGATGAATCTTCCACTCGCTTTTTGGCTACTAAAGAAATAATTAGTCTTATAGTTTCCATTCGGCTACAGGAGCAAATACCTCATTATAGTCGATGCCGCTTTTTGACTATAGCCTTTTGCAATTAGCCTCGCTTTGTGCCTTTTAATCTTACCCTTGGCATTTCTCTTCGTCTTGTAAACCCATTTGACACCGATCACCTTGTGTCCTTTGGGAAGAGTAGTAAGTTCCCAAGTGTCATTCTTCACGTTGGCTTTGATTTCTTCATCTATTGCATTTCTCTATTTTTCATCTTGCATGCCTTCTTCGAAGTAGTATGGCTCACAATCAGCAAAGAGGCAAAAGAGAGTGAGATTATCATGTCTCTCAATTACCTCATAGAGATCTTGAAGACTTTTTGTACGTTCTTCGGTTCTTTCATTTAAGAAAAAGGTGGTGAATCTCCATGTGTGGTTGATGTTTGGTGAGATAAGTGGAGTAGTTAGCTCTTGTTGTTCTTCTAATACTTGCTCCTTCATTGTATGTTCATTTTCTTCAAAAGGAAAAAAATTAAAGTCATCCACATGAGAGCCAAAATCCCATTCTTTTTCTTCTTAAAAAATTACATCTCGGCTAATCACGATCTTTCCGTTGTTTGGATTGTACAGCTTATATCCTTTAGAATTGTTGGCGTCGTCGATGAAAATGAACTTTTCGCTTTTGTCATCTAGCTTGGCTTTTCTCTCATCCGGTACATGTACATGGGCAATGTTTCCAAAAACTCTCGGATGCGTGGTGCCAGGCTTTCTTCCACTCCATGCTTCTTATGGTGTCTTGCCCTATATATTTCTTGTTGGAGATCGTTTGGATAAATAGATCGCACATGCAATGCCTTCACCCAAAATTCTTTGGGTAGTCTTTTACTCTTAAGCATGCTTCTCACTATGTTGAGGATTGTTTTATTCTTTATTTCTACAACACCTTTTTATTGAGGGCATCTTGGAGCTATCAAAGGGCGCCGAATTCCATTTGCTTCACAAAACTCTACAAATTCTTTAGAAGTAAACTCTTTGCCTCGATAAGATTATATAGCTTTAATCTCGATGTCCACTTTCTTTTTTCATTGCAGCTTTGAACTTCTTGAAAGCTTCAAAAACTTTTGACTTCTCGCTTTCAAAAAATACACCCAAGTTTTTCTTGAAAAATCATCAATCAAGAGAAGAAAGTAGTTACTTTTACCAAGAGAACTTGACTTAAATGGATTGGACACATACGTATGAATTAGCTCGAGTGGCTTCCGAGCTCTCGAGTTTGACTCCTTTTGAAAGCTCCTTCTAAACTACTTGCCAAGTAGACATCCTTCACAAACTTGATTTTTATGATTGATTAAAGGTAGGCTTTTCACCATGTTTTTCTTTGATAGTAGATTTAATCCTCCAAAGTTGAGATGCCTATATCGAAGATGCCAAATCCAGGTTGGATCTTTGTGACAAGCCTTGAGACACTTTGCAACATCATTTTGAATATTTAAAGGAAACATTCTATTATTTGACATTCTCATCTTTGTAATTAGGTTTCCTTTGTCATCTCTTAGAAAAAGATTATAATCTTTTAGGTGGATATCATAGCCCTTTTCCAAGAGTCAATGAAATTGAGGATGTTGCTTTTCATATTGGGCACATAGTAAACATTTGGGATTAATTGGTGGCTACCATCTTTTGTTTGAAAAAAGGATGTTACCTTTTCCTTTTATTGGTACTCTCAAATCATCTCCAAAAGCGACGTTGCTATTCAATCGATTAATTTATCTCTACAAACATGCTTCGTTTTGTTCATGTGATTGCTAGCACCTGTGTCAAGATACTAAGTATTTTCTTAACCTCTACATGTTGTCATTACGTGCTAGTAAAAGTGTACCATTTCCATCATTCTTTTCTTCAATAGAATTCAATTCTCATCAACTTTGTTGCTTGGAACTCTACATTTCGAAGCATAATGCCCAAACTTGTGATAATTATAGCATTGAACTTGAGATTTTCCCTACCTCGAGTTTGAGTGGGCTCTTCCACGTTGAGCTTTTTCCTCTTTCATCATTGGAGTTGTTGTTGTTGAAATTCTAACATCATCCATGATCACGACCTCTTCCTCAAACATAATGCCTTCTCTCGTTGTTGGTGCTTTCTTCTCTTCTTTGGATTGATTTCCATCTTGGGAGTTGTTCTTCGATCCCTTGCTTCTTTTTCAATTTTTCTTCATAAGCTTGTAACCTTCCTTGAAGTTGCTCGATCATCATAGCCTCCAAATCTTTAGTCTCCTCTATTGTTATTTCAATGTGGCCAAACTTCGAATACACTGATCGAAGTATCTTTTTAATGATCCTTACTTCTCTTAACTCTTCACCATTTCATTAGAAATGGTCATAACCCTAGTAAAATAATCGAGAAATTGACTCGGATACCTTCATGTGTAAGGACTCAAATTCTCCTTTTAATGTTTGGAGATGAACCTTCTTAACTTGTTTCTGCTCCTTTGTAAGATGTCTCTAACTTCTCCCATGCTTTCTTTAAGGATGTTGCACCGGCCGATCTTTCCAAAAGCATCTTCATCTAATGAATGAAAGAAGAGATACTTCGCTTTGTTATCTTTCTTCTTCAAATCTTTTAATTTTTCCTTTTGCCCTCTCAGTTAAAGTACCTTTATTTTCTCGAGTACTTGTAAAGCCTTTTTCCACTACTTACCACACATCGTGTGCACCCAATAGAGCTTTCATTTTGATACTCTAGTTGTCAAACTTACTTCCCTTTAATTGTAAAACTTGGAATGATATCATACCACTATTTGCCATTATCTCACAAATTGAGTGAGAATTTGGAGATTTTAAATACTCAAATGAACCCGGAACGTCAAAAAACCTTGGGAGGGCTCGGGTCAAAATTTGGTTAACGGTCAACTTTTGGTCAACGATAAATGGTCAACAATTTCGGTTTGGTTCGATTCGGTTTGGTTGACTTGGCTCGGTCGGCTCGATTCGTCTTGGTTCGACTTGTCCGGTTCGACTCAATACGGTTCAACTCGGTGAGTCAACTCGGCTTACGGATAGAAAACTTTCGACGGTGATTGCGGGCTCGTCCGGACTTCGATCAAAGTGAATCTTGCGGCATTGTATTCGTCTCGTCGAGAGCTTCAATTTGATATGATACACAATTATATTTTCCCCCGATTACTAGCTCTAATACCACTTTGTTTGAGAATTTAGAAAATCAAACACTCAAACACACTATTTTGCCCTACGGTTAAAGTACCTTCATTTTCCAGTCTTGTAAAGCCTTTTTCCACTACTTACCACACATTGTGTGCACCCAATAGAACTTTCATTTTGATACTCCAGGTTGTCAAACTTGCTTCGCTTTAATTGTGAAACTTGGAATGATATCAGACCACTATTTGCCATTATCCCACAAATTGGGTGAGAATTTGGAGATTCTAAATACACAGATGAACCCGTAACGTTGAAAAACCTTGGGAGGGGCTCGGGTCAAAATTTGGTCAACGGTCAATTTTTGGTCAACGTTCAATGGTCAATAGCTCGGTTCGATTCGATTCGGTTTGGTTGACTTGCCTCGGTCGGCTCAATCGGCTTGGTTCGGCTTGGTCCGGTTTGACTCAATATGGTTCAACTCGATGAGTCAATTCACCTTATAGATAGAAAACTTTCGACGGTGATTGCGGGCTCGTGGGACTTCGATCAGCCGATTCTTGCAGCATTGTATTCGTCTCGTCGAGAGCTTCAATTTGATATGATACATGATCATATTTGCCCGCGATTACTAGTTCGATACCACTTTGTTGGAGAATTCGAGAAAATCAAACACTCAAAACACATTATTTTATTTCTTCAACAACACCGCTCAAGTACAACTCTTATTTTTTTCCCTCTATAACTAAGATATTTGTTGCTTCACTTGATTCTTAAACCAAAAGGGGATAGGGGGTATTTATACATGATACAAACCAATCACAATTATTCATTTATTCAAATACAAAACAAATCCTAACCATTCATCTAAACCTAACACTCGCCAACCCCACCAACCACACCCGCCACAAAAAGCTTCCATGTATTTGGGCTTGAATTTGTTATCTTGGATCAAGTTTATGATCCAACAAGGTATTCACCTTGCCTTTCCTAATGTTCCATTGAATGCACATAATTTCACAACTTTAACTAGTTTAACTTGAATTTCTATATTCTAATATGTTTATTTCATATTTTAAATTTTTGGATGATTGTTCCAAGGTTTTATTTGGCCTTTCAACTTCTTACAGAAGTTTGGTCTGGATTTTTTGACTTACTATATATTGTTTTAATGGAATCTGTTGTCTACATTACTATTTCATGGAGCTTAATATAACTTCTCAGTTCTTCTTCAAAAACTTTGTTATTGTTGACTTGGGGAGAACTAAATGATTTTATTTGCTTGCATGAAGTGACTCCAATACAGAGGTTTTTTTAAATTCTTTAATTATAGATACTGTTGTGAGCTTAATCTTTATTATATCATGCTAATTAATTTTGTATTGTAAATAATCTATTTGCAGGGCTTCCAGCCTGAGCAAGTTAATACAACTTGATTAGATGTCTGTTATAATAGCTTTTCTTGATTGGATGTCTGTTATTTTGTAGGCAATTCTAACTGTATAGTTCTAAATTAACTTCAATATCTTTAGATCTTGATATGTGTAAAGGATAACAATGTCATATGCTATTGACCGAAGAAAAATGTGTAAATCCTCTGTTTGAGGTGCAAATTGCTATTGACCCAAGAAAAATGTGTAAATCCTCTGTTTGAGGTGCAAATTTTCTTTCAATATGTTTTTTTTTCAAAAAGAACTATTTGTTAAAATCCCATTTCATTAGTTCGAACTGATTAAAATGAGAATAACCTACGGCAGTTGATGAAGAAAGATGTGAAGTTTATCTTCCTGGATCTTCTGTTTTAAACTTATCATTTAAGAATTAGTGTCAAAACTCAAATAACTGTAAAACTTTGAGCACATTATTAACTAATTTAGGTGCAAGATCTTTTATGACATTTTAGTAAGTTATTACCATTACATTCTTTTTTCTTTTCCTTGAGAAGAAACTGAAACTTGTACTAAAAATGAAGATAAAAAAAGGGGGAAACTCAAAACTTTACTATACAAAAGAACACCCATCATGCCCTCTATAATGCTAGATTAGCCCCAAGACTTTATCCCGCAATTATATGAATATGGGCTTAAATTTACAGCTATTATAAATAAAATTTATATTACACAAATAAATATTAGAAGCTAGAATGAGTTCCAATGAGATAATGAAGGGAAAATTAAGTCTATAGTTAGCCTAGCGAAGCACGCTTGAAAGATAGGGATTCAATTATGTTTGTTAATCTGAATACATGCTTTCAGAAATATGGCACCCTTACTCAATTAATCTTAAAAGATTAGTTAAGAGATATTACAATGATGATTTTTTTTTATATTGCATGATAATTTACTAATTTTAACATAAGAAACATAAAGTGAATAGTTTAGAAATTGTTGATTTCTCCAAAACAGTAAGGGTTTTGGTCATACCCCCTCGCGACAACTTGAAGTTTGTAGTTGCACTTTTTCAAGTTGTTAGTTACAAATTCTAGTAAGTTTTCTTTTATTAATATAGTTGTCTCTAACATTTTTCAAACTTAAATTTTACAATGAGATGTGACTTTTACTAATTGGAATATGTAACCAAAAAAAAAAAAAAAAAAAAAAAAAGAATATGGAAGTAACTTTTAAATGAAAGCAAAGAAAACTTAAAAATTGTGATAACATATAATGTTATTAGGTGGTCTATTACCTTGAATTTATTTGGCATGCAATCTTTAGATTGGTTTGAAATGAATTGATGAAGAGCCGGCATTTGTTTTCGTTTTGTGAAACAATCTTAATTTGATTTTAAACTAATTTGTTTATATTTTTTAAATTGCTTTCAGATTAATTATTTTTGTTTCAGCAAAGCTGTCTATAATTCAAATGCAAGTGCAAGTTTTAGTTATTATTTTTTTGTTCCAGATTAATTTCATTTTGTTATGAACATAATAGCTACCAATCAGAAAATTCCAAATATATAGAAATTAAGTTTTGTAAGTGCCCGTAGATTTTATCCTGACCATGTCCTTTTCCAAATGCAAGTTTTAGTTGATTTACTTGATGACTAGCTGAACTGGATTTAATCAATTCAATTTATAATTTAAATAAGTGTATGCAAAACTTGAATTGACTTCCAACCTAAATCACGTGCACTGCATTGGCAGGTAAACCAGAAGATGATCCTTATTTTAACTGCCAGCATTATGTATTGGAGTCTTCAACAGCAATCAGATGAGTCCGACGAAAGTGGCATTGATGCCTCCCCAGCAGCATCGGGGGATGGTGAGATTGACAGAATCCTGTCTTGTGACATTTCCAATTTGGCTATCAACGAAACAGCTTCAGATCCTAATCCTACTCTCTCCACAGGTTGAGTTGAAGAATGACCCCAATAAAGAATAAACCAATATATCACCTTATTAGTTTTTTCCCATATTATATAATTTTGGGAAATTATCCATCGTCTACCTATTTGTTCGATGATTTTAAAAAATACACAAATACATTTTTCAAAGCGCGCCACCTAAAGTTAGCTTTTGATTACACTTTTCTACTTCCGTTTCATCTCAGTTAATATGCTTAAAGAATATTAGTGAAATGACATTTTTACCCTTTAAACGTAAAATTACAATTTTACCCAAATTGAAAGCCAAAAAAGTGGTCAACAGAATGACCCATGATTGTACACACCCAACATCCTAATCCTCCCCGCATCGAATGCTTGCCCACATAAAGTCTCCAAAGCACTTCCTATTCTCAACTGATTTAGAAAATTAAGTAATAAATAGATAAATAAATAAAGAAGAAAGAATCACCATGACACTGAATGCAAGACTTGCTACGACAGAGTTCTCAGCAGAGATAGTTGCGAGCTCGAGTTCATGGACGAGATCAACAAAGGTTTGAGTAAGAGCACCAAGCGAGTACTGACAAATAGAGGTGAAAATTGCCAGCCCTGCGATTTTCCATAGCCGCTTAGACTCATAACCAAATTCCTTAACAAAAGCTAATTGTTTTTGCTGATCATCACCATCGCCATTAATATCGTTGCTTTGCGTCGCTTTGTTAATCAGAAGTGGACTGGTACTTTCTGCTGCCATGGTTCGACCACCACTAGAAATGCTTAGTTAAAGCATTAGAGTTTGAACATAGTAAAACCAACTGCTGAAACAGGATAAACGCCGTCGTTCCCCCCGCCCCACAACAAACAGGATGAACGACATCGTTTTTTCTTTTTCTTCTTTTCTTGTTTTAATACGTCATAGTTTTTGGGTTGCAATCAAATGACTCTTTAACCCCTATGATGTCAGCAACACTCTAACAGCGTTATAACAAAAGTGAAAAAGTGTAATCAACAGCTAATTTCAGATGGCGCGCTGAAAATAAAAAAGCATTTGTATATTTTTAAAAATCGCCAAACAAATAGGTGGACGGTTGATAATTTTCTTATAATTTTCAACAGAAAGGGAATGAAGATTTCAATGCATTTAGCAAATAAAATTTCATTTGCTCCTCATGCAAAGTGCTCATTCTTATATGCTTGTAAACAGCACATGTCCTGTAAATTTTGCTTATGTAATTAGAATTTGCCGTTCCTAGGTATATTCTTTCAAGGAAAAAAAGAAAAAAATTTACATTGATTACACTGAATAATGTGACATGGGGTGAAGGGGATGGAGAAAGTTTTTAATACTTCATCCTTCACTTGGAGTTTTTTGCCATACATAGAGCTCCTGTCCTTTTGAAAGTGGAATTTCTCTATCCTACTTTTAGAGAATACTTTTAACTATTTTCTGAGACAGATAATTTAGCTTGAAACTCTGCTCTCTTCGGGTACAATTTGATATTTTCGTTATTTTCGTTAACTATTCCAGCAATTGTAATGCCGTTTGTCTCTAACAAAAAGACATCGCAGATCCAGCATGAACTAACTAAAAAATCTTGATGAGAACTTGAGAACTCATATCATTTAATCTATAAAAATTTTCTCAAAAGCTGCAGTAGGTTTTAAATAACTCAGTTCCAAATACACTATTGATGCCTAAATGGGATCTAATAGTGTTTGAACATCAAGTAAGCAAGATATTAGATAAAAATGGTGCAAGAATTGTCCACACGCATGCTACAGACTTTAATAGTTGTCAGCCAAGCTCTAGAACAAGATCAATGGGAAATGAACAGTAACTGTTTTTGCAGAGAAAATCGTATAAAATTGGTCCAAGCTTCTCAAATACCTGTTGAAACCTTTTACATTCATCCGCAAGTTTCTTAACTCACAGAATATTTAGGCATGAAGGAATATTCATTGCCCCTTCAAATTAATCAAATCATAAACGATTTTGCTTAAAAAGAAAGAACAGAAAAGGACTAAAAATATGAAGAACGAAAAAAAAAACAGATTCAACTTGTTCCCAATACCTAATATAAGTAAGCTCTTCATATGTTGCTTTTCTTCATCAGGACTAGCTGTCTTTGTTAAAGCATCTTCAAATGCTAGCAAATCTTGTGGGGTAATACAAGGGAGAGAAAGTGGAACCTGGAAAAACCCAAGAAAAAGCAAAGCATTGCATGAAAATTGCTATACCTACTCATGGTATATATTTTTTAAAATTATCATTAGATTATTGGGCATTAAAAAAATCTATGCTCACACATATCAAGTAAGAAACTTGGATGGTAGTTGGAAAAAGAAAACACTCAAGTTATGCCTCACTTGCATTCAGTTGAACTGGAGCAGCAGCTAAGTATCTGTGTTCAGACCACAAGTGTCCTCTAGATCCACAAGTGAAGATTCAGTAAAGTAAGAAAAGTTACCTCAGCATAATGAACTAAGAACAGTTACCTTAGCATTTCATTATGCCCAGTGGTAGTAACTGAATAACAATAACCTTATAAGCCAACTAAAGTGTGATAGACTGAAAGTCATGGTGATCGTGTTCAATTTTTTTTTTATACATTAATAAAGCTTTTATAGAGAAAAGAAGGTATTTTAGAATACCTCAATTAAATTCATAATGAATTCATGATTAGAATTTAGAAGATGTCAATCCTCTCTTGAACTTAAGACCAAGTGAAATGAAACAAAAACCCCAGACAATCCAGCCAATAAACAGGCAGGTGATAAACAATCAGCTACTTTTTCATTTTATAAAGTATTGTGAAACCCTACACAATACAATATTAATTGTGCATTGTTTCTCTGTTAACTTTAATTATTAACAATAAGTTTTTACATTTATTATTTCTTTCATTAAAAATAAGGTATTTTAGAATACCTCATTTAAAGTGAAAAGGAGTATTATGAAGGAATTTTATGAAGGAATTTTATGAAGGGTGTCAAAAGCTACCAGTTCCCTCGAACACATGACCAAGTGGGGCGGTTCATAAGCACCAAACCACCGAATCTGCAGAGAGACTGGTGATAGCTAGGTATATTATATTTTACTTGTAATAAACAAGTCCCCTCTGATAGCTAAGTACATTATCTTTTATTTGTAATGGACAAGTCCCCTCACGGCTCAAAAATTCAGAATTGTACTCGGTAGATCTCTATTCTCTTGTATTAAAGTATGTGTTTTTTAGTTCAAATATTTCCACAGTTCCCGTTTCCTTCTCAATGAAAGTTAAAGAGGCTTTCTCTTGCAAGGGCCAAAGTCTTGACTGTTCATGCAGTTCCAGATCTGAGACCTGACACTGCCACCACATCCTGCCTGTTCCTCTGCAGGTGGTTTTAGCACAAAAGCAGTCTTCTATTTCGTGAAGTTGTGAGAGAGGTGTGGTGAGACATCATCGTTTCTGGTCAAATTACTGCGCGTAAGGCTCACCGCCGCAAACACCACTCTCACAGCTCTTAAAGCCTTCAGATCCGCCCATCACAACAACTTTTCTTACCGCTGTAGCCAAATTTCGATAGAAGTCAGCAACCAGCACCCTAGTTTATTCTAATAATCTATTTTGTTGAAACTCGTGTCGGCATTCCCGGCCGGAGAGGGCATCTCCCTCTCCTGCTGGTACCTATTTAATTTTTTCATTTTATTTTATTTTTCTGTTTTTTATCTCTGCTTTTCATTTATATATGTTATTGTATCTTTATATTTGTATTTCTAGTTTATTCTCTATTACTGTATAATGGTATTTGGTGTTCTGGTTGTTGTTCTGTTGTTTCGAGAGGTGATTTCAGTAACTGTTGATGGTGCTGCCCCAGTGTTTGGAGTCATTGGGTGGCTCTAATGGTTTGTGCGTCAAGGTTTTCGATAGCCTGGGGTCGTCGTGGGTTTATCAGTAAATTGCCTGGGAGAGTAGTTTGTTGTGGTTTTTACTTTTAGTATATTGTTGTCTTAATAATGTCTCTCAATTTTAGTTCAGATTCAGGGATCGTATTATGTTAAATAGTGTTTTTGTGGTGTTGTTGAAGTAATAGTTGTAGGTGTAGTTGTAGTGGGCACTATAGTGTCTTCCTTTTTTTGATTGGAATGTAGGTTCACCTTATAAATTTGAGTTGGGTAACCAGGCCTGTAAAAAATTCTCCAATGCCTCATGAGACCTAATATGTGAAACTATTCTCCAATTCGGTTATAAAGGAAAAATCTGTAATGAGCAAAGTTTAAGACTTAGGTTTTATCCTAAGAGGCTTGAGGCTTAGGTTTATCCTAAGTATTATATTTAGCCTATTCTGGCATTATATTTTCGTTCTTGTAAAAATGTATTATTGGCTGTTTTGGCCCAAAATGAAAGGTTTACTTTCCTATCAAAAAAAAAAGTTTGTGTTTTTTATTTTTTAATTTGTCCCTCACATTAATATGATTAAGATCCTTAATTGAAAAATTATTCTACTAAATTCTGTTAATTAAAATAATAATTTGTATTTGTACATATTAGTTTATTCTAAGAAAAAAATTCATATTATTGTACTTTTCCAGTTTTTTGAACATAAAAATCTTAATTAAAATAATAATTTGTATTTGTCAAGGCAGGCTCAAACACAATCCTTTTTTCATGTTTACATACAAGACAATTTATAAATACGTATATAAAGCCTTATATCTTTCTCTATTTCAGTGTTCTACAAAATTTCAAGAGCTGTGGAAATATTTGGTTTGTAACGCTATCAAAATCCTCAAGTTGTTCGTTGAAATTAATAATTTCTCTTATGATATTATAAAAACTCATCAAAACTGTCTTGTTTAGAGTAGACAAAATTCCTCGAATCTCGTTCGGAATTTGGGATTCGGCTCGTTCGAGACAGGGTTAGATACAAAATTTTATCTCAATTTACTATTGCGGTCGAGATTCAGACTCAGATTTGTCTTGATTCACTGTTGGAACAGAATTTGGGATGTTTAGAAATCCCAATTGGGATCTCGAATGACCCAAAATTTGAGTTTTCAGAAACGTTTAACAAGTCGATTTGATGAATCACATAGATTTGACAAGTCGTTTTGACAAATAATATTATATGATGTGTCAGTTATGAGTTATGACAGAATCTACAGTGTAAAATAGAAAACTCATGTCATATGAGACAATTTGAGATTTCTATCAGGCTAGGATCAGGACACATTTTTGCCTCGATTCACTATTCAGAATGGGATTCGGGACACATTTTTTGTCTCAATTGATAATTAGGACAGGATTAGGATTTGCAAATCTCAGTTATCTTGTTGCCAAGTGCCAACCCTAGTCTTGTTATTAAAATTGATATTACAATTTTTTTTGTATATTTTATGATTTTAATCATAGAAAATTCTATTTATCAATGGTGGATTTTATCACATTAGTGGTGAAAGTGTAAAAACACAAAAGGTTGAAAGTTAATTTATATACATCTATATATAAAATATAGAATATATATATTTTTTTGTTTTTTGAAAGGGAGGTTTAGGTAGATTTTAAAACACACTACAAGAAAATAGAGTATATGTGACCCCTAGTGTGTCCGCAAAAGCGGCCGTTACATATATAACTAACTATGTAACCGCTATTGGCTTTTGTGACCCTTTATGTGACGGCTAGACTGCTGTCACATATGTTATAATTTTAAATTTGTTTCTAAATTAGATAAGTATTCGGTGGACTCCATATTTTGAAAACCTAATTCCCAAATTTTCCCAAACATAATTGGTTGCCGGCGAACGACGCAAAACGTCAGCGACCTTCTTCTTCAACTTATTCTCTCTCTCATCTTTTCAGGTAAGCTGTTGATTATAAGTTTCTTCTCTTTCTTAGCTTGTAATTATAGATTTTGATTTTTTTTTAAATTTGTATTGTAGCCGTTAATGTCGACTTTTTTTCCGCCGGCAATATTTTTTGTTCCTACAAGTTGACGGCCCTGCGTTCTTGTTCCATTGGTGAGTTTGCTCACTCAAATTAATGAGTTGAACTGGATTCATTTGAATTACTATTGAATTTAGCTTTCATTTCAACATTCGTTCTAATGTTCTACAATTATGTATTTAGATTTACTTTAATTTTATAATGAATAGCTGAGAATAGGTCTTAGTTTCATTTTCTAGTTTACTTGTTTCAGTTTATCTTATATGCTCACCAAGTGCTTGTTATATTGTCTGATAAGTTATATAACAATGCTGATTTTATATTAATGATGTGGCAAACAAAAATATACATATAATCAAGTTTCTTAATCATGTATATTAGTTTTGAGTATAAATGTTTTCCTATTCTAGTTCTAGGCATAGGTTCTTCATTTTGGTCTTCAGATTTTCAGTAGGTTAAGTTATTTAACTGTCATAACTGGCTGGCTGGCTGGCTATTGCCTGCCCTGACACCATTACCCATGCCATTACCTTGCATAGCATAAGGAATAGTAATTAGGTGATTATTAGTTGTTTTCTCCCCAATAATTGGGGACAGTGGCCTAAAATTGTGGATGTTAGGAAGGTGACTCTTGTACCATTAAGTTATTAATACAATTTGGAGGGATGGATTTATATGTCCATTCAATTGTAATGGTCACCCTTGGCAAATCCATTAAGGGCTTTCCATTTTTTTTTCATTTATTTAACATGTAAAGTGACTAATGGATATTATAATGTCGTGAGTACTTCTTAAATCAATGAATTACACAAATAGCATATCAAAACAGCTATATGTTGCTGCAATTGGAATATCTAAAATATGCTTTAAATAAATCTTTATTTAGCTTAGTTATATAAATGGTTTTATGTTTATATGTAGGATGAGTTATTCCATATCAAATGCTAATATTTTTAAGTACAACATTTGTACGCCCACTAATATTTTTAATATTAATTAAGCTTAGACCTGTTTAAGAATTATTAATAGACATGTTTTATTGGAAACTGTTTTTTACATAAATTATTGTTTTTTTACATTAACCATTGTTTTTTACATTAATTATTATATTGCAAAACACTGCACACACAAATATATCTTGTTTAGTGGTAGAAATGAAGAACTAAAATAATTTATTTAACTAAATTTTGTAGTGCATTAAAAGGAGATGGTCATGGACAAGAGTTGGGTTGGTTTGCCAAATAGGATATCCAAGTCATATACTGATGGGGTTGAAAAATTTTTAGATTTTGCATTTCAGAATGTTGTTGGTGATACAAGAATTTATTGTCCTTGTAAGAAGTGTCGTAATCGATATTTGGTTATAAGTGAAGTGGCAAGAGACCATATCATTATAAATGGTTTTTGGTTAAAGTACCAAAACTGGATATTACATGGTGAGCCATCTTCATCTTTGGAATCTAACCAAGAAATTGAGGTTAGTCATGACTCAGGTGCTGATGATGATATGGTTGGAATGATACACGAGAGATGGGCATTCCGGTCAATGATCATCCACTAGAGCATGAACAATGTGCTGCAACAGCGGGCAGAATCACAACGATTATCCTCATCTTCTCATAGTTCACATGCACCGCTAGATAAAGAAGGTATGGCTTCATTCATATTTCTGTTTTTGTTTCTATTTCTTTTTTCTGTGTATTATCAAACAGTCATTATTTGATTTTGCAGTGTCGAGTGAGTCAATATTTTCTAGGCAAACTCGTGGTCGTGCTCTTGGTTTGGATGATTGGGGCACTGGGCACTTGGAATTCAATTCAGAATGGCAAGTTATAGGTCCAAATTCTGCAAACTTTACAATCCACCTTGGAATTATAGCAAAAAATGAACAGAAGGTTCCTTTGACATATGTTGGGTGGAATGATATGCTAGAGGATGTTCATGAACAAATTTGGAAAGAAGTAAAGGTATGTAATACATGCATGTAAATATCCATGTATAGTATGCATTTCGGTCTCAAGATTGCATAGACTTCCAGCAGCATTCATATGTGAATGAAATAAGAATTGCATATCATTTGGTCCATTAATTTGATTATGGTATATATATACCAGAAATGATCTGGTCATAAATGATCTGGTCACTATGAATCTTCTAAGACTGCTCCTATATTTGTTTCTTTCATGCAATTTAAGCATCATTATTATTTACATGCAATCTTTTTGTTTGATTTTCTTTTTTATAGGTAAACCTGTTCAGTGTCTATATATATATATATATATACTCATGCATCACAATTCTTTCTATAGGAGAACACTGATGCTCCAGAAGCCTATGAATCTTTTTGTTTAAAGCATGTTAGTAAACTATGGAAGACTTGAAAGTCCCGAGTGAAGGCAAACCATTACATTGGTAAGACAGATGAAGAGCGTCTTGCATCCACTCCTAATAGAGTTGTTGAAGAGCAATGGAGGACACTAGTAGCCTATTGGAGTACTGAGGAAGTTCAGGTATGCGGTTACCATTAATATAATATAAATTATAACCAATAATGTGCATGAGTAGTAATTACATTTACAATATTTGTAGGCTTGTGCTGAACAGAATAAGATTAATCGCTTACAACAATCTTCCCTCCATAGGACAGGTTGAACTTCATTTGCCCAAAAGAGAGAGGAGGTAATATATGTCTAGCATATCATTCAATAACTTCATTTGGTTGAATTCACACTGCAGATTATAAGCCTTAATGGAAAAAAATGCTTGTATTTTTCAGTTTTGTCCTTTGTTTTTATGCTTGCAACATATAGATTATAGTATGTAATGTTATTTTTTGCTTTAATTCTTGTAATGCTAACATCTTTTTATCCTTTTAGATGAAGAAAAATGGAAAGAAAAGAGATCGAATAAGTGTGTTTGTCGAGACTCGAACAAAACGTGATGGGAGTATAGGTGATGGAGAGAGTGAACAGATAATTGTAAGATAACATATTTTCTTTTTAATATGTTATAGTTTATTATATTTTATATATATATTTTAATTAAGTTGATCAATTTGTAGGGTCATTTCAATGAGCATCTCTCTAAAATACATGATGAACAACAATAAGAAGTTGTAAGAGAACGAATATTCACTTAGGTGATGGGCGCTGATGGTCATGGTTATGTTCGGACCTATGGTCATAGTCCATCACCATCATACATCTCTCATCAAAATGTGAATCAAAGTTATCAAATGCTACAAAATGAATTAAGTCTTCTAAAGTCTGATCATGAAGAATTGCAATCTAAATATGGTGACTTGCAATCCAAATATGTGGAGTTGCAATCTAGTTATGGTAAGTTACAGGATGACATGTAGGCCAAGTATGATAAACTACATTCCTTTTTGCAGCTCCATTTTGGCACTTTTGATGATGAGACGCGCCCATGCACGAGTGGTCAGGTATAAATATTTCTAGGAACTGAACCTAGCAACTTGATGTCCTTCTCTACCTTTCCTGCTTCTTACCATATAGTAACAAATATAGACTGCATATTTATCATCTATATAAACTACATTTCTTTTTGTGTTTCTTATTAAAAAAAATTAATAAGAAAAATGATTTTTTTAATAGGTAGCAGATGCTTACGGTGCGCATCAACATCATCATGCAGTTAGCGGTACAAATTATGACCTCGACTTATAGGTAAGTGCTTTTACTTGAAAAATTATTTTTCATTACTCATCATATGTTGGATGTCGATATTATTTTTGGAGATCGAGTATTAGATCTGCAAATTAGCTAAGAGTTTCACAAAGCATAGAGACATTAACAGTTGTACCAATAGTGCTTCTATTTATTGCTAGCAAGAAGTGCTTAGTTATATAATTATGATATTTAAATGTGTTTATCTATTTAAATGTGTTTATCTTGTATATTTTTAATATATTATTGCTTCTATTGCAGGCTATCATTTGATAAGATGCATTGGAGACTTCTAGATTCGTACTTGTTTTTGTAGGACTTTGTTTCGTAGGCTTGTATTTGGATTTGTGTATATTTTCAATTTTTGAATTGGAGACTTGTGACATGATGTCAACATATAATTTGAATTTTTGTGGATGATATCATGACAATTAATTTTAAAGTTTCAATATTGTAATGTGTTGAAATTTTGTTCTAATTGACAAATATCAAGAATATCTGATGAAATATTGACAATTATCACAAAATTATGGGAAAATTAAGCATTTACAAATTGCGACCGGTTTTACCTGTCACAAAGCTTATTATGTTAAGGGTTATTTATTTTGGTGGTAGTTACTAGCTTTTGTGATCGCAAATTTGCCGTCACAAAAGATGCTTTGTAACCCAAAAAATACACCTACAAAGCATTTGCAACGTCCGTGTATGCAACCCCTCTCTGCCGTCACAAAAGGTCATACGTAACCGCAAAACGGCGGTCACATAAACGACTTTTTCTTGTAGTCACATGAGGAAAGAGATGATTAACTTCGACAAATAACAGGAAGGTTTGATTATTTTTTCTTATAATTCCCATAATAATCACATTGTTGTATAATAAAAATAAAACTATATATAAGAAAATGAATTGAACAATATCGATACAAAAATTCGTAAAACGACGTTAACGTAACACTAATTGAATGTGTGTGATTTGTAAGTTTGTGTGATACAATTTAATTTGATTTAATATCAGGCAAAAAGAGGTATTTAAATTTCTTCTTCGCAGTTCCTTTTAATGAACTTGGAATCTTAGCACCCACCCCAACGTGGGTTAGTAACCGCTGAGGAAGCAAAGGCTGTTGACAATTTATTTCAAACTTGCTTCAACCTTGCCATCTTAAGTTTAAGGGAGAGTATTAAAGGAAACAATCATCATAGAATAAAATCACCATGATCTATGCAATCACCAAGATTTTGACAATTTAGTCTCTTTACTTTTTTAACACATTTCCAAATCTAGATTATACAAGTTCAGACTACCAGTAGACTCTTTATTTAATATTGTAGAATATAACAGTTTTTTAATCAAAAAAAAAAGTTGAGTTTAATTGCATAAAAACTCATTTTTCCAACATCATTTGTTAATTCCTTAATGTATGTCTTAATTTCTGCACTTTTGTAGAAGGGAAGAAAATAAAGCTTTTATAGGAAAAAGAAGGTATTTTAGAATACCTCAATTAAAGTAATGGGGTTTTGGATCAGATACAAAATAGACAGACACCAATCCTCTCGAGCCTGAGACCAAGTGCAATGGAATATAAAAACCACATACCACCGGTCCATAAAAGAGGATTGGTAATGAACAGTTAATTTTTTTTCCTTTTGATTATAATTTGTATAGACCTACAGATTTTTTTTTTAAAAAAAGATTCATTAAAATCCGGATATTTATGTATGTACGTACTTTAATTTCGTATGATAAATGTTGTAATGTAATCTTACCTATTTGTGTTTAGTGCATAATAAACAACAATTTGGTGTAATATTTTCCAAATAAGAAATCAAACTCCAGAATTGAAATTCAAATCATAGGTATTTTCTACTTTTTGTTAGAGTAAGAGTCGAGGAAATAAGTTTAAAAAAAAGAGTCAAGCAAATAAAATGAGCAAGTAATTACAGACCTCCACTGTCCACTGGCAAAGTATATCTAGGTGTATTTTTCTCGGAATAGAAAACAAATAAAAAATAAATAAGCATTTGTAACAAAAGAGAGGTATTTTGTAATATAATTAATCATACCTTAACATATTATTTTGTTGTTGTTTAGCCAACAACAAACTATGACATACTTGTGTCAAATTACTCAAGTATTATTTTTATACCTCAAAATACTTGTGTCAAATTCACTTTTGCAAGGACTCTATGACATATACCTCAAAGTATTATTTTTTTATAACATACCTTAATCATATCGTTTAGCCAAAGTGATTTATATCAGTTAATCTTCTACTTATTAATTCACTTTTACATATGAATCAACTTAACAATCTGAACTTTGTTCAGCAATAATTTAACGTTGACTAATGGAGTTAATGTAAAAGTGACTAGTTGATATATACTTAAAACTTGAAATGATCTTTGAGATACTTTCATAAATTTGTAAAGACTACTTATATTTTGAATATTCTTAAAGTAAGGGATAATAAGATCATAAACCTGCTTAAATTCACCCGCCAAAATCCATTCTACTGCGGGTATTTTTACAGGTTGCGGGCGAATTTAGTATTAACAAAATATTCGCAGATACCCGTATGGATATCCGCAAACCCGCAATCTTTTTTATAAATATTTTTAATTGAAAAAATAAATTTAAATCTAAAAATACATAAATTAAATAATGTAAAGTGTAATTGTATTTGTGTAAACTAAACATGTGACGCGTTGTGTGTGCATTGTGCAAGTTGCAAGTTGCAACTCATGTCATAACCTAACCTAAAGAACCCAAGCCAAATATTTGTCTATTTCCCTTTCACTCGTGCAGGTGCAGCAGCCGCAAAAGTCAAAACTCAAAACCTAGCCTTCCAGACCAAACACCAGCATACCCGTGAACAGAAAAACCTAGCCTTTCACCGTGAACAGCAGCCGCACACGGCACACCCATTTCGCTTTCACCCGTGAGCTGCAGTCGCAGTCGTTGATTCTGAAGTCGGGGCTGTAGCCGCTGCCGTGTTCTGTGCTGCTGTGCCGTTGCTGTCGCAGGCTTGCAGCCGATTTTGTACTACTGGTAGATTTCTTGAAATAGTAAAATTCTTATGAAGAGATCTAC
The DNA here is from genome assembly GCA_030449835.1 of Clausena lansium. Lineage (NCBI taxonomy): Eukaryota > Viridiplantae > Streptophyta > Magnoliopsida > Sapindales > Rutaceae > Clausena > Clausena lansium. The sequence continues at coordinate 1,811,893 of JASUUF010000369.1, forward strand.
CTCCAATGGGAGGTAGAAATGTGATTTCAAAAAGCTTTTTGAGCTGTAAAAATATTTTGCAGCGACTTCTGGAAGGGACGCATTTGCTGTTTCCTTAATAGCATTTCTCACCTGTCGGGCAATATATTAATTAATAAATATAATTTGGAGCTAATATTATTTTGTATATTAGTAATATTTTTTAACAATTATATTAATTGTTAAAATCAGTAACAATATTAATAAATAACAATTATTTATTCAAGACATTTAATATATTATAAATATTAAGGGTTACATATTAACTTAACAATTAATATAAATCACCTTATTTATTAATTAAACCATTAATATTAACAATATTAATATTTGTTATAATCATATGGTTCACTGGCCATATACCTTTAAAAATCATAATTAATATATGATTTCCATATTAATTATTAATATGTATCTTAAGATTGACATAATTAGTTAAGATTGACATATATGAAATCATTAACTAAGGTTATTTAAGATTAATTCATAAACAAACTGGCCTTGCCAGTTTACATATTAACTAGTACTTTCAAAAAATATGTCTGCCATCATAAATATTGCACTGGCAGCAGCGCTGATGCGCTCAAGGCGTTAGCAGTCGGTGCGCGCGGGCGTGGCCAGCTAACCTCCCAGCGGACGTGGGCGAGCGGGGTACGTAGCGCGCGCGCGAGCGGTGTGCCGAGCGGATCGGCGCGCGCGAGAAAAGCACGTGCCAGCCGCGCGCGCAAGCGGCGAGGGGCCACGCGGCGCGCGCGCGAGCGAGGAGGGGCCACGCATAGCGCGCGCCCGAGTGGGCGGGACATTGCAAGGCCGCGCGCTCGAGCAGCGAGGCACGGCGGCAGCGCACGATGGGCGCGGGCGTGGGCGGTGGCGCACTAGCCTCCCTTCGCTCGATAAATGGGCCACGGACCTCCTTCGCAGGAGAAATGGCCCGCTCGTTGTCTTTTTTTATAAATATATATAAAAAATATTATAGTATATATAAAAAATATTATAGTATAATTAATAAAAATATCACTTAAAAATATACGATCGATAATTTTTCATTATTTAATTTGTAACGACAATAATAAAGATAAAGTGAGGTATATCGGAGACTAGTTAAAACCGTATTGAAACAAAACGTTTGGACCCAAACCTTGCCGACATTTTTTGGGCCACTTATGACTGCCAGATCGTGGCCCAGCACTTCGGCTATTTGTTGTTTCAAATAGAATACAACTATTGCCACCCCCTCGAAGTCCTCCTAAACCCCCTCTGTTTCGCCCCATAAAAATATTATAATAATGTAAATATCTATTGACTCTGTTTTTAATTTCAAAATAACCCTCGTTACCCATTGTGTTTCAAGCCCCAATATCAGAGTGGTTCTTGTTGCTCACAAAAAATTGTCTGATAACAGGTCTGTTTTTAAGATATTAACTCTCCTCCAAGTAACCACTTGGCCATGGCAAAGTGGCTGGAATCATTCTTTTATAATTGTGAGGGTAGTTATTCGAACCACCACAAAAGTATTGTGAGAATTTAATTCATTCTTCAATTTGAGTTAAGGTAATTTTTAATATGGGCAGTGTTATATAAAATTTAATGTAAATTAGTATAAATAATTGTCTCGATTATAAATATAAATAATATTATTATGTAATATGAGTTGTAATTTGAACATTAATCTCATGTAATTTAAAAAAAAAAAAAACCTCCTCCAAGTAAAAATAGAGCAATTTTTGCATTAAAAAAAAAAAGCGTAAAATGAGCAATAGTTATTCTTGTTGCTCAAATACTCTTCATGCTTAATGATTGCATGTTGCAGCTCAATCAAAAAGACCAAAAAAAAAAAAAAAAGAAAAACTTACTTATCATCTCTTTCCATAGACTTGAGTGTTCGGTTTCAGTTCTTCGATTTCAATTTTACCCGTTATCCTCATTTCATCTCTTGGATTTTCAATTCTGGTGTGGGTTTATTTGAGTTTGGAGATGTAATTATGGTTATTTGGTAATTGTTGAGGTTTGGGTTTTTATTTGAGCGGTTAAATCAGCTAATCAAAAATATTATAACCAACAAATATTAATTGTTATCAATTTGACATTATTTGTTTTAGGTTATAATACAAAATGGTTACAAATGAGCATATTATAAACTATGAGCCTATATTAATTGTTAATCTTAAGTTAAATCATATTTATATAGCAAAATTTTTGATATAACAATGAGCATATTAATCATATTTACCCCAAATCAACATCCCCGCCGACATCCATTGGCTAATCGAAGCCAAGGTAAGATTGGCAAGTGAGTTACCTCTCAAATTTATTGCATACATCCCTGGTTGTGGTAAAGGTAACTATTCACAAAAATGAAGAGCTCGGCGGCATCCAGTTTCGTGTCATAGGTGCGCTAGAATGTATTGTGATAAAGATCTATGTACTTCTTTGGGAATGGTGTTTGATAACAGAGAAGATAAGATTCAATTCATTAGGGATGACTTGAATAAATAGTCATTGGATGATATTCTTTTTTCTCTTGAAACGCATCTCAGTGGATACGTACAGCGAGCAATTCTCTATTTATAGCCATTATTCCAGAAAGAGTGTGCATGATATAGTCTCGGGAATCTGACTATAAACGACCCTGTTTGCCAGTTTATAAGAAAACTGGATGGGAAGCCTATCCTCGACCCATAGAGGGCGTTCAAGCCGTTTCTGGACGTAAAACTAGAGGAAGATGTGAGCCACAGTCACAACTACCTGTAAATATCCTTTTATTTACTGTTGTTTTATCATTTGCATTATTGTCTTTAATATTATGATTTTATCATTGTTTGTTTTTTTTTTACTATTTACTTTTTGACTCTCGAGCCATGTGCTTTACGCGTCTTTTGACAAAGACACACCACTTTATATACAGCTGTCAATCATTGTCACCAAGATCCTTAAATATGAACTTCTTTTTCAGTACTCACAAATTGTTTTTGAAAAAGTGTTCCAATGGCAACTACTACCAGTAAACAATTCAAGAACATTTATGTGCTCTCTGGGTTTAACAAACATTATTCTATTATAATGATAGTGGGACATTTGTATATGCCCTAATGAAGAGACTATAAGGATGTCATCAACAAGTGGCCTTCGCGCTCTCTTATTTCATTTACAATACAGATTCAAGAACATTATTTTATCAGTTGACAATACAACCATCAAGCAAGCTTTTTAAGTACTTATATCATCTTAGTACTTAAGGTATGTTATCGATTGTTTGTTATCATAAATATTGCTTAATCTACATATAGTGCATGTAGCTGTGAAAGGGCTACATTAGTTCCCCGACAGTGTTAATACGCATTTCGGTTGACACATAAAAACCTCAAACAAGTATTGATTATATTTACGATTGTTTTGAGATAATATGTTAATTATATATATCAACTACATAATTGAGATAGCGTAAGAAGAAACAAGCAAATGCGTCCCTTCCGTAAGTCGGGGTTTGGTGCACGTATTAGCTCTAGAATTACTACGGTTATCCGAGTAAGCAGATACCATCAAACAAACTATAATCGATTTAATGAGCCATTCGCAGTTTCACGGTCTGAATTAGTTCATACTTACACATGCATGGCTTAATCTTTGAGACAAGCATATGACTACGCGGGATCAACCAGGTAGCATTCCTTCCCGATAGCACTAGCATTCATTGTGCGTGCAAACTCATCCATAAATACCAAGTAAGTGGCGAGTTCCTTAAAATTTTCATATGTGTAAATGAGATTAAGAAATCCATAATCAAACATATCTTTTATCATTTTAGGATCACCTCCTAAGATGAAATTAATTCTCGGGTATAACCCTGAATGATCTGGCACAATAGCCTGGCTAGGAGAAATCCCATAGGTTATTTTTCCAATTCTTTTATATTCATAAGCATAGTCATTTTCACATGGGATTTTAGCCATTGAAATTGGTATCCGCTTTAGTATATTTGGGCTTTAAACTCGTGAAGAGCTTTGGGAACCCTCTCCCTTCATATATTGTTCTTTAAGATCATGGATTGAGAGAAATCTATCTGGAATTGGGATCTTTGTATTCTGAAGAACACCGAGTGATCCGACTCTCATTTTGATACTTGAAATGCACGTTCCTTAGCATTTTGCTAACATATACTTCTGAAGTTTGAACTTTGAGATGATTTTGCAAACTTTTATCTGAGCAAAGTTTGCTCAATTCTTCTTTGGCATCATCAATCATAGCAAGCCCATCATAAATCATTTCATTGCCTTTGAGAAGCAATTCTTGACCTTGAGCACATAATTATGCCCTTATTATTTTGGAAAGACTTTTCTATCTATTGTATTCCCCTCATTTGAGGAAATCGCAATATAATTGTTAGATCCTTTAATATACTCAATTTAAAAATCATATTCTGCAAAGAATTGCTGCCATCTAATTAATCTATTAGATTAATTTGTCATGTTGATGGCCATTGATAATTATTTATTGATTAATTTAAATATTTAATCAATTACTTTGAATATTAATCTACATATTTCGATTAAAAGCGTTCATAGCGGTATTGTAGATTTGAAATTAATTTTAGCTCAATAATTTAATGCCATCTAATTATCTTGTTATCTTATAATTATTTATTGATAAAACAAGATATTTTCAAAAACCCCCGTTACCTTTTTAAAATTTATCAAAAACATTGTCACCCAGGAGTAATTAACCCTAAAATAAAATTAAAATTACTTTTCTAATTAGTATCAATACTTGGCCATGATAATATAGTATCAATGATCACTGAAACTTATATGTAAAAGGCGCTAAAATCTGTTTAGATCATCAAATACTGATATTTTTTTTATTTAGTATCATAAACTTAGTATCGGTGTTTCTCATTTTTCTATTAGTGATTACTCTTTTTTTTAAATCTAAATACATATGGATCTCATCTCTAATTTTACTTATTGCTTGTTGAATTCCAAATTGCAAGAATTTTAAATTTTGTTAACTTTAATCCATATTGAGCGGATTAATTTATTTTTAATTGATTAGATTGGCAAAATACAATGAATTTTCTAGTTGATTAAATATATGTTTATTGAATTGTATATACACTCTATAAATTAACAGTATATACACTCTAATAATTTATTGATTAATTAATATCATATCTCTTTAAATTAATAAATGTTGTATGATTTTGACATTATTAATGTATATCCATGCAAATATCTAGCATTGTATTGTGCTAATGGTTTGCTTAAAATATAGGATGTGATTAATTTCAATAGAGAACGAAACCTCATAGAAACATCTTCATATATTAGAAAAATAGCTTGATGTTTGATACAAAGAGGAAAATCTAATAATAAACTTAAAAAATAATGCTAAAAATGATAAAATTAATTAAATATATGCTGAAATTACCTTCATAATGCAGCAAGATATTAAAATAAGTAGTTAATGCAAACAAACACAGGGTAATTTCTTTAAGGACAATTATCTACAGAACATCAATTTTTCAGCCTTGTTTAAATACAATAAAGATGTGGTATTCATTGGTAATTTTTTTTAAAATGGGTACTAAAACAAATACATATGTAATGTAATACCACAATCATAATGTGATATGTAAATAGTCATATACATAATTTACGTGATAATAATAAATTACAGTTTGTAATTTATCACAACATAATGAATCCATTTAATTCATTTACCTAATAAAGAAATGTTTAATAATTTACCAAGTTGGACTACATAGTTGTGGTAAATGAATCTACAAACACCCAATAAATAAGTTAGGTATTGTTGTATATCCCAATCAAGGATAATAATGAATACATTGGATTGTGATCAATTGAATATACAGATATTCAATGTATGAATTTGGATTATAGTAAATAATTTTACTATAATATGGTATCCAATTATTTAAATTATGATCATATTAATAATCCAGATAAATAACTGATTAAAATCAATGCAACAAATATGTACTTAAATTAAATTCTATATAGCAATGTGATATGATACACAATTACATACCTTGATTGTTTATCATAATATCTATCATATTCTATACTTAATCCTTTTTCCACAATCATTAAAGCATGTTTTTCATTACCATAATCCATATTATGGATACCTTATAGGTATTGAAACATCCCTATAAACGTGCAAAATTTATAATTATAATCGATATCCAAATTCATACTTCAATGGATAATTCACAATGTAGTCCCCTATTTTAGTATACATAATTGGCATACCAATATGGATTCATTAATTGGTAACAATATGTCTTCCATATTGTGATATTGTTTGAAATTGGTAAAATACCAATTAGTTGGATATTCGCCAATCATACATGCAAATTATTTAGTACATTGTATTTCCCTTGTCAAACAATTCTAATTGAGACATCTATATTTAAAACTAAATATCCAATGATAGGCAACAGATGTTTGACATCTAAAATAAATGTTAACAGAATTTGTTAACATTAAGTGTTTTCTTGTTCAGCCAATGCTGAAGTTGTAGGTCAAACCTAACCGGTCAAAACAAACCACTTCACCCTATATATCCCACTTTTAGCTTTAGCCTTTAGGCGTGTCCTGGTCCAACCTCATGCATTTTGCCAACCAAGCCACAGTTGGTGTTTAAGCCCAAGGTCAAACCTAACCGTTCAAAACCAACTAGGACATCTCAGTCTAGAGGCAAAGCTACGAGGGGGTACAGCCCGGGCTAGCTTTTTTTTAAAAAAAAAATTAATTAATTATAAATTTACTCTTATTAAAACTTACAGTAAAAATTAAAAATATAACTAATAATTACAGTCAATATATATTTCCTAAACCACAAAAATCACCTAAATCCCTAACTAATCAATCCAATTATCGAAAATCTATATACCCCAAAACTCAATTGATCAAGTCGTCAAGTTGCTACCCCGTGGGTGACGCCCCGCCACTGTTGCACCCGTATGCTTCGTCTCTCACTGCAACCAAAGTCCCGAATGCCTAATCTCTTGATGCATTGCTTGGTATAGTGGTACCTCACTAATTATTTAATCATTTTGTATTTTAATCTTTATTGTATAAAATAGATAATAGATTATAACAACAGATCAAAACAAGATGGAGAATGAGTTTATTTCAGATTGTATGGTTATTTACTTTGAAAGAAAGAAAAATTGCAGACAATATCAACTCAAACGAGGTAATAAATGAGTTTTTTTTTTTTTAAGAATCATAGGACACAGTTCATTGATAATGTTTTTTTTATTTACTTGTTATTAGTTTTTTGCTTATGTCATGTATTAAAGCTCAAAGAAAGATTGTATACTCAGTAGCAAGCTCAATGATATCTTATGGAATCGTTAATGTTTGAATTTGATTGAGCCTTTTTATAGTTGGAGTAAAAAAGTAGCCGTTATTGACTTTCTGCTCATTATCGGATCGTCGCTAACTTCTTGTCAGGTTGCCGTTATGACTTTGAAAACTAGCCGTTGTGTAGAAATTCAAATTATCGGATCATCGTTAACTATTGTCAGATCGCCGTTATCGTTGAGCAAAAAACATATTGCTCTCTAGAAGTTAACAAGAAGCCATTAAGTAGTTAACAGGAAGCTGTTAAGAAGTTAACAGGAAGCCGTTTATTTTGTTCATTTTCATATCTCTCGGAAGTTAACAGGAAGCCGTTTATTTTGTTTATTTTCATAGCTCTCTGGAAGTTAACAAGAAGTTGTTTTCTGAGTTAGCAGGAACCGTTTTTATCCAGAAATGAAACATCTATCCCAAAAATATTTCTAATACTTTTATTTCATGTTTCATAAAACATAAAGTATTATTCTTTGTTTATTCAAAACAGGTGGTTTGTTATCATCAAAATCAATAAATTTTATAGCCATTTAGGCTAACAATCTCCCTCTTTTTGATGATCACAAAACAAATCAAGTATTTTGAAGATTTTAATGAATGTGCAAGATAAAATTCTTTTGGAAGAATTTAACACTTTAAAATACAGCATTTTGTCTTTCCCTTTGGACATAAAAACATAACAAAAAGCATACTCAAAATGCATATATTTCTCCCTCTTTTGACATCATCAAAATGTAAACAATAAGGCATTTTCCGTTATCAATTTTCAAAAGGTAAGTAATGCATGAATAATTAATAATCACAATTTAAAAAACAAGAGAATTAAGCTCATTAAAGATCTAATGTGACATTTTAATTCAATTCAAATAATCTCATATGTATCAATATCTCAAAGTGCATGTGTTTCTCCCCCTTTCTATGTCATTTAAAGCAAGTACAGAATGCACATTCAATAATTTATTAAAAAGTCCAAAAAAAATTGCATCCATTCACCAAGCATAGATATTCATAAGATTAATTAATTCATCAAGGGAGTGAAATCATCAAAACACATCATGTATTTTGAGCCTTTATAAAGACTCCCCCTAAGTGTGTGTTAAAATAAATGAATTAACAAGTTTCAAATTTTAAAAACTCCCCTTTCAAATATGCATGCGTTTCATAAAACATTCTCAACACAAGAACCAAACCATATTCAAAATTGCATAACTCAATACTCCACGCTTATACTTTAAAAACAAATATATATATTCAAGTCATTAGCTTCCCCTTCATCATTAAAACTTAAGCAATACATAATTAAGTACATGATGTCAATGTATATATCATCAAAATAAAATATATCCATCATGATAAGTTTACAATACTATTATCATATATATGTCGTTCCATCAAATGCACTCAATGTTATGCACAATGATAATTCAATCATGTAGACACACAATCATATTTCACAATCTCAACCTACTATCCATAATCCACTCAACATAATCATTAGGAAAAATAATCTTCTTTATATGATGCTAATACACTTAATGTCATGATATCACAATATAGGTATGAAACATTTACTAAGAATAAATTAAATAACCATCACTTATAATTAATAAGGCAATAATTGTTACCAAAGCAATTAATTCATCTTGCCTCATCATTTTCTTCTCACATCATGATCAAGTCATTACCCTCTCAAGCTCTCATCAAGGAAACTCCAACATTCCTTGATTGTGGTACCTACAAAATATTTAAGTTGTGCCTTTTGGTATCCAAATATTCTTGGGTCCTTGAATGTTAGCAATGGTTTCTTTTGGAACCCAAACACATTTCATTCCATAATAAGCATTTCTCTTGACAGGGCATCTATTTTTCATATGACCATTTTGATTGCAATAATGACACACAATTTGATCATTAATGGAAGTGCTCTTCACAAAGTAGTTCTTGTAAAATTTTTGTAGAATTCATTAATGGAATGAATACCTAACTTATTTGCTTTTTAGTATCACAGCTAATAATGCCTTTCACTTTTTAAAGCCTTCATAATGTAGAATTCATTTCTACAATCCAATGTATTCATTATTATCCTTGATTGGGATATACAACAATACCTAACTTATTTATTGGGTGTTTGTAGATTCATTTACCACAACTATGTAGTCCAACTTGGTAAATTATTAAACATTTCTTTATTAGGTAAATGAATTAAATGGATTCATTATGTTGTGATAAATTACAAACTGTAATTTATTATTATCACGTAAATTATGTATATGACTATTTACATATCACATTATGATTGTGGTATTACATTACATATGTATTTGTTTTAGTACCCATTTTAAAAAAAATTACCAATGAATACCACATCTTTATTGTATTTAAACAAGGCTGAAAAATGGATGGTCGGTAGATAATTGTCCTTAAAGAAATTACCCTGTGTTTGTTTGCATTAACTACTTATTTTAATATCTTGCTGCATTATGAAGGTAATTTCAGCATATATTTAATTAATTTTATCATTTTTAGCATTATTTTTTAAGTTTATTATTAGATTTTCCTCTTTGTATCAAACATCAAGCTATTTTTCTAATATATGAAGATGTTTCTATGAGGTTTCGTTCTCTATTGAAATTAATCACATCCTATATTTTAAGCAAACCATTAGCACAATACAATGCTAGATATTTGCATGGATATACATTAATAATGTCAAAATCATACAACATTTATTAATTTAAAGAGATATGATATTAATTAATCAATAAATTATTAGAGTGTATATACTGTTAATTTATAGAGTGTATATACAATTCAATAAACATATATTTAATCAACTAGAAAATTCATTGTATTTTGCCAATCTATTAAGTTTGTAGTCTGTAAATAAGTAAAATAAAGAAGTGGAGTAACAAATTAGTCAGTATAAAATAGTCTCTCAAATAGTTAAAAGTAAGAATCATCGGCATACATATAATAGCATGCTAATTTTTATTTTGATTCATCTAAATCTAATAGTCAAACTTGGTCAAGGACTTATGGTTTAAAAAAATACAAACAACACGAGAAGAGGACGTTACTAGAAACTGTATATTTTACAGTTTATGAGTTCATTTCAGCAAACAACAAAAACTCGAAAAACAATTATTTAACATTTCAGTAGAAAATATATGGATAGTGGTGATTAATTTTGTATTTATAGTTTTCATGTAATTTTATCTTGTAAAAATACTATTCATGTTAGAAAAAAAAAAAAAGGGGGGGGGGGTTTATAAGGATATTGAAGGGCCAATAATATCACTCTTTGTGTTTTTCGAAAGGTTAGCTAGGACCTAGGTCCAGTTGAATTTGATAACTAACCCAACCCAAAAACTATCTATTCAAAACACAAATATATTTTCACAAAATTAAGCGGAGCATTACCAACACCAAAAATTAAAAAATACACGTGTCACCCGTACACTTGAACCTGATGCAAAACACGCAGTCTCTCTGGTTAGAGTAGCAAAACTATAGTCGACGCTCATAATCCTAACCCTTGGTCGTTTCTCCGATTCCGATTTCACTCAAAATTTCAAAACTCTCAATCCGATGGCCACCGCCACCGTTGACCACCACCATCGCCTCCACTATGACTCCCTCCCTTTAATCATTGGCTAACTTGGCTTATATCAATTAGTTTGTTAATTCAACAAAATGAGATATATGCCCTCAAATTGATATGTCAAAATAATTAAGAAGATTTGTTGGCAATTAATAAAGGCTAATATTTGACATTTTTTCAAGGCCTAACAATTGGCTAATGTTATACATATATATGAATATGCTAGTCATTGATTTATACACATATGTATATATTAAGTTATATTGAGGCTCATGGTTTAATATATCAGCGGGCATAATCATATTTATAATATAACAAAATGAGCATATTAATATGACATTTTTAATATACATAATGGAAAGATACATATTATGCCCCTGGGTTTGATTATGACATATTAACAAAATGGAAATCTACATAAGCCTTTGATTAGCTGTACCTCAAAACCTGTGCTCAAATTAATAATTAATACGACATCTATGTTAAGGTATAATTAACTGAACACCAATGACCCTTCAAGTTAGCTGTGATATTATCTGGAGGGATCTATCACATTGGAATTCATCTTCACCAATGCCAATACTTTTTGGAGGGATTATTGCCACATGTGCAAGAATGGCTAATGGCAACAAGTGGAGGAGAACTAATGTCGAAAAGTGCATCGGAGATTTGGGATTTCTTCCAACGCTAAGCGGATAATTCTCAACAAATAAGCCGATCATTCAGAATGTAAGAAAAGTCAAAGGAGTAAATGAGGTTCACATGGGCGAGTCAAGATCGTAAATCAAGGAAGTCAAAGAAATGGTTGAAGGGCTTTCTCGCAAAAACAATTAAGCCACATGCCTCCAACCAATTTGACCAAGCCAATGCCATAAATGTGATGGGAAAACAATCGAATTACAACCCTTACTCCAAAGATATATAACCCTGGATGGAGAGACCATCCAAATTTTTCATGGTCTCAAGGATTCCAACAAAACAACACAAAGAATCGTAGCTCCACCAATGCAACAAATTCCTCAAGCCTCTCAACCACCATTTAGACCATACAATCAGAACTAGAACTACACTTAACCCAAACCATGGGAAGAGGCAGTTAAAGATCTAAAAAATTAGACTCACTACGCAATAGAACAAAAAAATCGCACCATTGACGAGTTGCGGAACGAGATTAGAGCTTGATTTAACTCACATCCCAATCAATCTCGAATCTCAAAAAGATGGTAGGTTAACTTGCCTCATCAGTCTAAAACTTGGCAATGACCGTCGAGAAGGGAAAATTTCCAAGCCAGCCAGTGCCCAATCCCAAAGGAGTTCATGAAGTAAGTACCAGTTCACCTCAGTAGCATGAAGAGGTCAAAGCTGTTATGACCTTGCAAAAAGGAAAAGAATCGACAATTGGAGATGCCAGTGACAAAAACGACTCAAGATGCACCTGTAGACGTTGAAGACTCTTCATCAAAGGAGAAAGAAGAAAGCAGCATACGGGAATATGTTCCCAAAGCTCCATTCCCTCAGAGGTTAGCTAAAGCAAAGAAAGGAAATTCCACAGGTGCCTCCATTTTATAGTATTTATGTTGCAAAACCATGTTTATGACATTTTGAATATTAATAATGCTATATATGAATTTGCGGTTTCAAATAATTAGTGTTGGAGAAAAAATGAGAATGAAGAAGAAGAGATGAAAATTTATATTGAATATAAAATATTAGGCCATTTTTGGTATTTTGAGAAATGTATAGAACAAAAATTTTTAATTTTAAATTTTAATATGGGTTCATTAAGAAAATGGGTGTAAAAATAAATTTTATAGGTTCAAATAGCTGCACCATTAAAAAAAATTGATTTAAAAAAAATACGATCAATTATGTCAAATGAGTTAACCAAATCCAAACTATAATTAAATGATTTAATATAACATAATACAAACCTGATCATTTGACTATTTACCCAACCCTAACCATCCAATTTGGTTTGGGTTTGAATTGAACCATAGGCTGTGGGTTTTATACCCACCGTAGCTGTGATTCTTGTCATATATATAATTACAAATTACAATGGTAATAATTCTTGTCATATATAAATAATATTATGATCGCTATTATAGCTATTAGCTAATAACGGTCTTTACATAGTTGGGAGATTTATTCTTATTTGCATTATTTAATATATACCGTTATTTTTGTTTGCTAGGGCCATTGTGAAAAAACTGTGAACTTAAGTAGGCTATAGCATAAAGTAGTAAAAAATTGTTCGGTCCAACGATGGGGGACTTTAATAAAGGAAAAATAAAATTAAGTAGGTCATAGCATATAATTTGTAAAATTAGGGAACAAAACGAAAATATTGCATAAAATTTGGTTAAATTTCAATTCACCCCTTTATTTATTTTTTTTTTCCGTTCCACCCCACATTTCATAAATAAAGGTAAACTATAAATTTTTCAATAAGAGGATTTTAAACTTTGTTAAAGTTTAAAAAAAATTATTATGCAATATACTGTAATAGTATAAAAGCATTATATTATTATATCATATGGTGTAATAGCTTTTCCAATGTTAATAAAAATCGGCTGAACAAGAAAATAATAATTTTCTAAATATCACAGCTAATATGTTAATAGCAGAAGAAATAATATTGATTAAGGTATTGTGGTTTGGTGACTAGTTGTTACAATCGTAACAATTTTGAGAATTGTTAATATAAATAGCATATCTCAAATATAATTAAGATTAATCAACATTGGCAATATTACATATTAATAATTAATATGTATCCCTTACTCAACGTTATACACATATAACAAATGAAATTAATCAGATAACATGTTCATATATTAAGGGCATAATATATATGAACATGTATAATTAAGGGCTATATGTCTTAATGCATATAGCATTAATTATATGAGAATTAATAATATAGAATGTCATGTAGGGCATATATGACATATAATTACCATATATGCATTTCAACTGGTTATAAACCACAATGTCTTAATAATAAAATATGATTAATAATTTGACATAAAAGGTTCCCTATTATAATTATTAAAAGGTGTTCAATCCCAGTAACTATGTATTTTGAGGTATAAAATGATTAAGTATTTTGACACAAGTATATACCTCTAATAATATACAAGGTATACTCAAGTTAGAGGTATTTTGTAATACCTCTAATTATAGGGCAATTACTGGGATTGCTTTTGTTGTTGTTTGTTGTTGCTTTTGGTACTACCTTTACTCGAACTAACTTGTGATAGGTTAAGATTCAACCAACAAACCACCAAGCCAATAACGAGAGGTAGTGGGAGTTTTGGCATACTTATTAATTTATTCTATGAAAAATTACATATAATTATTTGTATCACAAGGCATGCATCAAACACAAATCCTTTTTTTTAAAACGTATATACAAACAATTTATAATATAGGTATACAAGTTTATAAAATTACACATTTAAAGCCCAATACAAATGAACTTATAGTGAAGGCAATTACTCTTACATCTTTCTCATTTATGTGTTCTATGAAATTTTAAGAGGTATAGAAATTTTTGGTTTGTAACATTATTAAAATGACCATGCTCTTTGTTAAAATTTATAATTTCCCTTCTGATATTTTAAAAATCCATTAAAATTAATTTTTTATTAAAAATGATATGTCAATTTTCTTTTTTCTAGGTTTTTTACGATTTTAATCATAGAAAATTTTATTGATCAACTGAGAGGATTTTACCACATTAATAGTGAAAGCGTAAAAACATAAAATGTCGAAAGTTAACATATATATATATATATATATATATATATATATATTTTTTTTTTTTTTATGATAGGGAGATTTTGACAGATTTTAAAATATAAGAAAAAAAATGATTAATTTCGCCAAACAACGGGAAAGTTTGATAACTTTTTCTTTTATTAATTGTCATAATAACACCATTATTCAATTTCATTCTAAATTTTAATTTTCTAAGCTCGTAAGTCGTAAATAAACACACGATAATTGAAATGTTGTCTTCTTGTGAGTTAAAGACATTTTTATTCCATCATTTACATATATTAATGTAAGTTATTACTATTATCACTACAAGAAAAAGGAGATACGACGACAAGAGTATAGCAATGTTCATGTAATGCGTACTATAAAATAAAGTTTTAACAATGTTTGTCTGTCGCGTGTTGTTTAAAGTTGCTAAAAATTTAGCTTCAACAACATACCCCTGTGTGCGTTGTGAAAGACCTTATGACAATAATTTTGTATTGTGCTTGTTTTTATATGCCAAATGACAACGTGCGTTTTAAACATGTTGTTAAAAGTTTTATCTTCGGCAACATTCTAAATGGCATGTTGTGTATAGGGTTATATTACAACATTTTTTAGCTTGTTGTCAAATTGAACTGTAAAATATTTTAACACAACTAGTAATGTTTATATTTATCATTGTTAGTCTATAATAATTTTTTAAAAAATAAGGCCATCTCAATTAACCAAAAAAAGTAATAAAAAATAAATAATTTCTATTAATAAATGATTATTTATATAATAGCTTAATACTTTGTAATTCAGTTATTTTTATATATAATTAAAATTATATTAAATAATAAATAAAATAAATTTAATGAAATTGATAAATTATTTTTAACTCTCACATAATTCTAATTGAGAAATGAAAAACTCTATATTATTTAATTAAAAATAAGGTGATACCTCTTAAAAATGTTAATAATATTATGATTTCCAATTTTCCATTTAAGAGAAATCGGAAGAAACAAGATAATATACGATTCCACACACCCTATGAAAAAAAAAAGATAATAAAATGGTCGTAATTTATAAACATCTATTTTCAAAGATGTTAATTTCAGTGGCTTCCTTCAATATTCCCATGATCAGTTGATGTAATGCATGTCGCGGATATATATGTCTTCGTAATTCAAATCCACCCATCTTGCCAAATATATTAATAAAAAAGTTGTGTTTAAAGTTAATCAAGAAATCATTAGGAAATTAATTAAAAAAAATCGACCCAGTTTGCTAACTCATTCTTTAAGTAAACTAAAGATTGTCGAGTGTATTTATTACTAATGTTTTCAAAAAAAAAATATTAATAAGACAAATTATTATTTAATTAAAAAATATACAAAACCTTACCATTTGGTAAAGTTTCTTATACACTTTACCTTTTTACTTTTCCAGCTCTGCCTCTTTTTAGACTCTAGTGATGGTGTGTTTACATTTTAAAGTAGAGTGGAAGTGGGAATATATTGTTTACTTATCTAAAATAGAAAGAGAGTGGGAGTCCTATTCTGTGGGCCCCACTCATTTTTGGAGTGGGGAGTGGGAGTGGGACCTCTTGTCATTTTACCTTTTTTTTTTTATTAATTTAATATAATTAATATTTGATAAATAAAATAAATATAATAATATTATTTAAATAATATTATTATCTTATTTTATAAAATTACATTTATTAAAAATAATAATATTAAACTTATTTAAATATAATATTGTTATATTTAGTTAAAAATAATAATTTAAATTGATACTAAGTTAAAAATAATAATAATAATAATAATAATAATAATAATAATAATATATTCATAGAAATTAACAATATTACTATTTACTATCTTTATTTAAAAATATAATATTATTATATATATTTAAAAATAATAGTATTATATTTATTTAATATTAATAATTAATAATAATACTATCTTTATTTTTAATTTACATAATTAAAATTAAAATTAATAAAAATTTACATAATTAAGAATATTAAAAATTATTATTAATTTATAAATATAATAAAATAAAGATTTTATTATATTCAAATATATTTTTTATTAATTTTATAATTAAAAACTATAATTCTTTAAACAAGGGTAAAATTGTAATATAAAATTATTTACTCCGAATCTAAGACAAAGTAAACATATAATTGGATTCTGATTCTGACTCCACGCTCCCATTCCAGTGTAAGTAAACAACCTACTCCCACTCCCACTCCCATTCCACACTCCCAATCCCAAGATTCTTACTTCTCAAAATTCTCACTCCAATTCAAAAAGTAAACTCTAATTGACTTGCTTTCTTCCTCTTCGTGAACTACAACCCCCAATTTCTTCCTCTTTGTGAGTTGCAAGAAGCAATAAGGTTTGGGTCTTCTTTTTATTCTTTGTTTATTGTTAACTGAAGTTATTTTCAGCACTTTGATTCATTATTATATTGTTATTGACTAAAGATTTTACTTTAAGCGGCAACTTAATAATGTCGAGATTTTCCTCTAAAAGAAATAATGATTGAGACTTTAGATGAGATTGTCCTCTATTTTCTATTTTAGCTTTAAGTATCTTTTATTTTTTTAAAAAGTTATTCTTTGTTTATTTGTAAAAGTGCAGGTTTACAAGCGGTCCCAAAGAGAAGCTTTTGATTGTGGTCCCTGATCAAAGAAGACAAAACAAAAGCCTTGAAATTGAAAAGGTTTATATTTATTTTATGTTCTTTAGTGTTTATTTGCAAGTAAAATAACATGAACTGTCTCTTTTGCTATTTATTGGTAATGAGGTTTTGAATTTTCTTACTTTATAATGAACTTTTTTTGTGTTTTGAATATCTTATTATGTAACCAAGTTTTAATAAAACTAATTGCTCAAAAATGGACAAAGGATGGGTTCACTTGTCACGGTATACTTTTTTCCTTTACTTATAATATTATTTTTCCTTTTGCCTCTTCAAAAAATAATCATTTGATTGTATTGAATTAGTAGATTTTGAGTTTGAAAAAAATTTGTCATGTAGACATACAAAGGACTATAGATTTGGAGCTCGTAATTTCGTCAATAATGCACGTGCTTGTTCTTCAAACTTAGATGTTATAGTATGTCCCTGTAGAAGTTGAAGAATTTACAACGCCACCATTTTGATATAGCCTATGAGCACTTGGTTATTAAGGGCATGGATCCAACGTATACAACTTGGATTCTTCATGGGGAGAGCTCCAGTGCATCAATGCTACATAGAAGTGACGGAAATACTTATACATCAAATCAATATATGGATTTTGAAACGACAGAGACTTATATGATATATAGAGATCAAGCATGTTTTCAAGAAGCAAATGCTAGAGAGAATACATGTAGAGAGGAAGTTCTAAATTTAGTTAGAGATGCCGAGACTCCCTTGTATCCAGGTTGTACAAGCTACTCTAAAATGTCGGCAACAGCATCTCTATTCAAGCTTAAAGTTTACCATGGATTATCTGACAGCAGCTTTAATGAAATGCTTCAAAATTTTTTCTGATATGTTACCATCAGAAAATACACTTCCAGATTCTGTTTATTCAGCAAAAAAGCTACTAAAGGCATTTAACCTTGGGTACGAGAAGATACATGCTTGTATAAATGATTGTTGTCTATTTAGAAAAAAGTTGGAACATGTAAATGTATGCCCTAAATGTGGTGCCTCTCGCTGTAAAGTTGAGGAGCAAACTAATAGGCAACAAAAAGTCCTTGCAAAAGTCTTATGTTATTTCCCAATAATACCAAGACTTAAGAAGATGTTCGGGATAACTTAGATGGGACCAAACTCATAAAAGCCAAGATGGTAAAATGAGACATCCGGTGGATTCACTTGCATGGGATACCATAGACAAAAAATGGCCATCATTTGCATTGGATCTCCGGAATATCAGATTGGATCTTGCTACTGATGGTTTTAATCATTTTCATGATCTTGGCACAAGTTATAGTTGCTGACCTGTAATTTTGTCCATATACAACTTGCCGCCATGGCTATGCATGTCCAAGGAAAGTTTAAGGTTGAATTTACTAATTCCAAGGCCAAAGCAGCCAGGTAATGATATTGATGTTTACTTGGCACCACTTATAGAAGATTTAAATGAGTTATGGGTAAATGGTGTTGAGGTGTATGATGCTTTTGACAAATCAACATTTAATTTGAAAGCAATCTTGATGTGGACGATCAATGATTTTTCAACTAATGCAAACATGTCAGGTTGGTCTACAAAAGGAAAGAAGGCATGTCCTATATGTCGTACAAACACATATTTAGAGTGGTTACCATATAGCAAGAAACATGCGTATATGGGTCATAGACGGTTTCTTCCTCGTCAACATAGATTTCGGAACAAGTTGAAATGGTTCAATGGGCATATTGAAGATGAAGGTAAGCCTAACTTGTTCACTGGTGATGAAATATACAAAGAAGTTCAAGATATTGCAAATGATTGGGGAAAGGGGATGAAAAAAAGAAAGAGGGGCAAAAATGAATCTCAATTATGGAAAAAGAAGTCTATATTATTTGAATTGCCATACTGGAAGGTGAGTTGTCATTAAAATTTTCTTTTAAATTTTTTATTCTTTACTTTCTTGATTAGAATTCAAAATCTTAACAAATTTTGCTACTTAATTTTTGCGGGATTTGGTTTTGCGTCACAACTTCGATGTAATGCATATTGAAAAGAATATTTGCAGTAGCTTAATTGGTACACTTTTGAACATGAAGGGTAAATCTAAAGATGGCCTGAATTCTCGCCTAGACCTAAAATACTTGGAAATTAGAGAGGATTTACATCAATGCTGCTTGTCAACTCATTAGTTGCTTGATCACAATATTATGCATGTTTATATTTATTAATTATAAATAAAAATCCTAGAACAGTGCTTTATTTTTCTGTTAATTATTATTATTTTTCAACAAAAGGTATTTCAAAATACCTCGTTTAATGTTAACTAGATACTGGAGTCATATTTTTGAAGTGGTGTTCCAATAGCTACCAATCTTTTCAAACCCATGACCAAGTGGAATGGTACAATAAGCATCACACCAACTGAGCCACAGAGTGTTAACACATAATTTCCTATTTATTTTATCATTCAATAAAAAAAAATTTTGTTAGGTAAAATAAATATATTTATCTAAAGATTAATAAGAGTATATATATTTTAATTGTGTAGGATTGATCTCATCTTTCTAGTATGCACAAATTCCTAACCTATATACTCGACAAGAAAAACCTCTAAATCATATTATAACAAAACTATTGCTAGACTTTAGTGTTTGCAAGCCGCATAAATAACATGAATTGTCTTTAAAAAAATCATTTTTCCAACATTATTTGTTTGTTAATTTCCCTTTAAATAATTTTTTTTTCAAAGCTAGTTGGCTTATAAGAGCCTTTATATTGAGTGTCGTTTCACTGCTTTTTGGTGGGGGTCTATGGCCGAAAAATGATGTATTCATTGGATGGGATGACATAATTTGAGCCGATCTAAAATGGATGGAGGCTTGGGTTTTCGGGATCTTAGGTGTTTTAATCAAGCGTTGTTGGCTAAACAGGGGTGGCGTCTACTTACTTCTGCTGAGTCACTTGTTGCAAGAGTGTTACGGGCTAAGTATTTTCGTAGTTGTTCCTTTCTTAATAAGGGCGTGAGCTGTTGCAGTGGGGAATTTTATGGAGTCTGGGGTCTGGCCAGGATGTTCATATTTGTCGGGATAATTGGATTTCTAGACCTTTGCTGTTCGGACCTATTTCGCCAGTTTCCTTGGAAGATAATGCTAGGGTAGCTGAGTTGATCGAGGATGAAAATGTGTGGAATATAGATATGTTAGTAATGTTACACAAGTATTTTTCGATAGCAGATATCCATTATATTGTTAAGATTCAATTACCTTTGCAACCTTTTCAAGATCATATTATGCAGTAATTTGATCGCAGAGGGGAATATTCTGTTAAATCTGGATATTATGTTGCCCACGGCTGGAAGAATATATCATGTGATGCAGCATCTATTAGTTCTTTACATCAATGGTCCTCAATTTGGAAATTAAAAGTTCCATCCAAAGTCAGAATTTTTCTTTGGCGTGCTCTTTCTGATTTACTTCTTACTATGTTTAATCTCATGTTGAAAAAGGTTGTTGCTGACTCAAGATGTACATTATGTGGAAGCCCTGGTGAGTCAGTTTTACACGCATTATTTGCTTGTGAGCATGCTTCTAACGTGTGGGATTTATCTCCTTTTTTCTAGATATGTTTTGCCTAATCGTTTTTCTAGTTTATGGGATGTACAGGACAATGTGCGTTCCATTTTTTCATATGATGAATTTCATTTGTTTTTTTTTTTTTTTTGCTTATATAGGGGATTTATGGGCAAAGGAATAAACTTTTGTATGCTAGGGCTACTGCTTGCTCTTTTTCTGTAATGTCTTGTGCTCAAGGCTTGTATGGTGCTTTTCGTCAACAGTCCTCTATATGTACATATGTTTCTCCCCCGATCACTTCCCCTTTTTCTTAGGAACCGCTTCAGGTGGGTTGGTTTAAACTTAATTATGATGCAGCTGTCAATGCTCAACGAGGTATGGTTAGTTATAGAGTTGTAATTCACTGTCATAAAGGTTTAGTTATGTTAACGAGGGCTGATATTGGTGTTTATTCTGATGATGTGAATGTGACTAAGGCGGAAGCCTTTCGCTTTGGTTTACGACTCACAAGAGATATTGGTTTGTCTCCATTAATTATCAAGTCGAATTCGTTGTATGTTACTCAGCTCATCCAAGGGCGGCATAGCACGATGACTAATCTCTAAGGATTATAGCTGATATACATCAACTTGTTATACCAAAGCATGACTTCAGGATTCAACATATCTCACGGAACTGCAATCAAGCTGTGGATAGTTTAAGAAAATTTGCAATTCATCATTATAGTTCTTTTGTATTGCTTAAAGATTTTTTGCAGGAACGATCTTGTTATCTGTGAGTTTTTTCACATCTTGATTTAATGAATATTTCCCTTAAAGAAAACTCAATTAAAATTATAATTAAGGGGCTTCATGATTAGAATTTAGAAGATACCAACCCTCCCGAACCTAAGACCCAAGTGAAATGGAACAAAAGCCCTGAACCATCCAGTCCATAAAGAGGATAGGTAAACAGTAATTAGCTGCTTTGTCATTTTATAAAGCTTTTACATTTATTTTTTTCGTTTGAAAAAAAAAAGATATTTTAGAATACCTCATTTAAAGTGGAAAGGAGTATTAAGAAGGAATTTTTTTTTAGGGGTGCCCAAAAGCTACCAGTTCTCTCGAACACATGACCAGGAGGGGTGGTTCTACCATCGAGTCTGCAGAAAGATTGGTAATAAATGCGTACATTAGTTTTTATTTGTTACAGTCAAGTCCTATGATGGCTCACAAATACAAATTGTTGAACTGTACTCAGTAGATCTCTAGAGTCTAGACTATACTATAATTTTGTAAATTTAGACCACTAGTAAACTCTATATTTTAATATTTTAGATTATAATAATTTTATATATATGTGTGTGTGTGAAAAAAAAAGGTTGTTTTCATTGCTACTTGTAAGCCTCCAAATTAACTTGGATTATCCCAAAATAATGATAATAATAATTTTTTCAGCATCATTTGTTCATTATTGTAAATTTCTTAGGTTGTGTTTAGTATAGATGTTGGTAGCTGTAACTTTTTATGCTATAATACTAAAGTGTTTGATAAACACTAATTATTGTGACTTGAAAATTAAGTTGATTTGATTTTCCACCCATGTGATGAAAAACTTATAATATTTTACTATTTTTTATTAAAAATATTATCTAACAGTCATATTTACTAAATATTACTAATTTTTATTTCATATTTATAAATTTTTAAGAATGAAAGAAAATTAATAAATATTTTAGAATAAGCAGAAGGCATTTTAGAATACCTCAATTAAATGTAAAGGGGTTTTCATAAGGATAGAAAATAGATAGGTACTAATCCGGTCGAACCAAGGAACCAGTGAAATGGAACATACATATAAGCCCCATGCTACCCAGTCCATAGAAGATTGGTAATGAGCAATTAAATTTTTTTTTTATTTTGTGTAAACCTACGCAATACCTATTTACAACTAAGATAAAAAGAATCTCAATATTTGATACAAAAGGACACTGGTTCATTAAATCCTGATATGTATGTTTGTACTCTAATTTCACATGATAAAATTTGTTCAGCTATCATACTTTTTTGTGTTTAATACATAATAAACAATGTTTTGGTGTAATATTTTCCAAATAAACTCCAAAATTGAAATTTCAACTTATGGGTATTTTGTACTTTGGTAGAGTAAGAGTGGTGACAAATTATATATTTACGAGTACATTTGAACAAATCATTGAAATTTGTCTGGGTGTGTTTTTTCCAAAGGGTGGAGCTATATGCACTTTAAAATTATTCTAAACACTTTATTATTATGTACACTCATTTGTTAATTTTTAAAAAATGAATTATACTTTGTACACTCTTTAAAATATCAAAAAAGTCCTTACTATCCTTTTTAAATTAATTATCTTTATTTACTCTACACACCCAAAATTTTTTCTCTAAGCACTCTTTTATTATTAAAATTTAACTATTTGGTTATACAAAAAATTTTGCCAATAAACAAAGAATGATAAATAACTATGAAAATTGCTCTTTACATCTTTCTTCATTTAAGTGTTCTACAAAATTTTAAGAATGGTGGAAATTTTGGTTTATGACACTAGCAAAATCCCTGTGTTATTTGCTGAAGTTAATAAATGACAAGTCAATGAATCCTTCCTTCCCAAATTAGTTTGAAGCAAATATTACAACATGCGCTGCATTGGCAAGAGGTCTACCCAAAGACCGTTTAAGATTCTAGATACTGAATATTATATCGATAAAAAGTTTGACCTTGAACATAACCTAAGCAACAGACTTGATGCATTCCAACGACTCTTAGAATATCTTGCACATGATTAAGTCAACGATTGGGCCTTTAATTGTGTAAATATCTTTGTAATTATGAGATATATTTTCATTCCTTTAGAGCGTGATACGACTTGTATATATAATGTACAATTCTATTTGAATAAAATATCACAATTAATTCTTATATTTATTTTTTATTTTCTTCATGGTATCAGAGCTTATGGCTTCATCCTTAGAGCAAGAAACTAAAATCTCTATTCAGTCTTTTCATCAATGCTCCAGCCTTATTTCCATCAAGTTAACCAACACCAATTACCTCTTATGGAAATCACAAGTACTTCTGCTTATAAGGAGTCTTGGCTTAGAGCATCACATTGATGATGTCTCTGTTCCTTTTGGAACCAATTCTAAAAATGCAAAAGAAGTCACCAATCCTGAAATTTTCCAATGGAAAAATAATGATGGATTACTTGTGACTTGGCTTATAAGCTTGATGTCTAAAGACATCCTAAGTATGGTGACTGAAGGGTCAACTACGACTGAAGTTTGGCTTACCATTGAAGAACAAATGCTGCCTGTAACCAAGGAACAGGAATCCTGGTTGAAAGATAACTTTTACACATTGAAAAAGGGCTCTCTCAAACTTGAAGACTTCATCAAAAATTCAAAGGTATTTGTGATCAGCTCTCTGCCATTGGAAAACCCATCGCCAATGAAAATCAAGTTTTTCAACTTGCTCGCTCTCTTAGTCCAAAGTATGCTAATTTTAAGACAGCCATGTTGACAAAACCTACTTTCCCAACCATGAAAAAGTTTGTGTTGGCTTTACAAAAGCATAAACAAACCATGATATCTCAAAGAGAATAAGACAAGTTGGCTACAGTCAATCATAATAAAGCATTTTTTGGACAACAAGGGAGAGGTGGTAGGCATCAATGTGGTGGCAGCCATTTTTATGATAAGAGACTATGATCCAACTACTCGATACAACGATCTCTTAGATCGTGTCCTTCGGCATCGCGATGCAATCATATCACATCTCAACTTAGTATGTATATTTCTAGGATTTCACAGTTTTGGTTTGTATATTCATAATGATACCATGAGTGCTTTAGGACGTCCACAAGATATGTTTTCAGATACCGCGATACAATTACAACCTATCTTTGCTCAATGGATACCATGAATTCTCGTGGACGTGGACCATATCTTAACAATGGTGGCATAAATGGATACAACCATAACAAGCAAAATTCTCAACAGTCTTCTCAGCCTCCAGTAAAGAACAACAACCAAGCCAAAGGACCAACTCAACAACAAGATGAAAATGATGTGATTATTTGTCAAATTTATGGCAAAAAGAATCATAGCGCCGCTCAATGTTGGAGTCCCTATGAGTATGATGATGACGAGGACATGCCAAGAGCACTTACAGCCATGAACCTGGCAGATGGGAATGATCCACAATGCTATGCCGACTCAGGCGCAAGTTCTCATATGACAAACAACAAAGGTAATCTAGATAAACCAATTCCCTATGAAGGTACAGATAAAATTTTTGTGGGAAACGGTCAAGGTCGCTTTATTACTCACACTGGTAATGCTTATTTAAAAACTGATTATGGAAAATTAAAGCTTAACAATATGTTAGTTGTTCCTAAATTAAAGAAAAATTTAATATCTGTTGGACAATTGGTTAAGGATGCTAAATGTACAGTTGAATTTAACTCTCATGGTTTTGTTGTTAAGAATCAGGAGAAACAAATCCTAGCAAGGGGGTATAAAAGAGGAAATCTTTATGTCTTGGATGAGAGTAAGGAAGTAACATTCAATGCAATAAGAGGAGATGCTGCAAACTCTGACGTTTGGCATAAAAGACTTGGCCACCCAAGTCCTAAAATCCTACATGTCTTGCAACGAGAAAGAAAGATAGATGTTTCTAAATGGATTAAGAAATCACCCCTTTGTATTTCTTGTCAATTAAGAAAACATTGTAAACTTCCTTTCTCTATTAATAATAAAAACAACAGTTTTCCCACTAGAAAAGGTCTATTGTGATTTGTGGGGCCTTGCTCCAATTAACACAAATCAAAATTATTGTTTCTATGCATTGATTATTGATGATTTTTCTAGATTTTCTTGGTTATTCCCTTTAAAGAGAAAATCTGACTTTTTTGATTGTTTTGTAAAATTCCAAAAACAAGTTGAAAATCAAATTAAGCGGAGAATCAAGATCTTCCAGTGTGATGGTGGAGGGGAAATTTTCTCTCATATTTTCATAAATCACTTAAAACAATGTGGTATTGTCCGTCAAATTTCTTGTCCTCACACGCCATAACAAAATGGCGTCGCTAAGTAGAAGCATCGTCATATTGCGGAAACTACATTGACTCCTATGTTTCATACCTCACTGCCTATGTCTTTTTGGACAGAAATTATTCTAGCTGTAGTGTACCTTATAAATAGAATACCCTTGTCTACACTTTCTTTTAAGAGTCCTTATTGAAATATTTTTTAGAAAACCTCATAATTACAGTGAGATAAAGATATTGGGCTGTCGTTGTTTTCCTTGTCTGCAAGATTATAGGAAAAATAAATTTGGTATAAAATCATTTCCTTGTGTTTTCACAGGGTACAGTCCTTGACATAAAGGATATAGATATCTAAATCCAATAACAAAATGTGTTTATATCTCTAGACACGTAATATTTGACGAAACTGTCTTTCCATTTGTTGACTCTAATGGCTTATCTCTTCCTATGCAGGACACAAGTCAAATTTAGGAGTATCCAATGTGTAATGAATGGCTGCAGTATCCTTTCGCTGCTAAAATACCGCACACCCCACCTATTCTCAATTCAAGTCCAACTGTATCAGCTGCAACAAATCCACTTGATAAAATAGACTACTCCTCATACTAGTAACCCTCTAGATATGTCTAAAATCATCCCAATTGAACTCCCAGCCACAAGCCATAATGGTTCGCATGCAACGTCTTGTGACCCTTCAACTTCTCCATCTATCACTATACAAAAGCACACTACCTCCAACTACGAACTTGAGAATTCTTCTCTAATTATTCATGAGCCACCTCTCAACGATGATGTCCCGACCCTTTCTGTACCAAAAATTCATGATACAATTATGATTACACAGTCCATAATTCCTAATGATGCTTCAAGTCTACCTTAACAAAGCCATCCATACCACGACCGACCTGACATATCACGTAACCTAGTTGTTGATTTTTCTAAGTACCAAAGACCTACTCCTCCAGTAGTGACAATAATTGTCAACCAACATCCAATGGTTACACGCCATAAAGCCAAAATTAATTCCCATATGTCTCTCCTCACCATTGAGCCTCCTTTAGAAACCAAGACACTTAAAACGGCTCTAAACCATCCACAATGGATCGATGCAATGAAAGACGAATTATCAACACTTCATCAAAATCACACATGGTCACTTGTACCACGACCTACCAATGTGAATGTGGTTGGCTCTAAATGAGTCTTTAAAATTAAGCACAAGGAAGATGGCTCCATTGATCGGCTTAAGGCGAGACTTGTCGCAAAGGGTTTCACCTAAATTCCCTGTGTTGATTTTGCTGAAACTTTCAGTCTAGTTATTAAACACAACATTATCAGACTTGTGATTGCTCTTGCTGTCAGTTCTCATTGGGGTATGAAGCAATTAGATGTCCGAAATGCTTTTCTTCATGGTCATCTAAAAGAAACTGTTTATATGGAACAACCTCCGGGGTTTGTTGACTCCTCTCGTCCGTCACATGTTTATAAGCTTCATAAGTCCATCTACGGACTTAAGCAAGCTCCAAGAGCCTGGTTTGAGTACCTTTCCAATGTTCTCCCTGGGCTGGGTTTTCAATCTAGTCGTGCTGATTCATCTCTATTCACTTTACATAAATCTGATATTATTATATTTATTTTAATTTATGTTGATGATGTTATCATTACAGGAGATAATTTTATTGCAATCCAGGAAATGATCAACATGTTTGGCATTAAATTCTCCATTAAAGATCTCGGTACCTTAAGTTTTTTTCTTGGTATTGAAGTAAAATACTTTAACAAAGGTTGCTTCCTATCGCAGCCTAAATATACTAGAGATTTACTCAGCAAAGTAAAAATGGAAGATTGCACTCCTATCTCAATGCCATTAGCCATCAAAATCACTTCATCTCCTAATGACAATCAACCTGTCAATGCTACCTAATATAGAGCACTTGTTGGTAGCCTGCAATACTTGACTTTCTCTCGTCTTGACATCACATATGCCTTTAATCAGGTATGTCAGCGATTTCAAAATCTCACCAACGCTGATCTTAAGGCTGTCAAACACATCCTTCGTTATCTTAAGGGTACATTGGACTATGGGTTACGATTCCTCTCTCAAAGTTCTCACCACTTGTATGCCTTTTCAGACTCTAATTAGGCTGGTTGCTCCGTTACACTGCGAAGCACGACTGGGTTTTGTGGCTATATGGGCGCCAATTGTATTTCCCGGAGCTCCAAGAAACAAAACATAGTAGCCCGTTATAGCGCTGAAGCTGAGTATCGGGCCATTGCAGCAACCGCTACTGAACTCACTTGGATTACCTTTCTTCTTCGTGACTTGGGTATTCACATTCAGTGTACCCCTGTGCTCCGCTGTGATAATTTGAGTGCCCTTTATCTTACTAAGAACCCAGTCTTCCATGCTCGTACAAGGCATATCGAGATTAAGTTTCACTTCGTTCGTGAAAAAGTTGCTCGGGGCTCCCTTCTCACTGGCCATGTTCCATCTAACAAACAAATTACTGATGTTTTTACTAAGCCACTACCCAAGGACATGTTCAAGGGTTTTCGACACAAGCTAGGCATTCATTCCATGACCATTCCTAGCTTGAGGGGGGGCTGACAAATCAACAAATCCTTCTTTCCCAAATCAGTTTAAAGCAAATATTACAACATGCGCTGCATTGGCAAGAGGTCTACCCAAAGACCGTTTAAGGCAAATTCTAGATACTGAAGATTATATTGATAAGGAGTTTAACCTTGAACATAACCCAAGCAACAGACCAGATGCATCCCAACGGCTCTTAGAATATCTTGCACATGATTAAGTCAACGATGGGGCCTTTAATTGTGTAAATATCTTTGTAATTATGAGATATATTTTCATTCCTTTAGAGCATGATACGACTTGTATATATAATTTACAATTCCGTTGAATAAAATATCACAATTAATTCTCATATTTATTTTTTATTTTCTTCAATAAATTCTCTAATGATATTTTGAATACCCATCAAAATTATACTGTCATTGAAAATGATATGTCAATTTTTACTTTTCTCTGTCTTTTACAACAATTAATGGATTTGTAACAACGATGAAAGATTTAAAACTACAAAAAATTATAAATTAACATAAAGTCTTTTATGACAAGGAGGTTTTGACAAATTTAAAATGTGAAAAGAAAGATGATTAATTTTGCCAAACAACAAAAAGGTTTGATTATTTTTCCTCATAATTCCCATAATAATCACACTTGTATATACTAAGAATAAGAATATAATGACATTTACATCCCCTTAGTTTGAGGAAATGATCACACAAACTCTCTTATTTTCAAAAAATGGGTACACAACTTTTTAAGGTACATAAATCCATTCTTGTATTAAAAGATGATCATGCAAACTATTTTTCAGACACATAAACTCATTTTTGTTAAGAATTTATCACATATTCATATAAATCCCCAAGGTTTGTCAAAAGAAAGAGAGGTAGTGTGTCCCAAAAGGGGTTTATGTGACCATTTACGAAGACATGGGGGCCTCTATGATCATTTCACAAAATCACGGGGTGTAGATGTCATTTTCCCTATATATATAAGAAAATTAATAGTTGTGGCTATTTGAACCTACAAAAACACTCTTACACCCATACTTTCACAAAACTATTATTGCCAAATTATCCATTATGACAATTACCATTAAGAACAAAAAAATTCCCAAAAAAAAAAATAACTATAGAGCCTTGACCTTTTTGAAATGATTTCAAACCATAATGTGCCCTACGTTCCTATTAAGAAGAAGAGGATCTCAGTGAGGCGTATCATCTAAAGTAGGACTTTCATGCTAATTTGAATATTTCATTGACGAGGCCTCTGTCTAAGCAAGAATCAGTCGAGCTTCTTTCGCACCTATCTAGTTTTTCTCTATTAAGACAGAGTCCCACCCAGATTGAAGTGAATGAAGATTCCGCATAAACTAAAAAAATTTTCTGCATATTATGAACATACACAATCAAATACCAAATTCAAACAATAGAAATAATTGAATTTGATGATTCAAGACTAATTTTGGAAGAAAAATAGATTCCTTGATATGTATAACTAATAATTAAGCTGATTTGAGCTCTATTGCAATTATGGCGACGGATGAAAAATCAAGAAGAATTTTTTGCACCTTGCAACTATGATACAAAATTATAAAGATTTTCATGAAGGCCAATGGATGAAAATGAATTGGATAATTTCCTTGCAAACCCATCTATAATATATTCCGTAGTTTGTTGCCTCAAATTTATCAATTTATTGAATTTGCTCATCATCAAAATTTATTTTTTCATAAATTTGACAATCACGATAGTCTTTAACGTTAGCAAGGTTGATCAGAGTTAAACCCCTCATGTGCACTCTCACCATTCAATATTTTATAAGAAGGGCGAGGAAAGAAAAAAGTGAAGGAAGAAAGAAGATTTATATGACAAATTAATACAGGATTATTTTTAAAAATTTGAAGGTTTTATAGAGTAAATTTTTATTTTTTAAATTACATGGTAGGTGTGTTGAGAAAATAGGCTTGGAGAATAAAATTTTGGGTTCAAATAAATCAAGTCACTAATTAAATGAAAAAAGAGGTATTTGAAATACCTCTTTCTTTTTAAACTTATTTTCACAATTACTTTTACTGTCAACCTTCGAACGCGCGACCTTATCACGTATCATCCACCCATACGTGGTAATAATTAATAAATGGTAACCACTAAGGAAGCAAAGGCTGCATATAATTTTTTTTTTTAATTTTGTCCCAAGTATGTCAACTTATCGACCTTAAGTAGTACATGTACTTCTTTTTTGATTTTTGAAACACATCAATTAAAATATTAATCAGCTTCCATTTCACAACAGTTGTAACTTGTAATGTAAAAAGTTACATAACTTCAAATTTAGATTTTTTTATGTTATTAATAATATTTTTTAACCAATTTGCTAATTAGTTGAGTACATTAATCATCCAACATGTTAAATAAAGAAAATAATCATCAAAGAATAAAATCACCAAGATTTGAATATCATTATGTATATATATATAGTTTCTTTATTTATCATTATGTAATGCCTACTGATATGCTTATAATTTATATATTATTTTAATGCTTTCATAACTTAATTTTATAATAAATTATATTTTATTAAGTTAATTTTATCCTAATTTTTATATTTGGTTAATGTAAGTATATATTAGGAATATTCAAGTGCAAAGAATTAAAAGAGGAAACAAATTGGAACTTAATGAAAATAAATGCCGACTATAAAAAGAAAAAGGGAAGAATAATGTTTCAAGAGAAATTATTGGATTTATAGGCTAATTAATTGTACAAGTCACGTGCATGCATTCACGTGGAATTGGAAGAATTTGGCATAAGCTTGAATTTGGTGGGCTTCAAGTGAATGGGCTCAAAAGTTGGTTTGGCTTGCTTTGTTATTTCCTTTTTAATCATTTTAAGCTAAGGATTTGAGGCCACGGTCAGCATTATATAAAGGAACCAAATGAAGAAGAAAAAGAGCCGCAGCCGCACAAGGAGAAGCCAAGAGAAAAGAGAGTAGCCGTAGCCGCCAGACCGAGAGCATCAATTTGGAGAAGCCGATTGAGTTTTTCTTTCCTTTCTTTAGTTCTCTTGCTTCAATGTTCCCTATAATATTTTATAGATTCTCTTTATTTTTCTATGAGCTAATTTATTTTGCTGGGGCTATGATATAGTCTAACTATAAAGATTTAATTCTATAAATCTGTGATATTTTCAATTTATTATTCCATGATTGAGTGTTCATTATTATGCTTAATGCTTTTAAATATCTTACCAATATTTGAATGGTTTGAGGATACATAATGAGACCGAGAGGAGATTTATGTATTTTTACTCTGTGTAATGGATGTCATGAATTGAACAAAAGACAGAGATGTGCCAACATGATTCGTGCAGTGTTATATTAGAATTTCCATAGAGCTTAATGAATCTTTGCATATTTAAATTCACATAGAGATATGGTGGATTAATATATGAGAGTATTTTTTATATTACTCGAGAGAGGATATTGAATAGGTCAGGGAAATTTACTGTCAACATGGGTAATAATTTTTATTAACACAGATGGAGGATTAAAATAAATTAGTTATGAAGAAATCGGATGTCCTAGTGTCTTAATCTCTTGGTAATTTCATAACTGCTTGCATTCTTATTTAATTTTTAGTTGCTTTATTTTATTTTAGTTTTAATCTAAGTTCTCTTAATCGATTGTTTAAATAAATTAGGGTTAGAATAATTTCAGTAGTTAATAAGATATACAATTTCTGTGAGACGATATTCTACTCTTCATTATATTATTTATGCCGACTAGTACACTTGCTAATTTACGCAACACCTACGTAAAGGCTCGTTTTTCTGTATTGTACAACTCATAGCTAGTGAAATAAAAAAAAAATTTATTATCTAATATGGTATCAGCACAATTCAAGCTCATATTTTTCATTCTCTCCCCCTAATTTCTCCATTTCTGCAGAAGGGAAGAAAATATGAAGCTTTATTTCAATAAAAAGAAGGTATTTTAGAATACCTCAATTAATGTAAATGGGGTTTTAATTAGGATTGAAAATGGATAGGTACCAATCTTCTCGAACCTAAGACCAAGTGAAATTGAACATATTAAGCCCCATACCACCCAGTCTATCAAAGAACATTGGTAATGTACGATCACCTTTTTTTCTCTTTTATAATTTATCTCCATTAATCAGTCAAAATGTTAAATAAAGGAAACAATCATCACAGAATAAAATAACCAAGATTTAAATATCATTGTTTCCTTACTTAGCATCATGTAATGTGTATATAAAGGTTCAGTTACTTTGCACAAACACCTCAAAACTACTTTACAGTACTCTATATATATATATAATAATTAGACTATACAGCTAGTAGCTTTTGGTTTGGATTTTTTTTTTTTTAAAAAAATATTTTGAAATGCCTCATTTTAACGTTGTGGTGGTAGTGGAGCTAAGTATAACTGTTTAGAGGGGTGTTAAACATCTACCACTCTTCTCGAACACAAGACCAAGTGGCCGGATTAGAGCCATAGGCCCCACACACCACCAGACCAGTAAAGAAGATTGGTGATTACTACTTGCATCATATCATTTTTGACATAACTAAGGATGTTCATCTGATTCTCTCTCAAGTCTCAGGTGTCGACCAACAGTTGAGTCATCGCATTTGGCATCTCAATACAATAATTTTCCTCCCACAAATAAGTGTAGTCGAGTAGAGCTACTGTCTTGGCAGAGAATAGATTCTATATTGTCTCAACTTAATTACACTACTACAGCTTTATTAGCTGAGATAAAATCTAATTAATTTGTAATTGCCAAATGTATGAATGAATTGAAGTCTAAGAAAGCATAAACAGTCAGATTGCATGATAAACATTCACAACAAGGGTAGTAGTACATGAACGGTAACTGAAATCTACTTTGTCTCTCTATTTATGTGAGATTGTGTAATCTGGTCATTTTCAAAATCCACTTGCATCATCATATTGTACCACATTGTTTATAGTACATGAAGAGTAACTAGAATTGCTCCGTATTGCCCAATGCCCACATAAGCAAATGTGAGTATTTAACAAGCACATGGACCAATCGAATCAACGCTCAATTAAATTCTTGATTTTGATCCCAGTGTTGGAAAATACACCAGGAAACTCGAACAAGAAATATTGTAGTAGTCAACAAAATAAGGAAATTAACTGTATTATCAACTCATAGTGAAATAAAGCGTTTCTTTCTTCTATTATATAATATGATATTCGAGCACAATTCAAACTCATATATACTTTTCACTCACCTTTAAGATAGTTGAGAGTGAGTGACTTTTCAAACTCAAACTTGCTTCAACCTTACCGCCTTGAGTTTAAGAGAGAGTATTGAATGAAACAATCATCATAGACAAAATTTTGAAGTCACCAATATTTTGACAATTTAATTTCTCTAATTTGACACATATCCAAAACTCACAACATATGAAAACATTAATATATTGAAATCACTTGTGCTGTCTTCTTTAATTAGTTACTGAATGGGATATATATTTCAATAATGTTAGAAATCCCAACTATTGAGTCATAATTTAAGTTCCGATGCTACGTGTCACTTATCTTTTGGATGATGTATTTAACAGTTAGTAAAATTACTTAACCACTATTTAATGGATGAATGGCATATCAATTGTGATTCAACTTAGAATTTAGATGTTAAAATACCTAACACTGCTCTATATATTTGCATATATAACATTTGAAATATTATTTTTAACAATTTCATCCGCCATTAATTAGATGATATAATTTTCCTCAACGATTGCAATGAACTCTGCACAAACACCTCAAAACTACTTTACAGTAATATATATATTTATAAATTTTAGTATAAATTTTAGGCTTTATATAGTTAAAAAGGTATTTTGAAATACCTCATTTTTGTGTTGATAGTAGTACTTGTAGTAGCAACGGATAATTGTTTAGAAGGGTGCCAATAGCTAGCTACCAATCTTCTCGAACACAAGATCAAGTGGAGTAGTAGAGCCGTAAGTCCCCACACTCCACCATATCCTTCAAGAGGAGTGGTGATTACAACTTGCATCTTTTTCTATTTGTCCTTGAAATCTGTGCGACATAAGGGTGTTCGCTTATTTCTCGTGTCAACCAAAAGCTCAAATACCACAAGTCCATTTTAGAGGATTGGTATTGTAATCACATCTTTTTTCATTTTCTGGTAAAATGAACTAAAAGAATATTAAATTCACCCTCCTAGGTGAAACTAAAAAAAGAATGATGGATCCACTCGACCTTCGGCTTAGTGGTCAGGGCTACTGCCCTTAAAACTCCCACAATTCCTTCTTCAATTATAATTGAGTGAAGGTTATTTTCTTCCTCACGAAATGTGAGAAGTAGACATCCCTCGAGTATTAGTGAGGGCTAAAATCTGGACAATGCTTAATGAGAATTAATGTAAACTAGTCTTAGTCATAGTCTGATTTGTAAATATCAGTTATAGTCTCATATAATATGAGTTGTAAGTATAAGTAATAGTCTCATGTAATCAAAAAAAAAAAAAGAATGTTGGATTTGGCTACAAGTCCATCTTAATTTCATTTAGTGTGGTCAAGTTATCAGTTTAGATTGTTTATAAAAAAAAAAAAAAAAGAGTTACTACATATATTGTAACATCTCACATCACTTGAATATGGTAAAGTTTAATGTAAATAACATGTGCTTCATATCTTAATTGACAATACGTATTTTGAGATGTATGGATACCTTAAAAATAAAACCGTGAGAATCTAAGTCCAAGTCCAAAGCAGAGAATATCTTAATAGGTCTATGTTGGAATCGAGTCTTGACACAAAAATCATTTCATTTCATAGCTAACGACTATTGATTAGTATAATAATGTTTGTACCAGCAATTCGAAACAGTGACTTGCTACATGGACAGATGATTAACATTTAATCACCGTAGCTCCAAGCCGACAGCTAGAGCTGGTGTTGAGTAATTTCATTTAAATATTTTTTCTACGTTTTGATCCTCTATTCCTCTTGCCGGTAACAAATAATAAATAAATAAAAATAATAATTTTTGTCTTGTTTGTCCCAAGTTGTTGTTACTATTAATATTTTTTTCGTTTGTATTTATAAACTTACATCTTAAAGTTAATATGTATAACACAACATTCAAGAGTGTAACAAAAATGTTGTTACTAGGAAAAAATAAAAATCTTATTACCAATGATGTGATGGAATCAACATAGATATATTGATCATAAAAAATTCACAAAATTAGTGGTTTGTAAAGTATTCTCTCAAACATATAAAGATGAGGCTAATTAAATATATCAAATGAAATCAATTTAATTTACACATAGTTAACTTTCAAGAATATTAAAGATTATTAACTTCGTATTCTTCAAATCATGCATGCAACATGCTCGAGCTTTCTTTCAAACAATTTCACCATTTGATTTAGCTATTTCAACCGATATCATCATGTCAGATTTTTTTACAAGGAATGATTCACCCGTTTGCTAGATTTGAAGCATGTACGTCGTATCTGAAAAATAACATAACAACACGATACAATTATAATTTTCGGCCCCCAAATCAAAATCTGTGATTAAATTAATTAATATGCATATAGATATGAAAATTAAATTAATTAAGGGTACCGACGTCCACACTCCACACGGTATCCCTGAAACAGCTCAACTGATTTTACTGCCCTTGTTTGAAGTGTGCATATGGCGGTGGTGGTGGGACTTAATATCAAAAGTTTGATCTGGCTCTGGCTTGCTTTCTGACTTTTTACGAAATGATGCTATGGCTCTAATTGATTTTGTACCCACTCATAATTTGAACTCGTGTTGTGCTTTCAATTCATTAATCATATTCCTTAGCTATTTTCTTGAATGGGTTATTTTTAGAAACCTCCCCTGAAGTTTGGGTTAATTACACTTAGTTGGTGAATTTTCTTTTATTCTCACTGACCTCCCCTGCCGTTAGTATGAATACATGTTAACCATTAGCGGACTGCTAAAATGATCAAAGTACCCTTTTTGGGTTAATAAACTGGGGAGAAATATATTTTGTTACCTAAAAGTTTTGAATACCCTTATTAAATTACAAATGTACATTGACTAATAAAAACATAAATTTTTGTTAAAAAAACAAAGTCGCCAATATTAATGTTATAATAATAATAATAATAATAATAATAATAATAATAATAATAAATTACAAATGTTTAATATTATTATTATAACATTAATCATATTATAAATGACAATAAATTACAATAATAAATTACAATAATAAATCATATTATAAATTACAATAATAATAAATTACAAATGTTTAATAATAATAATAATAATAATAATAATAAATTATTGTTATTATTATTAGTAGTGGTAGTAGTAGCAGCAGCAGCAGTAATAATAAGAAGTATTAATTCTAATGATTAATAATAATAATAATAATAATAATAATAATAGTAGTAGTAGTAATTATAATCGTTATATTAATGATAGTAATTATTATTATAGAGGTATTTGTAATTTGATTTGACTTTTTTTAATGGAAATATTGGCAACTTTGATTTTTTCTCAACAAAAATTTATGATTTTATTAATCAATATACATTTATAATTTGATAGAGTATTTAAGACTTTTTTGCACTTGTAAGTTACTTGCCGCTAAATTTTAAGTATCAAATTCTATTTCTTCTTAGCTTATTAACCCAAAAAGAGTATTTTAGTCATTTTAACAGTCCACTAATAGTAGTCATTTTAACAGTCCAATAACGGTCAATATGTATTTGTACGAAAGAAAACTCATCATCTAAGTATAATTACCCAAAATCATAGGGGACGTTTTTAAAAATAACCATTTCTCGAATCTTATTCTTTTTATGCGTAGTAGATTTGACAGACGCTGAGTGGTAGCAAAACCATTGTTGTTGGTCTTTGGTGGAAAATTGGACCCACTTATCTTAACTTGAAAATTTTGAATAATTCTTTGCCTTTTTCACACTGTTGTGTTGTTGCATGCATGTTGTTGGTGGCAGGCAACCAGTGGGCATTGCTGTGTCCACTCATTATTTGCTTCTTCTTCTTCTAGCATCACGTATATATATATTTTATTAATTATGTATAAGTATAGACTTTATTATTATAATTAAACATATAATATAGTTAATGTGATTTGGGATGACTGGTCTATTAGAGATTTATTGAAAGCTATCATGCCCCCTTTATTATTATTATTTATAACAGTTCTTCAGTGCGATGTCCACATGTTGAAAAATTTCATGCATATCTATAACTGCAATTTAGTGTGTCGTTTAATAGATACGACATTATTAATTTATTATACTAATTTACATTTTTAAATCCCACCAAAGGAATGATTTAATTTACCATTTTTGTATTTCTTGTATTTTCTTTCTTTATCCAATATTCTAATTAAAAATGTGCTTGATTGTACATTGGTGTTTGGTGATTAATAATTTTTAAAGAAGACAATATTTTAAATTATTTTGATAAGGATTATTTGGTAAAGAATCTAGAAATTAGAAATAAGTAGGTAGGAATAGGATAATAGTTGAACATGTACTCAGCCTTTGTATATCAATTGACCAAATAATTGAATTATAATCACATTTATAGGTAGGGTAATAATTAAATGCAATTAATTGTCGCCTCATTTCTGAATCCAAAAAGTTAACTATTACTCTTTTTTGGCACTACAAAATCAAATTCTATTCCATGCGCAATATTGACTGCTTAAAGTTTTATCATCGCCTATGATTGAAAAATTAAAGCTTTATTATTCGTTGTATGCAGCATCATGCACGGCCTGAAATAAGTACACTTTTTTTCAGAACAAAAGAAATAATAATCTAGTATAAAATTCTAAATAAAAGAAAAAGGAAAATTTTTTGAAGACCTAAAAAAGAATAAAGTAGAAAAATTTGTATGAAATCAATGAGAATGTGCGCGAGAAGATTTGTGTGAATCTTATACTTCAAATCAGCCAGTCCTTTTTAGCAAATTTCCCTAAATATACTTCGCTAATTTAAAATAAGATCAAAGTTCACGTTTATAAATACTGAAATTGCGCATTTATTTTTAATCAGAAAAAGCAAATCTTTTGCTTTCAACGTTCCTTTTTAATGTATCATTGATTATGGCCCCATGTATGAAAATTGTGAAAGAAATAGACGGGGGTTAAAATAAAGATTTTATGTTTAAGTTATCATATTTTATTTAAAAATTCAAAGATTTTGTCAAAGTCTGAAAGGGCAGGAGAGGGCAGCCTTTAGCCTTAGGACACCCCCACTCCAGATTTGATAATACATATATTGCACCTAGCCACCAACCTAGAATGTTTATCTAAAATGTTTATGTAACTCATCTGAGTTCAAAAATTGAGGCAGCTCAATCATATTAAACGACAGTTGAGTCGAAAATATTCGATTCAAATTCGTGATATAAGCTCATTTTTCTTGGGTGATGAAGCAGAAACCAATAGAGAGAACAAAGTTTATGCTAAGAAGAGATACCCTAATGATACACATAATCCCTACAATACTAAAAAATTTCTCATACAAGGATTCAAAACTTTATTCTCCAATAGAATAAATCGAAATTGAAACAAGAAAACAAAAGAAAAAACACAAAAAGGTTTCGTATAAAAATAAATAAATAAAATAAGTTTATTGTCTAATAGAATAAATCCAAATTATGATATAAATGGATGGTCTGCCAAATTTCGACCCACCAATGTAGATAGATCCACTTGTTATCCCGAGTTAAAGCAACCTGAGTCATACGTATTCGATTCTTCCCGACGGTTACCTTATCCTTGAAGGCTGGAGCCTCCCGTACCATAGCCAGATTTAGGGAGACAAAAGCAATAAATACCCTTGTAAACTTGGAAAAAAAGCGACACAAAATCAAAAATCCCCACCATGTCCCACAATAAGATATTAATGCATTTTGCATACCACATGCGCAGGCCACAGTGTCCTCGTTTTCAGTCCGCGTCTCCTTTCTACGTCCTCTCTCTCCCTATAAAATCCCCCATTAATCAATCTTCACTTCAACGTCAGTGCGTCACCGTTTCCTTCAATCTTGACACGTTTTAAAGTTCCGATCTTGGAGTGAAAAGCTTAGACTTTTGTGATCAGTTCATTCATTCATTCGAAGATCGAAGATCAAAGATCACAAATAATAATGAAAGCCGATCAAGCTGCAGTGCTGGTGGACGATGAGTATGTTTACAAAGAAGAAACCCATCTCACCGTTTTTAAAACCTCTCTGTTTTTCCAAAACGACGGCTTCACTGTTTATAGCTGCAAAGGTGAGTTGGTCTTCCGAGTTGACTCGTATGGCCCCGGCACCCGCGACAGGGATGAGCTCGTTCTCATGGACGCCCACGGCAAGTGCCTCCTCACTGTCAGACGGAAGGTACAATTTCAATTAATGGGAATTTTTCATTTTTCGTTATTTTTATTTATGGCCATTGATTTTTTATTTCTCCATAACTGAGTTAACTCAGTGAGTTTGATCATGTTGGATTGTTTTTCATTTTTTTTATTTGGCATGAGCAGAGGCCGAGTTTGCATCAACGGTGGGAGGGATATTCTGGGGAGAGAACGGACGGTCAGAAGCCGATATTTAGCGTGCGTAGATCTTCGATAATCGGACGGTCCAGCGTGACTGTCGATGTGTACGAGAATCCAGGGGAGGAGTACCAGATTGAGGGCAATTTCGGGCAACGGAGTTGCACGATATTCAATGCGATGAAAGAATCGGTGGCTGAGATTAGACGCAAAGTGGATGCATCGACGCAGGTGTTGCTGGGCAAAGACGTCTTTTTACTCAGCGTGAAGCCTGGGTTTGATGGATCCTTTGCGATGGGTTTGGTGCTGGTTCTTGATCAGATCAACGGTGACGATTATGTTGAAAGTAATGGTGGTCGGGTGGACCCGGTCACAGAGGATTAGGTTGGCTGGTGGTCGCTTGATGGGGATTGGGGAACTTTCTTCTCTAGGTCTCTGTCTTGGCTTTGAGATTTTTTGTTGTATTTGGTAGAGTCACTTTTTTAATTGAAAATGATATACCTATATCTATATGTGTAGTTTATTATTATATTTTATTGTATGATTAACAAGATATGTGATCATATGAGTTATATATATATCATTATTGCAGATCTTGGCTTCATGGCTTGATTTTACTATTCTAGGATCCTACCTTTTTTTTAATTTTTTTAAAATTAATGGTATGGTTGCCTCGATCTTTTATACCATCCAAGAGGTTCATCTAAAATTATTTGTTTATTTTTATTTTTTTTAAACTACGTTTGTTAACATTAGATTACAAATATGTTAATATTTACAATGAGAAATTTTTGGAGACCTTATATATCAATTATGTGATAGTGTAGTATGAATTTTTGGACTTCAAATTAGTCAAATCTAATTTAAAATAATTAGAAAAAAATTAATTTCTACTAATGCAAGTAAAGAACTAAGATAGTGTAGTTTGAATATTTGAACTCTAAACTTGTATAATTTGATCTTAAATGTTAATAATCCTTTGATTAAGTTGGTCGGTATCTCTTTATTTTAATTTTAAGATAAAAGGTCATAATCTTCTCAATAACTGTGTGGGTTTATTATCATGTTGGGTTTCAATTGTACAATATGGGATATAATATTGAAAAATTGATTTTAAATAATTAAAATAATTAATCCTTAATTAATACGCATAAACCTCTCTCCATGTGGTTTGGAGTATTGCTCTTAAAGAGTTGAGAGCAGCTTACATGTGGTTATAATTTATTTGGGTTTTGCATTTGTTTGTAAAGTCACAAGTCAACTCTAGAGAGATGAAAATCGAACGGGTGAGTTGAAAAGAGAGAATTAACGATCAGAATTCAAAATTTTCGTACTTGAAAAAGAAAATGGAAATTGTTACCCATTTGACTCTTAGAGGTTTTCTTGTGGCTATAATCCCATTAAGTTAATACATTTTCAATACCACTGGTCCACTAGAACGTTTTAAATTTTTGAAGCATTACTTACATATTAGTTGTTTATGTGGCTGTAGACTGAAGTTGATTAATTTTGTTTCATATTTTCAATTTCATGTTAGGTGGTGAGGCGGACAAAATTTTCGTAACTTAATGGGATTGAGATTTTTGAACACATAAATTGAGATTTTTGAGAGAATGGCAAAGCTTCTAACCTTGTATCAAATCAAAGCCACAATTTAAGAAATTTTGATCACATTGATATTGACGTCCCAATTCCTATGGCAAATTCTTTAACCTTGTATCAAAGCCGTAATTTTTGAATTTTGATCTAGTTGATGTGGACGTCCCAATTCTTATGGCAAATTCGAGAACCTCTGTAAACATATTTCGTAAGAAATTCTATTCGTATGAAATTGAGGTCTAGAGACACCTCGCCGAAATTTAATTTGGCATGTTATATTTAGTATTTTGTCGTATTTATTATTATTATATATGATTTTTCAAAGGGGTCTAAGGCTACTTGTTTGTTGAGATATGCAAACGTGTACATTTATAACCATTTGTATTCATATAAAGTACAATAAAATATGTGCGGAAGGTTCGAATCCTTGCCTTGTTTTGCCCATCACTTAACTAAGAAGTAGTTTTTTATCATAGCT
Organism: Clausena lansium; assembly: GCA_030449835.1. Lineage (NCBI taxonomy): Eukaryota > Viridiplantae > Streptophyta > Magnoliopsida > Sapindales > Rutaceae > Clausena > Clausena lansium. Next base: position 1,854,247 of record JASUUF010000369.1, read on the forward strand.
GTTTGTAGTTATTAGAAATTTAATTATTTGTACATTTTTATTTACTAATTCCACCATCACATATTTATATTTTAGAGTATAAACTTGATTTTTGCAACCAAATGTTATTATATCGCTCTATATAATATAAAACCAAAATCAATATCAAAGCAAAGATTAAGACAATTGGAAGAACTTATTGACAAGATTCAAAGGGATGGCTTACTTTTTGGTTGCACGACACACCCACCAGCTTGAAGGAGGATTAAATAAGAATGAAAACAAAGATGAGGACAAAGATAAATAATTAATCACTAAAAGTAACCGTCTAAATTTTTGCCAATTAATTCTATGATTGATTGAATCTATATTTGTATATCAATAAAATTTCCAATTTATTACAATTTGTAACTTTTTTTTTCATATTTTTTTAATTCTTTGTATAATAAATTGACGAGCCTTAATTTGTACATCGCAAATGAAATGAAAGTGAAGTTTATTTTCTACTTATTGTTATCATTATCAGTTCCCACATCACATCATCTGTTCATTACCTTTTTTTTTTTTTTTTGAATGATCTGTTCATTACTTAAGATAGCAAAATGCAAACTAGAAACAAGGTATAAAACTTAAAAGTCTGAGAGTTAAATCAAGTGATCTGACAAGCAATTCTATAAGGTAATGAAAAGCTTTTCCCATTAAGCCATATTTTTCATAAGTAAAGTGACACAAGTCACTCAATAATTTGTTGGACTACTAAAGTAATCGATTCAGATTTTTATAATTTGTGGTGATTATGCCCCCTAGTTTAAGCAGAATAACTCATCCGAATCTTGGTCGGTAGAGTCTTTTTCTTTTTCTAGATTTTCTTTCAATGGATACAAACATTTCTTGCAGTCAACAGACTCATATAAATCTACACAGAGAACATTCTTTCCATGTAGCCCAATCTCAATTTGGCAGCATGCATGGCATGCAAATTATGTGTCGAGGCAATTCCAAAACTGTGTTTCTCCTTCCCTAAACCGAAAAGGAAAAAATGGATAAAATAACATTACTTTTTAAAAAGAAGTTGCAAACTGCTAACTTGGAATCTTAAGTTGTATGTTTAATAGTACTTTTTGTTTGTGTGGTCGAAATTTAATTGCCGCAAAGAGAACCAAAAATAGAAGACAGGTGTTCCAAGGAACTCGTGATTAAGTTTGATGGAATTGTTGTTTAGTGTCGGTCGTTTCGTTTAAAACATTCCCTATTGTTTTGTGGGTTCATTTTCCCTTTACATATTTTAAAGTGATTTTAAAAGAATTGACCAAAAAACGAAATGTGGATATTTTTTTAATTATAAATTCTTTCCTGTAAAACCGTCGAACATCATCCTACGTACGTTAAAATTCTTGTTATTTTAGTGATTCAAATACAAATATACACAACATCAATGAAGGATTTTTGCGGTCGAAAATAATCCCAATAATAAATAATTTTTGGTTGTAAATAACTCTTTTGCGGTTGAAATTTAAGTATTTACCACTAAATACTGGTGGTTATAATAAGTGGCATCACAAAAAATCTAAGCCTTTTTACAGTCAATTTAAATCCCTACAAAAAGAATTTACGAGGAACTTTACAGCCATAAAATTTTCATGCAAATAAATTTAAAAGCACTCTTAAATTTTGCTGCCACTTTTTATAGCCAACATTCCCACATTGATTCCCCTACAAATTATATATAAGCTTATTGTTTTTCATTTTGCTAAATCAATTTATTTTTATTTTATTTAATAATGATAGTAAATACAATTTATTAAAAATAATCAATTAATTATTTTTGTATCAAACATAATATTTTCTCTATAGTATCATCTCTAAAAATCCACCAAAGACTAATATGACATTATCCAATCTTATTACTAGTATCATCTCCAAAAAGAAAGAAAGAGTAGCATCATATCTAATAAGCATAATAGATTTCTACAATTCAACTCAAACCCACTATTATGGTAAAGCACCACTACTACATGCATGGCAATACAGCAACCCACTGGAATGTCATCCATTTGTCCTGAAAAACAAAAAAAAATAATAATAATAAAAGAAGAGATTATAAACTAAGCAACTAATTGATTATAACAGATCGAATCACATTGCTACAACTAACAACAACAAAAAAATCCATATACATAACCCAATAATACAAGAAAAAATAATAAAAAGTATCTAAGTTCTTTAATTTCAATTTTCTAACACTTCCAAATAAATTTACAAAAAAAGACAAGAGACCTTGGCTTTTGGAGCCAACAAAGCCATTAGAGTAACTACTGCATTGCAAGTATTGTTTTCTTCTGGAAAACTGATAATGTATTTAATTATTAGCAAGATAATTATTCCAACAAAGTCATGATAGTCTATATGTTTCTATTCACATCAAAGCAATTACTAATTTTGAACATTTGACAATATTTCAACTTGAATCAAAACATAGTTATTAACTATGTTTTGATAATAATGAACTTCAACATTTGACAGTATCTTAACTTGTTGTATAAGAACACATCTATTATCAGACTAAAACTAAATTACATTATTAAAATGCTATAGCACATTATCATTTAATGATCTTAAATAGAAAGTAATAACTGAAGTATTATTGAGTAAAAGACCAAAAAGTAGTTGATTTGAAGAGTAACAAGGTTAACTATACAAGTTAACTGGCTTATAAATCTAAATATGTCATCAGTGATCCTCCAATTTGGGAAATCAACCTGAACATCTGTCCGAAAAGTGTTTCGTCATGTGGTAATGATTATATTTAAGTTTAACAATGTCCAAAGTGAATAATCCAATTATGATAGACACCTAGCTATAACCAATATATATATATATATATCAAGAAAGTGATTGATTAAAGTGCTTTGTCAGGTGACGGCAATGATTTTGAAAATTGGAATCTGAATTAATTAAGAGCATTATGGACAAACTAAATCACTCTATTTTCTCATTCCTTACAAACTTTGACGCTAAGATCTAATTAATAAGATCATTCTGTTAAAAAGGTGCCACATCCATAAACTAAGTCGAGAATTAATTAGTAGAGCACCAGATGCCAAAACATTAATCTCATTGCACAACTACATCCATAATTCAAAATTTTCTCCTCCCATATTCTAACATCTGCGAGTCAATTTAACTTTATTGGAGAGAACACTAAGGAGAACTGAAAAAGCTTTCTAATCTTTGCTAATACGAATGTGAGATTAGTAAAACCTACGATGTCTAAAACATACAACGAAAAAAATTAAAATCAGGCATAAAACCAAATAGAAGTTTGATTAGATTAGTAAAAACAATTGCAAGTTGCTTAATTAAAACTTTACAGCTTGTTCAAGATTGTTCATTTGCTAGATTTTATCACTTTCTTGACAAGCACACACTAAAGAATGAAACATATGAAGCAAAAGCCACTCCATTGAACAGTAATTTGCAATAAACAAAGAACTCTGTTATCTCAGATTATCACCATCAAGAATTTAATTACAGTTAGTCACACATATTGCTTAATGGCAAGAAGGAAACCCTAGCAGCATTACAGTAATTTCTTAATTAGAAACTCTTACTAACTTTTAGTTTAATTTACTGTTACACACTACAGAACTACGAGGCTGCAAGTAATTACTTCAATAATTCAAAGAATTATCACGATCTAATCACCTTAATTATAAATAATTGAGACAAAATCAAAGAGAGTATCATTCAATTATAAAATAAATTACTACTGCTTAGTGGAAATAAAAAAGGTATCATTTAATTTCAAAATAAATAAAATTACTCATCAGCAACAGAAAACAAAAAATCAATTCAATTGTAGAAAAATACAAATATCAATTAAATTGTTTACTCTCAGCAAAATTGAAATCGATAACTTATATAATGAAAAATTAATAATAATATATAAACCTTAGAATAGTGAATTGTAGAATAATGAAAAATTAATAATAATATATAAACCTTAGATTACTTCAAAATTGAGAGATCATAGATCAGTGAGCGAATAGTGGCTAGTGAGAGAAAGAAAGAGTGAGGTGCATTTTTTGTTTTTAATTTTTAAAAATTCAATTTTCAGCACATAAAGTTATAAAATAAAAGATATTTACAGCTAATTTGTTATTTTTTACTGCCAAATAATAAAAGGGCAGTAAATACCCATTTTAACGTTGCAGCTGATTCAATTCCCTATAGAGTGGCAGCAAAGTTTTACTCATTTGCAGGGAGATATTTTTCAGCTGCAGATAGTCCCCACAAAAGGCCCTCACACACACAGACATGCGCGCGCGCGCATGCACGTACAGGCACACGAGCACACGTACACACACGCAAGCGAGCGCCCACACACACACAGAGACAGACTGAGAGATATGAGTGGGTTTCCAATCAGGGATTCTAACCATATTAAAGTTAGGGATTAGCTAAAAGATAAAAAAAAATACAGATTTGAATACATTACAGGACAAAATACATTACATTAGAGTCTGTATTTTTTTTGTCTGGTAGCTTTTCCCTGACTTTAATATAGTCAAGGATCCCTGATTAGAACATTTTTAACATATATATATAATCATGCATATATTATAGTCTATAAAGATCTACCTTCACATATATAGCTAATTTGAAGCTCATTTAAAAATTAGAGAAAGAGAAACTGACCAAGAAACTACCATCACAACACACATTAAGGAGACTTGCTACAATTAAAGCGATATAGTGATTGTTGATTAAGAAGAGAAGCTTCCACTTTACAATACAGGTTTCAATGACATTTTTAAGGGAAAAAAAAAAGGAAAATAAATACCTTTAACAATCTTTTATTTGAAATTGATAATTTATCATTTTTTTCTTATATTGAGAGCTTGCAAATCAGTTTGACGGAGGAAAATACTCTCCCATCCTAATATTTCTTAGTTTTAAAGATTTGTTGCATGTGTACATTGTTGCTCATGTATAATTAAAACTTATTTATTTTATTATTTCCTCTCTTTTTTTTTCGGAAAAAATTATTTTTTCTTTTATTCACACTAATCATATTAATTTAGATATTTTTAGATGTAAACAAAGCTATCATATGATAACCAAAAAACCATTCGCTGATCAAAGTCAGATAGCTGATGGGCTATAGCTGGTTGAGATGACTTCAAAAAGAAAGAAAATTTAAAAAGAAGTGATGCCATATTGGAACTTGAAGTCTAAGATCATTACACATCGAGCAAGTTAGTTAGTTTACATAAAGTTGGCGTACAAACAATATAATGAAAAATCCTCCATTTCTTGGGGGATCCATGCATCTTCATCACAGCGAAACTTTAGATGCAAGAAACCTTGCCTTCAATTGATTGTAGCTAGTTTGAAATTCAGACAATTTTTTAATTATTTCTTGCTAAATCCGTACAACTTTATTGATTTTATGCATATGGCTCGAAACAATGCATGTTTTTATCAATCAAATACAAAATTCAATCACGTATAAAAGACTCATAACTCAGAATATTTATTCTCTAAAACATGCTGTAAACTAAATTTAAGTATTTAACAACTATAATATATATATAACGCTCTATAAATGTGTCTAGAAGAACAAACCCTGCATGACAATAGCCAACATGGGGACCAAAACAAGAGATGATGAAGAATCGGGAATGCCGGTGGTGATGGGAACATTATTCGTTGGTGTAGTGGGACCCGTGGGGCCCCCAGCCGTAGGGCCTGAAGTTGGAGCCTGAGTGCAATCGGCAGGAGTGCCTGAATTGGGAGAAGTGGCGGTGGGAGTTGTTGTTGGTGGAGTAGCATTGCCAGTTGGGGATGGTGAGGATCCTGGAGTAGCAGAGACTGCAATGGCTAGCTTCTGGCCAGCCTGGCAGTGCTGGCCAAATGTGCAAATGTAATAGTGTTCGCCGGCAGAGTCGAGGGTGATGTTTGTAGGACCGGTGGTGATTGGGTTTCCTACAGGGTTCGAGGAAGTTCACCCATCGAATGATGCTTTTGGTACTTATAGCACGTCATGCTCATTTGTCACAAAGTTGAAAGCTATTTAGAAAAAAAAAAATATGTAAGAGAGAATGATGGTGTAATTTGATTAACTGAATATAAAATTAATAGAATTCGCCGTTGATAAGTAATATTCTTTCTTTCAAAATGTTCGGACGGGGTGTCGAAACCTCATCCACTAAACATTAACATTTATTCTATTATCACTCAAATTAAGTCACTGTTGGCGCAAAATGGATTCATAGCCAGTCGACTGACCCCTAAAGACTAATATCTAAATAGTTTTGTGGATATAAAATTAATACTGAAAATGAAGATTGAATCAGATGTGAAACACTTCCTTAGAACATCACCAACAACGAAATTCTTGGTAGTAGCCCAAGTGACATAAGCCCCAGCACCACCAGTTATCGGAATAGACCATCCCATGCTATCTCCGACCACATGTACCCTCTGGGCTGCCGTGCATTCCGCCAACAAAACCACGGCAGTCAAACCAACAAAAGTCATGGATACAAACTTCTCCATCTCTCTTTCTCTTGCTAATAAGGCTCCTCTCTAACTAGGTTCGATAATGAACAATATAAACTAATGTTCTGAATGATGAGATGCATGTGAAGGTTTCGAAGTGCATATATATATAGTATATTAGTTAGCTGCATTTGAATTAAAGAAACGCGGGCTTGATGGGAAGAAGAGACGTGACCGGGCGACGTTACGATGTGAAAAATAAGCATTGATGCCGGTCTTGTTTAATTTGTACCAGGCTACATGCATGCAAGTGGAGGCCACTAACTGAGACCTTTATTTAAGTTGACTTTTAACCCCAATTTGAAAGTGTCAACTTAAAGACTAAATATGCATGTAAATTGATTCAATTTCTTCATGGCGGCCGTGCAGATTCTGCCTGTCATTCAATGAGAATTTGACTCCTCCTTTATAGGTACGGTAACTGGAAGCCTGCTACGTACCACTTCTTCGTTTGTTTGACTCTTGATCATCCACACAAGAGGAAGTCTTGGCCGAAAGTGCGAGGCACCGAGCATAAAATAACTAATCTGCGTTGTCATTATTACAATCAAGAGTCAAACTTTTATAATGCGTACTTGCAAAGAGAATGGGCGTAAGGATGACGTGATGTGCATGCTCTCTGTTAAAACTTTTTCCTCTACTACCGTACGTACCTAATATCTCTTTGCATATGCATTCTTCAGAGTAATATATATTTCAACAATCGATCAATTTCATTTTTGAAGAGAAATTGAGTCATATGTGCATTATTTCACATGCACGGTTAAAATTTATTCTTTTAGTTATTATCTTCAGCTTTATTAAAAACGAATCACTCTTCTCAAAAAAAAAAAAAAAACGAATCACTTACATGTACTTTCATAAAATATTGTATCATGAGATGAGGGAATACCGATTTGGGATTAAAATTATTTACCGATTTAACAGTGGTGAAGCTAGTAACATTTTTTGGGTGGACTGGATTATTTTCTAATTAAATGCTCTTATATTGAATGAGAGAATTTATTAGCAAGAAATTAAAAAATGCACGTAAAGCATGTTTGGTATTAGTTTAGATTACTTTGGTAAATACTTTTTAAAATAGATTATTTAGAAATCCAACTCTCAAATGATTTGTTCTTGTGACTTGTATTAAATATTAAAAGTTATTGAATGTATCTTTTTAAAAGGGTGAGGTTATTTGTATTGGAAAAATATGCTCTTTAAAGCATATTTGTTTATTTATTGTAATAAATATTTTCTGATTAATAAAATAAATGAGGTATTTTATTCAAGCATTTCTATTGCATTAATATTTTGAGTAAAGTCCATTTAATCATATTATATGTATTTATGTGATCACCATGTGGATTCACAGAAGACATAAATACAAGTTATCTTATGATTAAATAAATTAAAAGTCATGATTGATAAATAAAGTTGGGCACTTTATTTAGGTATATAATCGTAATAAGTTCATTGAGTGATTTGTCTTAATCATACATGAATTTATTGATGTAGCGTGACTACATTGAACTGGATCACATATGAGATTTAATTAACTTTGTAATAACTGTCAGACTTATTAAATCTCATAGGCATTGATTTAATGTGATCTTAATCTTGAGTCAATTATAATTTCTTGATTATAATTGTTATTTCATTTGAGTTACCAATGGGCACGACATACACTTGTAGTCAAGATTACCCGGTATCTTAGTGGGAGCAATTACAAGTATTGAATTTATAGATTGACAATATAGAATTTGTACGACACATCTCTTGATGGGTTTCAGTACTTGATCATAGAATTCTCTGGCCAGAGTGTATCAACATATATATATATATAAGTATGTTGAAAATGATCATTAGAGAAAACCTGTAAGTATCAAAGAACAAGATGTAATTAAATTGATTGGACAGTTGAGATATCAATTTAATTAACGATGTGGTACAAAGGATTGTGCAATAAAGAAATCAATGTGGCTTGGGCGAATTATTATTCGAGCATACAATTATGGAGGTCGGCCCAATCTTATAGTGGAGTAGAATTGGAATTAAATAATTATTTTTGTTTAATTACAAGCTTAATTATAGTAGCCACTATTGTATGTTCCCAAATGATCCCGGGTTAGCTCATTTAATTGACAACACCATTCTTTGGACCCAAATGCGAGAAAAGCTGGCATATAAGGTAAAAATCTTAATTATAATATTTGTTAAACTAATGTGTTATAAACAAGTGTGAATGAGGTCTTATGATATTTTACAAGATAGAAACACAGTTGGTTTACACATTCTCTCCACTTTTACGTAAGTGGAGAGATAAATGTTTAATTTAAAATATTTTAATATTTTAAATTAATGAGATATAACACATGCTAGGGTTTTTTCATAAGCTATTATAAATAAGGATTTTTCTAAAAACAAAAAGAGAAAGAGATCTTTAAATAAAAAAAAAAAAAGGAACGCCAGTTGCAATTGGGAGTAGTGAAACAGACGCCCACACGTCCAGTGTTGATCAATCTTGAGTCATAGCCTGGAAGATCGTTTGGTGGTGGATCTACAGCTTTTGAGTATTCATCTTCTCATTTAAACAAGGTACGAGTTTCTAGATTACTTAATTTTTATATATTATATGAGATCATTATTAAAAATGCGATTTTTATCCAACAATTTGAACCCGTAAATGTATATACTCTTTACATCCATTAAATCATTAAAAAAAATATTATTACTAAATTATCCTTGATCAGAATTTCGTTTGTGTACGAAATCACTTTCATTGTCTTCTAAAAGTAATTCAATTTCAAAAGAACGTCGCAAAAACACTGTATTCTTTGCACTCTTATGAAATTCATATCATCTTATTCATGATTGTTTAATTCAATCAGCAAACTAATTCTGCATTCATTAATCCTTATCACTATTTGCTTTTCCAGCTAGCTTAATTACTTACTCCTTGTAAATTATGATTATAACTTATTATAATTTGATAGAGGCAAATCACTCTCTGTTTAATGCTATATCTTTACGAATAAGTATATTAAATTATTTTACCTTTTTTAAAGAAAATTCAAAAGTGATACAACAATTTTTTCCATTTTATTTGAATTATCAAGCATCCAATTAGATCCTATTTGAAGGTTTGATTGCATTCTTTATAAACGATACAAAACCATTAAACCAACAACGAAGAAGAAGAAGAAGAAATAGAAAGAACATATCACTTTTTCTTTTTTTGGTCTGATTTGTCAGTTTAAATTCGAGTTAAGGAATAAAAATCAACAAAGAATAAGAAGATGAAATAGAAAGAATTTTGTCAAAAAAGAAAACTGATAGAATGAGAAATTATGAGTAAATAGAGTTAAATTTGGAATATTAGGAGGTGTAGAGAATAAAAAATTAATTCTTAAATTTTTGTAATAGGTGTAACTAGTACATGTGTGTAGAAAGTGGTTTAATGGGTTTAAATAACCCCACCTCTTTTGAAGATCAAATTTTTTAAAATCTAATATTATATTTTGGAATACCAATTTTGTCCTCATCTTAACAATATATTCCAAAAATACCCATACACTGAAATAATATAACTTATTAATATTTTAGAAATTAACTTAAAAACAAAATTAGAAAAATTGACAGCATCCGCAATCTGTTCCATCGTCGGGAACAGTGACGGTGCCAGCACTGGATCCTAAGGAAGCAACTTATCCTCACGGCGACACCGTTCATACTATTGGATTCGGAATTTTTCGATTTATCAAGTGGTGATTACATCAATGACGTACCAGTTATCTTCGCTTTTCATGTGCTACTTTAATAAGCGGCGGAGCTGTAACGCTGGCATAAAATGACACAGTGGTGAGGTGCACCGCCACCTCCTTTGAGCATTACGGCTTCCGTAAGTCCGAATTCTGGTGGTTCTAAACCTTATATCATCGCTGTTAAACCGTGGAGTTATAACCACCACTGCACTTTGGGTGGATTTTAAGGCCCAATCACACGGAATGTGCCGACATTGTCACTACCATTGCATACATCGAAGAATTTCGAGTTCATCGATAGATGCTATGTTGCTATGGATGAATTTGCTGGGCGCCGTTTTTCGTTTATTCAATTATTTGTTTATTATAATAGAAAATAATATTAACATTAATATTCATAAAATTGATTTGGTAAATTTGTTACATTAATTAGTAAATTTAAATTTAAATTATAATATATGGTAATTGGTAAATTTATTACATTAATTAGCACTTAATATTTTTTTAATTTTTTAACTTTTTTTTATAATTTACAATATATATTAATTATTATGACTCTATTGTGGTAATTTAACATAGATATCCACTTTTATGGTTAATTTACCAAATATCCATGGTAAATTATTTGACGAGTGATTATAAAATTGCCAAACATCTTATCAAATTATTTATAAAACTAATTATTTAAGAATTTATATAAGAATTGATTATTGAGGAAGCTAAAACAATCCCATACATACCTTCAACATGGGATATAATCAATTTTACTATTCTCCTATACATAAGAGAAAAAACTAATAATAATAATAATAATTATTGCGGCTGCTAGTTAGGTCGTGGTTAGGCATGCCTTGGTTTGGACAGATTAGGATGAGTTGTATTTGAATTTTGTGATTTGGAGAAATTGGATCCACAATAAATTAGGTTGCTTGTTTACATTTTTTTTTAGGGTTATTTTCACATACCTCCCCTAAGGTTTACCCTTGTGACACTTAGAGAGAAAGTATGCATATATTATGATATACCACCCCTGGACGTATATCAACGTTTAACAGCCGTTTGGTGTTAAGGGCAATAACGTCATTGCAAAAATTTAAATTTTTTAAATCGTTAAAAGCTGTTGACTGATTTTACAAATCACTGTGCATCTACTGTACATTCAGAATGCACAGATGCACAGTGATATAAAGCATAGAGGCACGCAAAAACTGAGGGGGGAGTGACCCATCTCCACTTCTTCTCATTGAATTCATTCCAAAACACATCATAATATACCCACTTGTTTCAGCGTATTTGAACTTGAAGATACAATAAAAATTGCTCTGATATTAAGCATGTTACGAGCTAATTTCAGGTGACGGCCGGCGTTTGAGCAGTCGGTGGTTGAAAATCGTACCAGGTGTGTATTTCCGTCGAATTTGAAAGCTTAGCTTTGGTTTAATTTTTCCTTGCATTTTGTTCAATAGGCTGCTAGTTTAGTTGCTTGAGGTTTTGTTTCAATTAATTGATAATAATGTTTACGGTTCTGCTAAATTGAATTGGTGATCAAAATAAGTCGGTAATGATTAGAAATTTTTGTGTAAAAAACGAAAAAGATTTGATAAATGAGGATATATGAAGGTGGGTATCTAGGTGGTTGCTAAGTTTTACTTGATCTGCTCTTCATATTTTTTTAAAAAAAATCCAAACTTGTTGCTGAGAATGCTTATTGTAAGAAAAGTGCACTGCACTTCATTTGGAAATAGTATGTCAGTTTTAGAAACTTGCTGCAAAGTTAACTGTGATTTTTTTACTTATAATTTGTTTATTTATTTATTTACCCTGTTATTGAGATTTACATATTTGAAAATAGTCAATATGCCCAAATACTAATGCAAATAATACTAATTCACTCATCAATTACGTAATGTCAGACCTCATGCATTTTATAAACAATTTTGTTTAGTTATTTTTAAGATTGTTGATGAAGTAGATGACATTTATTAATGCTAATTGTGTAATTGTTTATGCAGTTTAATATACTTTGACATTGAGGTAGTGATAGATGGTGAAGTTTTTGCTGTTGGTTTAGCTATTCCAGAGCAGTATAGCTTGCACAAAATGTGGGTTGATATAAGGGATGCTTGTTGGGGTCATCCTATTAGGGATGCAAATGGGATAAAGGTTCAAGTGATGTTCCCATGGCAAGTTGAGCATCAAACAATTCTGATTGACAAAGATTTGCTAGAGACATTTGAACAGCTCAAAGCAAAGGGGTATAGTTGGGCTAGGTTTGCGGTGACTCCTGATGAAGAATCATCTTTCTCCTCAGCTATCCAGCCAAGCAACAAGTTTGTAGATGGTGGTCAGTATCTTACACCTGAAAACCAATTCCCAGTTTACTTAAATCAGGACATAGAGTCTGATTGCATTTTTTTGCAGGGGCTGCAGAAACTCCATGTTTTCACGATAAGGATCCAAGTGAAGCAACAATAGAAGTGCTCCTAGATTTTGTTTGCAATGGTATTTTTAATAACTCCCAGTTGAGCAATCCATTGAGCCAAACACAGTCATCTGCCCATGATAATGGTATTTTTAATTCTGAAAATGTTTGTTTGCAATCAGTATTCTAATTTTGTGGGTTTATATTGAATGTGCAATTTATTGTAGGGCATTTGACTCATGAATGAAATTTGATTACTAAAGTTAAAGCATCCAGCAGATTCAAGAACATGGAGCTTAAGGTATATGACAAGACAGAGTACATAATCTAACCCCATACTTAATTTTTTTGCTGGGATCAGATGATGCAACACCTTTGAAATGTCTAGAGCATCAACATATGGTGTATCATCTCTTGCTCACCTAACATATAGGTTTGAGTTTTTTTTATTTATATTTTGTTGAAAGGTAGAGACTTTCATACTAAAGCCAAAAAAATGTCATATATGTCTTTCTTGGCTTAATTGGAGCAAACTATTATGATAGATAGTTACCTTAATGTATATGTTTATGTGGTGTGCTTCTGTCACTTGTAAAGGTTGGGTGTGTTGTAGCCAAAGATTGGATGTTCAAACTGAATTTCTGCTAGAATGCCAATTATCCATGTGGTCATGCTTTGGGTTTCATATTATATATTATGCTTTGATTTAAATTTATTGTGGTTGATTGTTCTTTTAATGTTCTGATGATGTTGGATGGAGTTAAATTAACTTAGAGTTAAATAAACTTGAATAGGATAGGAGCAGCTGATTGGATTGATTTTACAGTGATTTGGTTTTAAAAGTCTCTAATCAGGCTTTCCTCTTATTATGTTGACTTTATATGTCTGATTTTTTTATGGTGAACTTGCATTCATCTTCATGTATAACTGTATGCAAAGAACTTTAGAATATATGACTTTTTTGTATCACTGATAAAAATTACATAAGCGTTTGTTAAGCATAATCAGATACTTGTGAATCAGCTCTAATTAGTTGTTTGCATTCATTTTCAAATTCTGCTAGTCATATGAACTTGAATGGGACAGTTCTTTGCATTCATATCAATTATTTTACATTTAAATTCATGGTCAGCCAGTCATAGTGAGCAAAGTTTGCTTGAATTGGGGTAGTGATAAACTGATTAAAGCTGACTTGCATTCATATTCATATTCATGGTACTACATGTTGATTACATACTTTAGGTACCAACACATACATTTGTTGCATAATGCCTACTTTACTGCTAAAACTACACCTATTATTAAAATTATTATAGCACAGATGAGAAAGAACATGCTCAGGAACAATACCATCTTCATACCACTGCATTTTCCCTTTGTTTTGTTTGTTTTCTGCATCAATGATTTCAAATCTGTCAAATCTTTTTGCATAGCTAGCAGCCGCTCATGATTTGCATGGCATGTTCCTACACCTTCAAATATTTGACCTCTGTTGAAATGATTTGGGGATGGCATCCAAAACTTGAAGTAGCTATGCTGTTCATACAGCAGTAGTATAGCTTGTTTGGGTTGGTCATCTTACTCTGAAATCTTCACACGAATGAAGATTATTGCACCTACATATCTTATTTGCAAATCGAATGAGGTTGCCATTAATGTCATCCCTCCAACCTCTGTATCCATGGCTGCTTGATCCTATTGTTTGTTGTGAACTTGCTGAATCTATAAAAAGTTTTAGGTGGTGGTGAGGTGAAGCTCAAAAAATGAAGTCATACTTGCCCTTAAATATAGCTTTGGAGAGTTGATATTACCATTGGAAACCAATGGTAATATCAGCCTTAAATTTTTTTTATTTCAATTCATTAAAATGTATTTAAGTGATTCAGTTACTGTAAATTGATTTTGTAAAGGGTATATTGGTATTTTCACTAATTAAATCATTTTTGTCTCATTATGTGATGGTCTAATGTCAAATTGAATTATTAGAAGGGTATAATGGTATTTTAACAGGTCTTATACATTTGGCGCCAAAAAAAAGTTGGAAATGGAAGGCAACTCGAGATCGCAAAAATATTGTCAGTTCTTGTCATCTGTAAGGAAGGGTATTAATGTACTTTCATATTCTAACCAAACGACTGTTAAACGTTGATATACATCCAGGGGTGGTATATGATAATATATGCATACTTTCTCTCTAAGTGTCACAAGAGTAAACCTCAGGGTAGGTATGTGAAAATAATCATTTTTTTTTCACTATAGATTTCAATAAGGACAATTCATACTTAACTAACTTTTTTTTTTCCCCAAAATCTTACTGGGCTACCGCCTGATTTAGTCCACTCATAACCATCGATCTAAGTCTTATATGGTCTTTGACCAGTTAGTTGACCGTTAGTTGATTAGTAAAATACCAATTTTACCTTTTAAAAGTAGTAAAATGAAAGGTTTATCATAAAGGATAAAATTGGTATTTTACTAATCAACTAACTGGTCAACTAACAGCCCTGACGGAAAAGTAGTAAAATAAAAGGTTTTGCAAAGATATAGTAGTAAAATGATAGGAAATAATATTTTTTGTAGTCATTGATATTTTACAATTTTTAAAGTACTGAAATGATAATAACCCATGTATATATATTATCATTGATTTATGGCTTAGAGTTATGATAATAACCCATGTATATATATTATCATTGATTTATGGCTTAGAGTTATCCCTCTATAGTAATCTATTTTATTAAAAATCAATTATTTGTGCTAATAAAAACTCTAAATAGAGAATATTCTGAATTTGGATCCAATCAGATCTGTGCTTACGCTACATGTGTATTTATAGACATGACGATTAAAATTTTATAATTACATAAATATTCTTATATTCAATAACTATCCCTCACACTGCAACCTTATAAAACATCAGCATTGACTCCAAAAATATGAAGACTTTAGTCATCGTTTTAACGTTTTCTTTGTTTGATGATGGCATAGATTATGTCATATCACTAGTGCTATAAATTGGGACCTATCCTATAAAGCTGGTCCAAAATACTTGGGCTATCTTGTTCATACTTCCTGTCGGTCTTATTGTACAATTCGTACCGTACTTGGTTTTGGGCTTCTCTCTCTCTCTTTTTTATTTTTTATTTTTTTTAGTTATAAGAATTATTAAAATACCCATCAAGGCATCAACTAGTTTTATATACAAAATAAACTTAATTATTGAAAAAGGTAAAATTCATTTCTCATTATCAATGATTATTCGGTGTAGCGTCACGGTACGACAAGAACGGGGCACCAAAAATTTCATGTACTCAAGCACTAAATTAGAATACTATTGATAATATGAATCGATGAAAATTAATTGGAAGCTTTATTAATGTTATATATATATATGTGCTAAAAAAAATACATACCTCAATCAAATACAAAACTCAAGAATGTGCAAATGAATCATCATAACATTTATTCTGAAAAAGAAAATAATAACAAAGACATGACAAATACAAAATTCAATAACGTACAAATGAATGATCATAACATTTATTCTGAAAAAAAAAATAATAATAAAACAAAGACATGATAAATTAAGTGTAACAGCTATATATAGTCCTCTAGAGGATTCTAAAAGAGCAAACCCTGCACAACAATGGCTAACATGGGGGCTAAAACACTAGCCAAAACAAGAGATGATGAAGAATTAGGAATGCTGGTGGGATTATTATTCGTTGGGGTGGTGGATCCCACGGGGCCGCCAGCGGTGGGGCCAGATGTTGGAGCCGGAGTACAATCGCCGGAATTGGGGGAAGGGGCTGTGGGAGTAGTTGTTGTTGGTGGAGTAGGATTGCCGGTGGGGGATGGTGAGGATCCTGGAGAGGCAGAGACTGTAATGGATAGCTTCTGGCCAGCCTGGCAGTGCCGGCCGATTGTGCAAATGTAGTAGTGTTCGCCGGCGGAGTCGAGGGTGATGTTTGCAGGGCCGGTGGTGATTGGGTTTCCGATAGGGTTCGAGGAAGTGCATCCATCGTATGATGCTTTTGGTACTCGTAGCACGTCATGCTCGTTTGTCACAAAGTTGAAAGCTATAGAAACAAGGGAAATAATATTAGTTTATGTAGGAGAGTAGTTAATGTCTATAAAATCATTATCATTATATATGTGTGTTATAGAGCAGGAATGGCCAAAAAGAAAAAGAAAAAAAAAATGAACTGATTTCTAATTAAGATTCCACACAAAAGCTCATCTTAAATAAGAAGACAACAGTTCGAAAATGAGTTTAGAAATTGAAGAAATGGGCTGAAAAACAGAAGCCTGAAAGTGAGCCAATATTTCTAATTAAGATTTTAGATAGAAGCTCTGTTGGATTGAAAGACGAGAGTCTAAAAGTGAGACAAGAAATAATTGAAAGAGTGTATACATAGAAGGAATCAAACTTTAGACCTTAACTTTGATACTTAATTAAAATAAACAACTTGATTTAAAAACTTAAAATTATTAGGTGATGGTTCAACGATAGTAACTAAGTGAATCTTAATAATATGGGTTCTTTTTTTTTTTTTTTTTCTCAATTCATTGTATTAATATTTTAATTGGTTTCTTTTACGTACATGGAGTACAGAAACACTTGAATAGGACAAAGTTTGTGAAAACAATAATAAAGATGGAATATTTATGAGAAAAATGTCAATGACACACTTACTTAGAACATCACCAACAACAAAATTCTTTGTAGCAGCCCAATTGTTATAAGCCCCAGCACCACCACTCGTCGGAATACTCCATCCCATGCTATCTCCCACCTCATGCACCGTCTGCGCTGCCGCGCATTCCATTAATAAAGCCACCGCAATAACTCCAACAAGAGCCATGGAAACAAACTTCTCCATCTCTATTTCTCTTGCTAATAAGGCCGCTCTCTTTGATGATCAATAATTTGTAACTAACTAATGTTCCTGTAGTTGTTTGTGTATCTGAGTGATGAGATGATCATTGTGAAGATTTTGAAGTGTATATATAGTAGTGTAGTGCTTGTGTTTGAGTTGAAAGAAACGCGGGCTTGATGGGAAGAGGAGACGCGACCGGGCACCGACGTAGAAGGTGAGCATGGACGCCGTCACGCCGGTCTTGGTTGCAATTTGCTTGTGATGACCATTAACCTAAAGTTGAAAGTGTCAACTTAAAAGACTAATATGCATTAATTTTCTACGTCTCATGCAAATTCTGCATTTCATTCAATGAGAGTTTGACTCTTTGTTCACACGTAATCGGAAGCTAATTCATTAATTCGAAAATAAGAATATCTTCGGAAAGATTACTGATATTTTAACCGAAAAATTTAATACAATAAATGGTGATAAAACAACTGTATAATTATATGGTGTTGTAATATTAAGTAAAAAATTAACACTATAAAATTGCACCATTTTTTTAGTTATTTTTATCGTCATTGTGTCAGTGTTAGGATTCTTTATCAATCTTAAGTCTTACAAAATCTTATATGATGCGCAGATTGGGTACGCATGCTATGGTTAAAATTTATTTCTTTTGTCATGTTTATTTTACTAACAATCAATTATTACATCAAGAGAGAATTTAAGTCCTTACATGGTTGTATCAATGAAAAAGGAAAATAAGTAATGACTAGATTTGATAAATGGAAAAATAAATTTCTCAAAATTTTGGATTTTACCATTTACCATTTAGAACCTTCAAATATATTATTCTGTTGCCCTCTTGATGTTAAAATTGAGATTTGAGACGAGTTTTATGTGAAAGTTTTGACATCAAAGGTAACGGAGACTCTTATTGGAAAAAAAAATAAAATAAAAAAGAGGTTATTAGAGTATTATAAAAATTATACGAGGGGAATGTAATTCTGCTGAATCCTGAATAAGAAAGACTTGGACTTTTGAGAAGTCATTTGCAAACTAATTAAAAATATATTTTTATAGTTTACAAACTTTCTCCTGGGCAAAACACATAATTATAAGGCTGAACCCACTTATTTTAAGATTTTAACTGTTCGGTTCCATGGCGACATTTAAATTAAATGTACAAATATTTTACTTTTTGTTCTTTTTTAAAAGGAGAAAAAAAATGCAAATTTGTGGGTACGCAAAGAAAATTATCACAATTCACACAGAGATTTCTGTGTGAAACGAAGTTTCCAATTTAGTCTCAAGTCAATAAATTAGGCTTCCAACTAATAGAAAATTCCAATTTTCACACCAGTTTGAAACTTTACCAGCTTTTATTTTCTTCTCATTTATAAGACTTTTGATTCAAAACAAGAATCCATTTTGCTTAAAGTCAGCCACAGAACAATTGGAAGGAACCTTCAATCGAGTCCCCACCTCCATAAATCTTGTTAGATTTCATACCCAAATCTTTGATATTATATTTTATATTTTAAAAGTTGATTATGAAGTGTAACAATGCTCTGTTAGAGGTTGTTTCACAGGATATCGTGACAAGTAAATTCATCTATTGTTTTTAAACAATAGTGCTATATCATAATGAAGAACTAAGATAATAACATTTTTACTATTAATTATGGGTTAAAAAAATACAAATACAATGTAAATATTGAATCTGCTGATGAAATTAAATGATACGATTTTCTCCATTAGTTATTTTCTTGCTTTACAAGAGATTGCTGAAGATGATTGAAAAAAGACCATCAGCGAATCTTGTACTTCATACAAGTTAAGAATGAAAGTCAATTCACAAGAATAGAATATAAATTACTTGTCCATTGGGTTACGTTACAACTGTACATGTAAAGTCAAGAATTCTCAAGTGCTTTGCTTGAAAGCTTGTTCAGTTTCAGTACCAGATGGAAGAGGGAGCACAGCATATCTTGTAGACTTTGATCAATCATCATACTAGAACATTAGTAAAAGAGCCGCGGCACAAGTCATTAGCCAACCTCTAGCTCCAAATCCAATACCCTGAAAGTTCATCAAACATGTTAGTTTGGTAAAAAAAAACAGAATAAAAAATCAAAACGTGAGAAGATTTAGGAGACACTTACCTTGAAAGAATGGAGAGTTGGTGATGCAGCACTAGACACAAGTCCAGTGAAGCCAATATTATAGGCAATGCTACCATCAGCTTTAAACAATCCAAAGTTCCTCTCTGAGGTTGGTCCAGGCTTCAAATTTTCATTGAACAATGCAAATATATAAGCCTTCACTGGTTTCTTTGGCCTATATGGAGTCCCCTTCTTTTTCAGTAGCCGTTTACGCAGATTCTTGTTGTAAGTCTTTGCATTTTGCACATTAGCACCAGCTTCATTTTCGTCCCCACGTGAAGCCCAGCCTGTCTCGGAGACTATGACATCCATCTTGGGGAATCCAGACTTTTCTAATGCAGCATAAGCTGCATCAACCATAGCATCAAACATGTTATCGTAATGCAGATTAGTCTTCGCATCATGGATCCCGCGATTTGATTTGAAAGTAGCATAATTAAGATCAATATGTTCAGGATCATTCTTGTAAGCCAGAAACGGATATGCATTGATGTAAAATGGGGAACCAATTTGTGAGAAGAACTGCAGAAGTGGTTTCATGAATTGGTTCACATCTTCCCTGAAAACACAAGCTGATGGCGGGAATGAATTGGCAAACACAGCCTCTGAATGTGGGCTTGAGACCTCAATAAGTTTAGCCAAACCAAGCCTTTGGAGGGCACTGTAAACATTTTTTGCTGCAGGCAGCAAAACCTCCCATAGCTCCATATCAGTACCTCCCAAAATTTCATTTCCCACAGCAATTCCGCGGATTTTAGTCCCGGGAAGATATGGATCCACATTTGCCTTAATCCAATTCATGGCGCGATCCTCGCCTATACTTATGTCTTTCAAGTACTCATTGCCAAGTCCAACGATAATTTCTATACCGGATCCTCTGAAGGCCTTGAGGACTCCTTGATTGGCGTCGTAGATTCTTATGTTCTTGATCTTTGCTGCTTTGAGAAGTGTCACCACACTTTCGGGGGACGGTATATTGTCTGCTATCCTGCCATAGTTTATCCCATATGTTCCAGAGAATGCATTAACTGTGAAAACAAGCAATGCAGAATTAAAAAATCACCATTAGCTAAGCCACAACAATATAAATTATTTTGAAATTTTGAAGCGAAAGAAAGTTTCAAAAATAGACTGTATTGCAACTAATGAAGGCAAAATCATGTCAAGCAGCAAGCATAAAGACAAGCACTAAAAAAGATCATTTGATTTATTGCAATTACATTGAATGGATGATTCCCAAACAAAAGTATACAGATAAAGCAAAATTTAAAAATGCAGCAAACCCATTTCAACTCTTTCATAACAGAGCAATTCCCTATAAGCTAACAGAGCAGATTATGCAAATACAAGATTAAAAAGAAGGGACATACCATGAGAAGAGATGACAGAGAAGATAAGGAGGAGCCATAGAAAGAAAGAAGAGAAAGTCATTTGTGATGAGGGGAAATGATGATGAAAGAAAGTGAATTCCATTTGTAGAATAAAGATTTTAGTTGTGGTGGGTGCTGCTCAATCTTTTTGTAACTCAAAAGCAGTACCAAAAAGGTGGCATTAAGACTTGTTCATGAGGCATTGCCCTTTGCCCATAATAATAAACTCATGCAAAAGAAAACAAGATTCTTAACCTTTGTTAAGAGATGACGTCAAAAACTTGGCAGAAAGATTAGAAGATTCTTAACCTTGATCCAAAGATCAAACAAATTAGCTCTTGTTTACATCATCGCATGAACTTAGAATTAGATTCTTACTTTACTCTCAAAGTATACCTATTTTCATTTTCTAAAACTTGGGTGCTTTCTCATTTCTTGATAAAACTTTGTTTTTGTTTCTTTCTTTCTCCTTGAAACACAAGTTTTGTCTTAAGTTGTATACTTTTCTTGGAGGAGATTAAATTAAGCCACCGGGCTAGTCATTTGTACTTTGATACTCTGTCAAATTATGTTATGATTTTTACATTAATGTAATATTTAAAAGAATATATATTTTTAATATATTCTTGGTACAAAAGTACTTTTTGAGATATAACTTGTATTATAGTCTATTGTTATAGTCTTAGGGCTATCGAGATAGTTCAAAAAATAAATTTGTGCTAAATATAAGATTTATTTATTTGAGACCAACAAATATTTAACATTAAACAATTTTGATGCCAAATAGGCTCTCTGTCATTAGGTTGGGCTTGAAGCTCACAAATGCAACGAATTGATTTCAATCCAGCAAATTCAAGCTAAAGAATTATCAAGGCCCAATTACGCCCATTTTCTGTAATGTCATAAAAGTGTTTTTTAAATACAATTTTTAATTATATTAAAAATATAATGTTTAGTCTTAAAATAATATAAAATTTTAGAATTCAGATCATAATCTGGAAATGAAACCAATTTTTTTTTCTCTACGTGACTACGTGTGATTGCTATTGGTTGTCTATGTGTTAAGTAATAGTTAAATTTATTATATGATTAATAATGTCTTAATTACTAGTACTAATCACATACACCTGACCACTTTGGAAAAAGCAATAACAGTCACACGTAATTAAGACTAGCCCCCTTGTTCTTACAGATTTATTTTATAACCTTATCAACTTTATGGTTTCCCCTTTATAGTCCTTATAATAACGTTAGCCTCTCCACTTTATGTAATTTATGTTATACCCTATATAAGTTTATTAGTTTCATCATGGCCCACTTCAAGTGAAAAATCTGATAAATGCTAGATAGCGAAAAAGAAGAGATCAGTCTTCCTTTTCTTTACGACTTTTATATTAAAAAATAATATAAAATAAAAATTAAAAAGAAAAAATAAGATCTAGTAAAATCTCATCTTATCCCCTTTTCAACCAGCCTGCGATTTGTAAAACAAATCACTTAACTTGTAAGCTGTCGAGGTATTTATTTAACAATAAAGATTGAGATCCTAGCCGTGGAGTGCCAACTGATTTTGTTCTATTTTTTTAATCATTGAAGAAAACCTAATGAAAAAAAAAAAGAAAAAAATAATAGATTGGATTTGAATGTTAAACAAACAGGTCTTGTTAACTTACAGTCCCATGTAACTTATCGCGCATGCAAAAACATGCAAAAATGAGTTATATGCAAAAATATGTAACATTCATGTTACTCATTTTTATATGTTTTTGCATGGACAGTGAGTTACTTAGCAAAATCTTAAATAAAATAAATTATTCTAATTTAAAGAAGGTATTAGAAAATCTAACACTTCCACTCCTTACTTTCTATTTTGAAAAGTAGATAAGGTGAAAATGGAAAGGTGAGATTTTGCTGAAATTTTATCTTTTCATTTTATATCATTATTTTTTTTTAAAAATAAAAGTCATAAAGAAAATCTCTTCTTCGTTTTTTGCTATTTAGCATTTCCCCTTGAAAAGAGGAATCCTGGTTTTGGTTATATATGTATATCTCTTACTCATTTCTATATTAAACTCACACTAAAACCTGTGATTCACCAAATTCTTTCTCAGCATAATCATCAAACCAAATCCATCATGTCATGTCTCTATTTCTCTTTCTCTTTCTTCAAGAAAATTACTGCCAACCAAGAAGAAAAACAAGATTTGATCATGAGTCTGCAAACGATATCTTCAACAAATCTTCTCTTTTATCCCCACCAAAGACGCCGTCGCCACCTTCGCCCTTTGCTGTCGATGGCGCGATTTCTAAAGGCCCCCTCAACATTCAGTATAACTCCCCCACCTCAACTTCAACAACGCCGTATCTCGCAAGCAACCTACCCCAAACAACAGAACCCTCTTCATCAACTTCGCAGACAATGTTCTTCGAAGCTTCAACTTGGCTATGTTAAGGCTGCACATTGTGGAGAATGTACAGAGGTCAAACAGAGCAAGTTCAGGAAGAAGCAAAATCAAGTCAGCGCTGTTGATTCAATAAAGGTAGTTGAAGAGAGTGACAGCTCAGCATGAGCTGTTAAGTTTGCTATTAATCAAAATGTAATTAGTTTAGTGATTAGTAATTGAAGTTAGTTATATGTTGTTATAGTCACGTGCATATATATATATATATATATATGTCCTATTGTATTGATTCAGTTAGTGAAAAGAAAATTCAAGATTCAATAGAAACAAGATTCTCTGAGATTTTCTCTCAAACCAAACACATTTATTCTTAATTTTTCACATGATATTAGAGCCAATAATGGCTAGCTCCAACAACACAACTTCAAATCAACAAATTATTACTTTGAATCAATCATCAAAAACTTCATTTACCTTTGCTTCAATTGTAAAGCTTGATCGATCAAATTTCTTACTTTAGTGTAAACAAGTTTAATCTATATCAAAGGAAATCGGCTTGAAGGATTCATCTCAGAAGCTCAATCTATTCCAGATCAATACCTCATTGTTCAAGGAACTGATGGATCTATTGAAAAGGTTGAGAATCCAACTTATGTTAATTAGAGAGCACATGATCAGGCTCTTCTTGATTGGCAACTGTCTACCATTAATGAAGGTATTTTAAGCTCAGTTCTTAGATCTGATACTTCTTATGATGTGTGGAGATATATTGAGAAGCAATTTAGAGTCAAATCTGAAGCTAAAGTTATGCAACTTAGATATGAACTGGATACTTTGAGAAAAGAGTCAATATCTTTTGAGGAATATTGTGCAAAATTGAAATTGCTTGCTAATAAACTTGCTTGTGCTGGTGATAATATAATTGAAAAAGCACTATTGATGAGAGTTCTAAATGGCTCAAGACCTGGATATTTGGATCTAGCTTCAATTATCACAGCCAATAAAATGGGATATGATGATGCATACGCATTGCTGTTAACACATGAAGCTAGATTGGAACAACATCAAACCTCACAGGCTATGCTATGTTCAATGCTAATTATAGCATAATGAATGCTAATTTCTCACATATGCAAGATAATTCTAGAAGAGGCTCTCACGTTAATGGATACTCTGGTTAATATAGGGGCAGAGGCCCAAACACTGGTAGAGGCATGTTCTATGGTTCTTATCATACGTATTTTCCTATTGGAAGCGGTAACTTTGGTGGAATAAGTAGAGGTGACCAATTTGGTTGACTTTGCAGAGGACAAACTATGCCACTATATAGAGGAACACATATGAAAAATAAGCTGCTGGATCTCAAACTATGCAGTTTGATGAGGAACACATATGCCAAAAATAAGCTAATGCACTTTCGGCATAGATATTTGGATCTCCACAAACTTTAGGCAAAATGATGGGGCAAAAAATAGTTTATGTAGCTAACTCTCTAGTTATCACTTATCATTTGAAGATCTTTAAGAATCAATTCTTATATGCCAAATATGTCTATTCATCAAAGTTGTTCTTGAAGCATATATTCCAATTTTTGAGAGTTCAGGTGATGCATAGATATGGTGATGCAAGTTTACCTCCACTTAGACACTTTGGAAATGGCAAGTTTGCCCATTACTCATATTGGTAATGCATGTTTTAGCTATAAAAATAGTTTATGTAGCTAACTCTCTAGTTATCACTTATCATTTGAAGATCTACGAAGGGGGGAATACTACTGCAGGGACTTGCTAAAAAAGGATTGTAAAAGCTACTCTTGAACTCCTCTCAGTCATCTTAATCTACTCCTTTATCTCTCTTGTGTCACACTGCTTTCAATAAACCTTTGTCAATGCTCTCAACATGTTAACTTGATTTTTCTATCCTAATTGTTGTTTAAATAATGATGCAACCTCTAAAACTTATTATCACACTACTGTTTCCTCATGTAATAAAACAATCAATGACATTACTCTTTTTTATAGGCGTTTTAGTCATCCTCATACTCAGCTTTTAATGCATTTACTTAAACATGTTGCTCCTACAAATCTCTCAAATCATCTCATTAAGTAAGCCTCTCAACATGTCTATGAAGCTTGCCAAATAAAATGGTGCCATACAAAATTTAATCCTTGAAAAACATGAGTTGCAATTATATACTTTGTTCATGACTTCAGCAGGTATACTTGGATTTATCCTTTAAAGTTGAAGTCAGAAGCTCTAGATGTCTTCAAATTATTAATATTGCAAGTTGTGGCATTAAAAGTAATTCAATTGGCATGATAACTTTATATAATATTAAAGATTTTTACTTAAATTAAGATTCCTATCATAAGTAAATTATTAAAGGAGTTTTACCATTATTTATTCATATTTAATTGTATTACGCTATCAAAAAGAGATGCAACATGCAAAGAAGACAAAGAACCGAAAATATAATTCAAGAAAAGTCGTCTTAAACAATGCAAAAACGACATAAGACAAGCGCGGACAGAATCGGGCTGATGTGGCAAGTAATTCAATTGGCGTGTAACTCAATAATATTAAAGATTTACCAAGATTCCTATCTTTTTTAGGAGTTACCCTACTTTGCACGCTATAAAAAGAGTGCGCATTAAGAGAAAAAATATAGAGAAAGTCGTCTTAAACAATAAACCTGTAGCAATAAGGAAAGACAGGAAAGAAAAGAAACTTAAGGGCTGCAACAGAGGAGAAGAAGGACAATTCGCAACATCTACAAGAGTGACTTCTCAGGATTACAATCTTTGCCCTTATATTTTTCAATCTCTTGTTTTTTATTTTTCTTAAGGATGTATTCAATGGTTAACCCGAATATTATTACTATTTCTTTATTAAGTATGAACTAAATTTTAATTTAGTTGGGTTTTAAACAAACTTGTTGATTGATTGACTTATATTATCGTTGCTCTGTGTTTGTTGTAGCACTTTGTTTTTATTATACTTATTTCAATTCTCTATTTCGGCTGACTACCAGTAAATACAAGCTAAGAGAGATTCTTACATGGTTTTAGATCAAGTTTCCTTAATTGATTTATTGTCAATTTGAATAGGGCTATGCTTGATCTAGAATTAGTGAAAGACTAGACATAGGGATTCACCTTGTAGGGTTAATAGATTCTAAAGCGTATAATGCTATATCTAATGTTGGCTTAACAACTAGTCACTATTAGGTTTTATATAGATATAAGATATCCGACATACGACAGCTGAGGATGTATTAGGAACTCTGCCCAGTGCTGTAATAGATATTGTAGCAATTGTACTTAAATTGCAGAACAATCAATAATCATTAAGTGAATTTAAGCACCTAACTACCTAATAACCATTGATTATCTCCTTGTATTTGACGTTTATTTTTCCTTTCTTATCTTTTAGTTTGCTAATTAGTTATTTATATGAGCTTTTTACATTATTTCATTAATCAAATTTAGATTTTATTAATGCTTTATAAATTGCACTGATAAGATTGCTTTGGTAAGTCTGATAACATCAATCCCTATGGAGACGATCCTAATATTCATCACTTTATAACTTATTGTGTACACTTGCGCATTGACACCTATTGCATAAAATCATCAACAACAGACCATTCACTGATTTCTTGAACAAAAATGAGATCATTTTTAGCCATTCTTGTCCTTATAAACATCACCAAAATAGTCTAGTTGAGAGGAAACAAATGCATATTGTTGAATTGGGCCTCACATTGTCAGCTCAAGCTAAGTTTCTCTTTTCATTTTGGTGGGATGCTTTTCATATAGTAGTTTATCACATTAATAGGTTGCCATCAACAACCCTAAAATTACTTACACCATATGAGAAAATGTTTAAGCATAAATCTGACTACAACATCCTTAAGTGTTTTAGTTGTACACGTTATCCTTATTTGAGAGACTATAATAAACACAAATTTGATTATCACTCAAGTAAATGCATTTTCATTGGCTATAGTCTCTCTCACAAAGGATATAAATGTTTGCATCCTTCAAGAAAAGTCTATATAGTCAGACATGTTACCTTTTATGAACATTCATTTCCTTATTTTTTAGATTCTGCATTTGCTTCTAAAGAACTTGAATTATATTCCAGTCAATTGTATACTCCTCAGCAGGTTTATAACCTATCTACTTTGTTTGTATCTTTACCCTCTCCTGATGGCAGTTTAAATAGTCCAAATTTGGTAAGTCCTACTAGCAACAGTTCTTATCATTCAGGTAATTTTAATCAAGCCAAAAACTCTCACTCATCATTTCAAACGCATACACCATCCACTGAACCAAACATCAATTCATCTCTTTATCTACAACCATCATCATATCAACCTACTTCACATATACCTATCTCCTCTAATACACAACCAAACACTCACTCCATGGCTACCAGAAGCAATGCTGGTACAGTAAAGCGTAAATTGTACACTGCAGCACATATTCACAAAGAACTAGATTCTGTGCATGAAGCATTACGAGATCCCAAATGGTTTGAGGTCATAAGAAAGAGTAAAATGCTTTAATAAAAATGACACATGGTCACTGGTTCCTAGAACAGTTGATCATAAGTTAATTGGTAATAAATGGGTGTATAAGGTGAAGTATAATATAGATGGAAGCCTGGCCAAGTACAAAGCTAGATTGGTAGCTAAGGGTTTTTAACAAGTTATAGGGGTGAATTACTTTAAAACATTTAGCCTTGTAGTTAAGCCAGCCACTGTCAGGGTAATCTTAAGCTTAGTTGTTATGAATAAGTGGAAGTTAAGGCAAATTGATGTGAATAATGCTTTTCTTAATGGAGATTTGATAAATGAAGTCTTTATGGGTTAACCAGAAGGGTTCATTGATGCTAAAAAATCCAGACTATGTGTGTAAGCTTCATAAATCCTTTTATAAATTGAAACAAGCTCCAAGAGCTTGGTATGAAAAGCTGAAATAATGTTTGCTGCAATGGGGCTTCATAAATTCCAAAGTTAATTCTTTTTTGTTCATCAAGAAAACAAACTCATCTATGATTATAGTGTTCATATATGTTGATGACATCTTGGTTACAGCCAAACAACATTGAGTTGGAAAGATCTTGGTACTCTTTCTCATTTTCTGGGCATAAAGTCTTGGTACTCTTTTTGCATTAAAAGATCTTGGTACTCTTTCTTATTTTCTGGGCATAAAAGTCTTGTATGATGCATACCATGTTTATTTGTTTCAAAGAAAATATATCAGGTATTTACTCTCAAAAGTTCAATTACTTCAACGCAAAGGCATTGATACTCTTATGAATACAGGTGTCAAGCTGCAAACAGAAGCTTAAAGCAGTCTTCGTCATTATGTTGAAGATCCAACACACTACAGAAGCATAGTTGAAGGAATGCAATACTTAATACTGACAAGACAAGAGATTGCTTTTGCTGTAAACAAATTGAGCCAATATGTATCATCACCTACACTGCAACATCTTATGGCATGTAAAAAAGTCCTAATATATTTGAAGAGTACTCAAGATTATGGTCTCAAATTTGTTCAAGATTGAGATATGAAACTCACAGCATTCACTGATGCTGACTGTGCTTGTGACTTAGATGACAGAAAATTAATTGGTGCGTATTATGTTTACTTAGGCACTAATCTGATATCTTAGTCATCAAAGAAGTAATTGGTTGTTACTAGATCAAGTGCAGAGAGTGAATACAGATCTTTGGCTTTAGTAAGTGTAGAGTTGAGTTGGTTACAATCATTATTTTCTGAGATAGGAATATACTACATAGAAACACCAGTAATTTGGTGTGATAACGTAAGTGCTACTGAGGTAGCTCAAAATCCTGTTTATCATTCAAGAACAAAACACATCGAGCTTGATATGCACTTTATAAGGAATAAGGTAATTGCAGGAGAACTTAATGTTACATTCCTAGTGAAGAACAAATTGCTGATATTATAACAAAGCCTCTTTCATTCATTCACTTCAGTTATCTAAGAGCCAAACTCAATGTCCCTCCATGTCCCTTGAGTTTGAAGGGGCTTTAAGGCTACTCATTGTGGAGAATGTATAGAGGTCAAATAGAGCAAGCTCAGGAAGAAGCAAAATCAAGTCAACACTGTTGAGTCGATAAAGGTCGTTGAAGAGAGTGACAGCTCAGCATGAGTTGTTAAGTTTGTTATTAATCAAAATGTAATTAGTTTAGTGATTAGTAATTAAAGTTAGTTATAGGTTGTTATAGTCACGTGTATATATATATGTACTATTGTATTGATTCAGTAAGCATTGATTCAGTTGGTGTAAAGAAAATTCCAGATTCAAAAGAAACAAGATTCTCTGAGATTTTTTCTCAAACCAAACACATTTATTCTTAGTTTTTCATAGGTCGAAGTCACAAGGGTCTCATTCTCTTGCCTTGCATCGTACAACTCTAGGCGCATTAAAAAATGGCTACGTGAAGCATACATGCCTGGCAACAATATCATTGAGCTTCAAATCCATGTAAAATTTCATGAAGTACATCCCTTTAGGCTTCCTTTTAGGGTTCTCATATCCACCTCTCTTGTGGTTTTGAAACTAAATGCTAACATCAAACTTTAACTTTATCGTTACGATGGGATCACCATTTTCCAGAGCCTCAAGTTTCTTCACATATTCGTTCACAACCAAAGAGATCTTGATTTGACGATGAGGCTTTACAGTTCTTGCCCTGTTCTTGAAGAATTTTTTAGAGTCACAGACGTTAGTTGAAAAATTGAAGAAAGAGAAATTGTTAGATTCGAAGTGAGTTGTGCGACATTAAAGAGGTTGAGAACTGAACTCGCTTTAACCGATAGATTTAATAACCTTTATCATTACTTAGCTCATTAAGGCTGAGAATCTGGAGTAGCTTGATATTGCTAATATTTACACAGTGTACTATGCTTTTCATCAGAATCTTGATCATGTTTGTACTGGGCACCTTTCTTTGCCTAGTTATGATCACCCCTATGGAATAAATGATTATGCATATGATTTTGTTGCATTTCAGTCTCTGAAAGAGCTCTCTAAACATGTTAAGTCTCTTTCACTTTCCAGATGCACTATACGGGTGAGTAATTAGTTAATTGATTTCTCAATTTTTATTGTTTTGGTTATGAATTTTAATTGGCTAAAGCGTTTTGATTTTGTGGTACTAATTTCCTTTTGAAGATTCTTAGCTATGTCATTGAAAAACAACTTGAGGATGGTTTCGAAGTAAATCATTCCCAATCAATTCTTACACAAATTTGGAGCTACGGTTTCGGAATTATCATAGCTAGACTATTCTACCAAATATACTTAAGTGCTCACCTTATCTTAAATTTCTAGACTTGGAAAAGGTATTATTTTGACTCAATAAATTGAATCAAATAATTTGATCGTACACATATACATTCTAACCATTTGGTTTTGTATTTTATTAGGAAGTCTTAAATGGGGATCGATTTATTTTTGATGAACCGAAGGAAAACGTGCGTGTAGCCGTGCCCATATGTATGAATTCTCAAACAGATTGGTATCAAAGGGTTCCAAGGGAAGCAGTATAAGTTGACAATGGTACAGTTCTTGTTGAGTAATGCACTAATCTTGGAAAAGATGATCATTTGTGCTCCACCATTGCCAATAGATGAAGAAATGATGCTTGGCAAGACCATATTTGTGTATAAAAAATGTTCTGAAGCTTGCCAAGTCTTCTTTTTCACAGACGATGTTTTGTTGGAGCTTTAGATAAGTACTTGTCACAGCAGCCACAAATATTGTTCTATTTCTGAATAAAGTATACACTCCATTATTATAGTTTGAATTTGATGATTTTGCCATTCAGGCTTATTGCTTCTTGTTGTTTCGATTAAGTATTGTTCAATGACCACATTGTAGTTTGATCATACATGTCATTGGTTCAATGGTTTTGAAGTGATTTTGCTTCTTCAATCTTCTTAAGCATAATTGAATTATGTGGCATAGAAAACTTTTCATTTAATTGATAATTGTGAGATCATGTGTAAGTTTGATAGCATGTGTAATTGCTACAATTACATTAATGTAGTGTTTACTTATCGATTGGAGTGGGAATCCTGAGAAGTGGAAATTCTGAGATTGATAGTGTGGAGTGGGAGTGGAATTAGGTTGTTTACTTACACTGAAATGAGAGTGTGGAATAGAAATCATAATCCCAATTATGTGTTTACTTTATCTTGGATTAGGAGTGAATTATTTTAAATTACAGTTTTATCCCTATTTAAAGAATTATAGTTTTAATTACAAAGTGAATAAAAAATATATTTGTAAAATAAAATATTTATTTTATTATTAATTTTAATTATATAAATTAAAAATAATTATTAATATTCTTAATTATTTAAATCACAATGTTTATTAATTTATTTTCAAATAAAGATAGTATATAGTAATATTATTAATTCTCTATGAATATATTAACATTATTTTCAAGTAATTTTAACTTAGAATCAATGTAAATTATTATTTTTAACTAAATATAATATTATTATATTTAAATAAGTTTAATATTATTATTTTTAATAAATGTAATTTTATAAAATAATATAATATTTAAGTAATTT
Source organism: Clausena lansium (assembly GCA_030449835.1). Classification (NCBI taxonomy): domain Eukaryota; kingdom Viridiplantae; phylum Streptophyta; class Magnoliopsida; order Sapindales; family Rutaceae; genus Clausena; species Clausena lansium. The sequence goes on from JASUUF010000369.1 coordinate 1,886,387, forward strand.
TAATTTGGAATCAATGTAGATTATTATTTTTAACTAAATATAATAATATTATTTAAATAAATATGATATATTTATTTTATTTTAATAAATATAATTATATGATATTTATTAAAGGTAGAAAAGAAAGAGGTACCCTTCGGAGTGAGAATCCTACTCCTCACTCTAAAAATGAGTGGGACCCACGGAGTGGGACTCCCACTCCTCTCCTTAAATGATCAAGTAAATATGGGAGTGGGAGGAATTCACAGTCACCACTCCTACTCCAATATGTAAATACAACATAGCTGATTTGTAAGAATTCTATCCGAATTGACACTTCAGGATGCCACAACTAAAATGCTTCCGTGTGTCTTGTAATGAAATATAAACTGATCCTTTAACATACTTCTTAAATATTTAACCTCTTAGATATGCATTTATCACATTCTTTTATACTAAAAAAAGATGGACTTGTGACAAGAGTGATCATTTTTTTTTTGTGATCATTTGGTTGATGACAGTGATCATTTTGGTGATCATTTTAGATCAACAATAAATTTAACTATCATTTTAGTGATCATTCTTCTATACTATTATTTTGGTGATCATTTTTTTTTTCTTAGGCATAATAGTGCTTGAGACCTTTATATGTTTAGCCAAACCAAGCCTTTGGAAGAAATGCAAAAGTGGCTTTATGAATTGGTTCACATCTTCCCTGAAAACACTTTGACAGTGGGTATGAATTGGGCAATTGGCAAACACTGCCTATGAATGTGGGCTTGAGACCACAATAACTTTACCCAAACCCATCGGGAGAAAGAAGGGAAATGATGATAAAAGAAAGTGAATTCCATTTGTTAAAGAAAAAAAAAGACTTTATTTAAGGTGGATGCTACTAAATCTATTTGTAACTCAAAAGCAGTAACAAAAAGGTGGCATATAGCAATAAGATTTGTTCATAAGGCATTGCCATTACTCAAAAGCAGTAACAAAAAGATTTTTTTATTTTTTATTTTTTGAAAATTTCATAGGGGATTAAACTAAATTAAACCTCCAGCCTAATCATTTGGACTTTAACCCTATGTCAAATCATATTATGATTATATGCATATTTAAAAGAAGATAATTTATTAGCACATATACTATAAATATATCATTACTTAGTTGTGATTAAGTCCAAGAATCTTGAGTGGCTTGATGTTTCTAATAATTTCATAGTGCCATGCACTTTGGAGGATCTTGATGATCATAATGTTCTTGATCGAGCAAATGTTCGTTTGGGCTCCTTACTTCAAGATATCTTGATGTTGATTTGGGATTTGGAAAACAGTATGATTATCAAGTGTTTTTGTTTCTGGAACAACTCTCTCACCATGTTAAGTGTCTTTCAGGAGCTATATGGGTAAGTAAATTAATTCATTTCTCAATTTATTCTTTTGGTTATTAATTAATGTTTATCAATTAATTAGAGCTATGTATAGTTCATTCATATATTATATCTTTTGATTTTGTCATAATAATTAATTATTTTCTTTTAAAGGCTCTCCGCTTTGTCTTTTACAAAATACTTAATTATAAGGAACAAGGTATTAAATTTCCTCAATTCACATGTTTAACAACTTTGGAGCTGGGTTTCAGAGTCTCTTTAGTTGGAAGAGTTTGCAATGCATACTTGAATGGTCACTTAATCTTGTTTGCAATGTATACTTGAATGGTCACTTAATCTTGAATTTCTAGCCTTTGAAAAGGTATTTTTTGGATTCATTGAATAAATTAAAAGAATATTTGCTCTTTGATTGCATTATATATCCTGATCATTTAGTTTTATATATCACTAAGAAGTCTTAGAGGAAGATGGGGATTCTTATAGTTGGCAATTGATAGATCCAAATAAGCACGTGCCAATGTGTGTGTTGCATTGCCTTAAACAGATTCGTATCAAAGGATTTCAAAGGAAGGAGTATGAGTTGATAATAGTAACATTCTTTTTTAGACAAGCATTAGTCTTGGAAATGATGATTATTTGTGCTCCACGATTGCGAGCAGATCAAGAAATGACGCTTAGGGAGTTCCTCCTTGGCTATCCAATAGGTTCTCGAACTTTGCCAAATCTTTTTGTTCACAAACAATTCTTCGTAAGAACCTTAGATAAGTACTTCTCCCAGCAACCACAAATGTTGTTATGTTTTTTAATCAAACATGCACTCTGTTGTTGTAGACTGGAATTGATGATTTTTCCATTCAGGCTTATTGCTTGTTGTTGTTTCTGTTAGGTATTATTGAACGAACACATTATAGTTTGATCATAATTGTCATTAGTTTAATGATTTTGAGTGGATGTTATTTCATATTGTGTAGATTCTACTTCTTCAATCTTCTTTAAGCAGAGAGTTTCATGGTTGCTTGTTTTGTCATAGTTGAGATAGAATTGGCTTACATAATAGAATTGATTTCTGTGGCAAGCAATCTTGCCATTTAATTTAATAATGTGAAATCATGTGCAAGGTTCATACTGTATGTATAATTGCAATAATCTCATTAGTTGATTTATAAGAATGCTCTGAGAATTCATCTTTAGAAATTTGAAGAAATAAGGAAAATGGTTGGTATGCTTATTCTCTATGTTCACTTACTGGAATAAATATTTATTAGGTTTATTTCTTAGAACATTTTGGTTTCAAATTTTGAGCTTAATCTGCCAACTTTCAAGTCTAGTAGGTATTTATGTAATCAAACAATAGATTCAAATTTCAATATATATAGCTGACTTTCTCTATAGTAAGTACAATTAGCAACAATGAACATATTCTAGTAATCTCAGCATCGATGATCTAACTGTTAGAATCTTCATCTTGATGTGAACCTATGAAGCTTTCTAGAGATGATGTTTCTATTCTTGATACTTCAAGTTGCCACAACGAGAAACATAAACTGATCCTTCAGCAAACTCCTAAGCCTTTCTTAGCTATATATTTATCACATTCTTTTATACTCGAAAAAGCTAGAGTTGTGATGAGAATGTGAAATTATTTTGGTTAACATCTTTTTTTATTCTTGGGCATAAAATTCTTGAGCTTTTGATTGAATTTGTTCTAACTTACTATAACAAGTTGGAAACTGTTTGAGAAAATCAACTTTTATTTTAAGCTCAATCTTCAGGGAGCAAAAATAGTTCACATGCATCAGTGTCTTAAACAAACTGGGTATTACGTATTGTTACCTTGCTCCCTTTGCAACCTTCCTGAATTAGAGTGCTTCGCTATTGATGTTGTTTGAAGTTGATCACCTCTCTTGCAAGTTTCGCATAATTGTGTCTAGATGAAACCAAAGACTTTAGTTGGGATACACTGAAGTGTTTTAAGTTGCTGTTAAATTGAAGTGTCAGACTTATCGCCAATCCCAATTTCACCAATTTGTTGGAAATTTGTTATGATTCTGAATTCTTTTCCATAGACACTGAGGTTTCTAGGATACAAAGGAGATTTTGGATAGTCTTTATGCATGAGTTCAAGGGTAAAACTAGTAGATTTTAAAGTAGAAAAGTGTGGGCATAGTTACGAGTAAGAACATAAACTTATAATAACTATAAGAATACATGGCAATAGCAAATATGAGATTCAGTTACTAACCATAGACAATAAAAGGATGTCACTAGACAGAAGTCTATGACCTAAATTCCTACACAATACAATAGAAGCTGAATCAGCATCGGCTTACACTAGATTAATTTCCCTACATACATCTTTAAAACTAGTGACATGAGTGACAACATTAATGCTACAGTCATCCGAGAAATCCAAAAAAAAATGTTACAAGGACACATAAAAAGATACAGCAATATTACATTGGGTTAAGAGCAATGGATATTAGCACAGCATATTCAACAGCACAATAATTGCTTCTTGTTTCTCTTTAACCTCCCCATAAATTACTAGGGTTGATCCATTGGCATCTTCTGCATGTGCTCCGATAGTGACAATGCTTGGGTTGTTCTGTTTGATGTCAATGGTATCATTCTCTCTATCTGCTCTTTTTTAGTTACTTCAGTAGCTGACTCTGTATTAATTTTATTTAGTAATTAGCAATGGCACATTCTTTTTCTTTATTGCTATTAACTCTTAGTTTCCTGAGCAGCATCTTATGCTTACCATATAAAGCATTATATTACTCTTACCATTGGCAGTTAATTTTTACTGTCCCACTAAATCTGCAAGTCCCCAAATTCTTTATGATTAGCTGAATCAAAATAAAAGCCAGAAATTGACTACCAAAAAAAGGGTAAAAAAAGAAAAATAGATTTTATAAGCATTCATGGCACTAACATTGAATGAGGATTCCCTAACAAATGCAAAATAGATAAAGCAAAATTATAAAATGCAACAAACCCATTTCAATTCTTTAATAATAGAGTAATTCACTATTAACTAATAGAGCAGAATATGCAAATACAAGAATATAAAGTAGGGACATACCATGAGAAGAGATGCTCACAGTCAGAGAAGATAAGATGGGTCAGAGAAGCTAAAGATGAGCCATAGAAAGAAAGAAGAGAGTCAATTCCTCTATTAATGTAAAAAGCAAATATATTCAGAAAAATTATGTAGGACGTTATTTTAGGACTTTCTGTCTTAATTAGAGTCAAATTTCCATTTTAGTTAGAGTCCAATATAGTATGTATCTTAGTCTTTTATTTCAATTATAATGTAATTTAGCTTTCCTTTTTAAGCTAACTTAAGAAAGTAGGTTTACTCTATTATAAATAGAGAGGTCTTATTATTGTAACTTCAACTTCAATTATTCAATAAAACCCTCTTTTATAATTTCCTCTGGGATTATCTATCAAAATCTCTCTTGTAGAGCTCTTTTGATTAGAGCATCATCTAATCTTGTTTTAATGCGTTATCAAAAAATCTCATTGAGTCGTTTGGATTAGAATGAGATCTAATTACGCTCAATTAAAGCGTAAGCTAATTGCGTTGCCTTGGTTTATTACTAGAACGATATCTAATGTTCCTTATCTTATCAATTTCGCTTACGTTATGCCGCTCCGTCAGTTGATGTCAAAGCGGGTTTTGCGTGAATCGCACGGCTTTCATGGCTAGCCACATCCATCTCTACCAATTCCATCATTAAAAAATAAAAAATAAAAAGTTTGTCGCCCACCACCACTTCCCCTACAATCCAGTCATCATCACTCATCGCTGCCGCCATCCACCGATGTCCAAACCTCAACCATCACATCCGAATTTCTACCATCGAAAACCACCACAACAGTGAACCAAACCTGTGGCTCCACCACTTAACCACCGCCTTCAGCCACCTTATCACTGTCGATTGACACCACCAACATACTCCCCTCTAGCCATACGTCTAAAACCGGTCACCATTCGCCACCAAACGTTGGTTATAAACCGCCACAAACCACCATAATCAACCTCTACTTCAAGTTGATTTTCTGACCAAACCGTCACGAATCCAGATAATCCACAGCCACCATCATGTTTTTCACCACCAAATCTTCCAAATCCGACACCTTCCAGCCCAAAACACGGCCACCAGCCATCAACCAAACTAAACCCAAAAGTTTACCCTTATTTATAGTTTTGCCATTGGCTTGTATTTCTAACTAAGATATTCAAAAGGCATCATGTTGTGGAAGCTTGATGGAAATTGCAATCCTGAATATTTTCTTTCGTGGTTAGATAAGGTTGATCAGGAATACATGAATAGATTGCCGAAATATGATCAAGTACAATTTGTAGTTGATTTTCTATTAACAGAGAGTGCTTTAGAATAGTGGACCAGAGTGCAAAAGCATAGATTACTTTTCGAAGGTCGTTTAAGATTACTTCATGGAGACGTATGAAGCGAATGTTGAGATCGAGATTCATTCTCTTGGTTATTATTTGGTACAACAAGGTACGAGATCAGTTTTCGGTTATACTTCTGAGTTTGAACAATTTTATGGATTCAAATATTATTATGAACTTGAAATGGATATAGCTACAAGATTTGTGAGGGGTTTGGTTTACAAATTCAACAAAGGATACCTACATACACTATTTGTACTTTATAGCATGCAATTTATTTAGCTGCACAAGTCAAATCGCAAATCGACTCACAACGTCAAAGAAACTTAGATGATGTGATTAAAAGAATTGTCGAAGATTTAACCAAGCAATGGCCTGTCTCTATGATAGTGTCTAAAGATGTACCAATGAGTTCACTTATTATTGATGAAGAAAACTCATGTGAGATGCCGAAGAAAAGGTACAATTTATTATTAATTTAAAGTTTCAATCTGACAATTTGTGCAAGAATGTGCATGATGTTTCCTTGGAGGACAAGAGCGAGAATGTGCATGATGTTTCCTTAGAGGACAAGGCAAGTGTTGAAGATGATGGGCAAAATGAAGTTGAAAAAGTTGAAATCATCGAAATGGTTCTACCTATTGATATTGAAGACAAGAAAGTTGTGCTTAAAGAATTAAATTTTAGAAAACGAAATTAATGACGTAAAAAGTGCTAAGGTTATGGGATCCACTCTGAATTATCAAATTATTATCCTAATACCCTCTTTTATTTATATTTTGCATTCATTTTTTCAGTTAAATATTATGCCATTTAATCTTTAACTGACCATTTATATTGACAAATATGGAATCAAGTACCTAATGTGCCACAGCTATATTAGAGTGTCGACATTATGTCAAAATACCATGTAGATCCAAGGATATTTAGATCTATAAATTAACATAACATAAAAGAAACTAGTAGAAGAAAGAAAATACAAATGAATAAAATTAACTTTAAGACTCACTTGAGAGAGTAATTACTGCAATAATTTGAAACCTTAAGCTTCACCTTTCACCTCAGCTTAGAAAATTAGCTACTCATGTTAAAAAGAAAAATACTCATTTTATTTGATAAACTTCTGAAATATTTTACAAGGAAATTTTGTGAACAAAAGAATGGAAAACAAATGAAAGAAAATGAGAGAGAGCTTCTGCCCCATCTCTGCGTAATTGATTCATAGAGAAAATTGTTTCCCTCAATTTTCGAACCCCCAACAATAGAGAATAGCTTTTTTATTTATAGGAGAATAAAAGCTCTTCATTCGGCTTATCAATGTTGTGCCGCACATGCTGCCCATGCTCTTTGTCTACAAGCTCCATGTTGGTCACTATCATTTGAATTTCCCATTCACAATAATTATGGTCTTGCCCTCACATGCATGCATGCTTTATCAATTTGCTCAATAATTGTGCATACTTGTACTGAAGCTCTTCATTTTGGCTAACACTTCTTATTACATCTTTTTTTAGTATTTATTTATTTATGAATACATCTCCTCAATAATGCACTCCAAATGGCTCCAACAATTCTTTCTTGTTTCAATAATGCACTCAAATTCCTCCTTATTCTTAAAATTTACCTACAATAACAAAATATAACAATTAAAATAAATACTTACATAATAATATATAATTTACATAAAATTACATTTGGAGAGTATTAAGATAATATATAAGTTATGAGCACATTAATCAACACTATAAGTAATAAAATGATAATTTAAACCTTTATAAAATATACAATTTCTAGTATTAATTAGCGAGTTTCTTTTAAGTGGGGGAGAATGATGTAGGACGTTATTTTAGGACTTTCTATTTTAATTAAAGTCAAATTTCTATTTTAGTTAGAGTTCAATATAGTATGTGTCTTAGTCTTTTATTTCAATTATAATGTGATTTAGTTTTCCTTTTTAAGTTAGCTTAAGGAAGTAGGTTTACTCTATTATAAAAAAAGAGGTATTATTATTGTAACTTCAACTTCAATTATTCAATAAAACCCTCTCTTATAATTCCCTCTGGGATTATCTATCAAAATCTCTCTTGTAGAGTCGTTTGGATTAGAGCGTAATCTAATCTCATTTTAACAAGTTATCAAAAAATCTTATTGAGTCATTTGGATTAGAACAAGATCTATTCATGCTTCAATTAGAGTATAAGCTAATCACGTTGGCTTGGTCCATTACTAGAACCATATTTAATGTTCCTTATCTTATCAATTCCGCTTGGCTTGGTCCATTACTAGAACGATATCTAGTGTTCCTTATCTTATCAAATCCGTTTCCGCTACGCCACTCTATCAAAAGAGTGGAGTTTCTAATACTTTTTTAATTTTATTTTCCAAAATACTCCACGTTTTATAGAAAACTGATTCATTTCTTGTTTATGAAATTACAACTAATGTTGGTAGCCAATTAAGAATTCTCAAATGTACTAGTACTAGCAAATGCATCAAAGATGCAGTCATCGATTCTCCCGAGAGGCCACAATTACCGCGAGCAACCATATTAATGACGAGGAACGCATTTTTGCTATGCTATTAATACTTGCTCTCCTATTCTTCCCAAGGCCGGATGAGGAAAAGTTGCGGGGAGTAAAACAAAAAAAAAATATGGCGATTCGGGTCGGGAATACTTTTTTTTTATTTACCATTCAATAAATAGAATTTTCCAAATCTCAATTGGGATTCGAGATTTTGACCCGTATGGGATGAGATTCAGTATAAAATTTTATTCTGATTTATTTTTAGATCAAGATTTAGGAATTAATTTTATTCTAATTCACCGTTTAGGATAAGATTCAAGACATTTGAAAATCCTGATCGAAATCTCAAAAAACTTGAAATTATTATTTCTTGCCAATTAAGGTGTGGATCACCTCTTATAAACCCAGTATCTCTCTACTTTAGCCCTTTAGTCCACCCACTTTAGCCCTTAATAAGGCCCGAACGGTTTTGTTTTTAGGACTCCTATAAACCCCAAAACACATCTCACCAATTAAGGTGTGGATCACCACTTTATAAACCCAGTATCTCCAATGTGTTTTGTCGATGTGGGATTTGCCTAGGGCGTTACATTTGCAATGGGCTGATCATTTTCTTAAGCCTTAAGATTTCTTCACATATTCATTCACAACCAACGAGATCGTGATTTGACAACGAGGCTTTACAGTAGATGCCTTATTCTTGAAGATTTGTTCTTGGAATCTCAGTTGCTAGCAGAAGAAATTAGAGAAAGATTTGTTAGATTCGAAGTGAGTTCTGCGACACTAAAGAGGCTAAGAATTGAACTCACTTTGGCGGGTAGATTTACTAGCTTTTACCATTACGCTGTTGTGATTGATGCTAACAATCTTGAGTGCCTTGATGTTTCTAATAATTTCTCAGTGAATTATTCTTATGAGGATCTTCATCATCATGTTTATGATCATGCAAATGTTTGTATAAGGCTCCTTTATTACTTGTTACCATTACCATGATGGATATGAATACGATCATAATGCGTTTGAATTTATTGAAGAGCTCTCTCAACATGTTAAAATTCTTTCACTTTCTAGATGCAGCATGTGGGTGAGTAACTTAGTTAATTGATTTTCTCAATTTATTGTATCGGTAACAAACTTTAATTTGGTTACCAGCCATAGATCATATATATGTTATGATTTTGATTTTTGTGGTTACTAATTTCTTTTTAAGAGCTATAGATCATATACATCACTGAATTTCATGGTTCCCAATCAATTCCTACATTCACTTGATTGACAAATTTGGAGCTGGAGTTGGGGTTTCTGAATTATCGTAGTTGGAATATTTTTCCAAATATACTTGAGTGCTCGCCTAATCTTGAATTTCTAGCTTTGGAAAAGGTATTATTTTGATTCAATAAAATTGAATGAACTAATTTGATCGCATGCATATATATCCTGATCATTTTGGTTTTGTATTTTAGTAGGAAGTCTTAGATGGGGATCAATTTGTTTTTGATATTTGGCCATAGAGAGAACCGGAGGAGAACGTGCTTGTAGCCGTGCCCATATGTATGAATTCTCAAACAGATTGGTATCAAGGGATTTCAAGGGAAGCAATGTGAGTTGACAGTAGTAAAATTCTTTTTAAAAGAAGCATTAGTGTTGGAAAATATGATCATTTGTGCTCCACCATTGCGAGCAGATCAAGAAATGATGCTTAGGGAGTTCCATCTTGGCTATCCGAAAAGCTATGAAACTTGCGAAGTCTTCTTTTTCATGGACGATTCTTTGTTGGAACATTAGATAAGTACTTCTCTCAGCAGACACTAATGTTGTTTTGTTTTTTAATCAAACATGCACTCTGTTATTGTAGACTGGAATTGATGATTTTGCCATTTAGGCTTAATGCTTCTTGTTGTTTACATTGTAGTTTGATCACACTTGTCATTGGTTCAATGGTTTTGAAGGAATGCTATTTCGAGTTGCGTAGATTTTGCTTCTTCAGTCTTCTTAAAGCAAAGAGTTTCATTGTTACTTGTTCTATCATAGTTGAGATATAATTGTCATACATTGCAAAAATGAATTTTGTGGCTAGCATATTGGTCATTTAATTGATAAGTGTGAAATCATTTGTCAAGTCAATAGTGTATGTGAAATTTCAACAATCACTGTAACACCCCAAATTCACCCATGAAAACGTAAGAGAAATTTGGAATGAAACCTTACATCATCATACTTATCACTGTACATCAAAAAAATAATAAGCTAATAAATAGCCCTCTAAAAAAACATCTTTAAATACAAAATGAACTAGAATAATCCACGAGGTTCTCAGCAAAACTTCTGTCCTCTAAGAACAAAAGCCACATTCCTAAACAGTCTGCAAAATGTTAGAGACGAGGGGTGAGCCGTCAATTTAGTAAGCAAATCCATTCACAATATTAAAACTATTAATCATAATACATTAAACATTATAATAATCACTTTATCATTTGGCATAAGTGATGGATTCAATATTAGCATTTAAATAACCTAAACTTTCTGAGAACATATAAACATAAAACATAGTTAGCTCATGCCTCGAAGTTCTTATCATCATTCAGGGTACCGCACCCCGCATTGTTCATAACATAACATCATATGTGCACAACATCATCATCATCATCATCATCCAGCTAGCTAGCCATAACATAAAATAACATCATATACAGTCCTCCAGACAGTGAGCCAAAACATTTGAATCCATCTCACATACTTTTTCATAAATAACATTTGAAAGTCTTTAAATAACATTTAATCTTCTCTTTAATTATTTCAAACTTTTGATAGAATCCTTTAGAAAACATTTATTTTAAAAGAAATTTCTTAAAAAGATTCATTAAAACACATTTAAAAGATAGTTTTGATTTAAGTAAATACTTTATATTAAATATTTTGAAAGGCGATTTTACATTTTGAAATTTATTTGGTTATAAAAACAAACCATTTCCATTCTTTACATAATCCTTATATCTTAAACATCTTTTTTTACATAGTATATCATGTTATAATAAATCCTTATGTGAAAACCATCACATATAAATCTAGGAACACTCATGTTAAATCACCAAGAATCAATAACAGAATATGCGGAAGCGTACCTGAATCCATAACGCTAAATATCCTCTAGATCTGTGTGGTTGGCCTTCCAGATCAGCACGTATATCCTAGAGAGCCCTTTAATTGTCTCTTGCACTCTATCTGATAATGGGATGTCAGAAAGAATAGAACGATACGTATGACCTGGGGACCATAACCACTTATATAGACAACATATCCTGTTGTCACTAGGTATTCCTAATTCTGCCCATCATAGAATTAGAATATCATTGGGCCTCTACACATTAAAGGCCCACACCCTATTAGATACATTAAAGCCCATATTACTGAAAACCTTATTAGATCACTTTTAATTAGGCTTAACCTTATATGACAGTCCACAACACATAATTATTCACATATAAGCCCAACGTTGGATTAAGGATCCAACATTATTAGATTAAATAATCCAACAATCTCCCACTTGGGCTATATGTGTAACCTTATAATTATATTTTGTAAAATTAACCGTATGAGCTCAACCTTACTGTCATTACCGAAATGTATCTATAACCAATCCGGTCCATCAATCATACTAACATAGGATCAAAGCAGCCTTCGTTACAACTGTCGTAACTCGACCCATCAATGGTCACAATGCCAATACAACTGAATGACATGGATCATGATGTGGATGTGTAGCATGAAAATTTCATGCAATCTGATCTTAACATGCCTATTTCCAATTGGTCCACCTTAAACCTTAGTGAGATCCAACCTTACAAAAATCAAAGTGTGTGAACAAACTAAAACCTTATTTCTGCAGAAAATAACCTTAAATAACCATAAACCGAAATAACCGAAAAAAATGTCTATATTACAAGAGCATCCAAAATTACAAACTCCCACTAAAACTGAATATCCTTTAAACAACATGACACCCATACGAGCAGTGTGCTCATGAAACATTTTGGGTGGCAATCCCTTAGTAAGCGGATCCGCAATCATTGAGTTTGTGCCAATGTGCTCTATAGACAACTGTCCACTCTGAACTCTTTCTTTAACAACTAGGAACTTGATATACATCACTGCTGACTTATTGTCACAAAATAATCTGAGTGGCCTATCAATGCCATCTACAATATGCAGCCCCGTGACAAAATTTCGCAGCCATATTCCATGATTGAATGCCTCATAACATGCTATGAACACTGCTGCCATTGTAGAAGAGGCTATAAGAGACTGTTTAGCACTCTTCTAGAAAACAGCACCCCCAGCTAGTAGATAGATATAGCCCGTCGTGGACTTCATACTATCTTGGCATCCAGCAAAATCAGAGTCAGTATACCCAACGATCTCAAACTGATCTGACCTCTGATATGTGAGCATATAGTCTTTTGTTCTCTGTAAATATCGTAAGACTCTTTTGGCTGCTATCCAATGGTCTACTCCTGGATTACTCAAATATCTGCCCAACATCCTAGTAACGTACGCAATATCCGGTCGCGTACAAACCTGAGCATACATTAGGCTTCTCACTACTGACGCATAAGGAATCTTCTGCATTTCCTTTTCCTCAAAATCATTTTTAGGGCACTGATTGAGACTAAACTTGTCTCCCTTAGCAACTGGGGTATCACATGGTTTACAATCTTACATGCCATATCTTTTGAGAACCTTTTCGATATAACTCTTTTGTAATAATCCAAGAATACCTCGGGAGCGATCCCGATGTATCTGTATGCCTAATACAAAAGAGGCGTCACCAAGATCTTTCATCTCAAAATTCTTAGCTAGAAATCTCTTGGTTTCGTGCAATAAGCCTATATCGTTGCTGGCAAGCAAAATATCGTCGACATATAAAACCAGAAAGATGTACCTGCTCCCACAGAATTTATGGTATATGCAATCATCAACCAAATTCATCTCAAAACCGAACGAGATGATTACTTGATGAAACTTGAAATACCATTGTCGGGATGTTTGCTTGAGCCCACAGATAGATTTCTTAAGTTTGCAAACCATATTCTTTGGGTCTCCGGACACAAAGTTTTCTGGCTGCACTATATAGATCGTCTCATCAATGTTACCATTGAGAAACGCTGTCTTCACGTCCATCTGGTGTAACTCAAGATTGAAATGCGCCACTAATGCCATTATAATCCTGAAAGAGTCTTTCGAAGAAACCGGAGAAAAATTCTCTTTATAATCAATGCCTTCTTTCTGTATAAAGCCCTTTGCGACAAGACGTGCCTTGTACCTCTCCACATCGCCTTTCGAATCCCTCTTGGTCTTAAATACCCATTTGCAACCAATGGGTTTCGCACCTTCTGGCAATGGGACAAGTTCCCATACGTCATTGTCCTTCATTGACTTTATCTCCTCATTCATGGCATCAATCCACTTCTGAGAGTTAGAACTTTTCATGGCTTGACGGAAATTGATTGGATCATCTTCCATCACTCCAATGTCAACCTCATGTTCTTGGAGAAATATAATGTAGTCGTCTGGCACTGCACTTCTTCTTTCTTTAGTAGATCTCCTTAATGGCATAGGTTCTTGAGATGGAAGAGTTTGTTCTTCTGGAATAATTTCTGGTATAGGGGGTTCTTCATCATTGTCTTGATCTGTTGTGTCTTGAACAAAGCCAAGAATGAGACCCTGATCAATGCCAATAACACCTGTGGGAATATTAACACATTCCTCTTCAAAGACAATGTCTCTAATTGTATCTCCCCCCGCAAACTCGACATCCTCAAAGAACTGTGCATTTTCCGACTCGAAAATAGACTTAGTCGTGGGATCATAAAACTTATACCCCCTTAATCTTTCAGAGTATCCAATGAAGTAACAACTTACCGTCCTTGAGTCCAGTTTCTTTTCATTAGGCCTATAAGGCCTTGCCTCAGCTGGACATCCCCAAACATGTAAGTGCTTTAGACTCGGCTTCTTGCCCGTCCAAAGTTCGTAATGTGTTTTAGCAGTCGCTTTAGTTGGAATCCTGTTAAGGATATATGCTGCAGTCTTAAACGCTTCGCCCCAGAGTGATTCTGGCAAAGTAGAATGACAAATCATACTTCTTACCATGTCTTTAAGCGTTCTATTTCGTCTTTCAGCAACACCATTCATAGTAGGCGAACCCGGCATAGTGTACTGTGGGACGATACCGCATTCCTCTAGGAACTTAGCAAACGGTCCTGGACGTTGTTCACCTGAACCATCATATCTACCATAGTACTCACCACCACGGTCAGATCTGACGCTTTTGATTTTTTTGCTGAGTTGATTCTCAACTTCAGCCTTAAAATTTTTAAACATATCCAAGGACTGTGACTTTTCATGAAGGAGATATATGTAGCCATATCTAGAAAAATCGTCCATAAACGTCATAAAATATTGTTGACCATTCCAAGAAGCCGTAAGGAATGGCCCACAAATATCCGTATGTATGAGTTCTAAGACGTCCAAAGTCCTGTTGGCTTCAAATCTCTTTTTGTTGATTTGTTTCCCCTTAATACAATTAACACAAATATCAAAATCTGTAAAATCTAAGGGATCGAGAATTTCGTCTGACACAAGTCTCTCTATTCTCCGTCTGGAGATATGACCCAATCTCTTATGCCATAACGCAGCCGAATTCTCATTGGTTAATTTTCTCTTAACACCTCGTATACATAATTGCAGGGATTCTCCAAATGAAGCAATTGTATCGAGCAAATAAAGATTATCATAATCTGATAAGGAACCAGAACCAACCAATTTTGAATCATGAAACAAACTAAATTTTCAATTCCCAAATGAACAAGAAAAATCAGATTTGTCCAAAGCGGAAATAGAAATCAAGTTCCGTCTAAAAGATGGAACAACAAATGTTTCATCGAGATCCAAATAAAATCTAATCTTTAATAATAATCTGAATTTTTCAATTGCTTCAACTTTAACTATTTTGCCATCGCCCACATAGATGTATCTTTCACCATCATTAGGCTTTCGACAATCTATGCAACCCTGCATAGACACACTGATGTGAGTTGTTGCTCCAGAATCTATCCACCATGTGTGTCTAGGCACCGAAGTTAAATTAACCTCAGAACAAACTAAACCGTGTCCTTTAACTCCACAAAAGAAACAACTAGTGCTTTCTAGATCATCCAGTTTCTTTTGTTGTTTCCTTTGAGGTTCTATATCTGCAGCTTCCTTATCCTTCTTCCTCATTTTGCCCTTATCCTTGCCCTTATTCCCCATTGAAATTAGATTTGTCAATAGCGTATTTGAATCTATCTTTTCGTTCTTGACAAACCTCTTTTCAATTTCTGCAAGGAATTCCTTAGCTGTAGTTACCTTTTTAGACATTAAGCCTCTGAATGCTTCCGGAATGGCCCTCCTCATGATTGTGATGCACATGCGATTTGATCTCTCCCACCTTTCTATTTTCCTTTTATAATCAGGGGTATTTTCATCCGTAAGAGGTGAGGGAGAATCATTCCTTAACGCAAGGTCAAAATCCACGACTCCGAGAACTATTAAGAGGTTCCCTCGCCATTACTTGAAGTTAGAGCCATTTAGCATCGGAATTGAATTGATGTTGGCAGTAATATTTGTAGTAGACATAATTGAACAGAGAACAATTAAACAATCAAAACATGCTCCTATAACTCTCAAAACAACAATAATAAATTCAAATAAAGGTAAACCCCATCTCAAGATACCGGGTACTCCATTAATATTTCATCTTTGGACAAAATATTAACTTTTAATTGATACCTTGGTGTAGTAATCAAACACTGATAATAAGAACATGTCAAACAATAAACCTTCCTTTGGGTCGATTTATTGTTCACAAGTAAAACCGAATAATCATCACGTGTTTATTACCACAAGTGCACATGCAACTTTGTTAAATATGGACCTTCCTTTGGGCCGATCAATATTCACAGAAATTACATGCACAAAACCGTTTATATTCCAAAATAAATTAATTTCCACAAGAGAGGTCACTTTGCGACATATTGCTTCAATTAATTTATCTCAAAATATATATATATATAAAACCATACCAATATTTGAATTTAAAATTGTACAAAAAATTATCCTTAAAAAAAAATTTTTGGGTCAAAAGTCAACGGTTAATGGTTGATCGTTGACTGGGTCGTTACTGTTCGGGTCGGGTTTGACCGACCCGTATCCATAATCCAAACCCAGAATTCAAATTTCTAAAACGGGTTGGCTTGGATCGGTTCGGGTTGAACCGACCCGGATCCAAGCAAAACCCTACCCGAAATTCCATTTTTTTTTCTTCTTCTTCGACTGCCGCGGCTGAAAGCCGCAGCTCTTAATCCTCAAAGCGGCCAGCGCGCTGTAGCAGAGGAAACCGCGCGACAGAGCACTGCAAATCGCATGGCCTGGAGATGATTCGCGCAGCAGCAGCAGCATCAGCGATCACGCGAGCCAGCGCGCCGCTGCAGCTCATATCGCGTGGCCAGCGCATGGCACCATCACGGATCGCGAGCCAGTAGCATGGATCCCGAGCCAGCAGCCGCAGATCGCGCGCCTGCAGCTCGCGAACCACATCTCGCGCACCAGCAGCAGTAGTACCGTGAAATTCCAGCCCTAAACGCTTAGCAGTAGCAGCAGTGCATATAGCCTTCACACGAGCCAGCAACGCGAATCGCGCGCCAGCAGCGCCTATCACGCGAGTTTTGCTGCCGTGCATGTCTAACAACCGAATACCAATTTCGAAGAACAAGATTTTCCAAATTTCCAAATTTGCAGATTTAATGAAAGAACCGATTTTTTATGAAACTGAATTTTCCTTAATAAATAATCCGAATTTCTAAATTGTAGAAATAACCATAAATTTGTTCTTAAACTCAACAATACCATAATTATCAAATTCAAGAACACTATAGATTTTAGTATTGATCAAACTAAATTTGATTCTCAATAATTCAACATGAAGAGGCTCTGATACCACTTGTTATAATAAATCCTTATGTGAAAACCATCACATATAAATCCAGGAACATTCATGTTAAATCACCAAGAATCAATAACAGAATATGCGGAAGTGTACCTGAATCCATAACGCTAAATATCCTCCAGATCTGTGTGGTTGGCCTTCCAGATCAGCACGTATATCCTAGAGAGCCCTTTAATTCTCTCTTGCACTCTATCTGATAATGGGATATCAGAAAGAATAGAACGATACGTGTGACCTGGGGACCATAACCACTTATATAAACAACCTATCATGTTGTCACTAGGTATTCCTAATTCTGCCCATCATAGAATTAGAATATCATTGGGTCTCTACACATTAAAGGCCCACACCCTATTAGATACATTAAAGCCCATATTACTGAAAACCTTATTAGATCACTTTTAATTGGGCTTAACCTTATATGACAGTCCACAACACATAATTATTCACATATAAGTCCAACGTTGGATTAAGGATCCAACATTATTGGATTAAATAATCCAACATATCATGCATGAATCTGCTTACCTCAAACTGTAACAACCAAAATGAGAACCTCGTTAACTATCACGCGCTCATCCATGTCCTATAATCATAATGAAAACATTCTTATCAATAACATATCAATTCTTACCTCAAAGATAACCTCAAATGTCCTTAATCCATAAATACTTATACTAACATAACATTTCACTATACTAAACATAAACTTGACCGTCCTACACTTGCGGATTTCAACACAACTTAGACATATGTCAGAAATTCATGAAAATTTACTGAGCTATTGTGCACATGTGTGGCATTTCATATAAAAATTCACAAAAATCAGCACAAGTGACGAGCATTTCCGAAAACTGACTTTTATACCGAACCAGAAAACTGTCCAGCAATAGCCAAAACAGAGGTCCACAACTTTGAAAATTCACAAAACATTCATTAGGACTTAAAAGATTCATTTCTCTTGTTTTAATGACAGTAGACATACCCAATAAAGATACAAATAAAATTCAGAATTTATAGACTTATTATTATTTTGGGTGTAACAAATCTGTCAAAAATTTCCAAATCTGCTTTTACCCAATTAAAAAATTCATATTTTTGGTTCCACATATCCAAAAATAGAAATTCCAGTTTTGAAAAATAGAGGAGACAATAAGGAATTTGTATTAAAATTAATAAGACATTTAATGATCACAAAGTGACCCAAACTAACTTCCAATTCAGCCTCTGAAATTCTGAAAAACAGTCTTCAAAATTGCAGCACCAAATATAACTATTTTTATTTATTTTTTCTAAAAGAATAAAAATAACGAAATAAAATATATAGAAAATAGGCATGCAGACATATTGAAATAAAATTTCCTATAATTTATGAAAGCTATTTGGTTTACCAAATAAATTGTAGGAGTGAGGACAACTGCTGAAAATTGAAATTTTCCAACACCAGTATTGCAATTTCGAAAAATCATAACAATTCATGCTTTAAGAATTTTTGAACATGAAACATATCAACGAAAAGCGCAGGAAATCTAGTTTAAAACCATATAATTACTTTCACATGATTCCAGCTAAAGTAAAAGATATTCAGTATAATATCCACACTACTCACAGCATCTCAGGATTACTAACATTCTCATCAATTTCAAGAGTTAACCATGTGCCAATAATTATCAATCAACCAACCAGCAAAACAGAGCATATTCATGGATTCAACAAACAATACCTCAAGAGTTTAGCTTCCCTCTTACATAAGCAAAGCCAACCGAAAACAAGGTAAAAGACCCCAAGCAATCTCCTTCCAAAATCAAAGAAAAACAACACCTCTTTTTCTCCCTCTTCCTTTCAATGGAAATATTCCCTCTCTCCCTTTTTTTTTTTTTGAAATCGTAGAAGTGTGTAGAGGAAGAAAAGAGTTTTGACTTTTAACATAATAAAAAAGAAATTTGTGGATAAGATACAATTAGTATTCCCCTTTTCTTTTAACTCTACTTTGGTGACACTTGTATCAAAATAACTTTGTTTTAAAAATAAAATAAAAATAATGAAAAGTTGAATAAAATCAAATAATAGGTATTACAATCACATTAGCTGATCTGTAAGTATGATCTGAGATTTATCTAAGGCAATTTGAAGAAATAAGAAAATGGTTGTATGCTTGTTCTCTGGGTACCCAGTATCAATTTTTGTCAGGTTTCATTCTAATTAGAACATTTTGGTTTCAGTGTTTGAACTTAATCTACCAAATTTCAAGTCCACTAGATATGCATACAATCAGGCAATAGATAGATTCAAAACAACTATACAATATTTGCACTGCAGCGAGTACAATTAGCAGCAATAAACCTGTTCTAGTAATTGATAAAATCAACTTCTAACTGTTAGAATCTTCATCTTGATTGCAATTGTGAACTTTCTTGTGATGGTGCTTCTACTCTTGATACTTCAAGTTGCCACAGCTAGAATGCTTAAGTGTGTCTTGGATTGAGAAATATAAACTGATCCTTCGGCAAACTTCTCATCCTTTCTCAGCTATATATTTAGCACATTTTTTTGTACCAGAAAAAGCTAGATTTGTGATGAGAGTGAGACATTATTTTGGTTATCATCTTTTCTTTTTCTTGGGCATAAAATCCTTGAGCTTTTGCTCGAATTTGTTCTGACTTTACAGTACAAGTTGGAAACTGTTTGACAATCAACTTCTATCTTAAGTACAATTTTCAGGAGAAAAAAACAGGTGCATGTGTATCGAGATCATAAATAAACCGGATAATGGACATGAGAAGAATCATCACCACCTGAAGTCATTAGATTGTTTGTTTCACCTTAAGTGCTTCCTGGGTCTGAGTTTTTTTTCTTGAAAGACCAACTTAGTCTTTCACCTTCTAATTACTATTTCTTTTTATATAGAGATGCTACAAACAATTTTGCCATATGAAGCAGAGGAGGTCATGCTCACAATAGTCTTGAAATAAAAACTGATCATTCGGCAAACTTCTCTGCGTTTCTTTAGCTATGTATTTATCACATTCTTTTATTCTAGAAAAAGCTAGAAACGTGATGAGATCGACACACTATATTTTGCTTATCATCTTCTCTTATTCTTGGGTATGAAACTCCTTAAGCTTTTCATCAAATTTTTTCTGACTTTCTAGGATAAGTTGGAAACCGTGTGAGAAAATCATCTTCTATCTTGAGCACTGTAAATGTAAAAATTTCCAATGATCCAAGGCATTGGAATGGAGCCTTACAAGAAGCATCATACCAGGGAATCTTTCTATATGACTTGGGAACTTCTTGAGTTATAAATTGGATCCTTTTGCTCACAGCAAGACTTGCAAGTTTTGCCTCGTGTCCAGAGGAAACTAGAGACTCTTAACAGGACCTCACATTAATTCAAATTTTTATTCAGTAAACATAAATTTTCCAATACAAAGAATAATTACTTTGATTTATTCTTATTATTATTCAATCTCAATTTAATTCCTTAGATTTATTCTTATTATTATTCAGTCTCAATTAAAAAAGTAGTGTTTTGGTAGATTACTACCTCATAAAAAGATAGATATATATATTTTTTAGACTCTTTATCCTATTTAATTGGCAAAATATTGTTAGATTACTATCAAATACTTAATCTTGATTAATTATTATGAACTGTTGGATCTCATCCATTACACTTTTTTTTTTTCATATCTCTCACCTTTTACCGTGCACAGTGCATTTTAACTCATTTCAATTTAGCTTTCTCTTGCGAGTTTCACCGTTCACGGAATCAAGAAAGAAGAAGAATGAAAATGGCTACCGAAAAAAAATGCAAAAATTGATCTCTTCAGAAAACTCCCAGAACATATTATTCATCACAAAATCCTCTCTTTACTCCCCACCGAAGAGGCCGTCGCCACCTCTACACTTTCCCGTGAATGGCGCGATCACTGAAAGTCTGCTTCTCTCACCCATCTCAACTTCAACGATGACGTAACCCGAAAGAAACTTAACCCTAACCCTGACCATGACCACGATCCTAAAACCCTCTTCATCAACTTCGTAAACAATGTACTTCGTCAAAACAAGAAAATGGCTCAAGTCACACGTCACCCTCTCTTGCCTTGAATCGTACGGCTCTTCAACCATAAACACTTGGCTAAATGATGCATGCATGCAAGGCAACAACATCGTCGAGCTTGAAGTTTACGTAAACTTTGATCATCGAGAACCCATCGAGCATCCACCTAGGGTTTACAGTTCCACCACTAAATGCCAACGCCTAGCTTGGTGGTCTTGACGATCCTTACATTAACGTCTGTTTCCCGAGTCTCAAGGTTCTTCATATATGCGTTCATAATCCAGAAGATGTTAATCTGACACAGCGGCTCTACAGTAGGTGCCCTGTTCTTGAAGATTTGTTCTTAGAGTCACTGATGCTTGAAGAAAGACGAGTTAGGTTCGGATTGTGCTCTTCGACACTGAAGAGGCTGAGAATTGAACTCACTTTGATGGATAATAACAACCTTCATCTTTATGATTACACAGTCTTGGTTAAGGCTGAGAATCTCTTAGATATCTAAGAGACCAAAGACTAATGAGAGAAAGCTAATTTAGAGACTGCAAAAGATATATTTTATTGAACCTCGAAATCATTTATTTATACAGCATAATAAAAACTGAATTGCAGAAAAATCTGCTGCATGTTGAGCATAACAACTAAGTGCCAAAAAAATAGCAACAAATAAAACTGATTTAGCTTCATGAGTCATGCCGGTCAACACTCATCCTTGACTTTGGAGCTGCATACACCAAGCTTCTGCCTCAAGAATTCATATTTTATCTTTGGAAGTGCCTTTGTTAGGATGTCAACACTTTGATTTTCTGTTTTGCAGTAGATTAGCTGCACTTCTCTTTCCCTGTGTACCTCTCTTATAAATTCAAACTTTATCTTGAAGTGTTTTGTTTTGCCATGAACCACTGGATTATTAGCCATTGAAAGTGCAGATTGACTGTCCACAACTATTTGTGTGCCTTCTTGTTGTTCCATATACAAATCTGTCATGAGTTTCCTGATCCAAAAGGCTTGATTCACATCAGCAGCTACTTATGTTATGGATTGAGCTATGACTTCTTTCTCTTAGAACACCATGAAAAAATTCTAGAACCAAAGCTAAAACAGTAACCTGAGGTGCTTCTCATATCATCAACACATCCAGCCCAATCACTATCAGAATATCCATGAAGACTGAAGATTTTAACTTGGCTGAACCTTTTTCCATAATCAATTGTACCCTTAACATATCTAAGAATTATTTTTGCTGCTTGAAAATGAATTTCACTAGCACAGTGCATATGCCTTGATAGCAAACTCACTGCATGCATGATATCTGACCTCGTTGCGGTTAAATACATTAGGCAGATTATTAGACTCCTGTACAGTCTTTCATCCATCTTTTCAGCTCCATCTTCTCTGCAAAACTTCTCTTTTTGATTCATTGAAATTACAGTTGGCTTGCACTCTTTCATGTTGAACTTCTTGAGGACTTCCTTTGCATATTTATGCTGGCATAGAAATATTTCATTTTGCTTTTGATGTACGTGCATACCAAGGAAGAATGTCATCCTCCCAAGATCTGTCATTTCAAAGACATCTTTCATTTCTTCTTCCAACTTGTCAATCAACTCCTTGCTACTTCCTGTAACGAGTAGATCATCAACATACAGAGATACAACAAGTAATTCGTCATCAGCCTTCTTGATATATAAAGTAGATTCACTCATACTTTTTTCAAAGCCTAAGTTCACTAAGTGTGTGTCAATTCTGCTATACCAGGACCTTGGTCCCTGTTTTAAACCATACATGGCTTTTTCCAATCGATATACCTTCTCCTCTTGTCCTTGAAAAACAAACCCTTCAAGTTGCTCCACAAAAATTCCTTCCTCCAAGTATCAATTCAAAAAGGCTAACTTGACATCCATTTGGTGTATAACCCAACATTGTTGTGCAGCAAGAGCCACCAACATCCTTATGGTATCCAACCTGGCAACCGGGGCAAAAGTTTCAGAAAAATCTACCCCAAACATCTGGGCATATCCCTTGACAACAAGTCTTGCCTTGTACTTGTTTATAGAACCATCAGGATTAAGCTTGGTCCTGTAAACCTACTTGACTCCTATAGCTTTCTTATGTTCAAGTCTGTGTACCAACTCCCATGTCTGGTTCTTTTCAATCATCTTTAGCTCCTCCTTCATTGCAGCTATCCACTTCTGATCAGTTGCAGCTTCTTCATATCCAGTAGGCTCCATTACAGCAATATTACTGTTGCAGATGTTAGATGGATTTTTTGCTATTTTTTATGTTAGGTGTATTTTACAGCTGTGTGTTGAACTTTAGGAGACTTAGTTCCTAATTTTCAGGGATACTAATTTGAATATCCTAATGATATAAATAGGTATTCT
Organism: Clausena lansium; assembly: GCA_030449835.1. NCBI lineage: Eukaryota > Viridiplantae > Streptophyta > Magnoliopsida > Sapindales > Rutaceae > Clausena > Clausena lansium. The sequence continues at coordinate 1,910,185 of JASUUF010000369.1, forward strand.
TTCTTATTGTATAGAAAGTAAGAAATAAAAGAAGAAAAATTCTTATTTTTCACAATTACACCTCTGATAAATGTCAGAGAGTGAACTGGTTTCTCTAACATGTTCATCATCCGTATCATCATTCTCCTCCTGAACCTCAAGCTTCTTTTCATTCTCCTAACTCCAGTTATCTAACTCAAAGAATTGAACATCCCTGCTGACTATTACTTTGTTGCTTTGTGGTAAGTAGATCCTGTAGGCTTTTGAAATTGAGCTATAGCCTACAAAAATCCCAGATTCTGCCTTTTGTCTAATTTGTCTCTCTTAACTTGAGGGATGTAAGAGAAACATAGGCAACCAAATGTCTTCAGATTAAGCAGCTTTGGTTTGTAGCCATGCCATGCTTCAAATAGAGTCTTTTTCTACAAGGCTTTTGTTGGCAATCTATTTAGTAGAAAAACTGCAGTGTTTATAGCCTCGACGCAAAATTTCTCTGGCAGCCCTTTGTCATAAAGCAACCACCTTGTCATCTCCATAATTTTCCGATTCTTCCTCTCCACAACACCATTCTGCTGAGGAGTGTAAGGTGCTGTCATCTGATGTTCAATGCCTGCATCTTCACAAAACCTGTTAAATTTTTCAAAGGTATATTCAGTTCCATTAAGGCCTGATCACCTGCATTTTACATCTACTTTAAGTTTCAACCCAAGCTTTAAACTTCATGAAGATGTCAGCAACTTCATATTGAAGCTTCATCAAATAAATCCAGCACATTATTGAGTAATCATCTATGAAAGCAATAGAATACTTACTGCCATTCAAAGATGGTGTTTTCATTGGTCCTCCCACATCGGTGTGTATTAATTGCAACCTCTGTGTAGCCCTCCAAGCCTTGTTTTGTTGAAAAGGAATCCTGGTTTGCTTTCCATACTGACAGGCAGCACATTTAGGAGGCCCCTCCTCTAATTCAGGCAAGCCTTTGACCAGATTGTTCTTCTTCATGTAAAGTAGAGCATCATGATGGAAATGCCCCAATCTCTTATGCCAAAGCACTGTATTGCTATCTTCTTTGTGTACAGCAGCCTGCTCTTCTTTCATCAGATCCAAGGCAAAGCTTTTGCCTTTCATTTGAACTTTGAACACTTCTCTGCTTTTTGTATCTTTAATCACACTGTAATTATCTTCAAACAGCACCTTATAACCTTTTTCCAACAACTGAGTAACACTCAAAAGGTTTTGATTTAGTTCAGGAACATATAAAACATCAGAAATAAATTTCAAACCTGTATGGCCTTTAATCGCTACTGTTCCTTTGCGCTTTACTGCAATGTGTGCTCCATTTTCAATTCTAACTTTAGAAATAGTGGTCTTGTCAAGCTCTCTGAAGAGCTCTCGATCATAAGTCATGTGGTTTGTACAACCACTATCTATAAGCCAACTTTCGGTGGAGCTGTTGGTGGCAAAGCATGATACCACAAACAGCTGCTCCTCTTGAGCTTGATCCTCAGCAGCCTTAGCTTCTCCTTATTGCTGTTGAGTCTTGCATATCCTTTCCATGTGCCCTAACTGACCACACTTGTGACATCTTGCATCTGTCCTCCACCAACACTTATTCTGTGGATGATTTGTTTTTTTGCAGTAGGGGCATGGTGGAAAGACTTGAGTGTTGCTGCTTCGGTTATTTTTGTTGCTGCTTGCAGAACCTTCAGGCTTGTTGTTTTTGTTCTGTTTCTTTTTATTTTTGCCACCTTTGTTGTTCTGTGATTTGGCTCGAAAAGCACCCTCCACACATCCTTCTTGCCTCATAAGCCTCCTTTGTTCTTGTGCCTGCAGTGCGTTCAACAATTCTGCCAAGGTAATGCTTGACAGATCTTTTGAGTTTTCCAAAGATGAAATTGTAGCCTCAAAGTTTTCAAGAATTGTGACTAGGATCTTCTGAACAATTCTAGAATCAGAAAATCAGTACCAAGGAGTCTTACCTTGTTGACAATGTCATAAAGTCTGTCAGAATATTCCTTGATTGTTTCTAATTCTTTCATCTTTTGCATCTCAAATTCTCGGAACAAATTCAGCACTTGCATCCCTTTGACCCTTTCATTTCCTCCGTATTCTTGCTTCAAAAAATCCCAAACTTCCTTGGCTATTTTCAGCGTCATTATTCTGGAAAAAATGGTGGATGAGACTGCTACAAACAAGGCTGCTCTTGCTTTTGATTTTCTTTGCTTCATCTCCTTTTGATTTCTGATTTATGCAAGAGTTGGATTGTCTGGCAGCGGTGGAACTTCATATACTTGTTCAACAGCTTCCCACAAATCATTAGCATCAAGATAGGCTTTCATTCTAACAGCCCAAGCCTGATAATTTGTTCCTTCAAACACTGGAGGTGCAATTGCAGTGAATGAATTTTCTGAATTCATTCTGAAAAGGTTTTTTGTGTTTTTTTGGAGAGTTAGGTGATAATTGTTTAGGAATTGTGTACGAGCTTTATCAATCTCACAGGTCCCTCAAGATTAATACTCTGATACCACTATGTTAGATATCTAGGAGACCAAAGACTATTGAGAGAAAGCCAATTTAGAGACTGCAAAAGATATATTTTATTGAACCACAAAATCATTTATTTATACAGCATAATAAAAACTGAATTGCAGAAAAATCTGCTACATGTTGAGCATAACAACTAAGTGCCAAAAAAATAGCATAAAGAAGTGGTCATAATCCTAAAGAATAGCAACAAATAAAACTGATTTAGCTTCATGAGTCATACCAGTCAACAGAATCTTGAGTGGCTTGATGTTTCCGATAATTTCAGGGTGGAGTATCTTTTTGAGGATCCGAATTTTCTTGATCAAGCAAATGTTCGTATTGTACTCCCTTATGCGTCTTTTGATCGGGAGGAACTTGTGTTTAGTTTCTTAAAGGATTCTCTCGTCATGTTAATTCTCTTTCACTTTCTGGATCCACTATGTGGGTGAGTAAGTTTAATTAATTTCTCAATTTACTGCCTTAGTTATTAATTAGTTAGTTAGAGCTATGTATCGGTTTTGTGGTAATAATTAGTTATTTTCTTTAGAAGGTACTCCGCTATTGCATTGAGGCAGTACTTGATGAACACTGGGATGAAGATGATGATTTCACATTATCTGCTAAATTCACTTGTTTGAAAAATCTGAAGCTGGGGTTTCGAGATTTCAATAGCTGTGCTCTTTTGCCAAAAATACCTGAGCGTTCACCTAATCTAGAAACTAGAATGTCTAGCCTTGGAAAAGGTATTATTTCGAATGAATGAATAAATTTTAAGTTATAGGAAAATTATGAATGATCGCTCTTTGATTGCATATATATATGTGTGATCATTATTTGGTTGTTTATGTCATTAGGAAGCCCTGGATGAGGTTCAACTTGTCTGTGATGAGTGGCTTCAGCGATGGAGAGAACCAAAGCCAGCGCCCATGTGTGTGTTGAATTGCCTCAAAGTGATTGGTATCAAGGGATTTCAAGGGAAGCAGTATGAGTTGACAGTGGTAAAGTTCTTCTTGGGAGAACCACTAGTCTTGGAAAAGATGGTCATTCGTGCTCAGCCATTATCATCAGATGAAGAAATGAAGCTTTGCAAGACCATATTTGAGTATCCAAGAGGTTCGAAAGATTGCCAAGTCATTTTTTTCTCGGAAAATTAGATTAGTACTTTTTCCTGCAGCTGTCACAAATAATGGTTCTGTTTTTGAATCAAATATGCACTTACTTGTAGTTTGATCATACTTGGATCTTTGGTCCGGTGGTTTTTAGGGGACGCTATTTTTCATATTGTGTTTTTTTAAGCAAAGAGTTATATTGTTGAGATGTAACTTTCAAACACAGCATACTTATCAGCTAATTGATATATTTTGAAATCATCTTGATGTGAAACTTTCTAGTAATGATGTTTCCATTGTTGATACTTTAAATTGCTACAAGCGGAGTGTTTCAGAGTGTCTTAAAGTAGTATGTGAGAAGAGTCACTACCTGAAGTCATAAGATTGTTGATTCACCTGAAGTGCTTCCTGGGTCTGTGTTTTAAACGATATCAACCTTCTAAATTTTCTGGAAAAAATCAAATTAGTTTTTGACCTTTTGATATACCCCTTTAGAGATGTTACAAACAATGTTGCCATGCGAAGCAGAGAAGGTGTTTATGCCGACAATAGCAAGGATGCAGTCATTTAGTCTTTAAATATAAACTGATCATTCAGCAAATTTCTCTGCCTTTCTTTGGATATAAATATATCTATATCACATTCTTTTATATTAGATGTGATGAGAATGAGACAATATTTTGCTTATCATCTTTTCTTATTATTGAGTACATAAATCCTTAAGGTTTCATCAAATTTGTTCCGACTTGGAGAAGTTGGAAGCTGTCAGAGAAAATCAACTCTATCTTCAGCACAATTTCCAGGAATAAAATGGAGTTCAAATGTATCAAGATCCTAAACGAACCACGTATCATGTTATTTCGAAGCTTCCATTATAGTCTTCCCTTTCATAGGTTAGAGCAGATGCCGAGTCTATTATGCCACCTCCCTGTTCATCAGGTTTGATTGTGAAGCTGTTTGGTGGCAGATTCAATCCTTTCCAAGCATTGCTGATATCCATTAAAATTATGATCGGAAGCATATGAATTCGCTATGGTTCTTCATAAATGGAAGTTGATCACCTCTCTTGTCATACATTTCGTCCCCAAGCTTCAGTTAGCAAAGAAAAGACTTGCTGTGACTCACCAAGAAGAGAAGCAGTTTAAAACATTCCTGCCTGGGAAAAGTAATTTCTGCTGTCAAACCAAGAATAAATATCACTATATCAGGGAGCAGAGCTTTGGGCTGTACTCACTTGGGCAGCTTCTGAGTTTTGAAGATGCCAGTAAAATTCTGTACAAAATCTGCACAAGAAAAAGAATACATCCATTGGAACCTACACTGCAAGCAGTGCCAAGATTGAAAAAGAAAAACTATCCAAGCAATTGAAGATTCAGTTAATAAGCACAGAAAATAAAAGGATATGGCAAGTCTACAATCTAAGTTCCTGCACAATACAACATAAGCTGCAGCATCTACGACCAATGCTAAAAAGGATACAGATTAATTTTCACACATTAATGTTACAGTCATCCAAGAAATCCCAAAAGTTACAAGGACAAATCAAAAGATACAGGAACATTACACTGGGCTAAAAGCAATTAAATCAGTTCACCGGCACCGTTTGGTCGATCAATCACCCCCCCATCGATTACCTTGTTTGTTTCCTTGTCTTGAAAGTTGGAACTTTCATCAATATATATCAGTTTCTGGGGCTGATTCATTAGCTTCCTCTTTCTCAGCTCTGCCATTTTCATCAACAGTGACAGGGCTGGTTTTTGGCCTGTTTGTTGTCACCGGCACCGTTCTCTTTCTCTGCCTCATTTTGAGTTACTTCAGCAGCTGACTCTATTAATTTTCGTTAGCACACTGGCAGCTTATTTTGGACCAGTTTACTGCATACTGGCTTCTTTGTTCTCTGTCAGGTCCCTTGACGGTTAAAACAATATACCGTGTAGTGAGAGTATTACTTTTTTACCATTGACGGTTAAAAAAAATATTCATTAGAATTTCATTTCTTTCACACTCACGGACTCTTTCTGATCAACAATATCACCAAACCAAATCCATCACCTCATCTTTCTCTTGCAAGCTTCACAGAATCAAGAACTGCGTAGAAAATGGCTACCCAAAACGAAATAGGAAAAAAAGATTACAGGATCTCCCAATAGAACTGCGTCACAAAATCCTCTCTTTGCTCCCCACCAAAGACGCCGTCCCCACCTCCACGCTTTCCTGTGCATGGCGCGATCTCTGGAAGTCCGCTTCTCTCCCCCACCTCAACTTCAACGACGCCTTAACCCACAAGAAACCTAACCCTAACCCCGTCCCTGACCTCAATGACAAAACCCTCTTCATCAACTTCGTAAACAAAGTACTTCGTCAAAGCAGGAAGTTGGATGAAGTCACAAGTTTCACCCTCTCCTGCCTTGGATCGTACGGCTCTTCAACCATAAACGAGTGACTACATCGTGCATTCATGCATGGCAACAAAATCGCTGAGCTTGAAGTTTACGTAAACTTTGATCATCGAGATCTCATTCAGCTTCCACCTAGGGTTTCCAGTTCCAACTCTCTTGTGGTCTTAAAACTAAATGCAAACGTCGAGCTTGCTGGTCTTGAGAATCCTTACATTGACGTCTGTTTACCGAGTCTCAAGGTTCTTCATATATGCTTTCATAATCAAGAAGATGTTAATTTGACACAACAGCTCTACAGTAGATGCCCTGTTCTTGAAGAATTGTTCTTAGAGTCACTGATGCTTCAAGAAAGAGGAGTTAGATTTGAAGTGTGTTCTTCAACACTGAAGAGGCTGAGAATTGAACTCACTTTGACGGATACAAACAATCTTCATCTTTATGATTACACAGTCTTGATTAAGGCTGAGAATCTTGAGTGGCTTGATGTTTCTAATAATTTCTTAGTGAAATATCATTTTCAGCATCTGAATGTTCTTGATAGAGTAAATGTGCGTATTCGACTCCCCTCTTATGAGACTCTTTGCGGGGAGCATCTCGCCTTCGAGCTTCTTAAAGGACTCTCCCATCATGTTAGGTCTCTTTCACTTTCTGGATGCGCTATGTCGGTAAGTAAGTTAATTAATTTCAATATTTACTATTTTGGTTATTATTCAACAATTAGTTTGAGCTATATATAGAGAACATATGTCTTTATTTTGTGGTAATACTTATTTAATTTTCTTTTGAAGGTTCTCTGTTGTGCCCTTGAGTCAAAACTTGATTTTGAGGAACATTTAGTTGAAGTTGATGTCGTATCTGATTTCTCATTACCTTCTGAATTCACTTGTTTGACAAATTTGGAGCTGGCGTTTCAGAATTATTATAGCTGGACTATTTTGCCAAATATACTAGAGTGCTCGCCTGATGTAGGAAGCATAGGGGATAGAATAAATTAGGAATTCTAGAGTTTGAGTCAATTTAGTATTTAGTATTTTATTAGGATTTATTTTGTTTATTAAGCTTATTTGAGTCATATTTGTAATTCTAATCTAATTAAGATTTTAGATTTCTCTTATTTGAAAAGGATTAGAATTTAATAGTTACTAGTATAAATAGACTTGTTATACTTATTTCTTTACAGAAGCTTTTCATTAATAATATTCAAGTATTTTCTCAATTGAGATATTTTCTCTTTTATGAGAGCTCTCCTTCTTGAGTTTCAAGAACATACGCTAGAACGACATCTAGTATCGCTTCCGCACTGTATCAAGTGGTATCAGAGCTTTTCTCTGTGCCAAGCAGAGCCTTCCTAACCACCATCAACCACCCTCCATACACAAATCCTTCCTCCATCACCCATTAATTACATAATAAAAAAAAAGTCCAGCAAAAAAATAAAAATAAAAAACTGAACCACCCTCACAGCCACCGTACGCGGCTGCCATCGCTTCCATTCTTCATCCTTTCCATCAATAACCACTACCATCAGAACCAAAAGAAGCCGGCCATCAAAACCCGAGCCATCGCACCACCGATCCGCCGCCTTAAGCAACCGAAAACAACCAAAACAGCCGTAAAACTGCCGCGCAAACCGCCACTCAAATAGCTGCCCTCCACTGCAATTCACCAGCCACCGCCGCTACCAATCCGTCCACCATCATCAGCCCTTTCTTTTCAACCCACTCCCACTGCCAACTGCCGGCCTATTCACCGGAACCCAAAACCAACCTCCAACGGCGACTTCGATTTAATTTTTCAGCCAAACCACAACGATTTAAGTCCAACCACCACCACCATCACGCTCATCACCATCAAATCTTCCAGTTTACCCTTCCTCTCCCGTTTTTCCGACGACCGTCGCCGGCAACATCAACTTTTGCTTATTCACAGTTTTAGCCCAATACTTACTTTTATTTACATTATTGCCCTTTGATTTTTCTGCTCTTATAGAAAACCCCCAAAAAAGCCCAAAAAAACAAGAAAAAGTAGTACAATGAGATATAGAGAAGATGATGATGATCTTTTCTATTATGATGGATTTACTACTCCTAAGGATATTTTCAATTGTATCTTTAAAATTAAAGATACTTTTGAATATATCCAGAGGATAAACATGTCGAGTATGTGTCCTCTAAATTAATGGGAGATGCATCACAATGATGGGCAAACATACAACCAACACGAATTCAACATGGAAGAGACAAGATTCGAACTTGGCATAACATGAAAAGGAAGATAAAAGCTTATTTTATTCCTCTTGAATATTTTCAAATGATCTGTCGCAAATTTGATAGTGTTTACAAGAAGTTGAATTACAAATCAAGAGAGAGAGAAATCAAGCATTAAAGAGATTTGAACAAGCGCAAGAGCATCGTGAGAGCCAAAGAAGACAAGATCAAAAGTTTGATAGGTTCATTCTTTCGAAACTTACAACATGAGAGTTCATTATTGAAACAAGATCTTATCATGGACTTCTCCTCACCAAAGGATTCTAATGTCGAAAAGCAACCTTCTTATGCAAATAAAGATCATAACTCGCCAATAGAAGAAGAAATTGTGCTTGAAGATTCTAAAGCTACTCAAGATGTGTTGGATAATCATGATTCAACCAGTGAACTCGTCAGTGACAAAGACTTTATCCAAGATTTTAAAGTTGAAGATGTAAATGTGGAAGATCAAGTTTTATTGGTCTCATCATTGGAAGAAAAGAACGTAGCAAAAACTTCTTTTGAAGAGACACCAATTGTTCTTGAAGATGATAAGGTTGATATGGCTTTACCAATTATTCGTGAAGCTAAGCAAATTGTTCTTGAAGACCTTGTGATAATTGATATGGTTATACCTATTCCTATAGAAGATAAGAAAGTTATTCTTGAAGAAGATATGACATCCAAGATAAAGATAATTGGTGAGAACATTGAGCGAGATTTGACAAAAGACTTGAGAGGCTTAGAAGTTGTTTGCTCTTACAAGACTTTACCTTTTCGTAGAGTGACTAACAAGATCAAGAAGAAGATGAAGTATGAAGCATTTCAAGTTTCAAGGAAGATTAATGTTCAAGACTATAAGCTCGAGCTTCAAGATTCATTGCTATTCTACTTCAAGTTTCATCCTCCAGATAGTTTTTTATTCTCAGCAAAATTCAAAGATAAGGAGACTGATTTAGGAAGCATAAGGGGTAAAATAAATTAGGAATTCTACATTTTGAGTCAATTTAGTATTTAGTATATTATTATGCTTTCTCTTATTTTATTAAATTTATTTGAGTCATATTTATAATTTTAGTTTAATTAGGATTTGCTTAATATTTTCTTGTTTAATTAATATTTCTTTTCTTATAAGGAATCATAGGTCTATTAGGATTAGGATTAATCTTAACTAATATAAATAGACTTGTTATGCTTGTTTCTTGACATAAGCTTTTTATCAATAATATTTTAGACTATTCCCTTTGGGTTTATCTTTGTCGTTAAATTCGACGTTTTCTCTCTTTGAGAGTTATTCTTTCTTGAGTTTCAAGAACGTACGCTAGAACGACATCTAGTATCGCTTCCGCACTGTGTCAACCACTTGACGCAGTACGGAAGTGATACTAGATGTCGTTCTAGCATACGTTCTTGAAACTCAAGAATGAGGGCTCTCACAAGGGAGAAAATATGTCAATTGAGAAAAATACTTGAATATTATTAATAAAAAGCTTCTGTAAAGAAACAAGCATAACAAGCCTATTTATACTAGTAACTATTAAATCCTAATCCTTTTCAAATAAGAGAAATAATCTAAAATCCTAATTAGGCTAGAATTACAAATATGACTCAAATAAGCTTAATAAACAAGATAAATCTTAATAAAATACTAAATGCTAAATTGATTCAAACTCTAGAATTCCTAATTTCTTCTATCCCCTATGCTTCCTACATCATCCCCTAATCTAGAATTTCTAGCCTTGGAAAAGGTATTAATTTTGATTCAATAAATTTTAAATTATAGCAAAATTATGGATGATGCTCTTTGATTGCATATTTTGATCATTATTTGGTTTTGTATGTGCTACGTCATTAGGAAGTCTTGGATGAGGCTCAATTTGTTTCGGATGAGTGGCGCCAGCCATGGAGAGAACCAAAGTCCCCACCCATGTGTATGTGGAATTGCCTCAAAGTGATTGGTATCAAGGGATTTTAAGGGAAGCAGTATGAGTTGGCAGTGGTAAAGTTCTTGTTGAGAGAAGCATTAGTCTTGGAAAAGATGGTCATTTGTGCTCTGCCATTAGCATCAGATGAAGAAATGGTGCTTAGAAAGACCATATTTGAGTGTCAAACAGGTTCTAAAGATTGCCAAATCATATTTTCCTCGGACAGTCAGATAAGTACTTTTTCCTGCAGCTGTCACAAATGTTGGTTCTGTTTTTAATCAAATATGCACTCTGTCATAGAGTTGATTGATGATTTTGCCTTTCAGATTTATTGCTTCTTCTTGTTTCAGTTAGGTACTATTAAATGCAATCCATTGTTGTTTGATAATACTTGGATCATTGGTTCACTGGTATTAAGGGCGCGTAATTTCATACCGTACAGATTTTGCTTCTCCAATCCGTTTGAAGAAGAGAGTTACATTGTTGCTTGTTTGGTAATAGTTGAGATAGAACTGTCTTTCACAGCAGAACTGAATTCTAGTTAGCATACTTGTCATCTAAAGGATATATGTGAAATCATTTGTAGTTTTGGTAGTGAAGTTGTAATTTTAACAATCAATCAATTTGTTAATTAGCAAGATAGCTCAAAGAATTTGTCGCTGGCAATTTGAAGAAAGAAGCAAATGGTTGGTATGCTTATTCTCTGGATTCAATTTCCCTTCATTCTTAGAAGTTAGGATGTACCTGAATTTTAAGCCAGTTTGGTATGTGCTATGGAACTAGCAGGCAATAGATAGATTCACCTAAGATGACTTGCACCATAATAAGTGCAATTAGCAGCAATGAATAATGTCAGCATTGATAATTAAGCTATTAATATCAGAACGAGACATTATTTTGCTTATCAGTTATCATATTTTCTATTCTTGGGTGCCTAATCCTTTGAGCTCTTCTTCAAATATGTTCTGACTTAAAAGGACAAGTTGGAAATTGCTTGAGAAAATCAACTTTGATCTTGATTCTTGAGCACAACTTTCATGAGCAAAGCAGAGTTCAAGTGTATCAAGATCATAAACAAACAAGGTATCAGGTTAGTGCCATGCTCCCAGTATAGTCTTCCCTTTCATTGATCTGATTGCTGGGGAACAATACTATTTCATAAAGCAGTCAACTTCTTTGGATAATAGGGTTAATAAAGGCTAGGAAAATAAACAATGATTATGATGCCAATAAAACCTGAGATACAAGCAAGTATCATGCTGCCAAGCCTGAAAAAATAAGACACCAAGGGAAACAGTTTTGTGCTAATTAAACTCACTTGAAGGGTACCTTAGCCAGCTTTGATCTTGATTCTTGAGCACAACTTTCATGGGCAAAACAGAGTTCAAATGTATCAAGATCATAAACGAACCAGGTATCAGGTTAGTGCATAGTCTTCCCTTTCATTGATCTGATTGCTGGGGAACAATACTAGTTTTGGCTACTAAAAATGAACACAGTTTCTGGTTCTATTTCGTAAAGCAGTCAACTTCTTTGGATAATATGGTTAATAAAGGCTAGGAGAATAAACAATGATGATGATGCCAATAAAACCTGAGAAACAAGTATCATGCTGCCAAGCCTTTTGAAAAAAAAACAAGGGAAACAATTTTGTGCTAATTAAACTCACTTGAAGGGTACCTTAGCCAGCTTCTGAACTTGAAGATGCCAACAAAACCTGTACACATTCTGGAACATGGAACCCTACAGTCATAACACAGCATTAAAAGAACATAAAAATTGAGAACTAAAGGCTATGGCTATCCAAGCAATTGAAGTTTCAGTTAGAGCTACATATCCAATCAATTTTGGCTGCCCTGTTTGTTTGACACCCGGCACTATTCTCTTTCTCTGCCTCATTTTGTGTTACTTCTTCAGCAGCTGAACCTGCATTTTCTTTAGCACTGGCAGCTTCTGTTACGCTGACTCTTTTTCACCACTGTCAATTCATTTAACTGTGAAAGATCACCAGAGCAAAGAATCTCATTTCTTTTTACACTCACATTAAACCAGTAAGTCCCCGGTTAATATTTTTTCTCAACTAAAGAAAATCACCAAAACAATTCCATTATTTCATCTTTCACTTTCACTTTCTCTGTCTCGCCACCAATCAAATCAAAGCTTCACAGAATCAAGAAACAAGAAGCAAGAAACTGGCTGCCAACAAAGAAGAAGGAGAAGCTAAAATAGATTTCATCAGCAATCTCCCAATAGCAATCCTCCTTCACAACATCCTCTCTTTACTCCCCACCAAAGATGCCGTTGCCACCGACACACGTTCTAAACATTGGCGCAATCTCTGGAAGTCTGCTTCTCTCCCCCACCTCAACTTCAACGATGCCGTAACCCACAAGGAACCTAACCCTGAACCTGGCCACGACCCTAAAGCCCTCTTCATCAACTTCGTAAACAAACTACTCCATCAAAGCAAGAACTTGACTAGAGTTACCCTTTCTTGCCTTGAATCGTACTGCTCTTCAGCCATAAACACTTGGCTAAGTGATGCGTGCATGCATGACAGCAACATCGTTGAGCTTGTAGTTTTCGTGAACTTTGATCGTCAAGATCCCATTGAGCTTCCGCCTTGGGTTTACGCTTCAACCTCTCTTGCTGTTTTAAAACTTAATGCGAACGTCAAGCTTGATCTTGATCATTACGATGTCTGTTTCCCAAGCCTCAAGGTTCTTCATATATCCGTCCACAACCAGCGAGATCTTGATTTGACGACGAGGCTTTACCGTAGGTACCCTGTTCTTGAAGATTTGTTCTTAGAGCCACTGATGCTTCAAGAAAGACGAGTTAGGTTCGAAGTGTGTTCTTCAACACTGAAGAGGCTTAGAGTTGAACTCACTTTGATGGAAACAAACATGCTTGGTCTTTATGATTACAAAGTCTTGATTAAGGCTGAGAATCTTGAGTTGCTTAATGTTTCTAATAATTTCATAGTGCAGTATCGTTTCAAGGATCTGAATGTTCTTGATTGAGCAAATGTTCGTATTGGATTTCCTCATGAGTCTTTTTTGGGAAGAATCGTGTGATCGAGTTTCTTAAAGGACTCCATCATCACGTTAAGTCTCTTCATCATCACGTTAAGTCTCTTCACTTTCTGGGTGCACTATGTCAGTAAGTAAATTAATTTCTCAATTTATTGTTTCAGTTATTAATTATTTTGATATAATAATTAATTAATTTCTTTTGAAGGTTCTCTGCCATGTGCTTATGCCAAATCTTGATTCTGGAGTCATATCTGATTTCACATTTCCGGCTAAATTCACTTGTTTGACAAATTTGGGAGTGGGGTTTCGGAATTGTTATAGCTGGACTGTTTTGCCAATTATAATAGAGTGCTCGCCTTATCTAGAATTTCTAGCCTTGGAAAAGGTATTATTTTGATTCAATAAATTTTTAAGTTATAGCAAAACTATGAATGACGCTCTTTGATTGCATATTTGATCATTATTTGGTTTGTATGTTCTACACCATTAGGAAGTCCTGGATGAGGTTCAATTTGTCTGTAATGAGTGGCTCCAGCGATGGAGAGAACCAGAGCCTGTGCCCAAGTGTGTGTTGAATTGCCTTAAAGTCATTAGTATCAAGGGCTTTCAAGGGAAGCAGTATGAGTTGACAGTGGTAAAGTTCCCGTTGGGAAATGCGGAAGTCTTGGAAAAGATGGTCATTTGCTCTCCATCATTGTCATCAGATGAAGAAACGATGCTCATTAGCGAGACCATATTTGGGTATCCAGGAGGTTCTAAAGATTGCCAAAGCATATTTTTCTCAGACAGTTAGATATGTACTTCTTCCTGCAGCAGCCAGAAATGGTGTTACCGCTTTTAAATCAAACATGAACTGTGTTGTAGATCGGAATTGATGATTTTGCCATTTAGGATTATTGCTTTGTTGTTTTACTTTTGTATAGTTGAGTGATCTGATTGTATTTCGATCATACTTGGATCATTGGTTCAATGATTTTAAGCACATTTTGCAGATTATGTTTCTTCAATTCTTTATGCACAGAGTTACATTGTGGCTTGTTGTGTAATAGTTGAGATATAATTGTCATATGTAGCAGAACTGAACTCTATCTATACTTCCTTCTCATTTAACTGATAAATGTGAAATCATTTGTAATGTTGATGGTGTAGTTTAGAATTTCAACGGTTACATAGTTGAATTGCAAGCATTCTCTCTCTCTGACAATTTGAAGAGGTGGTACGCTGATTCTCTGGATTCACTTTCACAGAGTCGATTAATATTAGGTTCCATTCTCAGAACATTTTGGGTTCAGTGTTTGTGCTTTTGCTGCCAGCTTTCAAGTAATAGTCCTCCCTTTCATAGCTCTGATTGCTGGGAAAATCTGTATTTCAAGGTCAGCTCCTTGGAAACGGTGTGTCGACGTAGGAAAAGAGTTGAAACCTGCTGGCACTTCATAACGTATATAAGAATCCTAAGGCAATAGCAATTCTTAGATTCTAATGGTTATATTGATTAGGGCAAAGGAGTATCTGGGATTCTGATATGTAAGGAAATCAAAGGTGAGACAGGTTTTAAATTGTTTGAAAATCTGCCCAAATAACTGCCCAAGGAAAAGGATGCATCCACCGCAGAATCTCGAACCCTCTATCCTACAGTCTTGTCATAACCTAAAAAAAAAACAAAGATTGAAAAAGAAAATCTATCCAAGCAATTGAAGTTTCAGCCACTAAGCATAGACCAAAAAAAGGGAAAAAAAGATGTCACAAGTCTACAATCTAAGTTCCTGCACAATATAACATTAGCTGCAGCATCGACTGCAGCATCTACGGCCTACACTGCTAAGGATACAGATTAATTTCCCTACATAGACAATTAAATCTAACGACAACTTTAATGTTACAGTCATCCAAGAAATCCAAAAAGTTAAAAGGACAAATCGAAAAAGATACAGGGATATTACAGTGCGCTAATAGCAATGGATAAAAGCACAGTACATTCAGCAGCTAACAGAAGCTGGATGTTGTGGGGTGGCATCAGTTCGCCCCATTTGATCGACTTTGCCATTTTCAATCACCTCCCCGTCAATTTCCTTGCCTGTCTCCTTGTCTGGGACATTAGATTTTTCATCATTTTCTGGCCCATCTTGTTTCTCTTTGACCTCTCCATCAGTTGCTGGGGCTGATCCATTGGCTGCCTCTTTCTCTGCTCCGCAATTTTCTCCAACGGTGAGAGTGCTGGGGTTGTCCTGTTTGTTGTCAGTGGCACAATTCACTTTCTCAGCCTCATTTTGCGGAGCATTATCCACAGAGATTTCTACCTTCTCCTTTTGATTTTGAGTTACTTCAGCAGCAGTCTCTTCATTGCTATTCTTAGTTTCCTCAGCACCATCTTGGGCCTTATTGTCCTGTTCTGGACCAGCTTCCTCCATATTGGCATCTTTGTTCTCGGTCACTTCAGCTTTTTCTTGTGTTTCACCTTCCTTCCCAGCCTGACTCTCAACAGAAACGTCTTTTCCCACCTCAGCTTCTGCCTTTTTCTTCTCACTTTCTTCCACATCTTGCATCTCAACTTCTTTCTCACGCTCAGCATTTTCAGGAGCTTCAGTTTCTTTATTATCCTTCTTCGAGGCTGATGTTGATCTTCGGCCTCGCTTCTTTGGAGGCTCCTTCTCAGGAGTTGGAGTTGCCTTGGCCTTTTCACTGATCCTTGATGATCTTCTAGGGGTCTCACCAGTGCCCCAATCAAACTCTGTAATTGCAGGATTACCAGGGTGTGATTTTAGGTATTGCTCCAATTGTTTCCTGCTATGGAGCTCGTCTCCAGTTGGAGCAATAAACATGATCTCACTCTTCCTTGGTGTACCTCCTTTCTTGGGCAAATACTGCACAGAACCAGAGGATATCATGTATCATACAATGAGAACCAGACACTATAAACCGACAACTCCAATCTTATAATGCACAAATAAGGAACAGAGGGAAAAAGAATATAACAGAGAGATCAAATACGTATAAAACGTGCTTTTAATTAGACTCTTCAATGTATATTCGAGATATAAACACAATCACATTACAAAGAACCAATGCATCTTCGTATGGGTAAATGCTTGATTCTTAACATCTTCTCTTAATTCTTGAATTTTTCCTCCAAGAAAAGAATCTACTTTAAGCTTGATTCCTAACATATATCCAATGGTTCTAACATGTACATGTATGACTTTCAAGCTCTCAGGCATAAAAAAAATCCGCTTCAAGGTTATAGAAACCATGATAGAAATCTGCATATAGTCTTAGAACAATTTGCCTCCAAATATAAAATCTCAAAGTTATATCCCTAATATGGAATACAAAATGCATGCATCGACATAACCTAGACTTTCATATTGATTACAAACTGTACCATCCACACTCCTTTCTTTACTGTTGAAATGTTGCTGATCCTAATTCATATCCACCGAAACACTGAATCAAGCAAAAACATGATAAGTATGATTACGTCTAAGAACTCACATGTGGCTTGCAGATGTTGGCTTTACAATCCAGCAAATATAAATTCTTAATTGGCTAGCCAAACAAGAGTAACATAAATTGATTAACTCACTAACAGCTATCTAATTGAGTCAAAAAAGATAAAATGCAATCCAGGTAAACATAGAAATTTATACATGCTTCAACCGAACGAAATTATCTCATAAACTTAAGCTGTGTACAATTCCTGCAACTGCATCAGTATAAATATTACTTCTTACATAGACAATCTATGAATATAACACATACTAAGCAGTAAAATTTTTTGATGGATGCCACCTTGTCCAGAAGAACTTAGACTTTATATGGGGTGTATGCACTTAGAAAGTTTCTTAAAAATCAAATAAAAAATAAAGACCAACAGAACAAGCAAGGACAAGTTTGTTAAAAATCAAATAAAAAATAAAAACCAACAGAACATGCAAGGACAAGGGACAATTATTTAAAGAAAATATTGACGCACATTACTTGGTCATTGAGATATATAATATAGCATTTCATGAAACTAAATTTTTCCTTGCTTTAAACGCAATTCCAAGAATAGAAAACTTTCACCTTTCCTCAAACATAGCATACATACTTCCTTTTCCTGTCTACTTATACCACTGTAACCTTTAAATTAATTGTCTAAACACAAGTCGATGCATGCATAAATATTAGTTGATAGATGCTAAATCTACTAGGATCTAAGAAAACAGAGGGAATTGAGGATTATTTACTGATTTTCAACTGTTCAATAAATACACTAATACATGCCGTTATAGTAAATGATGGCAAACCCAAACATCCACCAGTAATATCCACTAGCAATAACAACTTGAACATATAACTCATCCCAACACCAAACTATTCCTATTAACTGCAAAAACCAAGATGAAAGTACTTCAAGATTTAAATCATTTGATAGAATGACTTTTCACTTCGGTTGTTATTGGGAAAGTTATTTATTAAGAGCATTCAAATGAAAGCAATTAAAACTTAGGTAAAACTCATATAAACAAAAGTTGGTAAATCATAATTAAGGAAAATTAAAACATAAGGAACTAATTAACAACAAACAAGTTTTGAAAGATTTAGTTAATTAAATGAAAATACTTCAAGTTTCACCAAATCATTTAATAGAATGACTTTACACTTCGGTTGTTATTAGGAAAGTTATTTATAAAGAGCATTCAAAGGAAAGCACGGCCTCGTAGATAACAGCTGCACCAAAAAAAAGGTAAATTTAAACAATAAAAACCCAAGTGTTTACAATTTAGGTAAAAAAGCATACCATTGTGTTTGTAAACTCAAATGCATAACCCAATGAAACCCCAAAAACCCAATAAAATTACAGAATCGGCTTAGCATCAGATATTTGAATAATTAAACACCCATTTTCAATAGTAATAAACACAAAATCACCAACGATCAATCAAAGCTCACATGGGATTGAAAGCAATGCATGAAAATTTAAAACCTAGTTTAAGCAGCAAAGGATGGTTATTTTGCATACGCATAGTCGCACACATAGTCTGTATCAAAGAGAAATAGATTGCCCAACATGATGACTAAACTACATGTGTTACAAAATGATATTTTTGTAGAACTATAGAAGCACATACAAAGAACACTCACTAAGCTCCCATCACATTATCTTTCCTCTCAACAAAATTTATGTTGGCCAGCTTACTAAAAAGTATTGCTATTAATCTTTACCATGATTTTTTTCACATAGTACATACATGAACAAGGCTTTTCAGCACTAAAAATTCAAAGCAAATACAAAAATGCAGCAAAATTCAGACTGAAAATCAAGATGACCTCAACTAGAAACTTTAAAAGGGCTATGCGAACAAAGCTCAATTTAACATGGTAGAAAATAATCAGCAAAAGCTTCCATGGAAAGGATTATTTTCCCTACAACTCTGTTAGTTATTTAAAAAAAAAAATTATTAACCAAAAGAAAAATAATTGATAGTTGACCCCAAAATAGTGAAAAATGTTAAATTGTTTTAAACACTATAATTAAAAGGGGAAAAGCCCTTATTGCAACAATCATCACTGCCACAAGTTAACACCTTTCAAGAAAACTGCAAAACTCCTACCATAATATACAATTAAGGAAAAAAAAAAGTACAATCCAAAAATTCTACCACAAAAATTCAAAATTCAAAAATTTCTATCAAAATTAGACAAACCAACATATTTAAAATGGTAATCAACCCCAATACATAGCTAAAAATTATCTTTTTTCCAGTCAAACCCTAGCCACAAATTAGTACCAACCCAAATTCTACAGCAAATAACAATCCATACCTAAAAAATCCCCAGAATATAAACATACCCAGAAATTAAATCACACTAACAACTAAGAATTTAACAACTTTACTGATAAAACATAAATTTTGAACCTCCAAGAACATAAACATAACCTATTCATACACATAAATATAAAGAAAAAAAAAAAGCTTTAAAGAGAAAATTAAAAGACCATTTTCTTCCAAGCAGGCGGTGCTGGCAGCTCAACCGAAATAACTTCCTCCTTGCTCTCCATTTTCTTCACCTGTAAAAGGAAAACACACAAAACCAGAGACAGATAACAAACCGTTGAGAGTTTTTAGATATGCCTCCTTGTCGTTGGTTAGTTCGGTTTTTATTTCCGTTTAAAGAAATAACATATAGATCCCTAGCTTAATACATTTATCAATTAAGGTCATGAAATATCCATTTTGTTTTAAAACAGTACTTGATCCCAATTATATTACCAATTTATCCTTACTATAATGAAGTTTGATCTGTGAACCTATTTAATACAAATTTATAAACTATGTACTTTTTTATAATATAAAAAATATTAGGGACCAAATGATTTATCCCGTTAATATTTTTAACACTAAAACTGTTCACACAATCCATTGGGAAGAGATAAAGATACGATCAGCAGCACAGTATTTAAGTGAAATTTTGGAAAATTATCCAATGAGAACTGGACAGGTGCGAGTTCGAAGGGTAATTTACCTCGTAATATAAGACATCAGAGCATCTTGTTGGGCTATAATGTAACTCGATCTACTGTTAACACGTGTGCAACGTTTGCAGTGGATACTGGGACTTAAAAGAATCCAGAAGGTAAGCGTGAGATCCAGTGGTGAGAGCAATGCGCTCACGCTCTAGTCAATGGCGCGTCCGTACAAAACCTATGAATTGTAGGGATGCCTTCGAAATTCATGTGTTTTATAATTGATTTAATTAATTTAATCGTTCAAGTCAAAACTGTACCACAAATATTTTATAGCCACTTTATATATATTTTTTTCCCGGTAGTTAATAATCTTATGAAAGAAACGCGATGGCTTATTATTTTAGTTTAGACTAATTATAGGATAAGTGAATTTTAGATTGATCATTTAATTTTTGATGAATTAGTAAATTTATATCATGTTGACCATAAAAAAAAAAATTGTAAAAAAAATCTTATTTTTGTTTGTTTGGTTGTGGGCGAACGAATCTGATTAATTTTGACTAAAACCTCTATAAAACATTGTTCAAATCATTAAATTTATAATAGTAATTCATTATTTAATTATCCTATAAATTTTCCTTTTTAATGTTCAAATTTTTTTTTAAAAAAATGCTAATATATCTTTATTTTTATATCTTCTTTAAAAAATAAGAGAGTGGGTAACAAAATATAAATTGAGATGGCATTCTTGATTTTGCTAATATTTACAAATAAACTCACAACTTGAAAATATCAAGTTCACCTGCCAAGAGATGCGCGTGGGGTTCATTCCGGAGCGCGTAGGGGTGACAGATGACCACTTGTCGCGTGCTCGGCTAAAGAATGGGATAACGTTCTAAATTAACTGATTTGGAAAGTGGGTTTCGCGTCCGAACGCGACGGTCTTTCCAATACAACAAGATTGCTTAAGATACCGACCGTAAGAGTACCACTCGAGCGTCGGTCAGTCAAGTGCAACGATAAATAATAAAAAAACGTTAGTAAATTGGAGAATATGCGATAAGAAATTAAAAAAAAAAAAAAAAAGAATATTCTTATTTTAATTTTTTAATTCATTTTCAGTTAGCCTTGTCCCTCTTGGGCCTGGTAGATTTTGCTGATTGGGTTGGATTTTTGCCTTTTAAATCACCTAGGCCCACTGAAGTCAACGAGGGCTTAAGTTCGGTCAAATAACTGGAGACTCAATTATTGATAAAATATGCTAATTTTTTTTTTTAAATATTAGAAAATGGCCGCAAACTGCAGAGTGAAATCATACCAACTAAAATGTATTTTGATTGGTTGTGGGATCGCGGCCCTTATCATGAAGTCTTAATTTCATGGACAGCCATTGTCCACTAAAACTCATTCAAAGTGAAGAAGACAGGATTGGGGAAAGTTTTCATTAGTGGTTTTATGATAAGATGTAACACCTTGGCATTAGTTTCTTAAGATCATCATGCATATCTCAGTTGAGCAAATTGTATGATTAAATAATTGATTGAGCCAATAATTTAAGTTGCTAACGAACCCTTTTAGATTAATATTTAAGGTCTAACAACTACTAAAACTCGAAAGTAATATAGCTGATTGTATTTTTAATTTGGGTTTATATTATCCATCTTTTAATTGTGAGACCAAACTCAGGATCCATTAATTACAAACTAAGCTAGTGGTTGTAACTTGTAAAGCAGCCGTAAAGGAGCTTTCACAGTTCACAACTTCACATGCACTATGTTGTATGTCAAATAGAATAGATTGACACTAGTACTAAATAATCAATTGTAACAAAATATATAATTTGTTGCATTAGAGATGGATACCCAATAACCTAATCTTTGCTAAAGGTTTAATTTTCATTTTTATAGTCAATTAGTGTTCAAATATACTGATGGGTACATGGAATAAGTTTTTATTCATTTTATTTGTGATAAAATGACTTATTTTAATATAAATAAAATAATTGCGTCACTCGCTGCAACGTGAATAAAATTAAATAATTAATGTAATTAAAAAAAAAAATGAGAGTAAGTTCAACTCACTTACGAAATTTTGCCGACAAAGGTTAACAAAAGCCTGGAAATTCAAAATGTAAAAAGGGAAAGACATGCGAGAAAGGACACAAAAACACTGGAGTTGGTGGCCGCTACCGTGATAAATTTGATCTTTGGAATCACATGCAGTGCACTTAGATGTGAAACAAAGGAAGTGAAGAAACTAGAAAGGACAAAAGGCAACTGTACATGAATTAACATCACTGTAATTAGAGTCTTGGCTGCACAATCAATTTGCATTACCTGCTCTTCCAACTTTCTCTTCCTTTTTTCTCTCCAGAGAAAGTGAAAGAATTGACTTCTATTTCCTTAAAATAAGGGGAAGCCAAGGCCCCAGCTATGCGTACCCATTTGCTTTTGTAACACAATTGAGGTCAGTTACCATGTTTAATGTTTTCAAGTTTCTTTAGTCTTTTTGCTTTTGCTCTTTTTTGGTTAAAGAAAAGATTTTTTAACTCTTTGATTCACATATTTGAACTGTCATCTACAAAGCTTGTGATTTGGCTGATTCTTTATTTAGAGGGTTTGCAGAACAATTGCTCTTCATATATTTTATCAGTCTTTATATGATTTTTTTGTGATATAATCTCAACACACTTTGTTCTGTCTTAAAATTCTCCTGCTTTATGCCCAAATTTTAAGAAATATACAAAATCAAAGATGTAAATAAATTTTTTTTTCCTTATTTTGAGCTAATTTTTAGTTGTTAAGTTTCTCTTGTGTTTATCTGGGAAAGTTGAGTGCGTTTTAGCAGTTAAAGAAATTATGGGTTTATTTAAATCCACTGGGGCCTTGTGTTTTTGTCTACTCCTTGTGTTCAAAACCTGCATTGCTGGCTCTCAACATATTGGCAAGCTATATCCTGGGTTTGAAGCGACCCAGACTGAGTGGATCAATAACAATGGGCTATTTCTAATGTCTAATAACTCGGTTTTTGGTTTTGGCTTTTATACTGCCTTGGATGTTCAATTCTTTTTGCTGGTTGTTATTCACATTAGTAGCGCAAAAGTAGTTTGGACTGCCAATAGAGGCTTGTTAATTAGAGATTCTGATAAGTTTGTGTTTGAGAAAAATGGGAATGCGTATTTACAAAGGGGAAATGGTGAAGCTTGGTCTGCAAATACTTCAGGACAGAAAGTTGAATCCATGGAATTGCAGGACTCAGGAAACTTGGTGTTGCTCGGGGTAAGTGGAAGTATTCTTTGGCAGAGTTTTAGCCATCCAACCGATACTCTTTTACCTGGCCAAGAGTTTGTGGAAGGGATGAGGCTTAAAAGTTTTCCCAATAGCAATAACTTGAGTGTTTATCTTGAATTCAAGTCTGGCGATTTGGTCTTGTATGCAGGGTATCAAACTCCACAAACGTATTGGTCCTTGGCTAACGACAGCCGGAAAACCAATGCCAGTGTAGCTGCCAAGGTCCATTCTGCTTCTTTGGTGTCCAATGCTTGGAATTTTTATGATATTAAAAAGGCATTGATTTGGCAATTCATCTTCACAGAAAACAAAGATGAGAATGCTACCTGGGCTGCCATTTTAGGCTCTAATGGGGAAATTATGTTTTCTAATCTTCATAACGGAAAGGCAGCTACTTCTGAGGCAATCAAGATACCACAAAATTCTTGCAGCGTTCCTGAGCCTTGTAACCCATTTTTTGTTTGCTATTTCGACAATTGGTGCCAGTGTCCTACTTCTCTCAGATCTCAATTCAACTGCAGACCTCCAATTGCTTCAACATGCGATGACTCCATGAATTCGGCAAAGCTTTTCTATGTGGGTGAAAAGCTTGATTATTTTGCACTTGGGTTTGTTGAACCCTTTCCAAGATATGATCTTAACGCATGCAAAGAAGCTTGCCTACATAACTGCTCCTGCTCTGTGCTGTTCTTTGAAAATAGTACGAAGAGTTGCTTCTTGTTTGATCAGATAGGTAGTTTGCAACGCTCTCAGCAGGGTTCTGGTTATGTTTCATATATGAAAATATCAAGTGGCAATGGGAGCTTAAACTCTAAAAGTCGAGAGAGTGATGGAAGGAAAACCATCCTATTAATCGTTGTCATAGTTGTTGCGACCGTACTTCTAATTGCCAGTCTACTTTATGTGGGAATCTGGCATCACAACAAAAAGAAGAGATTAATGGAATTTTCTCACGAAGACTCGGAAGAGGATAATTTCTTGGGAAGTTTTTCAGGTATGCCTACTCGTTTCAGTTACAATGATCTTTGTAAAGCAACTAAAAACTTCTCTACAAAGCTAGGACAAGGAGGGTTTGGCTCAGTCTATCTAGGCATGCTACCAGATGGTATGCAAGTGGCAGTCAAAAAGTTGGAGAGCATTGGGCAGGGGAAGAAGGAATTTAGTGCTGAAGTGACAATAATTGGTAATGTACATCATGTTCATCTGGTCAAACTCAAAGGCTTCTGCATAGAGGGAGCTCACAGGCTCCTTGCTTATGAGTACTTGGGAAATGGGTCTTTGGATAAATGGATCTTCAAGAGTACTGAGGAAAAACGGTTTTTGAGTTGGAATACAAGATTCAATATTGCATTAGGTACAGCAAGGGGATTAGCTTATCTTCATGAGGAGTGTGAGGTAAAGATTGTTCATTGTGACATAAAACCTGAGAATGTTCTTCTTGATGATAATTTCACTGCCAAAGTTTCAGATTTTGGTTTGGCTAAGCTGATGAGCCGTGAAGAAAGCCTTGTATACACGACGCTGAGGGGTACACGGGGGTACCTTGCACCAGAATGGATAACAAACAATCCTATTTCAGAGAAGAGTGATGTATACAGCTACGGTATGGTCTTACTAGAGATCATCGGAGGCAGGAAGAGTTTTTCTCTGGGGGATGATTCGGAGAAAGCTCAATTTCCTTCCTTTGCCTTCAAGATGCTAGAAGAAGGTAAACAAAGAGAAATCCTTGATCCAAGGCTAGATATGGATGAAAACGATGAGAGTATTGCAACTGCAATTAAAGTTGCATTGTGGTGCATACAAAATGAGATGCAGTTGAGACCATCAATGACTAAAGTTGTCCAAATGCTTGAAGGTCTCTGTCCGGTACCTCAGCCCCCAACCCCTTCTCAGTTGAATTCATGGGCTTACTCAAGTTTCTTGAAGTGGAGCAGTGAAGAGGGTACTTCTTCAGGAGGAGTAATTGATGACAATAGTGGTGCATTTTTGTCTGAAATTCAATTATCAGGTCCGAGATGATATAAACAAATTTTATAGACAACGAATGGAAATATCTTTACTCAACTGTGGAAGGTTAGCTTTTGCCTCCATAGAATTGCAAAATCATTGAAACTTTCTAGTTTTCTGATCCTTTATATGCAAATTCTTAAATATGCTTACAAGTTAGTTCTTACAAAATTGCTTTAGTGAATGTGAGCTTTTAGTCTTGCCTTTGGTTTAGTTTCTGATCACAATATCATTACTGTATATTATCCTTGTTCTACTTCTGGTATTGAAAAAAGGCTAATGATCTCTGATTTAATGTACGGTAGTAGTTTGGACTGTTTGCGACAGATGAAATGGAAACTGTCCCATTTAATCTTAATTAGATTCATTTAAACTTGGGAGATTAATATAAGCTTCTATAATTTTCCTTCAGTCCAGCTTCAAGTTTAATACAGTTTGGTCTGAAAGCCACTCAACTTACAAACTGAAGATTGTTCATGCCAGTATTGTATTACATCTAAATTCGATCTGTTATTTGATGCGTACAGAAAATATTTTTATGATTATTATATAGAGATATTTAATCAATTTTCAGGTAAGTAATCAATTGAGAGGACATATCACATCAGAGATTCAAAAGCAAGACAATTATTACTACAACGATTTGCCATTAGCTTATTATGGCACGCTGTAAACTCAATCGGGAGGATTCAAGATAGACCTAGTGTTTCCATTCCACTGTATGGTGGCTAGTGAGTATTTTAATATCTATGACCAACATTTTAAAAAATTCTCAAATTTGCTGACAGAGTATCAGATTTTCTTTTTGTTGCTTTCACAGATGGTCTTTGCAGATTGAGTTGTGATAACATAAAATAATGCCAAGATTACATCATAAATCATTTTTTGCCTTTGGCTTCGTTACACCTGGAAAAATTGTCTACAGGTTTTCGCAATGAGACCATTCACAAGCTCTTCTGATGGAGGTTTCTAGTTAATTTCAAGAGATTTTTAATGAATTTTTATTCAGATTTTTTGAAGAAATATCTATTGAATTTGGAGGCTATTCACATCCACCAAATTTTAAAGGGTAGATATTGGTTTTGTTCCCTGCTACCAAAGCCAATTCTATCTCAATGATTGAGATTTTTGTTCTGCTTAAATGTTAAGCCTGATGTCTATCTTCCAATCACTTTCTTGTTTTATCCAACAGGGCCACCATGCTGTCCATGAATATAATCATAACCACGCGGGGAAAAAAAGTTCAATTAACAGAAGTCTCTGCAACTCCGCAAGTAATAATTAATAATCGGAGCATATCAACTTATCCTCTGACATATATGCGAAAGAAAATGAAATCTATTGACCCGCATAAATTAGTTAGGATGCATCCAAGAATTCTGAGCCACAAAAAGAAAACAAACGTGAGAGATTTGTTGGCAATTCATTTACCAACTCGCCCTTTTCCGTTCTAGATACCTTAGGGCTTAGAATTGGTTGAACTTGCAACTTCAAATTATTGGAAAGAATGAAGATTTTGAAAAGTGTGTCTCCTTCATACAGAAAAAGGGGCAGGTCACATGGTCATGCCATGGACTCATCATGTAGAAAGATGGAAAGATACATATATGATATTACAGTGAGTGTACTCTTTCTGCTTTACATATTTAGGCATAGTAGTTATTTTAAGGATAGTACAGTGAGAAAGTAACTATGTTAATATTTTTGTTGGCTATGCATTAGTAATATGTTTACTTGGCTATCTTACAACTCATAGCAGCTATTATTGATTTTAACTTGTTCTTGACCGTCCATCTTTGTCTCAGCAGAGTGTCTCAGTGGCGTTTTTCAGTGGCATGTTTTAGTCATCTTCCCCTCTTTTATCCGTCTTAAGATGCAGCAGTTAAAGGAGAATGATGAGAAGCTCCATGGAAGAAATCAGGTGGTGACATATGGCTGGGATCCGTTTGATGATGGCCCTCTTTATTGTCTTGTTCTTCTTCTTCTTCATCATCTTCAGCATCCCATAAAAATTTAGCATATGATGCAAGCACATAACTGCACAAAAAATTCAAATTTCACCATAAGATTTCAGTGAAAATTTAACAAGCCATATCACAAATGGGAAAAGCACAAGCCAACTTCTTAAAGTATCATTTAACTAGACATTCCAAGTTCCAAAAAATCCCAAATTGTTTAGATCAAATTCCACTTCAAAGAGCCTACATGGAATTACAAGGTTACTACTTGCCCGTTGGGCATTGAGGTGTGGTAGCTTTAAAAATCACTAACTATCAAGTAAAAAGCCCAAGAAGTTGTTATGCAGTCACTCTATAATTATCAAAGTCCGCAATTAAACAACAATCAAAGCTACAATTTAATCAAATTCAATCAATGCATATGTACATATGGGTCTGATCTCTTACCAATCATCAGGGGCAGATTTAACAGCTCGATCAAAGTAACTCTCAGCTCTTGAAGCATCTTTATGAGCTTGCCATATTAGATCCGCATAGAGTGACAAGATATTCCCATCACTTGGGTTAGCCAAAATTGCTCTGCCACATAACTCCTCTGCTTTTGCAAAATCTCCTCTGACCTGTCCATTCAAAAGCCAAAAAATATCAGCAAAATTTCATTTTCATTTTTAAACAATATTCGCAAAACTAATACAATTACCTCTTTCAAGAACCTGGCATAATTTCCAAGCAACAAAGTATTTCCAGGATTTGCTTCTATCATCTTCTGATAATAAGCATCAGTGCTACTACTCCCGTGATTATTATTACTATAATTATTATTACTCCCCAAAAACCCCGACCCACCACCACCACCATCTCCGCCGCCACGGCCGCCGCATATTTTCCCGCCATTATTTCCCAAACCGCCACCCATGACCATTGTTTGCACATTACTATCACCACCGTCTTCAACTTCACAGCCTTCTTCTTCATCATCATCGTCCTTCAGTAATTTCTCCCCCAACCCAGAACTTGAAAACAGTCTTTGAATCCTTGAACTTGATTCTTTTGCCTGATGATGATCATGAGCATGAGCTGATGGTGGCGGCTTTAAAGCTTTGATACTGCCTTTCTTGTTCATTTGTGAATCCCTTTTTTCTTCCCTTTGGTACGTTGTAGTTAAAAGCTTGTGCTTTGTTGACTGATGAAGATGATGATCATCTGATAATGAAACTGATCTTGTTCTTTGAAGAACTTGAAGCTCTGGCTCTGTTGATGAATTTGATGATGATAAGTCTTTGCTGTACTGGGGTAGCCATGATTTCAATATTGGCGTTGATGAGCTTCTTAGCAGCATGTTTGTTGATTGTAGTAGACTCAGAAAAAAAAAAAAGCGCTTTTTGAGAAGTGTGTTTTGAAGAAGTGCCTTTTTTAGGAAATTGGCAGAGGAACAGACTCCCCTGTTTAGAGCTACCAAGTATTATTTCAGAAAGCTTTTATAGAAGAATGAAAGAAACTAGGCGTGATGAAATCTCCGCCGTTGATCTTCGTTAATGATTAGAATCAAACGGACTCACAGAGAGCGCGTGATTACTATGCGGTGTCTTTAGCATATAAGCCCACGAGTGCGACATCTACTTGTAACGCTGCTACGGCCTCTAATCAAACGACACGTTGACTGCTTGTCGTGCAGTGGGACCCAGCGCCCGCATTTGTTTATTTATTTTGTTATTGCGGAGGAATTGACGGTCGAGGATTAAGCTTGGGAAGTGCCCGAAGAGGACATCACTGTACTTTAGCATGCTGAATGTTCGACCCAAAGATGATCGACACGTGTTTTCTTTTTTTTGGTTTTGGGCAAGATTAAATTAGAAAACGACTTGATAGGATTTTTCACTTTAATATTAGTGAAATGAAACTGTACGTACTTAGTTCACTAAAAGGGTCAATTATTTAGAATTATTGGGCCAAAAGTAGTGCTTAGATGGGGGGAGAAAGAGTGCAAGGAAATTTACAAAATTGGTCTAAAATTAGGTTCTTAATCGTCATAGATAATGTTTATAGATTGCATTGTGTTAATACTTATGATTAGAAATTTTCCGAAGACTCTTAAATTAATTCAATGATGGTATAGTTCGAAAATTTAAATAGACAACGATATATATTTATCTTTAAAAATATTTAAAATCGCATGACTTGAAGAGTGAGATAAGAAAGTAGTCATTATTCGATTACAAAGTGATTTACCAAAGAGAGCAACTTAAACACTAAAAATTTGGAGAGACAAAACAAAATCTTAGCAGGAGCTATGGAAACTCAAGGAAAATTCAATATTTTGTGATAATAAAAAAAATAATGGTAAAAACAAAGCAGAGCAAACAAAAAGCCATCCTTCTTATCATCATTTAAAAAATGTTTCATTACATCTTATGCAGCTGGTATCCATTTGGGACTTTCACTTATGCAGTAAATTAAAATATACATACATACGTGTATATATATATATATATATTTGATGATTATGAAGTGCTTGATGTTGAAAGATAAGAATGCTGTTGAGCCTTTGATTAAGAATTATTTTTGGCTTCATATGTGGACTCCAGACGGAAACAAAATTGATGTTTTGAAATTTTGATTTAGTGCGATTTATTGAATGATAATGGGATAATAACAAATTATGTTTTTCAATTATTTATAAGTTTTGAGTGCAAGTTGCTAGCTAATTATTATTGAACCCCTAAAGAGATTGTCTCAACCCTAGTGATTTGATAATTTATTAATAAGCTTAATATGAGTTTTAAACTCATTTAACTTGTAAAATTTGTGATGTGTGTATGTGATACAACAAATGCCATATAGTAATTTTCAAATGTTTTTGCAAATACACATATTCTAGAATTTAACTCTTGGGATAAGATTAATGTACCTTTTGTTTCTTGTGATAAGATAGATAGTTTATTGGTCTTGTGGTAGGTATGAAGATCATACATTAATAAACATTATTACAGTCATAATCATAGTCATTTATTGATATAAGATTATTCATCGGCCGGTTTGAAGAAGAAGAAATTGGTTTTTTGTTTGTGGGTCTGAAAATGACAACTTTAGCTAAGTCACTATATCGAGTTATTTTCATTTACCATCATGTTATTTAGATATTATTATTTTCATTCACACCACACCATGTGTTGTTCTCATGGAATTTTGATTATAACCAAGTTAATATTTGCTATCACACACGTCAATGATAACATGTTAATACTTAATAGATAGGTTGATGTTTGATGTTATGTTTTATGTTTGATTTTTACGTTTCATATAACCACCGATTATTAGTATGTTTGTAGCTGTTATGCTTCTAATTAAATTTTCAATAGCACAACGGGCAAAATTGCATACTTTGTACTCGTATTTAATGTTTAACAGAGCATCCATTAACTTACGTGCGAAAATTAGTGATTTCATTTTACAGGGCTGATCACATGCGCAGTGCGGGTCAAGCTTCTATCGGCGGGCTGTAGGCTCCACAACTCAGCTCCTCACAATGAAAACTTGACATGCATACAGTCGCGCACCGAATCACACTCCCTCATTTTACAGCAACTCAGCTGGGGGCAACCTGATCACAACAGCAACTAAGTTGGCATACACTAAATCTTCCAGATAATTTTGGACCGTGAACTCCAAGATCACTGATTTTGGAAATGAGACAAACTCAAGCATCAAGTCATGAGTGACTTTAAGAACTACCAAAGGGTGTATTATGCCCAGCCAAGATATTTTCTAGGAAAATCCTGGAGACAATTGGTCGAAAATCTGTAAATGGCCTGCCTTTGATTAATCTAGGACCACTCAAATCTGAAGATATGCAAGCAAATGAACCCTCCAATACCATAAGCTGACGGGAGCATTTTGAAAAGCCATACAAGAAATTTAATACAAATGTCCAACAATCGAGAAGTATAACACATTGATACCCCCAGTTTGAGACCAAGCTTATTGTTGCTGAAAAGAGCAAATATAACCTGCTAAAGGAATTCTCTCACAAACAAAGTAATGAAAAAAAACCTGGAATTTTATTTCCATTTTGAAGTTTGTTTCCTCAGGTGATACACAAAAGTGGATATGTAACTTTCAATGAACTAACAGATGATGATTCGTACAAGTATCTGAAAACTATGCATCTAAACAACATTGAATTTTCTTCATGTGTTTCTAAACCTATTCCAAGTCTTATATGTATACACCATACATGCTTCTCGGTTACCTTCTAAACCTTGATCCCTTGTTCGGTCTACCATTATTTCTGTTATCAAATGCAGATGCCCAGAAGAACAGAGACATCCAGAAAAGGACTGCAATGAAGATGCGAATGCGGTCTTGAAGTTTAGAGAAACCTGTTCCATAAAGTATAATCAAAGCATGTAATTTCAGAGCACTTCAGTTGTAATTTTAAAATTTAAAACAGAATAAAGAAAGAGAAGAGCCAACTCAGGCCGAAGCCTGGATTGCATATTGGGAAGCATAGCACTAAAGCACCAGGTCAAGATACTATATTTCCTGCTACAATAGTTTGCTTCTATCTTTCTTATGATATATATATATGTTTGATAGGGAACTCTAGCAAACCTCACTGTTAACATCTCAGCTAAGGGCTTCAAAAACCCATTATTTCCTACACCGACATCATACTATACTTTCTAGACATACCGTAAACTTTAATTCATGTCTTTTTCTTTTTCTTTTTCTATTTCCTATTTTCTTTTCTTTTCTTTTCTTTTTTTTTCTTTTCCTTGTGTTATGCTCTTCCACCGGACCGGTATAACCGTATAAAAAGGTAATGGTACACTAGTGCATGTATAAGTTTGTTACTAGTCAAATACCATATGCATCACTTAGCAACCACCTTATAGAACATGAGATTATCTACTCTGATGGCAATAACGAA
The DNA here is from genome assembly GCA_030449835.1 of Clausena lansium. NCBI lineage: Eukaryota > Viridiplantae > Streptophyta > Magnoliopsida > Sapindales > Rutaceae > Clausena > Clausena lansium. The sequence goes on from JASUUF010000369.1 coordinate 1,942,040, forward strand.
TGAATTTTATAGCTTGACCAGATCTAACAACAAAAATCATAGGGTGATATCAGAGATTACCTCTGGTAGGACAATTACCATTATGTGGTACTATGTAGGACAATTACTCAACTTCAGAAAACAAGCAGCGAAAAAGCATAATTATGCTTTATAAAATCAGTGTAATTCACCATATTCCATTCTAGTTCATGAAACAAGTTTATATTCCTTGATGTTATAAAAGGTCATTTACAATGTTTCCCTTCCTTTAATGATACAGAATCTTATTCAGACAACTGCTTAGATTTTAGGCCAAAACTAAATGCTAATTAGATTCATTTTGCTTCAGAGTTACAAAATAAAATGAAGACAGTGGATTTCAAAATGACAACTTTAGAAGACTATATATAAGCAGCTTGACTTCTTTCACTTATTATTGAATTAGACAACCAACGAAAAAACTAAATTAATCCAGAATCTCAAGCAAGAAGTTATGCAATATTATGTATAAAGAACTTCAAAGACTCTTCTTATCAAATTAACACTACTGGGTCATCATCATCACAACAGCCCATCACAGCAAAACTAGAAACTAGAATACATCCCTTGTCTCCAAAAACAAAACTCTAAGGGTCCATTTGGTTTTGTGTAGATAAAAAAAATAAAATAAAATTGTAACCGTGAAACAAAAGTAGAAAGTGCTTAGTAAATACGATTTTTTAAATAATAGCTTTGACAAAAATAGTATAAGATATTATACAATCTACATCATACAAGTGTGAGATAAATTCATCGCAGGTTCCAATCCACAGCTGTACGTGTTTACCAAACACTTTAAAACTATAGCAACATCAATACCAAATTCTTCCTAAATATATTGAGCATTATACGTTTAAGCTCTGTTTGGTATGCTAACTAACAACTGTGGCTTTTAAAGCTACAGCCCTAAAGTGTTCAATAAACACCTGCAACAATAGTTTGAAAGTTAAAGTTAAGGTGATTTTACTCTCGAGTTGTTTGATTACCTTTACTATTTTTTCAAATTATTTATTATCTAAAAATCATATTTACTGAGATAAAGCTTTTATTTCATAGCAGCTATAACAGCAAAACAGAGCCATGTAATATTATGCAAAACCACGGCAATGGTCTTTTTTTTTTTTAATTTTATTCATTTCCACCATATACAAACTTTCCCATATTATAAATTTAGTGGATAAGTGAAAAACACAAAGGTTCAACAAAATATGAGCATTTACAATTGATATAACAGTGCAAACACTCTATAATTAATATTCTTTTGAGTAAGAATAATATGCAAGAAAAAAAAACAACATAATGAGCTAATAAATACACATAAACCAATTAATTCAATTACAAAAATCACATAGCGATTTCATCAACAAACTTAAATTGCGAAATGAGAATATTTTACCATTCAAATTTCAGTTAAAATAACTGACCTGTGGGTTGAATTGGGTCATTTGGGGGAGGTGGGTTGGATTGGGGAGCCGGGCCGGGGCTAGCTGCGAGACAGCCGCGGAGATACGGCGTACTGGGAGTTTTACGGAGGAGCGGGAAAGACGGACGGTGGGCATTAAACAGCGAGGAAATGGACGGTGGAGATCGATTTGCGTGGAAATATTTTAATGGTGGTTTAAGGCGTGTGCGTGTCGGAGAAAGAATCTCCATTCTGGTTTTGTTTTTCCTTTTCGTCTGAGATTTTTGGGTTGGGAATATATAGTGGGACTTAGAATTGGGCCGAGCTTTGGGTCAATATTAATTGGGCCAAGCTTTGGGTCAATAAAGTACAACCACAATCAGAGTTCTAATAATGTAATTTTAGTTGATTTGGATTCAGTACCAACTAAACTTTGTATAATTTGTGATCAGTAGTTACTTGGATAACAAATAATTTGTAACCAAATCTTAATCATACGCTTGTTGTAAATATGCATATGGCCAAGGATGGGGGTTTGATCAACTGTGCATCATCGCTCGACTGCACAGCTCTCTCAATCAGAACTTACCACGTGGCCCGTCACTTCATAAAGGACAGTGCTCACTATATCAATACTCGATAAAAAATTATACAAGACTCAACTTGACAGGAGATTTAAATTCTTCTATGTAGTGTTACTATTTTGTCTGTATATCTATTAAAAAGTTCGGACGTATCATTTTAGAGAGTTAATAATCAATTAAAAAGGGGTTTGAATAACACAAACTATTAGGCATGGAATGAGTATACCATATTTTAATTGTAAGAATAGCAGTTATATTACACTTAAAAAGTTGATATATGAAGAACCTTGTATTCCAATTTATGTAGCATATACAAATATATATATGTTTAAGTAGATTTAACTGTTTTCCCCTCATTATTATATAAATTTATTTCAACCTACAATATTTTATGAATTATCCATTCTGGCCCCTACTACAGAACTACTCATACACAAAGAACACAGAAAATAATTCGGCAGTTAATTAATTTACTGACGGATATTGCAAAGGAACCATAGAGGCAAAAGTCACAAAACAGTGATTATCAATTGATGCTTTATGTTTTTTTTCGCCTTCTACTTGCCCATCACTGTTAGATATGGTAATGTTCCAAATTAAACCATCAATCTGTGCTTGAGTTTTTGTATTATATGAATTATCATCTCAGCTTTTATGCATGCATGTGCAAACATTACATTATAATAATATAGACCTGTCGTCTTATCACATCCAGAGATTAGTCTTTTCAGCATCTTCATATTAGATTGTACGGCTTACCGATCATATTATTGTACAAATACATATAAAATCAAGAAAAGATCGAAAAGAGAAGTATGCACACATCAAATCTTAAGCAAATAACTAACTAATCATTAAACATCGATCTTAATTATGCGATAAGTACACACACATATAATATCTAATATTTTTCATAAGTGCACACACACAATACCATAAGTGAGATTTAATTAATTAATTAGCTGCTTGCAGCAAGTCAAGGTTGAAAGAGCTTATCCCCACATCTGCATTTCCACGAAAGGAGATAATAACTACCATCATCTCCATGAGAATTAGACGATGCTTTAATAAGATACTTGTGAGAAGGCACAACAAGAGTGGCCACACAAGGCCTGCAACTCGAGCACTTGTTGACGCAAGCAGGTGGCTTTGATCCCAACACCATTTTCTTTTTAAACAAACTCTCATATTCATTACCATTTTCATCTGAAAATAAAAAATTTAAAATTAAAAGTACCCAAATCACTAAAAACTCCCAACAAAAAAAAAAGGTCTATATATAATAGATGCATATATGGGAAAGAATAATTTTATTATACCTGATGATGTGAGAGGCAGCAGCAGGAATATTATGAGAGAAATGATGAAAGCCACAGTGACATGTGGGTGATGATCATTTGATGGTCTTGATGCTGTAGCCATGATGATCAGCATATGGGGTGTGTGTTGAGTGAGAGAGAGAGGAGAGAAGTTAACAAGAAGAGATGTTATCCGAGGGGGAATGGATAAAATTTGATTGATATATATTCAGTGATTTTTTAACACTGTTGTAGAAGAGGGGACATGTCTCTGATTCAATGGCTTGTTAACCAATTAAACAGTTTTTACTGTGTTGATAAATAATAAATTCTTCTTTTCCCTTAGTCTTTCTTTGGTAACTGGTGAGTCGATGACTGATCAGACATTGGTTCATCAACCGTTAGAAGACTTGACTATACTAGCAAAAATATTTACCATTTCTCACTCAAATTCCTATGGATAAAAAATAAATAAATATATTTAAATCCCATTATTGTCTTTATTGATGACACTTGATGTTATTTATTCATCCATAGGTTGTGCCCTAATTTTTCATTTGTTTTCATTTTCTTCATGTATTAGCAAGGAAATAAGGATTAACCCACAAATTTTGAATTTATATAATCATTCTTCAGTACCTACATTCATACTTGACAACCAATGTGTTTTTCAGAATTTTTAACAATCCCTAATTATTTTTTGAAATTATTCTATGTAAAAACTCACCACGTATAACAAATCTTATGTTGTCTTTTAAAATTATCTTAGGTTCTTTATTATAGCACTGAGATCATTCCTTCAAATTCCAATCAGTGTTTTATAGATCATATTAATATTAAAAGTATTATCTCATAGTTAGAACCAGTAAAATTTGAAAAACCCTTATCTCAGAAGATGCATTTGCATAAAATTTGAACCCGTGAACTTCTCTTATTGATCCTACTTCATGCACATTTCTTTATCATCTTTCAAATTATCTATCATCACAAGAGCATTTAATGCTATTAATTGTGACCACCACCAAAGTCACGATCTATCGATATTAGTCTGATTATACGGCATCGAAACAGGACACCTTGGGATGATGACTTGGACTTATGAGTCAGCCCCCCTTTTTGTTTTTTTAAACCTTTGGGATAAAATATGGAAGCTGAAGAGTAAATCCAGGGTGAGTTTCAAAATTCAGATGTCCTGTTTATTTTATGGAGTGGTGCTTAATGTAAAAAAAGATGAGAGAAGGATGAGAGAAATTTTCTTTTCTCTCTTTCTTTTTTTTTTTGTTTTCTCTTATCTTTCTCTACATTTAAAATTTTTCTATTCTATCAGCTATAGCAATATTCACAATGATGAGTGGATGAACAATATTCAAACTTCACAATTAGAATGAATATAAAATAAACAATAAATCGTGAAAATGATGCTCCACATTAAATTACAGAATATATATTCGTTATTTAGAGTAGATTATGTTAAAGGTATACATATATGATTTTAAGAAGACTTTTGATGTTTATTAAGTCTTGCAAAAAGATAAATTCCATTCTTTAGCATAGCGATTGCAATCCCCTCTTTTCATCGTTGAAGTCGAGGGTAACCTCCTCGCTTCATCATTGACGATTATTGAAAAGTCTTGAAGTGTTTGTCTAAAATTGAGTATTAATATATGCTTACAAAATTTGTATCTCAAATAATGTGGTACTTGACGTGACATATTTTTTATTGAAGTTGTGAAGTTATCCCATTAATGATAATATAAAGAACCAACTATATATTACAAGACACAAGACAATCACTTATTGGTGTCACGTCATTCCGGTTACAATCGTTGTGTCTCAATTTTGTAAGTATATCATTATTCTTTAAAATTAGATTTTATTCATATTTTAATTATACAACAATCCCTAATTTCGACTGCGTATTTTATTCTAATTGTATGTCTATAAATTTTAGCATGTGCCCCAATACAAAGATGATTATTACTTTGAGATGGTTTTAATGGTATCAGAATTAAATTTATGCACAAGTGACTGGTAATTTTTGATAGATCCACTGATTTTTATAAAGAATCCAAGTTGGAGTCTCTCTATATATGTTTTGGGAATAGATTTTTTATTCCTACATCAAGGGTTCGAGTATTGTGCATGGGCGTGGATTTGAATGGATTTTTGGTCATTGAACTCTAGTGAAGCATATTCGAGTGGGCAAACTCTTGATGCAATTGTCAATATATTTATAACGGACCAGATTTGAAAGGTAAACATGTTAAAAATCCAACAAAACGAAATGTACACACTGAATCAAAATAGCCTTAAAAAAAAGTAAAAAAATCAGGATACTATTTTTTTTTTTCATTATTGACTGCATGTAGGGTCAAGTATACCACGTAAAAGATGCATGTAGGTGGCAGCATTAAATTCTATATCTATATCTCACTCCGAAAATTATGCACATATATTTCACACACAAGCGAGTAATTCAGGTTTTTATTAACACTTAAAAATCTAAATTAGCAGCCTCTTTCTTATCTCTGATAATCAATTGACTTACTACATTTTTTTTTCTTGTATATAAGGCTGTGACTATGTTATCATGAGGTTTCATACTTCACAGTCTAGGCACTGGAGTTTATTGATTTTTATTAATTTTTTAATTTGCTAAAGGTGCCCAAATTGTTTGAGATACCACGGTACTCGTAGTGAACCCCATAATAAAAATAAACTATTTTGTTTATTTATTTATTTATTTGTGTGTGTGTGTGAAAGCAACCCAACAGAGCAGAACTTTAACGTGGAAACTGATTGGAAAGGGAAGAAGAAGAAGAAGAAGTGAAATTGTCATTTTGGATAAAAGAGGGAGATCAATGTGTAAGTAGTAAAATCAGGTGGTGTTCAGAAAAGGCCACTTTGACGAATGCTTGTTAATTTAAACTGTCGGCTAGCTAGCTGTGTTCGAATTGTAAAAACAGTTTCTTACGGTCTGCCCAAGACAAGAAAACAGTTTTAAGAGATCCAATGGTTAAATAAAATCAACTTTTCTTTTCACTTTGTAAAAGCAAACAAGTAGAAATGAAACTTCAAAACACTTTTGCCTTTACTAGTTACAATAAATTTTTTTTTGGGAAAATTAGTTAGTGGACACTACTTATTAAGTGAAACTTTTAAGATTGTATCTATAAATCACCTACTTTTCAAAGAAACATCTCCCACCCATCTTTCCGTTAACTCCATTAATAGAAACATGATATCAGCATGCCATCATAAGGGTAATATTATCATTTAGTTAAAAAAATATATTTAATTAATTATATTCTATTTTAAAAATAAATATTTAATTATATAAACAACATTGTTTTTGTTTATAAATAAAAAAACTCAAACAATACAAAATCCTATGTTTAATTAATTATAAATAATTTTCGTAATTATTGTATTATAGGGGTAGAATAGTGTTTACGTAGAAAACCACTAACGGCAGTTAATTTTTTTAACGGAAAAGTGGCTGGGGAATATTTCTTTGAAAAGTAGGTGGTTTACAGATACAATCTTAAAATTTGGTAGTTTACAGAAGTTTTACTTAATAAGTGGAGGCAACCAGATAATTACCTTTTTTTTTTATTATGTACTATTATAATCTACAACTATATCCGATGATTGTAGATCTTTGAGGATATTCTATCACGTGTGTATTTATAATAATGTACAGATGAAATTTAATTAACTATGGGCCAATTTGGTAATGTTATAGCTTTTAAAATAATTACCGTTAGTTGTACTATAGAAATAATTAGCTGTGAAGAAAATCAGATAAACATTTGTCAAAATTTATTTTAAAAAATACTGTGAATTTTAAAAATAATATATGTGTTTAGTAAATCTTACTGTTAAACTGCTATAAGAATATAAATGACTAAATTAGACATTATATTAAAAAAATTATTCAAACATTTATAAACAAGTATACAAATTATTTTTTTATTATGTGCATATAATAATTAGTAATTAAAATAAATATTTTATATTATTAATTTTATTTTTTATGAAAGGAATGCGTGAATTATTAAAATTTTGATTTTGTTTCTAATTTGAATAAGGATAGTTTTGGGTTTAAGTAATAATTGTAAGGATATTTATGGAATTGTATTAAAGGATAAAATTGATTCTCAAAATCAGAATCTAAAAGCTACTTCTTCCCTGCTTTTCAAAATCAGCTGTAGGAGAGGTTGATTTTGACAAAAGTTATTTTTATTTTTTTTTCTAAACACTAAAATTAACTTTTAGATTCTTAAAATTACTTTTAAACTTTCCAAAAATAATTCCAAACAAGCCATATGTATCGTACTAAAACTTTATTTGGTAGTGAGGTGTTCTATAGCTTTTAAAGTATAATAGCTATTATTTATCAAAGAAAAGGTTATGTTTGTATGATTAAGGATAAATTTTTTCTTAATTCTTATATCTACTAATTATTAAAAAAATAAAAAATAATAAATAATAAAAGCTTGGTTTCGTGCCATAAGCCAGTTTCATTTACCAAACATCCCAACCGTTGGTTATGGCAGCTCAACCATTGAAAATGAATCAGACTCAAAACTCCCTTCCAGCCATGTGAGTAGGATTCGAATCTCAGATCTTTTAATACCATTTAATTAAATGACTAAAGAATTTTACTAAACTGTTCTTTTTTTTTTTTACATGTTTTTCCAACTCTTAATAATTTGTGGCCTGGCCTCTAAGAAAAAGTGACTGACATAAGAGTGAAGTCTAATAACAACTCTTCAATCAAGTCAATGTGCATCTGCGTTAATTTTTTGATGATATTTGCTTTTGTTTTCCGAGCAAGTGGGACTGCTTGCAGGGTTGACGAAAGATCCGTCAGAGTGTCTATACGTCCGTATTTCAAACTTCTAATCTCCCCATTTTCTATTTTCAGATGTAACATAATTTCATGATTTGTTTAACAGATTATTATTCTATGTATATATATTAATTGAAATGTGCACGTGACTGGCTAATAAAATGAGTACTCATTAAAATGAACACAATATTATTAGTTCGGAAAGTTCTATAACACCATGGTTAAAATTACGGTATCAATACCGTGATAAATATAAATTTTATAAACTACATATAAGGCTGGTAAATAAAAAATTAAAAAAGTAATTATATAAGAGTGCTAAATTGGCATTTTAAAATTACAAACAAAATAAACAATTGTAAAAATAACATAAAACTCGTAAATCAACACTAAAAATTTAATTTACAAAAATAGTTTATTTATTTAATTTATTTAAGCAAAGAAAAAAAATTACTCATCAATTGAAAACAAAAAATTTGTATTAAAACCAATTGGAATAAGTTTTATTGAAGAGTTAATTACCCCTAGGTGACATATGTTTTGACAAATTTCATAAAGGTGAAACATTTTTTAAAAATACTCAAGCGGGTGACAATCCACTAACTTTTGCCATTAACTTTAACGGTCCAAGGGTAAAATTGGAAAAATAAATTTTTTTTGTAATGCCAAAGAAATAAAAATATTGGATTAATATAAAGCTTTACAATTCATAAGTGATCTGCTTCTTTATGTTTACAAATCAGTTTGATTCAACAAAAAAAATTTAAAAAAAATTGTTTGATTTAACTAAAAAAGCCTTGTTAATTAGATTTAAATATATTTTTTTATATTTTTTTATTTAAAAAATTAAAAATGAGTGAATAAGGGAAGAAACATCATTTTGCAACTAATTATAGAGATAGAAATATCATTTTGTAATTATTATAGGGATAGAAATGTCATTTTGTAGTCAATTGTAGGGGTAGAAACGTCTTTTTGTAACTAAATGACTATTTTCGTTAAAATTAATAGCCAAAGTTAACTGTTTGTCACCTGTTTGAGTAGTTTTAAAAAATGTGTCATTTTTTTTAAATTTATAAAAACATGTGTCACTCATGGGTAATTAATCTTTTATTAAATTGGTTTAACCATAAACTATATTCATGCTAGAACGTTTATAACTTTTTTTTTTATTTTCTATCATAGTATTTGTTTACTATACAAGTTAATTAAGCAAAATTACTTTTCTTGATGTGGATCAAGCCAAAAAGATATTAAATTTCAATTTCAATTGATCTTATATATGCAAGTTGAAGCACACATTGGAGCATCCAAAGGAACCAACGGAGGCCAGGGGCTACCGTGGCCTTATATTACTAAACATAAATGAAATATCAATAAAATTGAATCTAATTTTTATCGTTGTACATATTTCACATAGTTTCAAATTTTGCTTCTTCCTTATACTAAAAGATCATTTAGGATTGCTGTCAAGGAAGTTTAAAATGATGCAAAATAACTTATCTTACAAATAATATGAAAAAAAAATTTTCAAAATTTGATTTTTAAAATAAGTTTTATCCTTAATAAAATTTCACATATATTATCACTTGTATTACATAAACTCAATAATCTAGAAATAAAAACAGCAAATATATAAGGTAATCATTATTATAATAAGTTTTTATTTTATATTTGTAAGTTTTTAGTTGTTTCAATAATTTTTATATTATTCCTTGTTTTACATTTTATTTACAAGTCTTCTATTTCATTTACATAATTTGTATTTCACTTTACACTTAATATTGATTTATAAGTTTTATGTTATATCTGTAAGTTTTTATTTTGTTTACTAATAATACATCATTTTACCACTTCTATATTAATTTACTTGTTTATAAGTCCTATATTTTATTTACTTAATTTATGTTTTATTTTACACTTAGTACTGATTTACAAGTTTTATATTACATCTATAAATTTATATTTTGTTTACAATAATACATTTTTTTACCACTCTTTTCTTTTACCTTCTATTTACTGATCTTATGTTTTATTTACTTAATTTGTTGTTTATTTTATACTTAATGTTGATTTACAAATTTTATGTTAAATTGATAAGTTTTTGTTTTATTTACCAATGATATATTAATTTACCACTCCCATATTAATTTACTTATTTTACCTTTTATTTACAAGTTTTATGTTTTATTTACATTGAATGTTGATTTACAAGTTTTATATTATATCTATAAGCTTTTATTTTATTTACCAATAATATATTAATTTACCACCTTTATGTTGATTTATTTATTTAACCTTCCATTTACAAATCTTATGTTCCATTGCTCAATTTATATTTTATTTTACACTTAATATTCATTTATAAATTTTATGTTACATCTATAAATTTTCATTTTGTTTTAATACATCAATTTACCACTTCTATATAAATTTACTTATTTCATCTTCTATTTACAAATCTTATATTCTATTTACATAATTTATATTTTATTTTACACTTAATATTAATTTACAAATTTTTTTATCAAATTTATATCTTATATTTTATTTATATAGTTTATATTTAATTACGATATTGATACCATAATTTTTTAATTACAACCTAATTTCTTAAACTCAACAAATTCTAAGTGTTTAATACAACTCCAAGAAGTAAACATGTTTATTATATACTTGGAAAGAATGATGCCAAAACTCGCTAGGGTCTTTCAGAAATTAAACAAAAGTTAATTATTTTTCAATCACAAAGCAAAGTTACAAACTTATTTCCATTTCAAAACCCTCCACAAAAACATCACAAACCATGCATATAAACTCCACTTCACTACTGGATTTTCACTTCCTTCACATCCTGCTTAGGCTTTTCAGTCCTAGGAATTACAATATTCAGAACCCCATCTCTCAACTCAGCCTTAATTTCGTCAGCTTTTGCATCATCAGGCAGCACAAGGCTTGTGTTGTAGTAACCATAGCTCCTTGCTGACCAGTAATCATCATCAGAGCCTTCCTCTTCCTCTTCCTTGTGCTCACCCTTTATTGTCAAAACCCCATCATGAATGGTGATCTTCACATCATCTTTGCCTAGCCCCGGGACATCATACCGCAGCTTGTAGCAGTCGTCTTGCTCTTTCACCCGCCCCATGAGTTGTGATGGTGTTATGTTCAGGTTTTCGAATAGCCTGTTGATGTTTTCGGTCGCTTGCATAAGTGCATTTCCGAGCCCTGAAGGAAAGAACTCTATAGGAGAGAGCAACGGAGACAAATTAATACTCATTAGTAATATGAAAAGTAAAACTTGAACACACGAAAGATCAGAAAGAAGTTTTAATTACCAGAAAGCAGGGGAATTTCATTGTTCCTCCAGAGATCCCCCCTCTTGCCTCTTCTCCTTGGAAAGAGCCTTGATTTTTTTCCACTCACGGCGACTTCCTTGTCTTGTTTTTTCTCATCATTGGCAGCCGTTGCCATGAACCTCTTCAACAACTCATTACTCCACTTTTGCCTTTGTACACCACCAATGGTACCAGCACTTCTCTCACCAAGATTATGCAAATTCGCCAAAGAAGGTGAAGAAGTTGACACCCTTTGTTGCAAGTTCCTCAAAGCCAAACGAGCCAAAGCCATTTTTGTTCGATAACGTGGGAGTTTTTCGAGAACTTGGGCTGTTTGTTTTTTGTCCTCTTATTTTTTTTACCTCTTATTGAAACAGAGAAAGGGTACGGGAGAGTATTTAAGGGTGACGGGTGAGTTGAGCTTTGGATAATTTGAGAAGCCTCTGAGATGTTCTGGGGTCTAGTAGACACATCAAGTAAAGGTTCATTTCTGACTATGAATGATGTCATGACCGATAGATGATTCTTGGTCTTTCTCAAACTAACTTGCACACCAATTTTTTTTTCTTTTTAACTTTTTATGATTAGAGATTATTTTAACATTTATTTTTTACTAATGTTGTTGCTATTGATGCGAGGAGTGTTCCACAATCCAGAGGAAAAATGAATCGGATGCTAAATGATATTTGCTTTTGGTCACTTTTTTCCCCTTCGGTACATGGAATAAAAAATTAAAATTATACTTCACGTTGCTTATGCTCATGACTGAAAATTAACTACAGGCTCTACATAATCTAGAAGTGCTCCTCTTTAATTTCTTATCCGTCTCTTTCTTGGCTTGGATCTAGAAGAAACTCATCCATATTTGACTTTGAATTTAATTCCCCGAAATGGGGTTGAATTTCTTGCCTCAGCAGTAGATCTTCAAATATATTACATATCCACCTGAGAAAATGACAGACCGCAAGTACAAACATATTATGAAAGGACTCGAGAGATTTAAAAAAAAAAATTCAAGAGATGCATTAACTAGAGTTTGAATAATAGAGATCTTCTGGGAGTAAACATGTAGTTTAACAATTGAAACAGATTCTCCTAACCAATATGAAAACCTTGAAACCATTTCAAGAATCCAACGAGAGTGGATTAATCTTCCCAGTCCTTGCATGATGAGAAGAATTTTGCAATTTTGGCAATGGTTCTCATAACATTTTCATGTTTTAGTGTGTACACACACATACAACCACGCACACAGGAGGGAGAGAGAGAAAGATATGAATCATGGTGACTTTTAGTCAATGCAAAACATGTTGCTCTAAAAACAGAGCAGCAGGTGTTTTCTCTTTTTCTTTTCTTTCAATGAGTATCAGTGCACACAAGGTCATCCAGAAAGGCCTGTAAAGCGAAACAAAAATCTGCCATAGTGCTTATAACAGATCAGTTTACAACTGATGTACAATCCATGCTAACTATAGAAGCACATCAAATGCTACTGCAGCTAAGACGGGGTTTCAATATTTGACCAACCTTTACACGCCTCACACTTCAACGGTCAATCATACATTCCCTCCTGCTCCCAAATGTCCACAAGAAAATCTACCATTTCCTGCCAGTATTGAGATCGGTGAATGATCATTTTAACTGTATTATATTTAGAAAAGGTTAAAAAAAAAAAAGGGTCATGGATGTGGAACTTACTGAAAGAGGAATAGGTCGAGGAAATGGTTTGTTGCTCCCAAGCAAACTTTCATATGTTGCGTTCCAACTGCAAAGCCAGAATTTTTTAACCAGGCAGAGACAATGAGTGCTGACAAAATAAGAAAAAAGAAATTCATGAATGATCAATGTTTACCTTAGAGAAGAAGTACACAATCCAGAGACGGTTTCCTACTATACACACGGACACCTACAAGAGACTCCTAAAACCTACACATGAAGGCTGCCAACCAACATATCTAAACTCCAATAGCTTGGCCACTTTTAAAATGACTGTGTCCTGAACTTAGCATCTATTACAGATACTTCTGAACTGCACTAACACAAACTATGACTGGCTCACAGCAAATGAATATGAACTACTGTTTTCTCCTAGTTTCATATTCATAGCAGTTATGAACATAGAAACACTGGAGTCATGATGAAATGATGCTTCCCTTCTCCATAATTTGGCAAAGAAATTGCAATTACATTGGTCTCAAAGAAACATTAGTTCAGGATTTTTCATTTTTCTTTTGGTTTCTTTCATTGCCAAACCAGAAAAGGGAATGATTGTTAGCAGAGGAGTTGAAGTTGAAGAGATGTGAATTTCTTTAGCTATCAGCATGTGTAAACAGAGAGAGCGAAACCATTTCCAATAAGTTTGAATCATTTGTAATTAGAACTGTGCATGTGCGACCTAGAAATAATTAGCACAATTGACATTTGTCAACATATTAGTCCATCTACAAAAGAAAATTGTTCTCATGACTAATGCTATTATCTCCTCTCCCCTGGTGAAAAGGCCAACCAAAATTGAAATGAATGGTGTTTCATCACAATATCTCACCAAGTGCACTAATAACTTCTTTGACATTGTTATCTCTAAATGCCCTTTCTAGTTGTCTTGATATCATCACCTACCAAACACATACCTTAGAAACCCCAGGAAGGAACATTACATATTGATATACAACCCCTATCCAAATGGCACTCCATCGTGAGAGCTATGGACCGGTATTTACACTAGCATGCAGGTTTCTCTATAAGTAACTAAAATAAATCACCTGATCAGTTAAGATTGTGAATTTGTATCTTGAACATGTGTTGATCCCAAGTCCCTTGTCAAAAACAAGTGCAACAGGTATTGCAAGCAGATTGTTATACAGTAAGCATGTTTGATTGATTTAACTTGGGAAATTCAAGAAACTCACTTTAACTTGGGTTCACGAACTTGATGAGTTCGGTTCTCAGCCTTTTTATTTCCTATCCAACGCTGCCTGGTCTGATTCCAGAGAAGAAAACCTGCAACCCAAGAGGTTGTGTGAGGTACCGCAAAGACAGTTTAGTCTTGTTCGGTTTTCAATAGGGAGCCATTATTGACCAATAAATGGTGGTATAAACTATATCTTACAACGCATACAGCCTGCTCAAATATATTAACATGTATGCATATCAATTCGATATACATCTGAGGAGAAATAAAAACTTGCCATGGTTTACAAACTCCGAAGGTGCACTAGCACTCCCAGAGCCACCATTAGTGTCGGGGATCTGATTGTTCGTGCCAAGTGATGAGATGCTTCCTTGTGACTGAACTGCACTGTTGTCCATATCACAGGTGCTGGTGGTCCAAAAATCTTCTGATATACTACGTTTCCTTGCCGAACGACCTGGAACTCCCAATTCTTTTGATAGGTTACTTGCAGAGTTATTTACTGGGGACCTAATAAAGCATCCAAGACAGCCACTGCTCTGTTGCAAATGACATAAAATCATGACTGATTAAAATAAGACACCAGAGACTCAACTACCAAAGCTTGTACCTAATTACTTCATACAGAATTAACATTCTTGAATACTTCTATTTAAATGCTCAAAAAGGAACCATGATGTCAGTTTACTAGTGTGTGAAAACTATTCTTGTCTGCAACTCTTTAAGAAAATCACAAATAACTATATGCATAAAGAAGAAAGAATAAGGAGACTGCAAGAGTGAACTATAAAATAAAAGCTATTAACAAGTAGGAAACATATTGATGTGTGCAACACATTCTAATATTAACGAAAGACACAAAAATATTTAGCACATAATGAGAAAAGAAACATCTGAGAAAGTACGTAATTGGCGGACCTAGAAATTACGAACCGACATAATCTCACATCCTAACACTATGACAGGCTCTATATTGCAAAAAACTGCCAAATGCTTAGCACTGCTATCACTAGAATACACATTTAACTGCCAATTCAATTAAAAATAAAAAGTTATCACCAATTCTGTATTTGGAAAAAAGCATTGGGATGACTGCTTGCATACTACTTACAATTACACAGTAATATCATCATTGCCAAGCAACGAATTTATATGTAAGAATGGTGACATTCATATCAACCATTTCTTACAAAAAGAACTACTAAAGATTTTCCTCAACCTGTACCAAAACTTTAAAGTCAAACACAATTTGTACCAAAATATTCTCAGCCACAGGAAGTACTATTAGAAGATCAAAATGTTTGTTCAAAGGTTGAACAACTCCTTTTAAATAAAAATGGGTTTCAGATGCATTTTGAAACACTTAGATCAACCTTGAAAAGAAAAATAAAGGATATTCGCAGAGTGCAGAGATAGGTTTGCATTTATGCATCCAATATCTTCGACTCAAGGAAACAAACCTTATTTTTTGAAACCTAAACTGATGACGGACATAGGACTTCCACAGTGACATCTAGCAAACAAAAATAAATGATTTTATTTGATATATTAAGTTTAAGGACAAGTATTACCAATTGAAAACGGGCTAATCATGCATAACATATTACAAGAATTCCAGAGCCATAAACTAATATAAGCCATTGATGTTCCCAACATTTTGCAGCAAACAGACACTTAAAGTTGCACAATCAAGCTATAACAAAACCAGCAAAATAGGGCAATGCTTTACCATATCTTATCTCCATTGACAACACCAAATGAGCTCCTAGAATGACAAAAACAAATCCTATATTATCAAGACTAAATTTATTCAAAACAAGTCCCATGCCTATTTCATTCCAAAACTTTCTAAGCAACAAAATACAGCCACAAAATTGAATATTTTAAAAATACAGCCACAAAATTGAATATTTTAAATCTCACCTTTTTCTTAGTTTTCTCAGCAACCAAACAACAAAACAATCAAGCAAAACCAGATGACAGCTCACAGACAAAAGAATCCCACAAATTTCAAAGAACCCATCAAAGTATTCCCCTTCAAGATCACAAATCCATAACAGGAAATCAAAACGCTTACCCCATGCATGCAATACGAGAACCACTCACAAGCTCCAAAACAGATCTGCAGATAAGCACTTATCTTGCAAACAAAACCTCAAAATAAGTATCCAATCCCAGGAAAGAAAGATCAGAGAGAGCTGAAAAACAAAAAACAGAATTAGTGAACGAAATCAAAATACAAGCTTTGCCATAAAATAAAAATCCAAACTTGTAAATAAATTGACCCCAAAAAAAAGATTACCTTTTTTATTGCCCCTCTGTATCTCTTTTTCCCGAAATTTTATAATGGATTGAAAAAAAGCTCAGATGGGTTCGCTTGTTGGCCTTCTCTGGTAATTATTGCGGGCAAAAGAGGAGTGGAAAATGAAATGAAAGCTCCAATGACTTATTGGAGAGGTTTATATACAGTGGAGTTCAGTTTGGTCTCATGTCACGTTCCTTTTAAATTTTATTCTTTATGCTTATTATTATTATTATTACGGTAATATTAGGGATAGGACATTTGAGTGCCAACATAAATTTTAATATTATGTGTTACTCATTTATTAAATAATAAATTTTATAATTAGTAAAATTATTTAATTATTTTAATGTATGAATACTTATTAGTTAGAATTCTAATTTGAACTTATATGTTGAGATACCTAATATTTTTTTTATTATTATTAGAGTTGTGTCTAGGGCATTTTAATTAAAATCTAATTATTTTGAAGTTTGCTTTTTAAAAAAACATATGTAATGGGTCAGCATTTCAAATAATAAGAATCTTTTAATTTAAAAAAAATTAATAAGAATCTTTTTATATCGAGCAATGTTAGATATCGTAATATTTAAGCCCCAATTTGAATCTCAACTGATATGACATTCATCTATTAGAGAGTGGTTAAGTAATTTTACTAATTATGAAATTTATTATCTAATAAATGAGTGACACATAATATTAAAATTAAATTTGAATTCAAATATTGAGATTCCTAACATTATTATTTTACATTAGTTTTTTTTTTATTTCTTCGTGCCTTACATATCAAAGTTCAATCTGAACTTTATAAATTTGAAATGAATAAATAAACTCTCACAACTACGATGAGACTTGAGAGTAAGAACACGTAACTTAAAAAATGAGATGAAAAGGTCCCGACATAATAAAATTATCTAAAAATTAAAACGAAGAGGCATAGAATTGTCTCTTAACCAATAAAATTCTTAAAATAATAAATAAATTCTTACACCAAAAAAAAAACTCATCTTTAACAAAATTATTAACCTATGAAATTAAAATATAGTTTATCCACTAAATAAATTTGGCTTCTACAAAAATAATTTAAAACATCTCTTTAAAATTTTTATATATTAATGTTAAATCCAAAAGAAAAATAAATAAATAAAGTTGGATTGGACGCTTAGTGGAATTCGAACCCGCTGATGGCGGGTCCCAACTTCCCAACTTCCCCACATCCATGTAATTTCTGGTGACTTTTCAAAGATCGAGATGCAGATTTCAATCTAGTATATAAAAGTCGGTGGTAAAGCACTGTCGTTTTGGAAACCAACAAGGATTTGTTTGAACCACTCCTTAAATTTTGGTTATTGATCCAATAATCTTACGGCTTACTTTATTCTCTGTAAATTTCAACTTTCAAGCTCCTCGAGAAGAAAAAATGTATGGTCAAAAATAGGGCCATGATTTTCAAATTTTATTATAATTATCATGTCAATGTAATTTATCATCAATCAATTAATCATACTTCGTTATCTCCTTTCTACACATGTGTATTTGATCTGTTTAGAACTTGAGGATTCAAGTTGCATCATAACAGATTTGATCAAGGAGGTCTCAATAGATTTATAACGACAAAATATCAATAAATTAACGTAACTTAATGTAACACTAACACACATAGACATATAGGTATGTATATGTATCACATTACAAATTATCACCAAAAAAATTACAAATGTAACGTAGGATGTGGTGTGCTAGACATGATTTTAGGTTAGTGCAACTTAGGTTACTGTTGATATCAAAATTTGGATCGACAATAAAAGTTGAGAAAGAGTTCGTTTTATTAGGGAACGAATAATAAGAGAGCTTGATAACCCCGGAATTATCATTGCTAAGACCTTAATGTCCTCGGAATTGCCATTGCTGAGAGCAAAGAGCTCAGTGGTCGGAATCCTGCAAAACAATAACTCATCAAGGGTCGCCGAGGGTGTTACCAGCGTAGACCCTCTGATGCTTAAGTCAGAGATCGGGAATGACGCGATAACAAATAAATAAGAGAGAGAAAAGAGTAGGAGAAAATAATTGGATGATATTGTACCCCCTCCTCCAATATACCTATTTCTCGTACATACTTTTTATCGTCTCGTATTGTTGAGTGATGACCTCTTTATATAAGAGAAAATAATCAGAAGTATAATTGAATTAGGAGAACTAATCCCTTATCTTATAGGATTCGAGTTTAACGAGAATTATGACTTGTTTTGTTTTATCCTATTTAAATTATGATATGTTATTGGATGTGGGTCTTTGAGCTCGAATATGGGTCCATGAGCTTGGATTTGATAAAAATATAGGTATAACAGTTACCAATATTAGAATAAGGCATATAATATACCGTTTCAAAACTTTCATTAAGATAAGTAAATTTCATAACATTCAACAGTAAGGTGTGTACTGTTTTTGCCTAATTCATTTTGACCCAAGGTGATACCTAACACACCATGTCCTATATCAAAATGTGATGTGAATAATATGATATCTCTCAAGCATAAATTAACTAATCGTTTCTCTCTAAAATTGGTTACTTGGTCCTTATTTAGACCTCGTGTCTCAACTAATGAACTTTATCAAAATGGACCTTTTATCACCCCTCTAAACTCCCCGTAACACACCTATTGAATTTTATTTCTTAAAATATCTACAATTTAGTTAATAAAATACAAACTATTTTAAAATTAACCAGTTTCCTTTAAAATCTCTTATTAAAAATATTTCTTTTTAGTCTTTATTTATAAAAAATATGCATCCTAAAATCTTAAAATATTTTCTTATTATATATTTTCTATCTTTATAACTCTAAACTCTTATAATTTTTTTAAAAAATTATTTTTCAATTAAAATTTAAAATATAAATGTAAACTATGAGATAGGGTGGGTGTAAAAAGTTTGTTAAAATAATAATTTATTTAAGTTTTAAAATAAATTTCCATTCAAAATAAGAAATCACGTAGTTTAACTTCGGTTATTTATGTAATTTCCGTTGAAAAGGGGTTTATTGGAATTTTTAGGGGTGTCAAAAGACCCAGACACCTAATTAACCAAACTATATCATCCTACGGCCCGACCCATTAACTCCCTAAAGAACACTGTTGGGCCACAACCAATTACAAGAACTTATAAGAAGATGCATTTTCAACTTTTTATATAACTTTGAAAAAATTGAAATTTACTTTTAGAGGCTCAATTCGTATTGGTTTTTTTTTTTTTAATACTGATTACACATCATATTACTGATTATACATAAGATATTTACAACTGTTATTTCAACAGATAAATACATTGAGACCATAATATTACATTAAATTCTATGAAACACATGTCCAAACAAATAACCCTCCATACTAAAAAGATGTATTGGCTCCACAATTCGTATCGTTAAAGGATAAACTTGTTTTCGTGTATCCCACGTTGTGCCTGTTGGTAGGAAATTCTCATTCAACTGCCTTTCTTTTACTTAGTATGAAATAATTACTTAGAAGTATCAAAACATTTTTCAAAATACCCAAGTTATCGGGTGATTAATATCACACAACTACTCTATCGAAGTTCTTTAGCTTTTATTAAACAACCATGATGTGAATAATTAATATGTCCATCATAATGACAAAAAATACATATGTATAAGAGAGACTTATTTTTGTCCCTGAATTTAAAAAAATTATGTAGAGAATGTTTTAATACTTGAATTAGTTTTTAGGTACCGAGTGGGGCTATTTTAATTTTTAACTTAAATTATTACTTCAAATTTCAACATAAATCTTAAGCTATTGATTTTTAACAATCCAATAGTAAATATTGAAAGTCAAAGTAATATTTAACGATAATTATTTATCTACCATTGGAATTTTTTTTAAAATCAATGGCTCAATATATATGTCAAAATTTTAAATTAGCAATAGCCTAGGGTAGTGTTTGCTCTTTTTTTTTTTTGAAATTTAAATAAGTCTAAATTTGACTAAAGTTTAAATACATACGTCTAAATAATATATTTATTTTTTTAAAATATATGAATATGAGTGGCATCTTATTTATTTTTTGTAAGTAAAAAAATCTTAAATATAGTTATTTAATATTTATGTGCTTATAAGTGAAAACGCATAAAGGAATTAGATTTTATAACTTAAGAAATAAGTGTATTTAATAGAGAGATATAGTATTTACTTTCTATTTAAATAAAAGCCATAAAAGTTTATTTTTTTCTATCTAGATATAAATATATGAAAATCAAGCATAACTTACAAAAATAAACAAGTAAATTTAAAAAAGTCTAAAATTAAGAAAATTTTAAATATTCAACAAACAAGTCCTAACTCTTTAAAATTATACTAAAATTTTTACTTATGGTAAAACTCGAATCTACACCCCTCAATTTTCAAAATGTAAGTCATCCCACTAAACTATAAAGCCCAGTGGTTAAAAATTGAGTGGTAATGTTTGACCTACTCAATATATCTCATTAGCCCCGACTTATGTGTTAACTACATTAATTTCTAAAATTACCCTTAATAAAATATAATTATAATTATAAAAATATCATTTTCTTTGTTATTTGCACTCTTCTCTCTAGCATCACTATAACCACCATCACTCATCTTCATCACCATCCTCATCATGACACCGCTCTTTTGAAAATGAAATGGGAGCCAGGAAAATGCCCATAAAAATTTCAAATTCGTCTTCAGTATTTGGAGTTTTAACATTCACTTTACTCAGTAAAAACTCGAATTTGTTTACATTACCCAAATTCATGGATTCCAAAGCCCAACTTGTGATCATTTTGCATTTGATTATTTTGTTTAAATTATTATGTTTAGATGTTTTGCATTCAAATGGAACGATTTTATTTATTACATCGATAATTATGGGGCTTCTCGTGGGCTTGCCATTGGTGCACTTCTTGCTTCTATTATACCGGGGAGTTTGTAATCAAAATACTCTTGACCCACCAGAACTAGAAGTACAGAAAATGGGTAAATTGTGATAATTATGCAACAGCTCAAGAAATATGAGCACTAGTATTACATTCGTGGGTTCATCTCTGAATAATTGAACCAATTAAAACAATTATAAAATAGGATAATCTTGAAAATAAGTGGTGTAAAAAGAGATAAATTTAAGCGATCAAATGCCACTGCCCTTAAAAATTAGACAGTTGAGTGATAATTTTTCTTAAAAGGAAAAAATTACAATCAATATGATCGACTATATAGTTTAAGGTCGACCACTGACACAAGTCATTGAGGTCTAATAATTAAACGCAGTCCAAACTGTTTGCTGATTTGCCATTTACTACGCAGCCACCCACCTGTCCAGCAGCTGCTGATTAAACTCAGAAATTCTTTAGAGCCATAAATCTAAAATATCTGTCCTTTCGAATATATCCAAAAGCAACGGCAATAAACAAGTTAATGAAAATACGCGAAAAAAAAGTTTAAAAAAGTGAGAGAATACCCATTGTCAGTGGTCCAGTTGTTTGGTCAAAATTGTTAGGCTTCGTGATGGATGATTATCTTTTTCCTGATACAACTCTTCTACTCAATAATTGAAAGGGAACATCAACTCCCGTCCCTTTGGTTTTTCCAAGTGTACCAAGTACCAACTTGCAAAAGATTTCACATATGCAATGGGCTCCATTTGGTTTGTGAAGTTTCATTATCCAAATTTACACATGATGTGTGTGACACATCACCGAAAGTAGATTGAATCGATTGAGCAGACGTGAGTATCAAAATCATTCAAAGAAATAAAATGTATAAAATCATCATGTAATTAAAAAGTTAAAGATTATATCTTACACGAGAACGTCCTCTTTTTTTTTTTTTTTTTTTACGGTGCGTTTATTAATCAGTAATTAAATAAATTAGAATCGAAATATAATAGAATTGAAATAAAATAGAATAGGAATGGAGAATATGAATCAAAATAAATTATTTATTTTAACTATCGAAATCAGAATCGGAATAAACTCTATTACAATTGATATGTTTATTTTATCTTAGAATAGAAACGAATTGTACCTTAGTTGATTATTATTATTATTATTATTATTAATAGCAGCAATAGTAAGAAGTATTAATTACTTTGATTAATTATTATAATTACTATTATCAAAATAATTAATCATTATAATTAATACTTCTTATTATTGCTGTTGTTGCTGCTGCTACTACTACTACTATTACTACCAGTAATAATAATAACAATAATAAAGTAATAATTTTGATAATAGCAATTATTATTATTATTATTAAGAATAAATTACTATTATTATAATAATTACCATTATTAATATAATGATTATAATTAATATTAATAAAAACAATTTTTTTATTATTATTATTATTATTATTATTATTATTATTATTATTATTATTATAGTAATTATATTGATAATAGTAATTACTATTATAATTATTAATCACTATAATTAATACTTATTATTATTGCTACTCTTAACAACAACAACAACAACAACAACAACCACAACAACAATAATAATAATATAAGGAAGTATAAAATGAGAATTTCAAAATTTAAGTGAGGGTAATATGGTCACTTCAGGGAATAGGATCCCATTTCCACCTCCCCTTTAGGAATGGGAACTCTTGTAATCATTCATAATTTTAGATGGAGCCCACCACTTTGATTCCCAGTCTACCTCTCATTTAAGCAAGTAAATACATCATTCATTCCCGTTCTGATTCCTAATAAGTAAACACACCATTAGAGCATTACTCTTTATCTATATAGAGATATGTATTATGGGCTCATTTGGTATGCCGACCGGATTGGATTAGATAATACCAGATTATACATAATATTATGTTGTGTTTGGTGCAATATTGAATTGGATTATAACTAATCATGTCTTATGCTTGGTATGCAATGGGATTGATTAGTAACTAATAATATGTCTTAGATATTAATTTATGAAAATTATCTTAGATTTATTTTTAAATGATATGGAATTTATCTTAAATTTATTTTTAAATGACATTGAATATAATCTAACTTAAATCATTAATTATTAGTAAATTTATGAAAAAATGCAAAATATTCCCTTAATTTTTTCTATATTTAACATGTTATAGTTTTTAAACTTATATTTTACTAAATAATATCATCATAAACATAACAAGAATATCATCAACAAATATAATAAGAATATTAGTCCATAAATAAAAAAAATTACATAACAATGTTAGTAGCTATATATATGAAAATATTACATAACATTAACATTAAAATTTTAGGTAATGATTTTTCTCTTTTTAATCGCATGAACAATTGAGTATAAAATTTTAACTTAGAAAATGTAATCCTAAGGGTTCCATTATGATGAATTTTTGCCACTGTTGGGATTAAGTGGTGGACCTATTATTGTTATCCTACCTCTACTTCTTTTATACCAAATGTCATATAAAGATTATTTTATATTAAAATTATCTAATTACATGATATATAACTAAAACCAAACATGCCCCTGTATGATTGATTGAAACATATAACTAATAAGAAATGAATAAAAAAGAAATAATACTCCTGAAACATCTAAAACTGTTTTCATTCACATGCACACGCGAACAAACATACTTGTGAACACACATATATTTAATTTTTATTGCCGAAACAATGATAACTTACTAGAAGCAATTGTCAAATTTTATTGGATTAACCTGAATTGACTAGATTCTTCCACTGTTGCATGGAGTTTTATTATTTGTTAATCTATACATATTAGATCATGCGTCATGCCTAAGTGACTAGATTCTTCTTTTTTCACTTTCAAGAAATGCAAGTCCAATTAAAACATAAAAAATTTCTGTGGGAGGACATCATACATAACACCAAAAATTAATGTAAAAAAGATATAGATTAATTTATAACTTGTCAAATTGTACATAGAGAACTTACAATACGAAAACTTTGTCCAATTTTTGTCATTAAAAACTAGCATTAATTGGACAAAAACTTAGCTCTATTTATGACATTTACATACATTTAAATAATTAATCTAAAAATTTCAATACGAGTATTCCATTCTGTGAACTCTGTCTCTAAGAATTCCATTGTACAAAGCAACCCTATTAGCAGGCATCTCTTGAATTTGATCATTTCTGCAAATCCTATCAAATTGTTTTGCAAATTTCTTGTTGTATTCTTTTCTGTACTCCTCTCCATTCCCGGCTGAGTCCTTCACATTCTCCGCAAATTGCACCCTCTTTTTCTTCCTTCCCCTCTTCTTCTCCTCTACACAAAATACCAAAAAGACAAAAAAATGATCATAAAGTTTTCTTTAAGAAAGAAAAATTCGACGCATTAAAAAGTCTGAGATTCGAATCCTGCTCGCCATCACATACCTGAATACAAGCAAGAACGTAGGGTTTCCTCTTGGGGTTCTTTAGAATCATTTTTTTGCTTGGACGAGAAAGCAAGAAAGAGGACAGTGCTGGAGACGACCATGGCAGTTGCTAAGACTAAAGATTGAGTAGAGTTAATAATACAAGTCATGCTGAGAGATATCATGAACAAAAGCAAAGCAATTAAATTGATATTTGAAGAAGCTTTGAAGTTAAGCTTGCGTGCAACAAAGTGAGTTGCTAGAAATTTATAGTCGTGTGAAAAATTGACGTGGGAATCTGGAGTTCTCGGTTGCTTCCGGGGAGGGTGTTTCGTTGTGGGTTTTGGCTTTGGCTTTGGCTTTGGCTTTTGGTTCGGGAATGTGATTGTTATTGCGAGTGCACCACACGGAAAAGCAAATAATTAAAGCGAGGGAAAAGCACTTTTGGGTGAAGTCAAGTGGTCAATTAAATAGGAGTTGTTGGGTTTCTAGAAAATGGGAATTGGTCAAAATTTGGGAGTTCCGGGAAAGGAGTGTTGATTGTGTGTGGAAAGTTTGTTAAGTAGTGAGAATTTATGGACTCAGAACCCAGGAGCCAATAGGCGAGCTGTTTGGTTTGGGAGTTGTTTGGTTTTGAGTGTAATGGCCCAAAAAATAAAAAAAAAAAAAAAATTTGTGTTTCCATTACGTGTTCAGACTGTTGGGTAGTAAAGTTATACCTAACAATTACTAATATAGTTTTTTTAAAAAAAAATATACAATTACACTTATAATTATAATGAGTAATGATAAAACTATAAATATTTTGTATAAATAAATATATACAAACTGATGTGACATAAGGAGATTGTTTATATAAAACTATCATGAGTCCAAATAATTTTTTTAAAAAAATTATTATTATTACTTTTCAATCAATCTCTTTATGCTACATTAATTTATACATACTAGTTTGTACAAAATTATTTATGGCTATATTATTATTGAATTATAATATAACAATAATATATCTCACATTTTTCGCTTAGTAATTTGGAAAATTATTATCTAAGGGTGAGTGAATTTAGGTTCAATTCAATCTCTTCATGCCACTTTAATTTGTACATATTAATTTGTACAAAATTATTTATGACTCTATCAATTATAACATAACAATAATATATCTCATATTTCTGGGGTAGTAATTTGAGAAATTATTACTTAAAGTTGAGTGAATTTAGTTTCGATCCAATAACTTAACAAAACTTTATCAATTAAGGTAACTAACACTAATTTTCCCTCAAAATACTCTTACCTACAAAAAGATCATAAAAGGCAATAATTGAAAAGAAGAATCGTAAATGGAGGGATTGGACGGTCCATAGAATACACAAGAAAGGGGTTCTCACATAAGATAGAAAGAACCTTATCGTTAAATCATCATTCATCACACGTGGCCGCAGACTAGGTTAGGGACACTCTGTAGAAGCAATTAAGCAAATTATCGGTCGCCATGTGTCCTAGCAACCATGCCATGCCAGACATGGGATGAGAATGATACCCCTCTACACGTGTCCTTCGGACAGGAACACCTTTGAACAGTGGAAACTCTGTTTGTGTACACTGTACACCAAGTTCGCCCCGTGAGTTGCACACGTGCATGCTGACCTGACGAAAGAGAGTCAAATTCAATTTGAATTTTAAAACAAATTCTTTTTTTAATAACAAGCTTCTTATGTATAAATATTATGTTAAATTATAAAAAGTAATATTATCAAAATTATTTTTCATAAATTATATATCAGTAAATCTATATTAATTTAAACTTTAAGTATAGACAATACTTTTAAAGTCATAAGTATAAAAATAATAGATTTAAGATATTTTAAATTTATAAAAATAAAAAACTTGCCACTTACACTTAGACGTCAAAAAATAAAAAACAAACATATTATTCTGACATATACATTCAACCTATTCAAACTTCAGTCACATTCAAACTCATTCAAATTTCAGATAATTAAACAAATACTACCTTATTGTGTGGTTAGTATGACTTCTGAAAATGTCATAAATATTTCTTTAATTCTAAAGACATTTATTAAAGTTCATTTTGTAGTGTTTGGTTAAAAAAATAGAGCTCTTGGACTCTCTAAAAACACAATGCATCCAATCAAATTAACATATTGATAAATACTTTCTTTTTCTTAAAAACTCTTTGCACAATATATTATATGTATATTGATAATGGCACTAAAATAAGGACATGAAGAGATCAGCCATGCAAAAAATTCTAGAATACATCAGAGGTAATACAACTACCTAATGCGTGTATGACATGTGTATTTAAATTTAATACAACCACCACTTGTATGATAGTTTTTTAAAATAATTGCATACATATCATAGCATGATTTGCTTGTTGTATGACTGACATGGTACTTCCGATGTATTCTAAAATTTCTCCAGTCATGCATGGGAAGTGGCGTTTGGCTTTTAATTTTCAGCATATACACACTGCAGATTGCGCAGATTTTCTTTAGGATGGCTAAGATTGTCTGGATAAATCGTGTTTAAGGCATCATTTACAGTAAAAGGATGGTCTTTGAACTCTTTAAGATGTTCAGGATGGAGGGCGACCAGAGACGGCACTCTAATGATCTAGTTAATCGGGTAGGTGAGAGGGGTGGAGAGAGAGCTCATGAATTCTGATTTTGGTTGCTCTGGGGTTAATATTTTCTTTGGGGTGAGCTTAAGAATTCTGATTTTACATTGCCATCCGACTGATCTTGGTCGAGCCAAGGTTAATACTGACTGCCTTTCAAAGGATAAACCAGGTGCCTTAAAGATCATACATATTTTTATTTGGGTGATTTTGGTGTTGCTTGGGTTCAAGCAACTTAAGGCTTTATTTGGGATTGAGATTGGACAACTGTAGCTTAAAAGCTAAGTTGATTTGATTTTACATTTTTATAATAAAAAATCTATTATATCTTTACTAATTTTGTTAAAATTGTTATTTGAAATTTATATTTACTATATATAATTAACTTTAATTTCTTAATTACAGTTTTTTTTTCACAACAGCTATAGCTTAAAAGTTACAATACCTCAATACTAAATAGAGCTTAGGCCCTGTTTGAGATAGCTGCGCTACCACAGTGCTACTATCCCAAACAGGGGTTTTTGTCATTGAGCTGGCTTCATCTCGAGGATGGAATTATTTGTAGCTAGAGTGCGATTCCATGCTTCTCTTTTATTTATTTTCTGATTTGAGTCTTGAGCCTCCTCATAATAGATGGGTTAATGGTCGACTTTTCATTACTAATGTAAGTTATCTTCTTATAAATTTCTCTTCTTTTTAATAAAAAATTAGATTGAGATGTGATAAATGTTTGTATGGGTGTGAAGAGGAAAACAAAATACTTCATCAATCTGAAATTTAATTATGGATAATTATGGCATTTGAAAGGGTGTGTAAAGTAAAAGTTAATTTTTAAAATTAATCATATGGGTGTCTAAAGTAAGAAAGTATTCAAAAGTATAATTTAGGATGCAAATAACCTCACCTCCTCCTCAAAAAAAAAAAAAAAGAAAGAAAGAAAGAAAAAAGAAAAAGAAAAGGCTCATCTCATGTTAAACTTGTCTTTATTTGAGACATCTAAAGGAACATTTTATCATTACAAATAGATTACAAAAAGAATATACATATGAAAAACTGAATGAAAATATTTCTAAAAAAATATCTATATGAAAATATCTCTTAATGAGATTTAATCATCACGTGTTAGAAAAGGAAAACAAGAAACGACAGAGAAATAGATGAAAAAAACCACGAAATGGAGGAAAGGTATTTTAGGTATCAATGTGGGTTATAAATTAAGTTAATTTTTTTTTAACCTTGACAGTACGAGAAAACTTTATAAATATAAAAAATTAAGATTAACACTTAGTGATGGAGAGATAACGGGCCTTAAGCACAGGGATGGCAGAAATCCTCATGAGGATGGGGTCCCTTAGGGATTTTTCCTATTTGAGGAGGATATGAGGATTATTTTATACCTACTTTTTTATTTGGGGAGGGGACGGGGATGATTTTTTAGCCAAATTCTTTTTCGGGGAAGGGACAGGGATGAGCTGGAATCCCTATCCCCATCCCCTCCCTAATTCTCCATTTTTTCATTTTAATTTTTAATTTTAATTTTAATTTTTAAAATTTTTAATGAATAAATAATAAATTTTAAATTATAAAATATTAAATATTAGTATAAATATTAAATATCAAAAAATTTATATAAATATACTATGAAACTTTCGGGTCTAGTTAACTAGTTATGGTATTAAATTACAATGCGATCAGGTTTTATTTAAAAGGCCTTAGCCCAAAATTTTTGTTTTAAATTTTTATTAAATAAGACAAATTTTTATTAAAAATATTAATTTTAGTATCTAGATCTATTTCATTTATTTTATTATTAATATGAAAGTAATTTCTTTTTCTTTTTATTATAGGATAACGAAGATTGACGAAGATAATTTTGCTAACGATTTGTATTTTGTAGTGTGACTTTTATAATGGCTTAATGTTTATGTAAGATATATTGTCAAATTTTATTTTTATGGTGCATTTATTTAATGGAATGAGAATGGGGTGGAATGGGAATGAACTGGGAATGAGAATGGGCTGGAATGAAAATAAGGAATGAGAATGAGATTATAATATTTACTTAGCAAAAATAAATGAGAATGGGAATGTACTGGAATGCCTTTAATGTGTTTATTTGGCAAAAATAAATGGGAATGAGAACTAATTTACTAAAATACCTATAGTATTAAATAATGTAATTTTCATTAATTAGATACATAAATATTATTATAAAAATGATATTAATTAAAAAATAAAATTATTAATATTTAATAATAATAAATTAATTAATAATAATAATAATAAAATGTTAAAAATGATAATATTAATAAAAATAAAAATAACAATAATTAATAATAACTAAAATAATAAAGTTAATAATAATAATAAAATGTTAATAATGATAATATAAATAAGAAAATAATAATAATGGCATTTAAAATAATAAAATTGATAAATTTTGATGATGATGATGATAATAATAATAATAATAATGACATTTAAAATAATAAAATTAATAACAACAACAACAACAACAATAATAATAATAAATGTTGAAAACGATAATATTAATAAAAATAATAATAACAATAATTAATAATAACTAAAATAATAAAGTTAATATAATTTTTTAATAATAATAATAATAATAATAATAATAATGACATTTAAAATAATAAAATTAATAAATTTTGATTATAATAATAAAAATAATAATATTTTTGATTTCTTTAAGGGTAAAAATGTCAATTCATACCCAACCTCCCCCTATGGGAATGAGATTCACATTCTTATTCCCAAATTGAGTGGGACTCATAGATTTTATTTCCATTCCCAAATTACATTTTGCCAAGTAAACATGAGTTTCATTCTCATTCCCTAAACCCTCAAGTAAACACACCATTATTTAAATTTTTTTTATTTTAATATGATTAAATCAAATTCAAAAACTAGAAACGTATCGATTATTCGGAAGTTTATTCGGGGATCCCCTATTATTACTGGCGAGGGGACGGAGATACTTTTAAATAATTCTGAAAGAAATAGAGAAAGGACGGAGACTATACAGAATATCGAGAATAGGTACGGGGATGTCGGTCCCCTCCCCTCCCCTCCCCATTGCCATCCCTACATAAGCCTCGTAAGAGACATGAAATTAAGAGAAAAAACTGAATTCAATGCATGATGATTACGGTAGTAAAAACAATGAAAGTCGTGTTCACATTCACGTTCACATTCATCTGAAGTTACAGATTCTTCGTCATTCATTTGCTTCACGTTCTTCACAACTCAATGAAAGAAACCAACCTCGTCTTAGTTTTGTATTCCTGCTAAAATAGACTATTCAAAAATTTCATCCAACTTTGGTCCACTTGTGAGTTGTTGCCATTCTCATTAATTTTCTATAAACTTGTATTTGTTTTCCTCTCTCTCTCTCTATATTTTTTAATGTTATGATATTATTTTTTCCCTTGATAGTTTCCATTAGAAGTTTTTGTACTTTGCATTTTCTATCGACTCTCTTTTGCCCTCAAGGACTTGGCCACTTGGATCCAAATCTCGGAAGATGTAACGATTAAAAATTTAATTTGAACTTTACTACCTTCCTATTTTATTTTTATATATACGTGGTGCCTATGTCGATGTGGCTCAGTCACGATCCAATTCGGAAAATATACTCCAATAAAAGAGAGGAGTACTCTCAATTCTCAAATAAGGACAAAACCTACTTCAACAACACACACAAGTAGCCTCGAATTTTCGACTTTCGACTTTAATGATGAGAACAAATGGTAACAACTAGGCTAATGAGAGTGTGCCCAAAGATCATATTATGTTTACCAATATAAGAAGTACAATCCATTTTCTCTACTAGTCTGAGCAAAATTCAAGTCTTTCTAAGTTCTATGTGAAGACAATTTTTCAATGTATCAATATTTATTGCTACACCCAAACTGGAAAAATTGCAACCTATATTCCAAGGCACTTCTCAGATTTTGAAGATCCATCAGAGATTCAGAAAAATGATACGCGATGACAAAAAGGAAATAGGTAATTGCATTTTTTGGGCCGATCCTCTAAAAAATACAAGAATCTTTCTCTACCTTAGACCCCATTGCCCAGTCTTAGATATCACTAACACCACCATTTGTAATAATCACCGAGATCGAAATCAAAATTAGGCGTAGCAATTTGAAAATGTCTCTTCAAGTAAACTCAGAAATGCTAACTGATAACAAATTGAGATCATCATTCACGTTCATGAAAAGCTAGTAATATAGAGATTAACAGAAGCAAAATTTAGGACCAATTAAAACATAATGGACAAATAAACAAACTTCACAAGTTTTCCCCGTCAGTATATCATCAAATCACACCTTCACAAAAATCCTGATATGAACACAACCAAAGCAGAAAAATAATACCACACCTGTATGTTCTAATACACATTATTTGTTATTTGCTACATAACCAGCAGTTCATAACTTGGAGAAACTGTGAAATTATTTCGGTACCAAATGGAAAGCATTAAGTAGTCAGGATTGGGGGCATGTAATCAGATTTGGTACCGAGAACACGAGCCTTGGTGTCGGGAAAGAACTCAACTCCTGGCAGCTCTGTGACATCTCCTTCACCAGAAACACCGATGGGGTAACGGAGCAAGTGACCAGGCGAGTCATGCTCAAGAGACTCACTAGAATAAACGTCCCAATACCGGTCAGCAATCTGGTTAACCTTCTTAACACATTCTACACTTTCTGGCTGGAGGAAGGTGTCATCAAGCATGCCCAGGTGCTCATACCACAGTGACATACGGAAGCCGTGGATCTGGCCTCGTGCTGGCACCCTGGCTGACAAATGATATGGTTGGTAGCCTCCCATGGCTATCTCAGTGTCCCTGGCACCATCCATTGATCGCTGGTTGATGTTGGCAGATCCAATTATAATGTATTCGTCATCAACTGCAAAGCAAAGACTTGTTAATGAATCATACAAATATAGCAACAAGGGAAATAAGACGTATCTTTAGACTTGAACAATATTTTTTGTGTTGAAAGAGACTCGACTAAACAATCATTTAGGCAGGAATTTTTTACCAGACAGGTTAAAAGAATATCAGTATCTTTTAACTAATGCATTCTATCAGATAATTTACATATTTTACATAGATTTTTTAACAAAATTTCTCTTCACCTTCTACTCAATATTTAGAAAACTAAAACTATCACTCCTTGATACATAATTATCCTAGACCAAAAACCAGACAAGAAAAGGAACAGAGTATTTTGTTTTTAAATACCTGCCAGTTAAAAATTAAAGAAAGAAATACAGAAAAATTAACAAAAGGCAAAAAGAAAAAATAATTGAAAGACAAATCTGTATCTAAAAAAGTTACCAATCATCATCTTGGCATGAACATAGATCATGAAGCGTCGGGCTTCCTGGGCTCTAAGATAGTCTGAATCATCCTCTGGCCTTTCAGAAGGTTCATATTCACCACTCCTCTTCACCTCCCGATTCCCAAGGCAGAAGAATGTCAAATAGTTCCTGGGATCTTCCATAATGCCCTTCGCTCTTAGAGCCTGAACAACATCCTTATACATCATATCCATTGTCCTTCTCTGCCAATCTAATATTGCCTGAACTGAACCAGACTCTGGAATCCCCTCTGGCCACATTGGGACAACAACATATACAGTGAATCTCTCCCCAGCCTCAATCTTACTAACAATCTTAAGTGAGAGCTCCTTTGGAATCAGATGCAAAGCATTAATTTCCTCAGGCTTAATGCCATCAGCACTCCAAGCAAAAGAGCTTCCAAGGAAATACTGATTTTCGATATAGATGAAATTCTTTGCACGCCGGATAGCATGAATATAAGCATCCTGAATGCTTCGGTCGATGATATTATCCTTCCCACTAACAAGCCCAGCTCTAGCTGCATCTTCAGGTGTCTCTGGGAAGCCAAAAGCAGCCCCACCATCAATGGATCTAAACAATTGCACATTCCATGTGTCATGGTCATCTGGGAACATAACTGGAGATGGGGGAATAATGATGTCTCCAAGTTCTCTCAGATGCACCAGAACGTCCTTCCCACCCTGCTTTCTCCATCTCTGCTCAAAATTAAATAACACGTCCCAAGCAATGGGACCCTCAAGGTGGGAGTGAATGTCATGCCAAGGTTCCCTAGGACCACCTTTCTCAATTGAAGCACCGGGGAAGTTTGGTTGATGGAAATCATCATGGTGTGCTGTGTCTAATGTCCTGAAAAGAGAGTGGAATGGAGTATCATATCTCCCATCACAAAGATCAATACCTCCAACAAAACTCACGATTCTCCTCCTTTCCGGATCCCCGTTGGGCATTGGGCTATCCACAACCACGATCTTCTGGTGATGAGTGAACATGGCGGAGATTTGTATATCCTGAATAATGCTACCACCATCATCAGGATTACGTGGGCATAAGATGCAATGCACATCAGTACCTTGGAAGAATTTTTCAGTTTCCTCATCATGAGTGGCCATGAGACCATCCTTTTTAAGTAAACTAACAGAAGTTCTGTCATCCCAAACAAGCATGCATACCCTAACACCTTCACTTGCTTTCTTCTTAAGCAGCTCACCCAACATTATATCTCCTCCAGGCTTTGGCCTCCTGGAGTCCCTTACCAAAGATATTTCAGTATAAACAGACCAGCCGGTGATATATATCATATGTCTTGCATTGGTAATTGCATCAAAAATATCTTCCCAACATCTGTGGGGCTCATAGTACTTGCCTCCAGCAAGAGGAATTTTAGGAACAAATTTATCAGGGACATGAGCGTCTTGGTATAGAGAAACCTTGCAACCTTTTCTCTGCGAGTAGAAAGTAAATGGAACCCCAGGATACTTAGCACTTCTGATGCCCCGAGCCCAGTTTCTGTCTTTTGTTACTTCAAAATATTGGAGCTTCACATGAATCTTTGAGCCTGAAGATATAGGATTTCGATCATCATCTAAGATCTCAACCCATTTATCAACTTCTTCCCCACCTAAAACTTCTTCAACAGGTACATAAGCCCTCCCAATTAAAGTTGCTCCAATAGGATTATCATCCTTGACAGTGAATATGACATTTGAAGCCATATGAGCACAGTATATGTGAAAGGACTCGTACCACCTAGGATTAGATTTCTCATTCTCTAACATTCTGGTCCTCCCAACTCTAGCCTTTTCAAGATCGATAGTTGCATAGAGTTGACTACTTCCTTTGCCTAAACCACCAAGAATCTACAAGTAAAGTTTATCAGTTAGAAACTGAAGTTAAGTAAATGTGATTACATACTTAGATAATTTAGAAAATAAACAAAGATTGCATCAGATAGAACATCCAAGTCCACAATGAAAAAATAAATTCTAGGCTATGTTCAGGTTAGAAATTCAAGCCCATGAGAAAGAAATTAATTCAGAAAAATCTGCTGTTGAAATATGGAGATATATCTTCATATCAAAATTTAAAATGAAAAAGGAACACAAAAAAGGCAATTGTGTAGAATTTGTTCATTTGGTAAGATCTCTAAAAGTGGTACAAAGGGTCTTGAAATCAAATTTCGCTCACATCAACAATGGTTTATAATGTGAAAAAATGAAAAAAAAATGGAAAAGAAGGAAAGAATGGATCAACAGACATCAGGCAGTCCGCAAGACTAGACATACAAGATGAGAACAATTGAAATACATAATATTCTGTAACAAATATGCAAATTTTATCAAAACCATAAATTAAAAGTAGATAGGTATCAACGTGATACAGAAGAGAAAGAAAAGAAGATACAAGTCCACATTTGAAAGCATTGCACTGCAGAAAAATTCACAAATTACTTATATATGGATAAATCTGAGGATTTAAAGCTGGAAAAATGTCCAAGAAAAAGGAAACAAAAGCCATTGCATTGGCTCTTTAAGTCCTGTTGAGACATTTTCAGTGTCTCATACCAGATTTGAAAATAAATGAGTTTTCTCATGAATAAAGCTGGCCATAGAACGCATTTTTGCATTTCCTATGGCTAGATACGGTCCCTTCGGGACATTAAGATTCTACTTTACAGAATACAAAAGAAAAAGCTTTTAAAACTGGCCACATATTGTTTCTAAAGAGCTTAAGAAGGCTAATTCTCTTCAATATCAACCAAACTATTGTTACACTTTCATGAAAGCAGAAAAACTTGTGCAAGTGCAAAATCCAGCTACATAACATGAATAAGAAAAGAAATCCGGTTTCCATGTTTAAAATAATTGACCATGGAAGTCAAGTTGAGATTAAAAAGCTATTCAGAAGTCAAGTGGTTAATTTTAAAGAAATAAGCATTTAGAGGTAACATAAGCACAGTTCAAATCAAAGGAGAGAGAAACGTAAGAAGTAAAGATCCCAGATCACTATATATTCAAAAAGTGAAATGAAACCATCAAATTCAGAGTGATTATTTTCCAAGAAGGAAGATAGCAGATAAACTTCAAACAAAATTATATTTTGAATTTCACTACAAATCAACTACTAAAAGCACTATTGAATCACTCCTTAGCACCGAGATCACTTCATAACTTACAAACTACATTTCTAGTTCACTCAAATTTTATCTCTTTTTCCACTGATCACTACACAAAAGTAAGAATTGCACAGATCAGTCAACTTACCTACTAAATCCTGAAAGACACCCCAAAAAATTAGCACTCACAGAATTTTTCAACCGTTAGAAATCAAGATCCAAATAGGAAACAATGATATCACGATTACAAATTAAAGAAAAAAATTACAGATCCATCAAAGAGAGAGAGAAACTACAATATCATATAATTCACCTTAGAGAAAAAGTTGCCGCCACCTCCACTTTCAAGCTGATCCACTTCATAGATCGTAACATGTAAAGTACCATGCAGCAAAATCTGCGCCATTTTTCACCTGTAACAATCATCCCAAAAAAAAAATCAAAATCAAAATCAAAATTGAATCTTTATAACAAAGATCACTGCTTTTTCATTTTTCCTTTTTTCCCAAATAGATAGAAATCAAACTCACACAGTTAATCCCCCTTAAACTAAAAAAAATAAAATAAAATTATAACTAAATCCCCTCTAACAATCACACCCCCAAGAAAAAAATAATAATGACATAAAATAAAAATTCAAACTTTAAAGCAAAGATCACTGCTTTTTCATTTTATCCAAATGGGTAATCAAAATCACACCATTGAAACTTATCCATCAAGCTTAAAAACAACAAAAACACTGCTAAACCCAGATGACAAAAAAAAAAAAAAAAAAAAACTAACTTGGAGTAAAATGGATATGTGAAAATCTAATTTGATCCAGAAAAAGGAAGATTTTGGGATCGGATTAAAACATTGTAGTGATTGTGATTTGTGGGTGATGCGAATGTACTAAGAATATGAATATGATGAAACAACTTACAGAGAGTGTGATGAAAGAGAAGCAAAAAACAGATCAGTTAATTCAGATCTTATTCTCTTGTGACACTTGTGGAGCCAAGCACTCTGGAGTGGAGTCATATTTATAGTTTCAAAATTAAAATTATGCGTAATTCTTTAATGGCTCTTTACTTCTTCGTTTTGAAACTATGCCACTATTTTTTTTTTCCCCACTTTAATTCAATGAATTTGCTTAGTCGAGATGTAAATTTTCGATAATGTTATTTGCTACAAATTCGACATTTTATTATAAATGTGAAGTTATGTATTATAAGATATTATATCAGGAATGTATATTTTTTAGTATTGTAATAAAGAAAAAAATTTATTGAGTAAGTTGACGAAATTTGAATAAACTGAATGTAAATTTGCTTAAAATTATATTTATATGAGTTGAAGATAATTTAAAATAAAAAAAGAGTTGAACTCGAATAACAATTAAAAAAAATAGAACATCAATCCTTAAATTAATAATTAGATTTAATTGGTATAATTGTTATTTAAAAATAAGAATTCATTTTATGTTTAATAAAATTTAAATACAAATGTCAACTTATTTACTTGTAAAATTTTAAAAATATTATTAATTCATTTGGAGATATTTGGCAGTAGTTGTCAATAACTTTTTAAATGAAATAGTAAATATTATGGATCAAGATATTATAATTTGTTTATAAGGGAACATAAACGAATTTCAAATTTTGGGGAGCACCTTTCACAAAAGTAAAAAAGTCATAAAAGTAAATGATTATGATGGGGGAGTTTTCTGAAAGTAAAAATCATGAAACGATATCCTTCTTGGTGATGGTGAGACAACTCGCAGATCCCTGTGTATTTTACTCGGATAAAATTTTAAGTACTAAAACAACCATTGATATGTCTCAATTGTCCCTAACGAATGATAAATGTTAAAAGCTGGAAACATTGCGGAGAAAGAGGAAAATCAGTAATCTATAGATAATAGATAATTGAAGCATATGTTATTTGTATATGTGCATCAAGGAAAATTTTGAATGCTTTTCTCACTTACTGTGTTTTCTTTTTATTATACGAGATTAGTGTTTATTTTTACAATTTATATTATATAAGATTATAATTAATATTTATAAATCAGACTATGATTGAGATTAGTTTACATTAATTCTCATTAAGCACTACTCAGATTTTAACTATCCCTAATATTCGAGGAATGTCTACTCCTCACATTTCGTGATGGAGAAGACAGCCTTCACTCAATTATAATTAAGGAAGAAATTATTCCCACAAATACTATGATTGAGATTAGTTTACATTAATTCTCATTAAGCACTGCCCAGATTTTAGCCATCCCTAATATTCGAGGGATGTCTACTCCTCACATTTCGTGATGGAGAAGATAGCCCTACTCAATTATAATTGAGGAAGAAATTATCCCCACAAATACTTTGTGGGAGGTCGAACTACTATCCTCATATTTGAAAAGCAGCAACCTTGATAACTCGGCCTTTAACCGAGTGACTCTCACTTATTGTGATTTGGATAAATGTTTTACTTGCTAGATCCAATGACCATACGATGCCTAAGTTATGGGTTATTTCATATACCCAAAAAGCCACTACACTCAAGGAATTACTGTAATTTCTAGAAAGTAATGTGCCATTGTCCTTTAATGATAAAAATAATTGATGATACATGTGATTTTGAAT
Source organism: Clausena lansium (assembly GCA_030449835.1). Lineage (NCBI taxonomy): Eukaryota > Viridiplantae > Streptophyta > Magnoliopsida > Sapindales > Rutaceae > Clausena > Clausena lansium. The sequence goes on from JASUUF010000369.1 coordinate 1,980,914, forward strand.
TAGTAATTATCGTTTAATCTTAAATTCCATCATAGTCAAAGAAGGATCGATCCATTGACGTTGAGGCACGTTAAAGTTTGTCTAGAAAGATGATAATGAATTCAAATATTTGCTTATCAATGTTAATAACGATTGAAAAAAATGTACATGGAGTGGAGAACCATTGGATCCCCACGTGAAAAGCATTAGAAATTATTCCAACTCAAAGACAAAAAGGGATTGGTTGGGGTTGAACTTTTGAATCGGTTCATAATGAATTACGGTCTCTTTAAGTTACAATTTTTTGTAATTTATAGTTGGATAAAATTTATCCACCAACTCGCTTAATTTTACACAATTGTGCTTAATTGTAAATTATAATAAATATAAATTACGGAAATTTAATCAATTATGGTTTTGGTAAGATTAGTAATAACATGTGTCAAATTTCATATTGCATAGATTAAGAGCCTATTTGGGATTATTTTTGGGAGGTTCAAAAGTAATTTTAAAAAGTTAAAAGTTAGTTTTAGTATTTAATAAATTTTTTTATAAATCACTTTTAACAAAATCACCCCCATTCTATAATAGATTTTGAAAAGCAGAGGATGGGTATCTTTTCAAAATTTGATTTTGAGAATTACTTTTATACTTAATACAATTCAATATATATCTTTATATATATTAAAAAAATATAAAATTATCCTTAATTAGGAAATAAAACCATTAAATTTAACGAAATTATTATTATTACCAATTATATTGATATAACAAAATAACAAAATAAAATTAATAAAATAAAATATTTATTTTATCTATCATTTATTATATATATACTATTTAAAATATTTTATATACATGTTTATAAATATGTAAATAAATTTTATTCAACACTATATATAATTCAGTCATTTACATTCTTATAACAGCTTAACAATAAGATTTACCAAACATACAAGACTGCTTTTAAAATTCACATTTTTAAAAATAAATTTTACCAAATATTTAACTAATTCTCTTTACAGCTGATTATTTTTACAGGACAATTAACAGTAATTATTTTTAAAATTACAGTATTACCAAAGTAACCCTAATTAGGGGTGGGGTAGTATAATTTGTTTTGATTAATGAATAATGATCAGACTATTACCAATGATCAGTCCCTAGAATGAGGCCATTGAGTCAGGCTTAGCTCAATCCACGTAAATACAATTATTAATTGCTCGAGAGGTATAGGTATATTTTTATTTTTGGTATAAATGTAATACTATAATATGATGAAGATTTTTCATTAATAATTTATGTTGATCCAATTAAAGAATGGATTAGGATATCCTAATTCATAATTTGGACATCACTAATTGCATGTTCTGAAAATTAATAAAATAACAGTTGAATATTTAGTATATTTTTTGTCTAAACAAAAATTGAAAAATATTTCTTATGTTTTTAATATCTCAATGTCAAATAGAATAATAAATAATTTACGCGCTTATCACACACTTTTGTTTCGAAGTTCACAGTTGAGAGTTGTGTAAAATACTTTGAAAACGGTAGAGGGATTAGAAATTAAGTTTCCTTTAAAACAACAAAACATAAAGGAATTACATAAATATTGAGAGAATGATCACACGAGCGATCGTTTTTAAACGTGTTCAGCTCTTATTGGAAGAAATATGAATTTTATTGTATAGCTCTTTCAATGAGAGTTGGACACGTGCAATCTTTCACAAGAAGAATGACTTCATTCACATGATCAAAATCTAAATATAAATAAATATGTGTTGTATTGTTCATATCACACATGATTTTAATAAAATAAGTGTAGTTGTGCAGATCACACGAGATCTTAATACAATAAATTTAATTTTTAATTTTTTATCTATGGGCAAAACTCGGTTCTTAAATAGACCCGTCCTTCTAGATAGTAAAAATAAAAAGTAATGTTTTCAAATAATAATAATAATAATAAATGAGATCTCTTTAAATTACGTTTAAAATAACTTGTAATAAAATAAAATTTATTCACCGATCCATTTAGTCATACTGTTTCTTAAAAATTTTGATTATACACCCAATAAATAAGATTCGGCGGTGGTAGAGTTACTTCGTAATAGAACACACCTTAATAAATATACAATTACGATAATAATATATATTTTTTTATTATTTATTATTTATACTGTGTGATTATTAAAACATAATATACGGCGGAGCAACACTACTTATCGATTGCCTAATAAATAATACTTAAAAACGTGAGCCTTGACAAAAGCATCAAAACGGACCACACACCTCTTTATTGGAGTCAGCGTTGGCTTAGAAAGAAGATTGCCGACAAGTGGTGGTGGTGGTCCACTGTTGAGATCGGACGGTTGAGATGAGAGTAGCAGACCCATCAGTCCCATCAAGGACGTTTTCTTATGAAATTACCTATCGGATAAGGATGGCCCACTCTACAAAAGTATCATCATGAATCATGAGCCCTGAGTCCTTCCATTCCTCTTTCTGCAGCACTTGTGGATAAGGGTGGGCGTTTCGATTTACAGTTCGATGTTTGTGGGTTTTCGGTTCGGTTGGTAATTCGTTCGGTTTTAAGAATTCAACCCAAATAATTTGAAGTTAAGTTCGATTCGATTTGGTTTAATTTTGAATCGATTTTAAAATTCGATTTGGATTCGGTTTCAAATTTCTGATTCCATTACGATTTGGGGTTGCACATTACAGTTTAGGGTTGCAAATTCGAGTTAAAATTTTCATAATAGCTTTAAGTAAATTGATAAGATCTGATTTAATTTATAGCGAATTAAGCATAATTTATTACAATTTACAAATACTAAAAACAAAACAAGTTTTAACAAGACAGTAAAGATAAATTACAGACATAAAAGGCAAAGCCCCAACAAATAAACCCAAAAATTTGTCTAATCTGCATATCATAAAAAATTAATTAATTCATACATGAGAAATTACACGGAAATTACATGGAAATTTGATCATACTGCAGTAAATTTGATTCCTTTTTTTGTCCATTTTTCTTCTTTTTATTTGGTAGCTAGCATGCTTCAAACTATAAAAGTTTGCTCTGCCGGCAACATCACTTTCATAATCAACTCCATTGCTCCAAGGTGCAATTAGACATATATTTTTTGAATTAATCTTATAATAAAAGTTTTTTTTTATTTGGTGAAAAAAAAACAGAACATGCTTACCGATTACTATCAACATCAAGTGGAGAGCTACGAGCCAACGACGTTGAAGATTAACCTTCGAGTGCTGCAACGGCGACAGCAGAGTAGACGGAAGCCGCTAAATCTACAGCGTTTACTGGTAGGGCTCTAAATCAGGCGGCGTTTGTTGGTGGAAAGTGAAAACGGCTGTTGCTGGCACGCGGTAACGGCGAGGTGAGGGGTTGGCGGATGAATGCTGACCATCGTTGCTAGGTAACGGTGAGGCGAGGCTAGGGGTTGGCGGCGTGGCAATTGGGACTTGGGAGAATAGTGAGAGAGACTAAAGAGAAGCTAGGGATTTTCGATCGTAGGGGAAATTTGGGCATTTGGGGATTTGGGGGATATTTATATTTTTTTAATTTTTTTAATTTTTTTTTATAACTAAATCGATCGGTTTCACTCCTTCAATCCGTTCGGTTTTTAGGTTCAAATCGAACCGAACGCCCACCCCTACTTGTGGATTCATAATTGGTTTGGAAAAGTACCACTTCATCAACAATTTTCTTGATACGGCGTGACGTTAATGGGTGTAATTACTTAACGGAAGTTAAGATAATGTATAAAAAACCGAGTTCGGTTATGTTAGATCAACAGTACGGTAGAATATTTTTTTATAACCACATGATTAAAATTATAAAATATTATTTATTATTTTATGTGGTTATAATTTGCACTCTACCGTAAAACTAATCCAACATAACCATGGCCATAAAAAAAATATTATATAATATTAAAATTACTCTACCTAAAAATTACCGATGATGACAGCAGCATCTACAGGTTTAATATTTAATTTTATGATTGTACAATTATTATCAATGGTTTCAATACGGAACAACTCCAACATAACTGCTGCTTTATAAATATAGAATTACAAAGTTGTTATGAAATAATTATAATTATGTGGATGTTCATCAAGCATACTATTTATCTCCCCACTATCAGCCTTTGAGCTTTCCATAACTCTCATGATCTCTCTAAATTAGGGATCATTATTTCTTACATTGTGATCTATTTTATTACTTCATAATCATTGTGTCACTATAAAAGGAGGCATTTGCTTCTTATTTGTATACACAAGAGATTGAATAAAATTTCTCTCTAGACAATTGTGTCTCTTATTTACTTTCTCTCTTTCTCTTGATCTATTGTTGTGCTCCTAATTGATAAATTTTATAACACGTTATCAGCACGAGTCTCTAGCCACAAGAGATTGATTTTTGTCCTCTTTAAAATAAGGTAATATCTCTCATTTGATCTTACTCTTAAAAGTATGAGTTGAACTATCTTGATTTTGTTTAAAATCATATTTATATTTATATATGTATTTTGATGATTTAGAATAATGCATCAAGGTATTCATACTTTTATTATCATTACTTATATTGTTATTGTTTGATATTTCTTACTCTAATATTCAATTGTTATTATATATTTTGTATTCTTGGAATTAAAAATTTCACCTTGAAGTGTGAATATTAAAATCCTTGGAGGTTGAATATTATAAACAATGAAAGTAAATTAAGAATGTATCCATGAAGGATTGCATTAGATATAAAATGAAAATTTTCTTTCGATATATGTTCCTGAAGAACTAATTTCAAAATTATAATATTATTCACCAACATCTTATTCATGAAAAATTCACTATATGTCCCCGAAGGACTATACAAATATTATAAGTTCATGTTTATGTCAATGTAAGACTATACAAATTTTCTTCTCTATATCTCCCAAAAGGAGTTACAAAATGAAGATATAAATAAGGCATAATTGTTTCTTTGAAACAATTTGAAAGAAAAATAACATAATATATGGAAAAGTTCAAGGATTGAACTATCATGGTAATTTATTTTATCTCCTTGAAGGAATGAAAATTTAATATCCAAATGGATAATTTATTTCTTTGAAACAATTTAAAAGAAATATGCGACGGTTAAAAGATAGAGCAAAAGCTCAGATATGATTTTATTGTTTTTATATGTATATGTGGAGAAAATCATCAAGAATAAATATAAAGAGAATATGTGATATGTGTAAATATTTTATAGCTCATTTATGTTCATGCAGTGGCAAATTGAGATTGCCAATACGTATATTGAAGCCATTGTTTCTCTTTATATATGAATAAAATATTAAGCTTTTGATGTAAATAATTGGTCTCATCTTTCTAGTGAAATATTTTCATTCTTTGAAGCAAATGTTTATTTGATAATTGTGGGATTAATGCTAGACATGCCATGATTAAAGTTATTGACATTACAATGATCACCATTTAAGTATTAATGATTGCAATATATATATTGCACCACCCGAAGTGGAACAAATTTAAAAATCAAAATAATTTGTGAGAAACTAGAAGTTCAATAAGTATAGAGCTTCTTACATAGTTTGAAATGATGAATTTGTAATGCTAAATTTGCAAATGAGGCTAATATCGAATTATAGAAAATTGACAATAATTTTAATCAAAGAGCTAGAAGATTCTCTTGATTATTGATTTATATTTAAATTAAGTGAAGATGAATTTATAGAAATAATTTATTATTTTTCATGATTCACCATTATTTATGCTTAAATATTTTGTGACATATTTGATGAAGAAGTCATCCCATCATGAGGGGGAGGAAAGCTATACGTGATGGATGGTTTGATTTTATTACGTATCACTTTATCTCATCTTAATATTGATGTAAATTAGTTTGAACTTGAAGTTCAAACTGATTATTGTACTATGTGCATTGTTGATCAATTATTAGATGAATTTATTAATATGTGAAAGTGAAATTTCACAAATAGAATATGATTGCTGTTTGATATATATGATGTTCTTGAAGAACGAATGGTGATAGACAAATAAATATATGAATGCCTGAAGCATGTGATAGATCAATTGATGCAAAAATTTAATTCCCGGGAAGTTGAAATCAAATAATTTGGTGCTCCTGAAGAGACTATATTTGCATGTATATCAAAATATTATTTGATCTATATTAAATTATTAAATATATTGTCCCTGGAGAGACATAATGCACCAACTAGAAAATGAATCTCAAATACCCTTGAAGAGGTAAATGGTGAGAAATAAAGAGATTCAAATTGCCCTATAAAAGACACGCGTGCACAAATAAAAAAAAAGATCTTTAGCCTTTGGAGAGGCATATGTATTAGAAGCTTCAAAAAATCTCAATTGGCATAGATATTGAAAATGAGAAATATTTAATTAATGTTGGTACTTGGTGCAAGAGAAAAAATTGAAATTGACATAATATTTTTGTCAATAAAATTTAATTGTTATGATAAAATTTTTACGATCCTGAATCACAAAATGTGAAGATCATCAAATTATATGATTAGCCAAATTTTCTTAAATATTCAGACCTGCAGTCCATACGTTATAGAATGTGAAATTAATTAGTAAAATTTAAAGAATTTTGGACTTGTAGCCCATACGCCTGAAGTCGTAAAATTTAATTTTGAACTATAGTATATCAAAATAGAAGAATTTATGTATTTATCCTTGAAGGATAACATGCTTGAAACAAGTACTTAAAGTACTAAATCAAAAAGCTTGCACCTAATATATTCTTAATAAAGCTATAATCATATTCGTATATATTATACCAATCTAGACTTATCAAAATGTAATCACTTGAGTGAAAATTTGTTATAAGTGGCAAATGTCATTATCTACTTTGCTATGTGATTTTATTAAAGCTAGAAATTAAATTTGTAATATTTGCAAAATGAGTTTATGATTTCATCACGAAAAGACTCTTGAAAAGCTCAAGAATTTATTTCTTTTAAGAATAAAATTCAAGATGAAAGATTTTAAAATGAAAGAATTCCTTTCAATTTATGAATTGAAATTTATCAAGTGGAATACTGATATTATTGAAATACTAAAAGTATTTCTTATTTAAAAATTGATATAGTTTATAATTTGTAATATATGTCTTGGTCCCGAAGAACCATATTTTATTGCAACTTATGACTATAAAGGCATTGAAAAATTGCATAATTGTAAATTAAATACGTTCAGCATACACTTGAAAATATCAAAATAAAGTGAAAAGCATATCATACTTTTTTCTTGATATGGATACTAAAGCTTAGTTTTATTCAAGAAGAATATCAAAATTATGAAGATATATACATGAAGATATTCTTCAATCAAAATGATGGTATCTCCAATTTATTTTATATATTTAAGCTTTTAAAAAATGGTGTTGATCATGTAGATTGTTTCACCAAATTAATTTAGTTACAATAAATTATGAATGAAATTTTAAGCACCCATGTCATTTTGAGGGGAAGGATATTTAACACAGGGAGTCATTGATATAGAGGACTATATGCACTGTACTCTTTTTCCTTCACTAGGTTTTTGTCCCATTGAGTTTTTTTTAGTAAGGTTTTAATGAGGCAGTTTACACCTCCTTAAGAACAAATGAATAATGTACTCTTTTTCCCATAGGATTTTTACTAGCAAAGGTTTTAATGAGACATATTCTTTGTAAGATGAACATCCAAGGGGGAGTGTTATGAAATAATTATAATTATGTGGATGTTCATCAAGCATACTATTTATCCCCCCACTATCAACCTTTTAGCTTTCCATAACTCCCATGATCTCCCTAAATTTGGGATCATTATTTCTTGTATTGTGATCTATTTTATTACTTCATAATCATTGTATCACTATAAAATGAGACCTTTGCTTTTTATTTGTATACACAAGAGATTGAATAAAATTTTTTTTTAAATAATTGTGTCTCTTATTTATTTTCTCTCTTTCTCTTGATTTATTATTGTGCTCCTAATTGATAAATTTTATAACAAAAGTATCTAATTTCACAATATTGCTTCTAACACGTTGTGTCGGTGGGCTTTATGAGCTTCCGGGCTTAAAATCTAAAGGTGGGTTAATTGGACTTTCGGTTAAAACAAGGCCGAAAGAGAAAAGTGTATGAATAGTTGTACTCTTTGCACCCTACCAAAATTCTTTTAAGACCCTATTTTCAATTTATATTATAAACTTTTCGATGGAGTTTACTTTTATCATTCGTTATTAATTATGCACAACTTATTTTATCATTGGCAATTGATTCTCTCTCTAAATAAACACTTTTTTTCATTTGTCAATTTTTCAAATTTTCAAATTTCAAAAATTTTCTCGCTTTTAGAAATTAAAATTTACTTGTAACCTAGATGTCTTTATTGTTCTCTTCCAAACTTTGTCTTTCCACAAAATTAAAGCACTAGCTTCCCAAAATTAAAAATAATTATTATGAAAAAAATAAAGAAAAAGAAAGAAAGATTAATGTTTTAAATTTGTGCAAACCAGTTGTATAGAATAATGAAGAGAGAGAGAGAGAGAGAGAGAGAGAGAGAGAGAAAGAAGAAATCATACATGTGCAAGTAAAATAAATTGAAGTGAGAGAGAAAATATAAATAGAATTATTTATATTTGTATTTATTCTTAAATATAACTATAATATAATAGAGATTTTATAAGATTAATGAAGGGGTGCCAATAATCCAGCTCTTATATGAATGTGGATGTTTGAATCAATCACTTGTTCTGTATATTATATCTATTCTTCATCATTTCAGTAGTGTTTATTTTATTTTAATGTTAGTCTCCATCTTTTGTTTCCGAAAAATGTTGGCAGAAGGAAAGAATTTGCTAAAAACTAATAATTAAGAAAATAAACATCAAGGGGGGTTTTTTTTTTAATTTTAAATTTAGAAAAGAGCTAGCTTACTGGTAAAAAGCAGTCCAAACTCCAAATGTTCCTAGGTGGGGCGACCCTCCGACTGTTACTCGTAAGAGCTTATATGAAAATGCTTGGAGTTTTTCCTAATTATCGTTGATTATGTAAGGATTTGATCTGCATTCTTTTGGATTTTAATTCCCTTAATTATTGTAATATCTCCTTCTTCTTTTTTTTTTTTAACTCATAAAACCTTGAATCAATTACATCATCGATTCATTCAACTATAAATCCGAAAAATTTCTATTGTTTTTAGACCATCCAAGACCAAACCAAAATTCAAGTTGGGCAAGACGGCGCTTATAAACGTTGAATCTTCTCAATTGTTCAGCCCTAACAAACCCAAGCAGAAGTTTAATATTTCATCCCCTAAACAACCACTACAACAAAATTAGGATAAGGCAACATCTCTTTGACAACATGTACAAAGAGAATGTTGTCAAATATACAATTTAACAACAATCATAGAGTGTATGTTGTTAAAGGTAAAATTTAGCAACACGCAACAAGTGCATGTTGTTAAAGGTAAAGTTTTAGCAATACGCAACAAGTAACTCTTGTCATTAGTTATTTACGACAACATTCAAATGCATGTAGCAAAAAAAATTATTTAAACAACAACATACATAAATTACGTGTTGTTAAAAATTATTTTTTTGTTAACTCAATTCTATATGCAATATTTAGATTACTGAAAATCAAAATATAAAAAATCATCCATAAAAATATGCAGGTGAGGGTCCTAATTGGCACTATGATTATTGTAAACAATTAAATGCAGCTTTCACTGCTTTAAGTTAATGCATCATGTTCTCTTAGATGGTTGGATGAGTCGCATGATGAATAATTGGGGCTACAATTACAGGGGTTAGATGCATGCATATTTTTAATAGACAGTTTTGGATATAATATCTGGGGAGTGATTTCTTGTTGCTATATTTGTTGATTATGATATTTAGAAGGATTTTGTACAATATTTTGCCTTAAGACTTTTTTTTCTCCCGTTTCTTAAACTTTAGCAGGTGTTTCTTTGCATGATTTATGGGTTGCTGGACGGAGTTGCAGGATTGCAAGTGTTGATGTTGGTTTGACCTGCTGCTGTTAAATTAGATTTGATTTAGGAATTTGATAGTTGCTAGCTTTGTATTACTACTAACCGCTGATATATGTAATTGTTGGATCGTTAATTTGATTTAACTAAATGAATTATTTTTATTATAATCGTTGTCTTTTATTTAATAGCTAATTTGATATATATATATATATATATATATATATATATATATATATATATATATATATATATATATATATATATATATATATGTAAATAATCGAAGAAAATATAATTTATTCCTACCAAATTAAATAATAATAATAATAATAATAATAATAATAATAAAAAATAATTTTCAGCAACATTCACAAGTTTGAAAGTACACATGATCTTTTTCACCACAATCATTGCACGTTGTCATAAGATATTTAACAACGTTTATGTCTTTTTCAACAAAATTCAATACGCGTTGTTGAAAGTTATCTATTTTTAGCTACGTCAAAAACCACAACGTGCAAGTGCTCATTGTGAAATCCATTCCACAACATGCGTTGTGCGTTGTCGTATGCTTTTTTTCTTGCAGTGAACAAAATTTAATATAGTTACAACTTTTATTTATGCATGGTCTATATACAAGTATAGTGGTGAAATTGAGCTTTTTGTATCACATAAAATTTTATTGATCTCCATAGAAATTTAGTTAAAATTACAAGTTGATAATCTCACCGATTATGAAATTCATCATAATCCTTCTTTGTTATATTTAAAAATATCATCATAACATTCTGAGAAGAAATCATCAAGAAATTTATATGGAAACTAAGGCAGTGTTATTTTTTCTCTTAATTTAAAATCTGAATTGAACTTAACCTTGAATAACTTTACAATATAATAATCCGAATATTATAATATATTTATTTTTCATTCATAATATCTTAGTATCAAAACGTTTAAAAATTTGACATATCATACTTTTATAAATGAATAGGTACTCTATATAGTTAAATCTCACTACACATATGCACTATCATTAATGGACACGTGCTATAAATTTTCCAAAAGATTACGAGTTGTTTAAATACAATTTAATTAAATTAAGTTGTAATTATCGAGTTTTCAAGTGTTAAGATGAAAACAAACATACGTAAAACATCTGAAATTCTAGATAACTGAAACTAGATCATAAGTGTGTCAAAAGGCATAAACACTAGAATTTCGATATGTATATTTTTCAAACCGACTGAGCGTTTTCATAATTAACCAAACTTCAAATAAGCAAATTAATGAAATTAATCCCAATAATAATATTGTTGGTAGAAGAAGTGCATGTGCAATTGCACGGATTGTTGGTTTAATGCAGTCACAAGTTACAACTCAGAAGCCTGTACAGTGGTCCATTCTAACAATAATAGGCTACTTTCTATTATAATAGACCCGTCCCAAGCTTTTATTATGTACAAGCTTTTATTATTATGCAAGAAAATGTCACATGATTTGCCCCCGCGAATCAAGCTTTTTCTACAAGTGTCTAAACGAAATAATGACTTGATTTTGATTCTTTATGATCAATTTCCTTTTTGTTTTTTTTCCCTTCCTTGATCACATGCTTTTGTTTAATTTCACTAAATGGTTAGAGATAGGTAACTCAAATAGAGGATTCAATTAGCAAACTCTTATGTATAGAATAATAATTTCCTATAATTATGTGGCCTCAATTTGATATGGAATCCTAGGATGGGCAAGCTTAATTCAACTCAACGGACACGATTCAACTAAATCCAACCCAATTTAATTTTGATGGATTGAGTAAATTATTATCAGTTAATTAGGTCAATTTTTCAAACTCAATTAATAATTAGTTTGGGTTGGGTTGGGTTGGGTTGGATTATGATAAACCATCTAACCCAACTCAACCCATGTAAATAATAATAATAATGATATGTTTATCCTCAATTGTAAAATCTTAAAAATGTAAATAGCTAACCTAATTTTTTAACTCGTTTTTTTTGTAGAAGAGATAATTTCATTCTTGTATTTGCTGCCGTAGATTCTAATTCCAAAATTAAAATCACTCTATCGTATAAGTAAATTTATTATCTTATAAGTTTAATTTTGAAAGTAAATTGGTTTCAATTCCTCTTTATTGTTTAGTAAAAACTTAACAGTACATAATTATATATCACTTTCATTTTGTTACTAGACATGATGCTAGCTAATTATCTAAAAGGTCTGAATTTGGAATTCAAAAAAGAGATGCGGGAAGTTGGGAATAAATCTAAAAGTACATTGTCAAAATTTTCTTAATTTTAAGATAATTGGTATTTTAGTTTTCTTTAACGAGCACTAGGTATTGAATAAAATTTTTATATTATAATAAATTTATATTTTATTTTAATAAGTTTCATTTCAAGTTTCATATATCTTTTTCTTTATTTAATTTTAATTTAGATTTGATTTTCATCGTGATCAACCCAACCCAACCCAACTTGATGATTTAAAGGTTGGGTTGGGTTAGATTAAACATGTTTATTTAATCGAGTTAGGTTGATTTTATCTCAACCCATTTAATAGTGGGTTGGGTTAGATTTTCACAAACCCTATCCAACCCAAATCATGCTATGGAATTCCATGGAGCCCCAGACATGTGGGAGATTTTTTTTTTTAATCTAAACCATCTAGTATTCAGCGACTACATTGAGCCATGACTAATCCAGATTCGAGTAGGTAAGACCACTAGAGTGGCAAAGCTCTCACAACAAGTGTTTAATTGCAGCTGCATTCTCAACCCTTGAACCGATGACCTTGGTTAAGGTAGAACAGTTCCTTGACCAACTGATTTACGCGTTTGTTGGTACATGTGGGAGATTTCCTTAATATATACGAAAAAAAAATCTATACCCGATTTCAATTCGGATTGGGGACATGGATGAATCTCCACGACCTGAAATCCCCAAATACCTTCATATTTGGTTGCCCGTTTGCTTCACTTTCTTGTTTAATAATATAGGTTATTAAAATTAAAAAGGGTTTAGAGGTTAGTTATAGGTTTCATGGAAAGATCTTTAATGCACCAAAAGTCACATTTTCTTTTCCTTTTCTTATGCTCTTTCCCATGATTTCATTCTCTCTCTTAATTTACAATGATAGTGGTCAAGTTTTGTTTCCATATGTACGTAAGCAATACATTATACTCTTATCATCTTACGCCGAATTGCTTCTGATTGCACTGGTGAGTGGACCAGTGACTTATGGCAACTGTGTAATCAAGCTATTGTTAAAATCTTGCAGTACTAAGTCATCATCCTTAAGTCTTCGATCTCATCGCATTAATCTAAAATACAATTAAAGTACTCAACAATCAAAACTTTGAAATAACTTTCTCACTTATATTTCTCATAAATTACAAGGGTAAACGTTAATTTTCCTGCTTAATTCAAGTGCTTTTGTTAGTGATCTTTGTTGTATTTTAACACGTGGGTGGTTGCAAACTTGCAATTCATCACATTTGTTTTTGCAATTTTGCGTATGTTGTTAAAGGATTTTCCACTTCAGTGAACGGCACAAAATTATTTCGAGAATGAGACTGTATGTGTCTACCAGCTACAAACAATTTTTGGGCAGTAAAACTTTTGAATGATCCATGCATGCACCATTTTTTCCTGGACGAACAGGCTTCAATAAATTACTGTTGTACGTGTATTAATTGTTCATGCATGATGCGACTCAGAGTTATCTCTACTAATCAGGAGAAAACGTTTTATATGTTAGAGATAATACAACCAGTTAATGGTAATATGACAAATTTAATCTTATTATAATGATGTACTAAATTAATTTTCTATCTATTTTTCAATGTAAATACATACATAATTTTTTTTTTCCAATGTTATTATATGATTGATGTAGTACGTACCTCCGATGAGTACAAAAGTTCTCTCGCTATCGAGGGCTCCAGAAGAGGACAATATTTTGAATTATCATGCATCCGGCCCCATAGAATGAGCTTGAACCCAAAATATGGGTGAGATTCATTAATCTCTCTGAAGATGAAAGTACATATTAAACGAATCATAGCCACACTAGGGTTTTATCATAAGTTCATAACGGTATATATAAAGCTGGCAAAGATGAAAAGCACTCTAACCCCTTTACCCTCCACAGTGTTCTTCATAATTAAAAAGTTCTGCGTACAGAGGACCACAAAAAATTTAAGGACATCTTAATTTGCTACTCATAAAGCTGTAAATGTGCAATGTACATGCAATAATATAATATAACGGTCCATATTTAGTTGAGAGAATTGAGAGGGGAGGAGAGGAATGGAAAGAAGAGAGAGAGAGAATAAGAAAAAAAGGGGTAAATTTCAATTTTATTGTTTGGTTTGACATAGAATTCATCTATTGTCTCTCCTTATTTTTTTTCACACTACTCCTTTCATTTCTAATTTCTTCGAATCAAACATGCCACTGAGAGGTTTAAATGCTATGTACTGCTTTCATTGTACTAAGATCCATCAGATTCCCTATATTTTTGTCCCACAACTTCCTCATTTTAAGATATATAGTTCAACTTCTCTCTTACAACACCCAGAAGATTTATAGTTCTCAACAAATAACATGGTACAATCAAAGAAGTTCAGAGGTGTCAGACAGCGCCATTGGGGCTCTTGGGTCTCTGAGATTCGCCACCCTTTACTGTACTCTCCTTAAAATACTATATCTAAATCTCCTGGTAATTACTTATCTTAATTTGCTGTAATTGTTCTTCTTCTTATTATTATTTAATTTTGTAGCAAAAGAAGAGTGTGGCTTGGGACATTTGAGACGGCTGAAGAGGCAGCTAGGGCATACGATGAGGCAGCAATTCTGATGAGTGGACGCAATGCAAAGACTAATTTTCCGGTCATCACCAACGGAGAAGGCGGCAGCAGTAATCAGAATACTACAGCATCTCCTACGTCATTACTTTCTTCTAAGCTCAATGCAAAGCTTCGGAAAAGTTTCAAGTCTCCATCTCCATCTCTCACTTGTTTAAGGCTTGACACGGAAAACTCACACATTGGAGTCTGGCAGAAGAAAGCCGGGCCTCGTTCGGATTCCAATTGGGTTATGACAGTTGAGTTAGGGAAGATGAAGATTAATGGTGAAGCATCATCATCATCATCATCGGAGCCGAAATTGGCCAAGCCTCAAGCAGTACAAGAGATGGCTGCAAGAAAGGATTTGGTTGGTGGTGGACTTGATGAAGAAGAGAGGATTGCACTGCAAATGATAGAAGAATTGCTTAATAAAAATTGATCATTAATTGATCATCTGGTGAAAGCAACAAATTAGAATAAGGGAGCTTTCAAAGGCAGGCCTAGTGATTAGTAGGTGTTTGTTGCTATATTTGATATGTAATTAGTTCATAATTCAACTGATGGAGGGATAAATATAGTGAGTTCCTACCCAAAAGATGATAGGTGCGAGAAGATATATACATATATAGTAATTCTCCATTACTATATTTGTGTGAGGAAATGATAGAAGCAAGGAAAGTATACATGTTGATTTGATCTCTCTCTCATATGTCATAAGCCTTTGTGTTTTAAGTGCAAGAAATATCTTTGTACCTATTTTGTTGAGAAGAAATCTCATCTTAAGATGTTACATCTTTACATTAGGTAATTAATTATATATAAAGGACAAAAACTGAAGTTCTTAAAGGTTTGGAAATAAATGAAGCAATCAGCCCAAATATAATTTAGTTGGTTGGAGCCTTGGGATGGAAGTAAGAGATCAAAGGTTCAAGTTTAAAGTATTAAATTAAAAAAATTTTAAGTGTTAAAAATAAACAATTGTTAAGACTTCATAAGCTGTATATAAAATATACATTCTAAATTTTTATCCTATTAAAATTTATGTCAATTGGAAGCATCCAATAGCCAAATAATAAATCATTTTCTCAGCCTTCTGACATAAATTGATAAGGGATTTGATTATTCTCTCCTGTGTATTTGTCGTTAATTTTTTTTTCCTAATTATGTGGAAGTAGCTCCAATCTGTTCTAAATTTCTGTGCATATGCATGCCTGAAACAGCCGTGGAAAGAGATGATGTTGAAATCATTGATAGGCATATAACAATAATAATAGGATTCATTATGAGCAGTCATATGTAAGCAAGTCACATAGATGATTTCATATAGCAACTACTTCATTTGTTAATTGATGAACATTTTGGCCACAAATAGCAGATCAAGAAATGTAACATAAACATTGACATGCATAACAATTCCTTTCCGCTATATAAACTATATAACTAGAAGTCATTGTGACAACTAATGTTGACATATGAACATGTTACATTTTTAATTGGAATATTGTACACGTGAATTATATATTAATTGATACTGATTAATTGATCAAGGAATCAAATATCGAAAACTGTTATACATCGGTGCTTGTATATTAATGTTATGACATATGGGATAATAATATTGATAAAGACTCCTTAATTTCCCATATATGTTGAGTAAAAATTGTCTGTAGGAGCTAACGACACATAATTAGAGTTTCAAACAAAGGAAGGCTTGACCCGGGAGATATTTTCTTGGGAAAATGACTGATAATCACATTTTGTTTGGTAAATTATTTTCTGTCTTGTCTTTTAAAACTCACTAGAATCTCCGTAACGGTACAATATTAAATAATTTGATACATTATTTAAGGGCTAATTCAATCATTTTGTAATAGACAAATTTAATAGTCGTAAAATGAATGGAGCTTAATACTTATTTTGAAATATAAAAGTTGACAATTAATGAAATATCAATATATTATTAATGTTAAGAGAGTTAATTTTGGTGAATTTTTTAAATCAAATGAGAGAAAAATGGTTAATTTTACAGAAGAAAAGGTGAGTTTTTGGTCGCTTTCCCATATTTTGTATGAACTTGATTGATTTCTGACTCTAATTGCTAGAAATAACTCTTGCAAATTTCCATGTGAATGTAACATGTTATGAAACCTCCTAAAGTTATTGAAGATTCATTCAAGTTTGTCTACTCCAATAAAACTTATATGTATGTGGTTGAGAGATTCATTAATAAAGCTGAGCACTTGTATATATATTTCTAACAAGATAATAAAGGCTTAAAATTGACTGTAGTCAACAGAGAGGAAAGGCTACCTAAGTTTGTTGCTTGACCATCAATAATTAATTTCCATTTTGCTAAGTTTGTTGCTTGACCCTCCACGTCAAAACGTGGAGGGTTTTATTTATTAACATTATAGGTTAGCTATGGGAGTTATGTATCTTTATCTTTCAGTTTTCCTGTTTAGCTGGGGCTGTACAATTAGAGTTCAGAAAATTAAAATTCGTCCAAATTTCCGTTGATTTATCATATATTATATATAACGCGATATGCTGGGAGGCACATTATCTTATTGGTTTACCAACAAATTACCTTTTTCAGCGAAGAATGCAAATGGGTTTGTTAGAATGATCATATCTGAGATTAACGGGCAAATGGTTTAATTCGTCTAAAATCAAAATCTTGTGCATCAATTTTTGGAGAATGATGCTTAAGTTGCTAATATTTCTCATTTTTACTACTAAAAACATTTTTAGGCTCTTTTAGTATTGCTATTATACTTCTGTCGTCGGTCTAATTAATGTAAAATTGTTTGTTAAAAAAAAAAGGCAAAGTTTTATATGGTAAAAAGTTACATTTATCGTTTAATAAATACAGTTTGAACATTAAAATTAAAATAATATAAAAAATAATTAAGTGATTAAAATTAAAAAAAGGATCCAAGTGGTAAAATTCCATTGTGCATCTAGCATTGAAGTATTTCATTGCCTTAAACAAGAGAAATAAACTAAGGTAGCTGTTCCTATCATCTGTGGGCTCTTTATAGAACTTGATACCTCGATCTATTATATATCAAATTCTACAGGCTGCATTTAAGAATAGTTTCTAAAGACCTTGGCAGCACATGATTTATGAAAATTAAGAATCCTGTTATTTATTGCAAGATAATAATCACACACAATAATTTAACTTTTAAACAAAATAGATAACCCTGTTGGAAAAATAAAAAGCGAAGAAAGTGCCCAAAAAAAAAAAACACCACATCACTTATTTTGTCTAGCGAGTAGCGATGATAATTGATCAAGATGTTAAGAGTTGTTAAGTTTTTATGTCTACAGTCTTTCTATATATAATGGTATCATACAACTAAGTTATATATAAAAATTTTCTTTAAGTCATGTATATGTAATTCAAATATATTACCATAAATATATAAATCTTTTTAAAAAAAAGGGTGTATATAATGCTACACATACCGAATTTTTTGTCTCAAATAATTATCCTAAATGATTTGACATTCATTAATTGGTTGATAGTTTTTACAAAATCTAAATGAATTAATTGTAACCAATCAATGAATGCCAAATCATTTAGGATAGTTATTTGGAACAAAAGATTTAGGATATATAACATTACTGTCTACTGATATATATCATCATAGCTCAAAGTCATTGGCACTAGAAACTAACTATTTATATGTTACAATTTGGAAATTTTATTAATAAGAAATGGACATATCAATGATTCAACATCATTCCAGAAGTGATATATATATATATTCTTTAGTGAGGGCATCATCATTTTAATAAAGTGAGGATGTTATTAACAGATAAAAAAATACAAACTTTAATACACTAACATATAAAAAAAATATAATTTTTAATGTATTAAAATATGTGTTTTTTTTGTATTTTAGTGAGCATCTTCATTTTGTAAAGTGAGGATGCCCTCACGGCCTCACTAGAAAAGGATTATATATATAAAGTAATGCTATACATCCTAAATTTTTTTGTCCCAAATAACTATCCAAAATGATTTGTCATTTATTAATTAGTTGATAGTTCTTTACAAAATCTAAGTAATTAATTGTAACCAATTAATGAATGCAAAATCATTTTGGATAGTTATTTAGGATAAAAAATTTGAGATATGTAGCATTATTGATATATATATATATATAATAATAATAATAATAATAATAATTTCTTCATTTTTTAATGCAGTCGTGCAGTTTAATAGAGTTAATTTTCAATACACTATAAAGCCGTACGGTTTAATAACATTAAAAATTAACTCTATTAAGCCACACGGCTTAACAGTGTATCAGCATGAAAAAATAATAGTGTCCGCACTGGAGAAGGATTATATATATATAAATATTCTAATCCAATATTCTGGGTTAGTTAAAGTTCAAGAAAGTTATTAAGTCGCATAATTTAATAGTATAAAAATTATAAAATTTATTAAACTGTAAGATTTAATATTATAATAAAATTATATTATTAACTCCATAATTTAATAATTTTTTCGAATTTTAATAAAGTAAGGATCTTAAACCAAATGAGGTTATATATATATATATATATATTTTTTTTTTTTTCCGGTTGGAAGTAAAGTCAAACGATAACTTAATTTTTTGCTTGGAAAGGTAAACAGTTACTGAACAAATTCAATGAAAAAGAAAGGCAATATCATCTTTGAATGATTTTATCCAATCGAATCCGGTCCGTCAGAGCCGACCGACCCGATCCAGTTGTTAGCCGAAAGTTTGAAACTCCTACGAGCATCGAATTAAAAAAACCACGTTCAATTTCTCCCCATATATTTTCGCGTTGGAAAAAAAAGGGAAAGAAAGAAAGATTCATTTTTCGAAAATGATACTTGCAGTGTTGTTCGCAAACTCTGAAGGCAACATCCTTGTTGAAAGGTACGTACAGATCTGCACCGTCAATTTTTTTTTTAATGATCAGATGACAAATATGTACAGCGATTTGTTTCATTGAAATTGTTATTTTATAATACCATTTTGTGGTTTTGTTGATTTATGGTTTTACCTTTTTGATATTGGGTTAGATCTCAAATGGGGATTTTGGAATTTTCTTGAAATCAATCATTTGATGGTGTTTTCAATCAAATGGGTTCACTTTATCTTATTAAAATATGACTTTTCCCCCCCTCCTATAGTAGTTGTTAAGACATAAATAATTTGAAAAAAATAAGAAAATATTTGAATAACTTCGATTTTGCAAATAGTGTTGATATTAGTTATATCAAAAGAAGTAAGAACTATAGATATCCTTAATTGCTTTAATAAGTTGTTAGAAGTGTAATAGTTGAAGATGAATTTTTAGGCTGAAGCTTTGCTCGATGGATGTAGGCATACAATTACGTGCATTTTTTCGTTTGTGTAGGAGCAATTATAGGTAGAGATATGGGTTTTTGACAATTGGGATGCTGAGTTTAATTACAATTCTCTTTTGGTTTAATATCCAAGCTGTCCCCATTTTCAGGTTTTGAGATGGAAAAGGGATTCTCTTTACTGGTAAAGCATGTTTTAGGTTATTGTAAATGTAGATGGGATCATACCATGGTTGAAATGTAATGTGGTTTTGGGATAGAGATAGAGTGGTGTTTATTATGTGGTCGGTTAATCTTCTTGTTCTTGATTGTGTGTGGATATACTGTAGTTGGTTACCAACATTTGTCAGAAAGTTCTGTTAGCCTAGTTCCATTATGGCCTTTTGGGCTCTGCATTTGAACCATTGTTGTGCCAAACATTGTTATAGCGTGTGTGAACCAGCGCTATATAGAGTTCTGGGTGGGAGTGTGGGTGAGTGTATCTAGCACTTTGTCAGGAAATTAGTTAGTTTTTAAGGTTGCTTCCTTGGTGTTCTAAAACAGGTTTCTATTGATTTGGTCTCCCTGGTGAGGTGACATGTAGTTTCTTGCTTTAAACATGATACAATTGTTGGTTTGAAGACCAATCTCTTTTTGCAGGTTTAATGGAGTTCCAGCAGAGGAACGGTTACATTGGCGATCATTCTTAGTTAAACTAGGTGCAGATAATCTTAAAGGTGTCAAAAATGAAGAGCTTCTTGTTGCCAGCCACAAGTATGAACTCCCCTTTACTTTGTAGAGCATCTATTAGTTAAAGGATTCGGTTGTTTACAAAACAACCTTTAGTCCACCGTTGCGAATTTATGAGGCACATTGTGATTTTACTCTGTTTTTTCATTTCTGCTTGAAATTATTTAACCATCACTGGGATGTTAGTTATAATTGAAATTTCTTTTTGTCTTTTCATCAGGTCAGTCTATATTGTCTACACTGTTCTTGGTGATGTCAGCATCTTTGTTGTGGGCAAGGATGAATATGATGAACTTGCTTGTAAGTATATTTTTATTTTTCTTTAAGCATGTGATGCGCCTTATCTTATAGTTTTGTTGTGGCCATAGCTCGAAGGCTTGTGCACTTGTATAATACTCAAGTTAAGGCCCTGGGCAACAAGTAGGATGCATTCATGCAAGGTTAGGAAGAAGTCATTAAACTTGTTGATGCCAAACATGCAACGCATATTTGTCTGGAGTTCTGCATCTTTTAGGTCCTCTCCAAATCTTCAATTTTGAATGATTTACAATTAGAAGTGACATGTTGATACTTTCTTTACTTGCTTTCTTTCAGTAGTTCAACTCTGTAATTAGTTTTAAGACTGCTTAGAGTCCTTAATTATGGTGTAGATCAGTTACATTATGAGTGTGGTGGTGATGCTCTATCTTCACAGAGAAATAAAAGAATTATAGTATCCTCTTGTTTTTCTTAGAATGGTTGTAGCATTTGTATGGATTGTAATGCAGTGCATGTTGAACTGCATTGATTTTGAGGTGCCCAAGGCCTTAATACTTGATTTATCAACTAATTTTTACTTTCTCATTTTCTTGTAGTGTCAGAAGTGATATTTGCTATTACCTCAGCTGTTAAGGATGCATGTGGAAAGATTCCAACCGAGCGCCTTTTCCTGGATAAATATGGAAAGATATGTTTGTGCTTGGATGAAATAGTTTGGAAGGTGAGTTGATGAATCTAATTTTTTCTAATATATGATAAAATTGATGAGAAATCTGGAATTTTCCTTGTAGCATTTTGACTGGTTTGCTCATCCTATATCACCAATGCCTGCAAGTATGCATCTGTTTTTTGTTTCATGGACATCATCATAGATATTATCGAATAATTTGTATATCTATGTTGTGATAAGCTCATATTTGGACGGACTCTCTTATACACTACTAAGGCTTCATTTGATGGGAATGGTGATTAAGGCTTTTCGATAGTATTTCTGAATATTCTGTAGCATTGCCTGTATTCATTAAAAAAACACAGTTAAGGACTTTTGCAGTTTAGTGTCTATATTTTATGGCCATCTTCGGCTGGAGGCTGCCATTCTTTTCGCTTCCAGAACTTTTGCATATCATGTTGCATGATTTAATGCAGATGTTGTCCTTGTCATTTTATCTTTCACAATTTTTTGAAGGGATTGCTTGAGAATACAGAGAAAGACCGAATCAGAAGACTTGTAAGACTCAAGCCTCCAAATGAGTTCTAAATTGATAGCTCAATAGGGAAGCCAATCTTTTCAAGACACTAAAGATCTTGCTTAGATACAATATTGTCTCTATTCAAACCTCGGTTGTAACTACTTTTTGTATTTTCTTATTGGACTGTATGAAATTGCTGGATCAATTACGTGAAATTAATGACAAGTTGTTATGGAATATTTTAAAGATAATGATCTGCAATCCCATATAAATTTAATTTCTTATTTGAGATTTCTTTCGGGGAACCATTTTAGTACAAGCATTAATATAACAATAATATTTTAATTTTTTTTTAAAAAAATGATAATCATATACAATGACAAAGTTAGAACTTTCCGGTAAAACTATATGCAAGGTACAATTTAGACTTTGTCCAGTAGTATAAGATTTCTGTCTGGGAACCGATTTGGTACAAGCATTAATATAAAAATAATATTATAATACTTTTTTTTTTTTAATGATAATCATATACAATGACAGAGTTAGAACTTTCCGGTAAAACTAAATATAAGGTACAATTTAGACTTTGTCTAGCAACATATAATCTTATATATCTTTTCTTTTTGCTCTTGAAATATTTGATATTTACAATTAGGGAGAAATGGGAGTAATCATATCATTTCTATTGCAGCGTAGTCCAAAATTCTATTTCATGCCGAATAACTCTATTCCGTTATATTTTTCAAAAGGACAATTTTACCCTCTAATTTTTTTTTAAAGAGAGACTCAAACCACTTCCCTCTATTGAGGACAATACTTCCCCACATTTGGAGGGAAGTGGTTCATGCAAAAATGTTTAGACATTAACTAACAACATTAATTTTGTATCAACAGATATTATTTCTCATTAATTTATTACTTATATGAAGCTATTTGAAATCCGTACGATATGAAGCTATTTGAAATCCGTACGACATTCTTAATCAATGAAGGACGATATAATATAAACCGACTGTATTTTTTAGATTTAAGTCTTAGGGCCAGTTTGGGATTGCGGAGACTGATGAAATAAGCTGTTTGTGCTGTGCGGTTGAAATAAACTGCTGATTAAAAAAATAGTTTAGTGTTTGATAAACTGTACTGTTGCAGTAGTTATGAGTTTGAAAATCAGTGTACATGTGTTTGGTAAATTATTACGAAAGTGCTGTTTTATTATATAATGACTAAAATAGACATAATTTTAAATTGTCTTTTATTTTTAGAGTATGTTTAATAAATTGTTTAGACATACTTTTTTCTAAACACGTAAAATTACATAAAGTAAAAAAACTCAATTAAAAAAATATAAAGAACTTCATAATTTGTTACATAAAATATAAAAAAAATTAATACTAGATTGTAGTAGTAATATGATATCTAATGATTTACATATTAGGGTTTATGGATAAGTAAGATATAATTGTCTTTTTTAAAAAAATACTAAGGTTATAATAAGAACTTTAAAAAGACGTGATAGCTTATTTAATAAGCTGTTTATGAAAGCAACCCACTGCTTGCTTTTAAAAGCTGCTGATAAAATAGAGAAAATTATGAAATAAGCTACTTTTACAAAATTTACCAAACATTATTTTTATAAAAAATTATGAAATAAACAACTTATTGAATTTCAACCGCAATCCCAAACGGGGCCTTAGTAATGTAGCCAGTTACCCACATCTGTTGATTTTAAATTAAATTTTAACTTATTGTCATCACATTTTAGTAACTGACAAAGCAATGTAGCTGACGGGAGACAATAAGTTCAGTGACAAAACTTAGAATGTTTCAGTCCAAGATCTTGGACTTGTTAAAGTTAAAAAAAGTTATAAAGCTGTGCAGTTTAATAGTATTATGTTTATGAAAACTATCAAGCTATGAGATTTAATAGTATAACGGCATAATGCTATTAAATCGCATGACTTAATATAAAATCATTATCTTCAATTGAATTCATTATGTGATCCTTAAAGTACAACGCGGCAGGAACTAAAAACAAAAGTTGGGAAATCAGACCATACCTGTTTGAATCATTGTTCTTCCCACACATGTGGGTGAGTTTAAAATCTCGCATACACATATGTAGATAGATCTCGTTTGTTTTAGGCTCTGATATTCTAGATGTACCGCAACAGACAAAATCTCAATATACTTGTGATTGCAAATATCAATAGTTTGTACGATTATATTTAAATAAGTATAGTAAAAAGATAAATAAAATCAACCAGTGGTAGGTGGGTGGTAATTAATTAAACCATAAGCAAGTAAGGTTTCAAGGCCTCTTGTGTGCATTAGTGGATAAATATTTGCTTCCAACTATTTGAAGGTAGCCCGTCACAACATAACTATTTAGGTAATTAGGCATAATTTTTACTGGAGTAATTTATAATAAAGGAATCCCTTATTTTAATAAAGTTAAGGGATAAGTTAAAAAAATAAAAAATACACACTTCAATATAGTGTGTTTTGTCATGTTTATTAAAATATGAGATAAACTAAAAGATAATATATATATATATATATATATATATATATATATATTCCAATATAATAATTTTGTCATGTTTATTAAAATAAGAGACAAATTAAAAAATAAAAAATACAAACTCTAATACAGTGAAGTTCTTATCGTAAATGATGAGTAGATTGTAATGTCATTTTGAAAAAAACAGCGCCAAAAAAAATAATATTAATAAAAACACCTGGAGCCTGTCACTTGAATATTCATGTATCATATTTGATTGTACTTGAAGTAATTCGATGAGAATATTTGGAACAACATTTAGGATATACTTGGCACCCAAATGGTATCGCATAGGATTCTGATTTTTTTAAGGTTTAGGGAGAGTTTGACTTGGCTTTATTATTGTAATATGAATAATATAATCGTAGCAGAAACTTTGGAATATACAATATGTTAAGAGTATCAATTTCTTGCATCGTTAGATTCAAGGAATGACTAGTTTGAATGAAATTGAGCCAAAACCAACAAATATGATGAAACCCACTTGCGATATTAAAATTGGATTTGCTTCCAATTTTGCTCTATATATATATATATAGAGAGTTGGGATAATATTACAATGCAGCAAAGAAGAATTAATTAATTTACTTGGCAATGAAGTACGGGAAAAGGCTTCGAGATGAGATAGAGAGATGCTTGCCTGAATGGAGAGGTGAGTTTATGTCTTATAAGCAATTGAAGAAGCAATTGAATTCAATTGATCCCGTGTCCAGGGCACAGAGGAGGTCAGGAATTGCCATTGAAGATTTTTTACTTGCTGGAAATGGAAGAGTGGATGTGAATTTGACGAGATTCATTCAATTATTAGATGTGGAATTGAACAAGGTTAATACATTTTACATTAATAAAGAGGAAGATTATGTCATCAGATTAAAGGTATATATAAATATATATATGTCTTTCTCAAAATTTCTCTCGTTTTTTATTAAATGCGGTCTCGCTCATTCATGTTTATTAGAAATTGAGCAGTTAATTAATTGCTACAATTCACCATTTGAAGTGCTAATGAGAATGAAAAAGTCCATATAAGGACATTTGCATTAGAGTTCTTTTTCTTTTTTACACAGTTAGTTAATAGTCTTCCTACAATGCCCAAAAATTGATCTTGCCCCTTGTATCGTATTTGTCATTTACCAAAGGAGAAAATCTTGTCCAGTAGTTTTTCAAGTAAGTAAATGCCATAAATATATAGGGAGAAAAAAGATTGCTATGTGATCGGCCTGTCATTTTCTTACGTTGATTAGTGATCAAAACAATAATGAACTGGTTGAAGAAGTTGGCCGCTGATTGGCATTGCAGGAGCTGAAAAATATGGAAGCAAACTTGTGCTGCAGTGAGATGATGCTAAATTTGCAAAAGAGTATTTTAGATTTTCATGCAGAGATGGTTTGTCTGTTGCACTACGCTCTCCTTAACTCCACAGGTATCTTTTCTCTTCATAATTTTTACATTACAGAAATATAAATCACTGTCATTCTCAACTGCGGATGTTCGTAATATTTAAAATACGAATTTAGCATTTTATAATATAAAACCTTTTACGACGTTGTAAAATACCTATAAAATGTGTGGACGTCTGCATTAGTAAAGGACTTTATAAACTAAACCAAACCAAATCTAACCCGAAATATACTTTTTGCACGATCCCAAGAGATTTTTATATAAAGCAATTTATATCTTTAAACAGGATTTAGAAAGATAGTAAAGAAGCAAAAGAAGAGAGCCAGCAGTTCAAATGTTCAATTTAACTCCATGCCAAGGGTCCTAGACCAGCCTTTCTTGTCCACGGACTTGCTTTACAACCTCATGCAGGAGTGCGAGGCGATGCTCTACCGACTTTTCCTTGCCGGAGAGCCATAAATCCGGCGCTGAAGCTACCCAAAAGTTTTTCTTTGAGGAGAGACTAGCTGGATGTTCACTCTTTATTATTGTTCTAGCATGTAATTATATCTAGCTTCCATGTTTCCCAAGCTTATATAAATATGTGTAAGCTTTCTTATAGATTTATAATAGATGATCGATCATGAAGATATATATATATATAGAGATAGATATTTGGTATTGCATATAAACATTTTCAATTCCTATATATTTTATTATAAAAACGTTTTCTTTTTTTAATGAGAAATTAATTTATTATAAAAGCTTAAAGATTAGTGAGATGGATACACATTTATGTAATATAAAAAAAATAAATCATATACAGAGATGAGAACAACTAACGTGGCATTTTGCATATGCTTATGTAACGTAAGTCTTTTGCATCCAATTTGGTAGTGAGTCACTAAACGCATACACGCGTCCTCCAGCTAAGTCAGATTCCTTGAGAAGAATTTGAATATGAATTGCTCACTGGAAATTAAATAAGCCATTTATTGTATTTCTGGTTCAAATATATGGCTCAAAGAAGGGGTAGTTAGGTATGTAAATTCAGAGCTCAAAATTAAGGTGAACTTATTAAAATAGGGCAACTAAAAGTTTTCTTACTTTCGTAAAAAACAAAAAAAAAAAAAATGAAGAACATGTTGAGCACTACTGCTCCCAAGTAAAATAATATCAACATACAATTAGACTATTGGTAGACATACACGGTCAGCTGATTGGCATCGTATCATATTTGGGGGTAATTATTAATGTTTTTTTTTTGGTACAAAAGTTTTAAGTTGGCCATTATTATAACTTTGATGAAAATAAATTTTCTTGAATTATATTTGGTACTATATGATGTATACATAAAACAAAAACCATAAAATATAAAAAAGCTAGATTACGAATGATTAACCAAGTGTTGCTCTGCATTGGGCATTCCTAATCGAGACTTAAGTCTTAATTTATCTTATAAAAATTGAAGTGTTGTATTTGGGTTCGTTGTAGTCTGATGTATTTGTTTGTTCACTAATTTAACACTTAATACAGTTTACTATTTTAAAAAAAAAGGTGTATTTAATTAATGATCTATCTATGGATGTTTATCAAATTCGGATTAAAATCCAAAATTAAAATTTGGGATATATTTACAGTATCATAAATCAATTTATAATATTGTAAAAATTACGACATCATAAATTTATTCCTAACCTTAAATCTCAATTTCAATTTCGGATTGAAAAATTGTTCTCCAGCTAAAGTGTTTGATTGGGTTGGGTTGGTGGGGTTGGTGATGGGGGTGTTTGTTTTATGTGTAAAACATGGTTTTTAACACTGGGAGTATCGAAGTTGAGTTAAACACAATTAATGAAACCAGCAAACAGAGTTAATAGGTTGCATATATATAGATGTGCAATTAAAAAATAATAATTTATTTTATGTGGTCTCAAAGAAAATGTGCGGTGGCAAACTGGGAAGAATTAGCGTACGTTTTTGACTCTGGTTCACACAAAATGGGCATCAAAAATAGCACCTTGCAACTTGGAATGATTCCTCCACTTGTTAATTATAAAACGAAAAGACTACTCTGCCCTTTTTGCTTTGTCCTTCTTTTTCCCAGAAAGTTCTGAATATAAAACGTGTGTTTAATTAACGATCTAATTTAGTGCTAACCAAATATACCAGAAGTCTCACTCTCTCACTCGGGGGTGCTTGTGCAGAAGTAAACGATGAAAGCAGTGGCTTTTTTGCTCTCTTTGCTTCTTATATTTGCCTGCTTGGAAGCCAAGCCCATTGAGCCTCTGCCTCAACCTCACAGATCCTTCGAGGTCAATGCTACCCAGGTATCATATTTTCTTTCTTTTTTTTTTCAAGTAAAAATTTTGGATTAGATTTTTAAAATCTTGATCATGTGTAACTTCTACAATCTTTTTGACAGAATGATAGGAGCTGCTCATACACGGTGAATATTAGGACTAGCTGTTCTTCAACCAGATATACTCGTGATCAAATCAGCCTTGCTTTCGGTGATGCTTATGGCAATCAGGTTTTTATCTAAATACAAACAATCGTACATTAATTCATAGTATATACATACATAAAATCTTTTATTTGTATTAATTCACTAGTTGTCTGGTATAAGTTAGGTGAGGCATAAGTGAATGTGTTGGGTTGTACTTGTAAGATTAAGCATAAGCACAACAATGGATGTCAGTTGGTTTAACTGATAAAATCTCTCGGAATGTTATAAGAGGTCTGGGTTCGAACTTGACCCGTGTTGGTAGGGAGACGAAATGACAGTTACAAACATACTGTTAATTGGTCGGGGAACACAATAGTGGGTGTTCAACTCAGTATCCTAAAACAGAGTTACAAAATTAGGGAACTATAGCTACAAACAAGATAATCATATTGTAAACACTAGTAAACATGAAGACTTTTGTATCACTTATAACAGAGAATTGTATAATGTTGTTATTACGTTACGAGGAGAGTATATTGGTATGTTAATTTTAGCTTTGGATCATTTTTTTTATGGGACTTTTAGGTCTATGCTCCGAGGTTAGATGACCCGTATTCGAGGACATTTGAAAGTTGTTCTACCGACACGTATACGTTATACGGACCATGTACATACCAAATTTGCTATTTGTACCTCTACAGAAGTGGATACGATGGCTGGAAGCCAGAAACTGTGACAGTGTACGGCTACTACTCGAGGTCTATCACATTTTATTACAACACTTGGATACCTAATGATCTTTGGTATGGATTTAATTATTGTAATGCTGCCGCAGACTCCAAATCAGCAATGTAATAAGACAGAGAGCTTGTGCCTTAATGTGACCTGTAGTTGCTAGAGAGTTAGTGAATTGTAGTCAATTTGGTGCTTTCTTTTTCCTCTTTTCTTTTTATTTTTATCAGGAACTTTGTTGAGATTAGAATAAGAATGTTATTAGATTTATGGCTGAGAACTACTTTATTTCGTTATTACATTAGCCGCATGCTAAAAGTTGTCTTATTAGGGTAGAGTTATTGATATGTATGCTGATGATGACAATGTGATTAGTTGAACAATCTGTCTCCTTTTTCCATTTTATTGTTGCAAAAAATATTTAAAAAGTTGACAATTATATGATGATGGCATGAGGCCAATGTCAGTCAGAATCCGAATTCGAGTTCAAAATAAGGTCGAAATCACAGGATAATTCTTCGTATTGATGATATTATATGATATAAAGAAATGGATTAATTGATGATGTGGCTTTGAAGATTAAAGAGTTGATGTATGTATTAAGATTTTATAATTCATTTCATGCTATTGCTCTGCAGCCACCATCTTGCAGGAGCCTTCCCAGGGCCTATAACCTACTGCTTGCTAAAATTCGGGTAAGTTCGTCCGGGCAAACTAGCATTACTATATTTTTGGAAAGTAATGGAACTCCCTGAGAATGGGCACTGAACTGACCCGAAAAGAGTAATGATAATTTCTTTTTTTAACTCTGATATTTAATGCCCATCCGGGTCTATTTTCAAAAGATCATCTCTTAATCCAACTTCAATTATTATAAGAAATTACGACTTCTATAAGAAATAAGAGACCCCTCGGGTAGATAACAACATGATTTGAGGCGGGAAAGATCCTATCCAATACAGGATTTTCAAATACTAAAACTTTCTTAGCTACAGAGTGGGCAATAGCGTTACATTGTCTTGTTGTATGTTGAATTATAGATTGATTCAAGCTGTGGAGATGGTCATGATAGCTGAAATTATCCAAAAGATTTCTGTCATGCTGCCTTTCCTGTTCAAAATTAAATCCACCACTTCCTTCAAATTAGATTCTATGATCGTTGGACAGCAACCAGCATTCTGGGCAGTCTTGATACCCAGTCTCACAGCTTCAGCTTCCAAATTGGCAATACTGTTTTGGAACACTGATCTTTGAACTGTAGCAGCCGCCACCTTTCTATTTGAGTCTCTTATTACCACTCACAGCCCTGCCCCTCGATCCTTTATCATCATTGTTGCATCAACTTTAACTTTGAACCAGCCAGGAGGTGGGGGATTCCAGGTCTGATGCCTATTCATTTGTTGGTTTTGGGTATAATTAGCCACCGGCACTTTGATTGTTCTATAGGATTCCAAAATTGCTTTAGCTCTTGCAATTGATAGTTTTTTATCTTCTTTCTTTTTCTCTAAGTTGAAGAGATTCTTTAAGTACCAAGTGGCCCAACACAAAACAATTATCAACTCCAGCACCTTTTGCACTTTTCTTGGTGGTCCAGCATCTTCACATCATCTGCGAAATCAGTAAGCTTCCACACTTTTTGAGCAGCTTTGCATTCTATTAGAGCATGAAAGACATCTCCACTTCTCAAAGCACCTTTGACAAAGGGGATTCTGCACAATCTTCCTTTTCCAAACAGGGTTATTTTCATCTACCTCCCCTGAGGTTTGTCCTTGTTACACTTGGAGAGAAAGTTTGCATATATTATCATATAGTACCCCTGAATGTGTATCAACTTTTGAGAGCCGTTTGGTTGGAATGTAAAAGTACAATAATACCCTTCGATTTGGATGTGGCCAAAAAAGTTTGGTAGCGTACTTGGCAAATTTTTCATTTTACATAATAAAAAAAAAGCAAATAACTTGTTTTGGTATTAGGTCGGTTTTAATTACATACTGGGTCTCACACTTTTGAAAAAGTCAAATGAAACCCATGTTATTTTTAGGGTAGGGATATTTCCACCCCATTAATTGTGTAAACTCACCCCACTTATAAAAAATATTTACAATAAATTTCTAATATTTTTAATAAATGCAAATGAATA
Source organism: Clausena lansium (assembly GCA_030449835.1). Classification (NCBI taxonomy): domain Eukaryota; kingdom Viridiplantae; phylum Streptophyta; class Magnoliopsida; order Sapindales; family Rutaceae; genus Clausena; species Clausena lansium. Next base: position 2,012,606 of record JASUUF010000369.1, read on the forward strand.
AATATATTTGTATAATTAATCAATTAAATCATTCTTATATTTTTTTTATGTCTAAGGTTGCTTTAATATAAGTTCCATTTAATTTTTTTATCATTTTATCTTTAAATGAAGTCTAATATTTTTCAATATTTTAGATGTAAATGACATAAATTTGATAGCCTAATAATTTACATGAGTATTGCCTCATGAAGATATTATATTAGTTTAATTAAAAGTTGATAAAATAAAAAAAAATGTTGAAGTTAAAAGCAAATTTTGGTTTTTTAACTTTTATGGGTAAGATAGTCAATTTAAATTTAGGTCAAAGCAGTTTTGGTAGTCAAATATAATAAAAAAAATCTAAGTCACAAAAAATGAATTAAAGTATTGCAAAAAATAAATTAAGATACACTTAATTGATTAATTCTTTAGAATTATACATTTAATTGATTAATTCTTTAGAATTCTTCTTTATTTAAAATTTTTAAAAATAATGTGAACTTTTTATAATTATTTTAGAAGTGGGGTGATTTTACAAAAGTTATGAGTTGGAAACATCACTACTCTATTTTTTATTTGCAAATAGCAGTACATTTGATCAAATTGACCCCATAAAAAATAAAAAACACTTTATCTATTAAAAAATACACACACATATAATCGAGAGGAGTTTGTAACACCTCTTAAAAACTCAAATGAAACCCATATTTCATATTTATACCTCTTTTTTATATGAAATTATAAAAAAAGACAAAAAATTATTATAGAGTTTTAATTACATGTTACTCTCATCTAAAATAATTAATTAAATTATAAATACACTTCTTCATAATAAAATCATTGCTTCAAAATAATTTTTTATTTTGTTTTATTAAAAAAATTAATTATCTCATAAATTAAGATTTAAAGATAGATAGGATTCTTAAAAAGACATTTTAGTTTAATTAGATTCATATATTGTCTTTTTATGTAGTTTCATCTAGTAATAAATAAAATGAGGTTTTATAAGGATAATAGAGGGGTGCAAAAAGCATTACTCATAATATATTATTTCATATATATACATTTGGCGCCAAAAAAAAAAAAAGGAGATGGTTTGCAACTCCGGACTACAGAAGTATTGTCAGTTCTTGTAATTTGTAATGAAGGGTATTATTGTACTTTTACTTTCCCAACAAAAGGTTCTCAAACGCTGATACACGTCCAGGGGTGCTATATGATAATATATGCAAACTTTCTCTCCAAGTGTAGTAAGGAAAAACCTCAAGGCAGGTAGATGAAAATAACCCTTTCCAAACATTAGTAACTATTGGTAGGAGGTTTCTGGCTGCCTCCACATGAAAATCTTAACTTTTTCTGGTACCTCACTAAACCATATAACATTCCATTGGCTTTGAGAGTTGTCTGAGCTACAAGGATTATCTAGAAACTTTAACTTTAGTGCAAGTTGATATCCACTCTTAACAGAATACTGCCCATGTTTATCATAATGCCATAAATACTAATCTTGTTGTGGGGTCCTTGGAAGCCTAATCTGCAAGATCTTGTTAGCATTCTCCTTCATAAAATGTTGTTGAATATCTACTTCCTTCCAATGCTAGTTTTCATCAATTAATTCAACAACCACTGCTAGGATCCATTGTTGGGATGAGAAAGGTTTGAATGTTTCCGGTCTTGGTAACCAATAGGTCTTGTAGATGTATACCTGATTTCTAGAGCCCATTCTCCACCCAAGTCTTTTATGCAGAATCTGTTTTCCCCATGGAATGATTCTCCTACAAAGGATAGATTTGATCCTAGATTTGCCTCCATGAAATTGGAATGCTTAAAATACTTTGCCTTCAAAACTCTTAACATTAATGATTCTGCATGCTGGATAATTCTCCACCCTTGTTTTGTAACCAAGGCTTGGTTGAAACTAGAAAGATCTCGGAATCCCAGCCCTCCTCTTGTCTTTGCCTGATAAAGTTTCTCCCATTTGGCCCAATGAATACTTCTACAATCTGTTTTTGACTCCCTCCTAAATGTGGCTATAGCTTTTTTAATGTCTTCACATAGGCTTGGAGGAAGCTTGAAGACACTCGTTGCATATGCCGAAATCGCTTGGGCCATTGCCTTGATGAGAACTTCCCTACCCCCACTTGAGAAGAGCTTGCTTTGCCAACCTGAGATCTTGCTCAAAACTCTCAATTTGATATCATTGAAGAAGTAAACTTTTTCCCTCCCTACATAGATGGTAAGCCAAGGTATTTCGCTTGCTTTGAAACTACATTAAATTGTAAAATGCCCTTGATTGTATCCATTTGTCCAGCTTGTATATTGCTACTAAAGAACATGGAAGATTTCTCATAATTAAAAATTTGGTCTGATGCTGAAGCATAACAGTTAAATATGCTTTTCAGATTTTTGCAGTCTTTCACTTGATGCTCTTGTAAAACAATAAGCTCTCATCTTTCTCATTAAAAGTACTTTTTTTTAACTCATAACCAACATTAACTACATTCACAAATAAGCGCTTCAGAACAAAAGCAGTATATGACAAAACCCTACTTCTGTAGCATTCCCAAACTGAACTGACTTTCACAAATGATGTGGTAATCATATTGTCGGATTTTTAAGAATATCTTCAAGTAAATTATTTTGACTAGGTTATTTATGGTTATTGGAGTGCTTTGTTAAATGTCGATGATTTCAGACAATATAATTGTAATTAATTAAATAGGTTTGGTTCAATTTAAAACATATTAACAAAATCATGATGAGTTACATGCTTAAAATTATTAAATAATATACTCAGCTGTTAGACCGTACTGTGTGCAAAGTAGCTGCAAACTATTAGTTATTTAAGCCTTTTTCTTAAAAATCTGTTTTTTTGTTCTTTGACTTCCAAACCAAAAGAAGATGAATATCCTTAACAATACTTAGTGGTAAAATTTACCAGTTTATTTTCAAAATTTAAAACAATGCAGTTTTCCAAACACCTGCTTATTTCTTGAGCACAGTTGAAAGATACATGATATAAAAATATACAACAGATAAAATAAGGATCAACTAATACGGCGACATAATGTAACCCCATCAGCAATAGAGAGTTGGCAAATCTCGATCCTTGGATCAATAGCCACAGCCTTATTGAATTCCAACACAAAGTCCCTGTCACGTCTGATTAGCTCCGCCATTTTTGCATCAGGTGGTGCAACCACGGATCCTGCCCATAGGGTATTGTCGTAGCCAACCACTCCCCCGACCTTCACAAGTTCAATAATCCTCTTGTGGTAGTTAATGTAGTTGTCAAATGTCCCATGATATTTTTCCTGTGAAATTCAGACATTAATTTTGAATTTTACAAATCAATTGAGCTCTAATCTTATATATATTAAACATTTTTATATGAGAAATTTTTGCGTACGTCTTGGATCATTTGATCGAGAAGAGGAAGAGCTGGGCCTTCTCTGAAGTCAATCTTGTGAGCAACACCAGCTTTTTGAATTATGGGGAGACCAAGTTCATAGTATTCTCTAGTGATGTCAATGGCCAATATCTGTAACAACTAACAATATTCAATACCAAGACCAATTTAAAGTATAGAACATTGATACGGTGTAATAGTATAATATGACGTAACCGTTTTTCCATCTAATAAAGTTCAGGAATCCTCATCAGATAAGCACAATATATATCGTAGAGATCTGATTAAAGATCTTGAACTTTATTAAAAATTCAAAAAAATTATTAACTCATATGGTTTAATAGTATAATGATATTAGATTATTAAACCATATGACTTAATAACTTTTTCGAATTTTAATAAATTTTAAATTTTGGATTAGAACATTTATATATATAATTCTTAGATTAATTGTCGATCTATATTATATTTATGATAAATTAATTTAAATACGGTACCTTGCCATCGTCGGGAATAGCAAGGGCAGTGGATAGGAGAGAGTAACCAGTGTAAACACCAATTTCCATTGTATTCTTGGCGTTGATGAGCTTGAGTAGCATGCCCAAGAATTGTGCTTCATCCGGTAAGCTCATCATGTACTTCCTGCGCAATTCCATTAATTTGTTGGGAATTTAAATATAACAAGAAGGATTGTTAAGTAATTAGAAAGCAGAAATATCTTGTCCCCAGACATGTCCTATATATAAATAAGATTAATTATTACGTAATGTCCTATATATAAATAAGATTAATTATTACGTAACGAGAATCTCACTTTGGATGCTTGGCTGTCAAGTCACGGAGCTCCTTCAAACATTTAGGCTCTCTTGGATACACACTAGTTTCAAGTATATACTGCAAGATAAATAATTAAATTAAACATACAGAAATTGTATAATTAATTTAAGTCATTCCATTTTCTTCAACTGAAGAAATTTGGTTTGAGGAAACACGAAATGAATTGTAATTTCAAAATTATACACCTGGTAAAGTTCATCACTCTGTAAAAGACTCTTGCTATGGGATTTAGCAGTTTTGCTACGCTGCCCTTCCTGATCCGGAGCCATTACTTAGTGTTTATTTGTATTGAACACTACTTACACTACCTATTTAATATTGCATTACTATTTATATATTGTCACCACCGACTGAATATCCTTTTGCCCTTTTTCTTGTGGTTGTAGTTTTTTTGGCTTTTGCTTTTCGTCTGGAAAAAAAAATATTGTCGGATGCTCTTTATGGTCGTTGTCTTTATAACGATATCTCTTCGTGTTAATAAATAATCAAATAATTTTTTTTGGATTGTTTGGGTTGTTGATCAAGTGCTTCCTGTGAGTACGGGGTCTATTGACTTTTCCCCAAAAAATGTCAATAATTTAAGTGCGTTTGATGATGATATTTTTTGTGGACCATCTTCCCAAAAGAGGAAAAAAGGGCAAAAGTATCTCTTGAAAACTGAAAATATACCTAAAGTATGATTTTTAAAAAATCAGAAATTGAACCGAATAGTGGTCAAGTCGATTCGAACTAACAGTCAGAACCAGTTCAAAGACCCATTTGAATTTTCTTTTAAGAAAACATAATTTTATTGATTGTATGAGAATGACAAATAATAAAATTCAATCACGTGGATAATAAGATACGTATTTCACAACAATTTATAAAAAAATAAATATACAATTTATGTTATGCTTTCATAAAATAATTTGATTGATCGCTTAAATTTAAATCCTACAAAAATAAAAATTAAATATATAATTTATATTATGCTTTCATTAAATTATTTGATTGATCGCTCAAATTTAAATTCCGCAAAAAATAAGAGGTTGAATAATAAATTTAAACTTCGTCAACCCTATCTTTCACAAATTATGTATATATTTGGATTGATATGATTTATTGGATGCACATGCGTTTCAATTGTAGTTCGTTCGTGTCCAAATCTAAAGACAATAGGACAATACGCGTTATAAGTGAGACTTTCTCATCATGGGCCCAGTGATAAGACAATAGGTGCCAGGCGGGTTCTTTGAAAGTGACCAGAGGAATTTTCCTGCTTTGAGACCCGTCATCATAGCCGTTAATACTATTCCATCACTGTATCCCTTTACTTATACTGCTTCCGTATTAAAACATACAACATAATTTTTTAGGCTTTCTTCGCTGCGTTGGGTGACTGATAATAAGTGAGTTGATGATTTTTTCTGCTGCCTTGCCCTGATGAACTGTGCCACAAACTGTTTCGAGAGCTGAGAAAACGAACTAATATTCCCTGGCTTGAGTTGTCTGAACCACTGCCCCGTTGACCTCGTCAAAGTGTGTGAAAAAGCCTTGTTCATTATGGCCTTCGAGGCCCCCTGCAACTCCATCCATGATCTATATGATTCCAGCTGGTCAGTAGGGTCCCCCTGACCACTGTATAGGCCGATTTGTAACAATCTAAATCTTGGGGCAATGGCGTCTCTATGATTTCTTCTGTAAGGGGGCTCTACAACATCCATTTTTTCCCCAGTCCTCGACTCCCTTACATGCATTGTTTCTCATGCCCCGAATTTGGGATTTCATCTCCCGCAGCTCAGCTTCCCATTCTGGTTCTTCCATCTTGACTTCGGCTTCGGCTTCGTCAATGCATTCTTCTCGCTTTACGGAACCAGATTCTATAACTCTTGTCCCCACGTGATTTACTTCTGGTTGAGTTGGCTTGTAGCAGGTCTATCTGATCTCATCATCTCATCAGGCTTCGAATTTCCCTCCTAGTGGTCACCTTGGTGCGTCCGAATTGGGGTTGAAGTTGGCCCCTTGACTCTGTCCTTTATTTATGCATCCATTGTTCGATCCTTCTTCCCATCTCATTAAACTGATTTTTCCATTCTCGCTTCATCAGACCAGAATGAGGCCGTCAAGTTGGGATTTGGTGAGAGCTCTGTGGATCCTGTAGTGGCAGCAACTCCACTTCATTCGGCCCATTGTTTTCAGCTAGTTTTCTTCCTGTTACTGCTGCGAACTCGGAGATCGTATCAACTGTGATTGCGTCATGGTGAATTCAAGACTGTGTTGTCAGAAGGCCCTCGTTCTAGCACCAACTGTTGATACCTAATTTTTTCCCATTTGGAGTTGAACCAAGCTCAACAGATGGAGATAACTTGCAAACCTGCACACATAATAACAAACAAAGAAAGGTGAAATAGGGTAAAACATGGTGGTTTTTGGCGTGCCCACTTCGACGCTTACGTTAGTAGAATCTTTTTTTTTTAGTTGAATTCTAAGAATTTTTAGTTTTTAGTGTTTACTTACCTTTCTTTTTTGTGCCCTCTCATTATTAAAATACCTTCAATTTGATGAAAATGATCCATGTTTTTAGGAATGGGGGCGTGCCCCTATTTTTGGGTACGTGATTGCCTCGTAATCAACTTTCTTACCCACTTTCCTCGTATTTCCGCAATTCTCTGTTGCTGATAAACATTATTATGACATTTTGGCTCTGTTGATTCAGTGTCTTTGACTAATTTAAGGTCTCAGTCGATAGTTCCTTACTTCCCACCTCGGGAGGTCATCAATTCCCACCCAACAGTCTTCATTCCTGCCTTCGAGGGACTTGATTTCCCTTTTGGAGACCCTGAACCCCTCGAGGTGGTTTAAGTGATTGAATTCCATATCAACATAGACCCCAACTCATGATAAGAACTTTTGAAATTTAAAAATCTCTTATTATGAACTAAGAAGTTAATGGGCTCTTATCTAAATTTAAAATTCAAAATGAAACGTTATACGGACCATGTACGTACCAAATTTGCTATCTGTACCTCTATAGTAGTGGATACGATGGCTGGAAGCCAGAAACTGTGACAGTGTACGGCTATTACTCGAAGTCTATCACATTTTATTACAACACTTAGATGCCTAATGATCTTTGGTATGGATTTAATTATTGTAATGCTGTCTCAGACTCCAAATCAGCAATGTAATAAGACAGAGAGCTTGTGCCTTAATGTGACCTGTAGTTGCTAGAGAGTTAGTGAATTGTAGTCAATTTGGTGCTTTCTTTTTCCTCTTTTCTTTTTATTTTTATCAGGAACTTTGTTGAGATTAGAATAAGAATGTTATTAGATTTATGGCTGAGAACTACTTTATTTCGTTATTACATTAGCCGCATGCTAAAAGTTGTCTTATTAGGGTAGAATTATTGATATGTATGCTGATGATGACAATGTGATTAGTTGAACAATCTGTCTCCTTTTTCCATTTTATTGTTGCAAAAAATATTTAAAAAGTTGACTATTATATGATGATGGCATGAGGCCAATGTCAATCAGAATCCGAATTCGAGTTCAAAATAAGGTCGAAATCACAGGATAATTCTTCTTATTGATGATTATTATATGATATAAAGAAATGGATTAATTGATGATGTGGCTTTGAAGATTAAAGAGTTGATGTATGTATTAAGATTTTATAATTCATTTCATGCTATTGCTCTGCAGCCACCATCTTGCAGGAGCCTTCCCAGGGCCTATAGCCTACTGCTTGCTAAAATTCGGGTAATTTCGTCCGGGCAAACTAGCATTACTATATTTTTGGAAAGTAATGCAACTCCCTGAGAATGGGCACTGAACTGACCCGGAAAGAGTAAAATGGTAATTTAATTTTTTAACTCTGATATTTAATGCCCATCCGGGTCTATTTTCAAAAGATCATATCTTAATCCAAATACTATTATTTAAAGAAATTACGACTTCTACATGAAATAAGAGACCCCCTCACGCATATACAAACATATAGGAGCTAAGAATCACAATTGATGTGTCCGTAAATTCTGCCAAAAATGAGTAATGATATGCATCCCAACATTTAAGTCTCAATTTAAATCCTAACTGATGTGGCATTTATTCATTGGATGGTGGTTAAGTAATTTTATAAGTTATGAAATCCATCACCACACATAGCATTATGACTCAAATTGGGTTAGGATCCCTAACACTATTGGCCAAAAATTCGATGACAAGCTGCCATTCTGGATTTTTGCTTAACAATTCTTTATCTATTTGTTTTTCTTATTTAATCTGATTTTGGTACGTAAAAAGCTTTTTCTTTCTTTGATTCGTTTTTATTTTTTAGAACTAATTTATCTTTGCTTGCATTATCTTGGGCGGGCTTATATATCAATAGGAGCTACAATAATGACATTCAATTGCTTATTCTTGAAATCACTTTAATAATCCTTTGATATTTATCTCCCTTTTGGCTTCCACTTCATCAAATGGGTAGAAGAATTAACTTGCTTGGGAGACAAGCAACGACAATGGTATTAAGTGAGTCGATGGTACAACAAATGAGGACTGTAGGCCCTTTAATATGGGTAGCCGTTCATCCTCAAGAACTGCAAATCACGTACTCAACTTTTCAGTTCCCATGATTTGCCTAGGTTAAATCAAGCCCTGATACTAATTGATGGAGTGAGAGCAAATAAAAATAGATTGTCAAAATGTTTTTGGTCGTATCATAACATTTCAAAATAATGATGAGTTTTTTTTTTCCCTATTACCTACTGAGAGAGTTGGTGCTGTGATTGTTTGCGCCGCTGTCGAGGTACCGGGAGGTATCAGTTTCATTATCTTGATTTCCTTTGTTCTAGAGAACATAATCCTATAAGATATTTGCACTATTTGCGCTATTTGGGTTGCAGGCTGTCATTCTTGGCAACATTGTTAAGCACTTTTATAGCCGCATAATTTTCATGACAATCAAATAATCCTTGAATAATTTCTAGTGCCACAAACAATTTTCTTCAAATCGATGCAGTAAAATATGATTAAAGATGCCAGTTGAGAGCCGCCCAGTCGTGCCAATGGGACGTCCCGTATCAAGTGTGACGGAAAAATTCAAGGCCGGGCAATTTTAATTAAAAGATTATTTTTTGGCCATGTGCCTCTCAAATTTAATTAGAAAATTAACTTTTTTTTCCCTTGAACCTTTGAAGTAGAAAGCTAAATTGTAGTAATCCACTTGGTAAAATAAATTTAATCTTCAAGAAAGCATAATAATAATAACAATAATATATAAAGACTATAATTAAACAATGGTGCTTTTAGCTTTTAATTAATTCATTAATTTAAAAGATATTTATAATAGAACAACTAAGAATTAAGAACATACTACAACTTTAATAAGAGTGAAAAAAAAACATCATATCATTCAATTTCATTAATAATAAAAATTTATTCTAATGTAATAGCATAATAAATACAACAAGCAAATACATTTCTTCCCAAATTGATGATAATTATCATCATCATCATCATGTTGAAGTTGATGATGAAGACACTGAAGATTAAAATGTAGGAATGCTTTCAATGTTTATAATACTTGTAATATACAAATAATAGATAGTTTAGTGTCTATAAAAAAAAAGATAGTTTAGTGTGTGTCAACCTAGTTGGGATGTGATGTAAAATAAAATAATGCAAGTTGCGCCATATATTTATTTTATTTGTAAAATTTGCTGATTTTCGGTTTATAAAAATAAATTTTATTTTATTTTATTTATCTCTCAAAACCAAATAATGTTTATTTTAATTTAATTGAGTAATATTTCTATTTATTCTTTAAAGTTTAAATTATTAATATTATTCAACTCGTTCAATACATTTATCAATGTGAGTATGTGAGAATGTCACTAATTTTAAAGAAATAAAAAATTTAAAGTGTAATTGCAAATTTAATTTCATTTTCTATAACAAAACAAAAAAAAGATAAATAATACTTAAAAAATTTGGCATGGCACAGGTGTGTCCTTAATGGGCTCGTGCCCAGGCACAGCCCATGGTTCGAAATATTGAGCCTGATAGGGCCCATGTGCCATCTTGTCGTACAGACATAGGTCGTGTCGTGTCGTGCCGTGCTCGTATGAATTTGGATCGTGCTTGTGGGCCTATGGACTAATATGGGCCATCTCTAGATATAATTGGTTAATAAAAATATAAAAAATAAAAATAAACTATGTGAATCTTACCATGTTTCTTAAAAGGAAAATTATCACTACACCACATTTCTTTTGTTATATGTATATTTAACTACCACAAAATTTTGACATATTTTTTGAAGCACCTTTGTTTTTAAACTTGTATCAATCAACCACTTTCACATTATAAAATGACTATTTTAACCCTAAATAAATTTTATTCTACAAATTTTAAAAAAATAAAAAATTATAATTACAAGATTACCCCTAAATTTAATAAAACAAATAAATAAATTTCAAAATCCAAAGAAGTTAATTTTTTATAACTATAATTTCATTTAAAAATTATCATTTTAATTTTTTGTAATTATAATTTCATTTAATTTGCTTAGGGAAGTTTCTTAATTTTAATTATAGGAAAGTTTATAATAATTATAGGGAGCTTTTCTCTTCATGTTAATTTTTGTAACTTCCATATACTTAATTTAATTACAAGAATTAAATAAAATTATAATTACAAAAAAATAAAAAAAATTAACATTATAATTTTTAAATAAATTATAATTATAAAAAATTAACATATTAGATTTTGTGATTTTTTTTATTTTATTAAATTTATGGTATTCTTGTAATTATGATTTTTATTTTTCAAAATTTTATAGAACAAAATAGCATTTTAATTCATTCAGGGGTAAAATGGTTATTTTTAGTGTCAAAGTGGTTGATTAATACAAGTTTAGAAACAAAAGTGGTCTAAAAAACATGTCAAAATTTCGTGGTGGTTAAATATACATATGACAAAAGAAAGGTGGTGCAGTAATAATTTTTCTTTTTTAAATTCTTAATTTTCAAATATTTGTTAAAGGGTTCGTTTAAGGTAGTGTTTGTTTTTTTTTATCTAAAATCTGAATAGGTCTGAATGTTACTAAAGTTTGAATGGGTTTGAATGAATAATATGTTTGTTTTTTTTTTAGTTTTTGACGTCCGAATATAAGTGATAAGTTGTTTATTTTTATAAGCTCAAAATATCTTAATTCTAATATTTTTACACTTATATTCTTGAAAGTGTTATATATACTTGAAGTTTAAATAAGTATATATTTACAATGTTTTATAGTATAATAGTTTTTATATGTTATGAATATTTATAAGGTAAGCATTTGAAATATAATTTATGAAAAATAATTTTGATAACATTATTTTTGTACAATTTAACATAATATTTATACATAAAAAAGTTGTTATCTAATAATAAAAGAATTTGTTTAAAATACAAATTAAATGTATGTTAATTATTTAATATTAAATAAAATTTAAGATCAAGGAAAATTCTAATATAGCATCTAATAGCTACGTAGGGAATAAATACATTTAATGAGGTTATTTGTGAGAAAAAAATTAATTTTTTATTTAGACATTTTCTCATTCAGATAAAAGTCAGGAACTTTTACTTTTTTTATTTAGATGAAAATGTCTTAAAATAAGACTTCATATACAAAAACAAACAAACCAATATATCAAAACATTTTAAATTAAACTAAATTAAAACTTCAGATATAAAAACAAACAATCCTAAGTTACAACCAGACAAAATAATGTAAAAATGAATAACAAAATAATGGGACCAAATGGGTCAATGAGTAAATTTTGCCTAACGTTAAGTTAAATGTAACTTAAGGACTTTGTTAAAATGTGTAATACATGTTTTATTTTCTTGATTTTCTTAAGATTTAAAAATAAACAGCCTTAACGAATGTGGCTTTGGGTTGGGTGTGCATTCTTTGGGCAACTGCCTTAGTTGGGCCTATGCTTAGGACTTGAGCGGCCTTGCTTTCATTGTTAATTTCTCTCTCCTCGTATCACTTGTAATCTTTCCAAATGTGACAACAATGAGGAGATTAACACTTTCGTTTGTAGAAGAATTATTATTGTTGTTTTTATTACTTAGATTCTATTTGTATATATAAATTTTCAATATTACAATTAGTCTCGGACTTTAAAATACTAACAAAAAAATGTCATTATTGAAGGGTAAAAAAGACTTTTTATATTAAAATAATTATTAAATAAAACGGTTATTTTCCTTTTACTGCTTAAGTTATTGTAAAATAACAATTAGGTACAAAAAGTATTATACCATAACATTGTACTACCAAAAGTTTACAAAATATTACATTTTACTACTTTTTTATTAATTGATCTATAAAATAATAATTACAAATAATAATTGATTTTCATTGGAATCATTATTAAAATAATAATGCAAATAATTGATAATAACCATGGTAGTTGTGTCAACTCTGGTAGATAATAATAACCATAGCCAATATTGCAAATAACAATTAAGTGCAACAAGTATTGCATCATAACATTTTACTATCAAAGAATTACAAAATATTATATTTTATTACTTTTTCTTTAGTTGATTATTAATTGAACTATAAAAAATATAATTGCAAATAATAATTAATTTCAAATTACAAATTATTTGTAACTTAATCTAATGCAGCCACAGTTGAGACAACCACCATGGTAATTCCCATAGCCTTGTTTAATTCCAACACAAAAGTCCCTGTGATAGCTGATTTCCTCCGCTATTTTTGCATCAAGTGGTGCAACCACAGATCCTGCCCATAGGGTTTTGTCGTAGCCAACCATTCCCCCGACCTTCACAAGTTCAATAATCCTCCTGTGGTCGTTAATGTAGTTATTCTTGTCAGCATCAATAACAATAAAGTCAAATGTCCCATAATATTTTTCCTGTGAAATTTAAACATTAATTTTTAATTTTACAAATCAAATGAGCTCAAATCTTCTATATATTAAACATGTTTATATGAGAAATTTGTATTTACGTCTTGGATCATTTGATCGAGAAGAGGAAGAGCTGGCCCTTCTGTGAAGTCAATCTTGTGAGCAACACCAGCTTTTTGAATTATGGGGAGACCTAATTCGTAGTATTGTCCAGTGATGTCAATGGCCAATATCTGTAACAATATTCAATACCAAGACCAGTTTAATTAATATATACACATAGTTTCTCTCTAGTGCGGATGTCCTTATTATTTTCATGTGGACACGTTGTTAAGCCGTGTGGCTTAATAGAATTAATTTTTAATGTTATTAAATCACATGGCTTTATAGTGTGTTGAAAATTAACTTTATTAAGCCGCACGGCTTAAAAGTATGTCTGCATTAAAAAAAAAAGAGGACGTCCGCACATGAGAATGATTTTAATTCGTATATATAATTTTTTTTAATGTGGACATGCTGTTAAGTCATGTGGTTTAATAGAATTAAAAATTAACTTTATTAAGCCGCACAACTTAACAACGAGTCCATATGAAAAAAATGAGGGCGTCTGTACTAAAGAAGGACTATATATATATAAAAATAACAATTCTCTAGTGAAGACATCATGATTTTAACAAAGTGAGGATGCCAGTGACAAAAAAAAAAAAAGAGTCTCCAATATTTTTTGTATTTTAGTGCGCATCCTCACTTTAACAAAGTGAGGGTGCCCTTAGTAGAAAATGACTATATATATAAATTGAAGCCATAAAGAGCAGCCTTTCGAAGCTTTGGTCCTAGTTGAGCTTCAATGGCTGCGTGAGTTGATTAAAAAAAAAGGATAATTCATAGCATTTCAAACTCGTCTCACATTTAAATAAAATGTGTAGGATTCCTATATTGAAAGCTGACTATATATTAAAAAAAATTTCTAATATGAAAATCCCGTATGTCATTAAAATGCAGGGCAAGTTTACAAAACGGACTTTTATTATATTATAAACTAGATTACAACAATGTAACACGTTGAAAAAGATAATTTGCAATGTTGTAAACTCATTCTTCATTTTAATATAGTGCGGGATTCTCGTATTGGAGACTGACTCACATATATATATATATATTCTCATACTTTATTAAAGTACAAAAAAGTTGTTACGCCATATAATAGTATAATATGACATAATCGTTTTCCCATTTAATGAAGTCCAAGAACCCTCATCAGATAAGTACTATATATATCGTACTGATTTGGTCCATGATCTTGAACTTTATTAAAGTTCGGAAAGCTTTTAAGCCATGTGGTTTAATAGTATAATCACATTATACCATTAAAACATATGGCTTAAAATTATACAATTAAAACATATGACTTAATAGCTTTGCCAAACTTTATCAAATTCTAAATCCTGAATAGGAACATATATATATATATATATATATATATATATATATATATATATATATTTCCTTATATTAATTCTTGATCTATATTATATTTATGATAAAATAATTAAGTATGGTACCTTGCCAAAATTTAAATAATTTTACAATGGGGTTAGAGTGCATTTTATGCACTAGTTTTGCATTATTTACTCCCTTTAATATAAATATTTTGCACTTAATAATAGTGATTTACTTGTGTTTTATTTTTGTAGGTGCAAGTCTAATGATTGGTGCTAAATTGAGTTACAAGATGATGTTTGAGGATGAATTGTTTTCCTGGGGAAATTTGGAGCTTCAGAAGAAGTTTGTTGATAAGGCGTGGGCACGTGCTGTCAACTGAGGACTTGAAGTTTTTATTTTAACGTGTTTTATCTTTTTGGTTATATTTGTAATTTTGAATTTAATCTTTAGATAATATTTTAGATATTAGTATTTTTATTTTTTGGGAAACTGTAATAGAGGGGAAATACGTGAAAACAAGAGGAGGATTGCAATTGATTTAAGAATTCGAAAAAGGAATGGATTGTAAATTTATTTTACTAGGGCTTTGTTTCTTCTCCATGAGTAACTAAACTCATTTTTCTGGTTGAAGGTTAATGAAGCTTTGATTCACCATTACTGTGAGATATTTCTTATGCTTTAATTGTTTTATTACTTTTTGGGTATTTGCTTATTCTTTGAATTATTGTCATGATTATGTTTGTTAATTAGAAATTTGTCACTATTTAATTATCAATTTAATCTATTGCTAATTGAAAGATTCATCGTATGAAGATTTTGATGTTTGTGGCAAATAGCATAGCAGTGCGTTGTGTTATGAGAATAAGCAATCTAATTTAAATAAACCATCGTATGTGTTTGTTGATTAGGATTTGGGTCTCTCTGGTTTTTCAGGCTGTCAATTGATTAAATCTTATGATCGTATCTAGGGTTGTCTATTGATTAGGAAAATAATCAACGGTCGTACCTTGGTTTTCGACTAATTAATTAAGGAGAGATGGGCTATTAGAGCGTCTCAGTAGCTATAACCGGTCTATTCATAAATAGTAATGATTTATATTTGTATCAATGATCAGTAGTCGAATAAAAGCTGAGTCAATTCCTTCAACCAGAGCTTTCTCATTTTGAATTACACTTTTAATTTGCATTCTTATTACTTTCATTTAATTTTTTATTATTTTCAACAATCCCCCAATTTTACATTTTCATTTTAAAAGGATTTAAATAATTACCGATATCTGTGGACACGACTCTGCTCAATCACTATATACAATTTTGTTTAGAATAGGTTTTTATATTTGCTGGCTTCAACACCCATCAAATTTTGGCACCGTTGCCGTGGATTGGTGTCATTTATTTAATCATTTTTACGTTTTACTTGGTGTATGGTTCGTTCTTCTCGTACAGGTACACTTTTGTTTGATCCTAAAATTGAGAAGACAGCTCGCCAGTTGAGACAGCAGACCAATTGAGCCAAGCAACGATCCTTGTCACCTTTGTTTTCTGAAACAAATACGGTGCTTGATTTGGTTGAATCATCTAGCAACTCAGAAGAAGAAGCGATGGCTAGAGCTCCATCTGCAGAAAGAACTCTTAGAGAGTTAGCTGAACCTGACTTGAATCAGCAACCACTCTGCATTCAATATGTAGATTTAGAGGTAAATTTTGAATTAAAGTATGATCTTATTTATTTATTTATTACCCAAGTTTCATGATTTTACAAGTGAAGATACTCATAAACATCTCAAAGAGTTTCATATTGTGTGTTCAAGCATGAGGCCTCAAGGTGTGACTGAAGAGTAGATTAAGCTGCGTGCTTTTCCTTTCTCTTTAGATGGGCTAGCTAAAGATTGGTTGTACTACTTGCCTCATGGATCGATTACAATGTGGAATGATTTAAAGAAGCAGTTCCTCAAAAAGTACTTTCCTGCTTTAAGAGCTGTCAACATCAGAAAAGACATTTGTGGGATCAGACAATTTCCTGGGGAGTCATTGTATTAGTATTTGGAGCGATTCAAACAATTGTGTGCCAGCTGTCCTCAGCATCAGATTTCGGAACAACTTTTTATCCAATACTTTTACGAAGGATTGTCATTGATGGATAAGAGTATGATAGATGCAGCTAGTGGAGGTGTGTTGGTGAACAAGACCCCTACTCAAGCAAGGGAGTTAATCTCGAACATGGCTGCCAATGCGCAATAGTTTGGCAACAGGCAAGATCCCACTTCATAGAAAGTGAATGAGGTAAGTACTTCTTCTCTTGATCAACGTTTAGATAAACTTACTTCTCTTGTGGGAAATTTTATTGTAGGCAATGTGCAACAGGTGAAAACTTATGGCATTTGTTCGAATATGGGTTATCCAACTGATATGTGTCCTACACTTCAAGAAGAAACCGTTGAACAAGCCAATGCAGTTAGAGGAATTTCGGGCATGCCTTAGAGGAGATATGATCCTTATGCACAAACGTACAACCTAGGATGGAAGGATCATCCCAACTTCAGCTATGAAGTTAGGTCGACCGGATTCCCATATCAATACCCACCTAAAAAATCAGCTCCTCCACAATCAAACTCCAAGTCAGGTATGTCTCTTGAAGAAATTGTTAAATCACTTGCAACTAACACTTAGCAATTTCAGCCAGCAACTATAACAAGCATTCAGAATTTGAAAAACCAAATGAGCCAACTAGCGACTACATTGAGCGGCTTGGAGTCTAAAATATCAGGGAGATTGCCTTCACAACCTGAGGTGAATCCAAAGTAAAATGCTAGTGCTATCATCTTTAGAAGTGGGAAGGAGTTGCAAGAGCCTAGCAAGAAAGTGACAAAGCGTGTAGAAGATAAGCTTGAGAAGGATGAATTAATGCCTCAATCTCAAGATGCGCAACCCAGCAGAGCAAAACCCCTACTTGTGGTGATACCTGTTCCTTTTCTAAGCTAGTTTTCAAAATCCAAGAAGGAGGAACAAGAGAGAGACATCCTTGAGACATTTCGCAAGGTTGAGGTAAATATTCCTTTATTAGATGTTATAAAACAAATACCTCGCTATGCTAAATTTCTTAAGGAATTGTACACCTCCAAAAGGAAGTTGAGAGGAGATGAAAAAGTTCACATAGGGGAGAATGTTTCAGCAGTTCTCCAAAAGATACTATCTCCTAAGTATAAGGATCCAGGTATGTTTACTATCCCTTGTAAAATTGGTAGTGTTAGAGTTGAGAAGGCTATGTTAGATCTAGGAGCTTCTATTAATGTCATGCCTCATTTTATTTATTCATCTTTGAATGTTGGTCTATTGAAAGAAACTCGCGTGATAATTCAACTAGCTGATAGGTATGATGGGGTATTAGAATATGTCTTTGTACAAGTTAATGAGTTGGTTTTTCCTACTGATTTTTATGTACTTGATATGAAAGAGGATAACTCCTCAAATTCTGTCCCAATTTTGTTAAGATTTTAAGACTGATAGGACTAAAATGGGTGTATATAAAGGGACTTTCACTATGGAGTTTCGTGGAGAGGTTATAGAGTTCAATATGAATGATGCCATGAAATATCCTAGTGATGAACATTCGGCATTTTCTATGGATGTTATTAACCCTTTGGTACAGGAGATTTTTAATTTGGATGTGGAAGATTCATTGGTAGCTGCTTTAAACAATAGCTTGGGCCTGAAAAGATTGTAAAAGGATGAAAGGGAGTTTGTTTTAAATTTTGCATTGCAATAAATAATCCTTGAATTAAATTCTTTGAGAACTTTACCTCATAATGTGTCTTATATTGAATTACCTTCATCTCATGCAAAACTTCTTCCATATATTTTGCAAGCACCGAAAATAGAGCTTAAACCGTTGCCGAGTCATCTAAAGTACATGTTTTTAGGAGATGGTGAGACACTTCCGGTGATCATCTCTTCAAAGCTTAGTACTTTAGAGGTAGAAAAGCTTATTAGAGTGTTAAAGGATTGCAAAGAGGCTATGGGGTAGACAATTACTGATATCAAAGGGATAAGCAGTCCATACGCATGCATAGAATACTACTAGACGAAGATGCCAAAACCTTCGATACAAGCTCAACGTCGTTTGAATCCACTCATGATGGAAGTGGTGAAGAAAGAAATTCTGAAACTTCTTGATGTAGGTATAATCTATCCAATTTCGGATAACAAATGGGTAAGTTCGGTACAAGTGGTACCAAAGAAAATTGGTATAACAGTTGTTGAGAGTTCTTATGGTGAGTTAGTATCCACTGGAGTTCAGAATGGGTGGAAGGTTTGTATTGATTTTAGAAAGCTCAATTCACTGACTAGGAAGGATCATTTTCCCATTCATTTTATTGATCAGATGCTTGAAAGGCTGGCAGGAAAATCTCACTTTTGTTGTCTTGATGGCTATTCAGATTTTCATCAGATACCAGTTGCTCCTGAGGATCAGGAGGAGACTACCTTCACTTGCCCTTTTGGAACCTTTGCTTACCGACCTATGCCATTTGGTCTTTGTAATGTCCCCGTCATTTTTCAGAGATATATGGTTAGTATTTTTTCAGACTATGTAGAGAATATCATAGAAGTATTTATTGATGATTTTACAGTCTATGCTAATTCTTTTGATGATTGTTTGTATAATTTAAAGAAAGTGCTTGAAAGATGCATTGAAACAAATCTTGTCTTGAATTATGAAAAATATCATTTTATGGTAGATCAAGGCATTATTTTGGGTCATGTAGTCTCTGCTAGAGGAATTGAGTAGATAAAGCTAAGATAGATGTCATTAAATCTTTACCTTATCCCACATGTGTGCAGAAGTTCGTTCTTTTCTTGGTTACGCAGGTTTCTATCAACACTTTATTAAGGATTTCTCGAAGATAGCTCAGCCTTCATGCAAGCTACTTCAGAAAGATGTGGCATTTGGTTTTGATGAAGCATGTAAGGTAGCATTTGATAAGCTCAAGGAGTTATTAACTTCGGCTCCAATTATACAGCCACCTAACTGGAGCCTCTCTTTTGAGATAATGTGCAATGCCAGTAACTATACTGTTGGTGCTGTTCTTGGACAAAGGGTTGGAAGAGCTGCTCATGTGATATATTACGCTTCAAAGACACTTGATAGTGCTCAGTGCAATTACTCAACAACAGAAAAAGAACTTTTAACTGTTGTTTTTACTTTAGAAAAGTTCCGTTCATATTTGTTAGGTAATAAAGTGATTGTTTTTTCTAATCATACGGCTCTTAGATATTTGCTCGCCAAGAAGGAAGCGAAACCGAGACTAATCCGCTGGATTCTACTACTTCAGGAGTTCAATTTGGAGATCCGTGATAAGAAGGGAGCAGAGAACTTGGTTGTAGACCACCTTAGTAGATTGACCTCATGTGAAGAAGCAGCACATTTGAAAGATGATTTTCCATATGAGCATCTTTTTGTAACTCAAGGTATGGTTCCTTAGTACGCTGACATTGTCAATTATTTAGTTACAAGAACACTACCTTGTGATTTAACAAGGGCTAAAAAAAAAGATAAGATTAAGAGCGATGCTAAGTACTATGTTTAGGATGATCCTTACTTATGGAAACATTGCTCTGATCAAGTCATCAAAAGGTGTGTATCTAAGTCTGAAATTCCTTCTATTCTTCAATTTTGTCACTCATATGCATGTAGAGGTCATTTTGGTCCTAAGAAGACAGCATCTAACTTGTTAGAATGTGGTCTATTTTGGCCTACTTTATTTTGTGATTCATACATGTTTTGCAAGTCGTGTGAGAATTGTCAAAAGACGGGCAATTTAAGTTATAAGAATCAGATGCCACTTACTCCTATTTTTGTGTATGAAATATTCGATGTGTGGGGCATTGTTTTTATGGGACCTTTTCCCTCATCATTTGGCAATATTTACATTCTTTTAGCAGTTGATTGCGTTTCTAAGTGGGTAGAAGCTAAGGCCACCCAGACTAACAATGCTAAAGTTGTAGATTTTGTCAAGTCTCATATTTTTACCAGGTTCGGTGTATCAAGAGCTGTGATAAGTGATAGAGGCACTTATTTTTGTAACCGGATAGTGGAGGTTTTGTTTAAGAGATATCATGTTACCCACAAAGTGTCTACTGCTTATCATCTATAGACAAACGGACAAGCTGAGATATCAAACAGATAAATCAAGTCTATCCTTGAAAAGACAGTTAGCCCAAATCAAAAGGATTGGAGCTTACGACTTGATGATGTATTATGGGCATATCGCATAGCGTACAAAGCTCCTATAGGTATGTCCCCTTACTGTTTAGTATTGGGTAAGCCTCGTCATTTACCTATTGAGCTTGAGCATAGAGCATATAGGGCAATTAAGCAATGCAATATGCAGATGGATGAGACGGGAAAGCAGAATAAGTTGCAACTGTAAGAGTTGGAGGAGATTCGGAATGAATCCTATGAGAGTTTGCGACTTTACAAGGAGAGGACGAAGACATTTCATGACAGAATGATTTTGAGAAAAGAGTTCTCTATTGGTCAAAAAGTTCTTCTTTTCATTCTAAACTTAAACTTTTTCCTAGTATATTACGCTCTTGATGGGTTGGACCTTTTATTGTTACTAATGTTTTTCCTTATGGTGCAGTTGAGATTCGGAGTCCAACCTCTGATAAAATTTTTAAGGTTAATGTCATCGCTTAAAACCTTTTTATGAAGGTTTTTTAGTGAATCTTGTGGAGGAAGTGGCTCTTGAGAGCTCATTTTATGGAGATTGATGCATGAATATGTTTAGCCAAAAACATAAAACAAAGGCGCTTTTTGGGAGGTAACCCAAATGATTTATGTTTATTTTAATTTTTGTTACATCTTTTGTTTTTAGTTTTGATTCAGATTGTTTAAATAATATCTTTGCTTATTTTGCCCAGAAGAAAATTTTTAGCTAGGCGTGCCCACGTTTTAACTAATAAGTACTTCTGTGATTTTAAAGTAAAATGGTTTTAAGGTCTGCCCATATGCTTATTGAAAAAGTTCTTCTGTGATTTTTGGTGTCTCAAGTGTTTCCATTTTTGGTTAGGCGTGCCCACGTTTTAACTAATAGGTATTTCAGTGATTTTAAAGTAAAATGGTTTTAAGGCCTGCCCATGTGCTTACTAAAAAAGTTCTTCTGTGATTTTTGGTGTGTCAAGTGTCACTTTTAGCCTTTAGGTTATAGTTTTTATTTTTATTTTTATTTTTATTTCTTCATGTGATTTCATCATTTAATTTCCTTATTTAAATTTTTTTTAAAAAATATAAGATTAAAAAAAATTGATTTGGGTTTCACTATTTCAGAAACCCTAGACATCACTAATCTCGCCGCCATTGTAATCAACCAGTGACTCCACCAGCCCGTCGCGCAATCTACGTCTCCACCAACCTGACGAGCCACTTGCTTCCAGCAACCAACTCGCAGCATGATCTGTCTCCAGTGCGACGCGATCTGTCTTCAGTCAGTCAGTCAGTCAGTCGAGCACGATCTCTGCACGTCTCTAACCCGCAGCATGCCATGTGATCTCCAGCCCAACTCGCGCGCGCTGCACAATCCATTCTCAATGCCGGCGACGCCAATCACCATTCTCATGATCCAGGTTTTGCTTGACCCGCGAACCCGATCTGTTTCAAGAGCAACCTGAACGTGCCACTCTTCCTCTTCTTCTCATCTTTTTGAAGCTCCAGCCGTGAGTCTTTTAGTCGATAGCAGCCCATTCAAGCAAAACTCGTGTAATAATGCCGAAGAGGAAAGCATCAACTTCCAAGTCATCAATGGCTAAAAAGAAACCCGTCGCAAAGAAATCCAAGACTGTCGCTCCCACTACAGTGCCATGGAACACTGTTTCAGATTCGCGCCAAGCAGTGAGACAAAGATCGAAACATGGAAAAGGTAAAAGTGTCTTGCCGCTTACTGAATCCAATCTCGGAGGGTGCCTCACATTCACGACTCAACAAGAAAAAGAGAGGTACAAAGATGTTTCCAAGCAAATTACTTCCAGCCAGGTATATTCATTACCCAATTCTAGAAAAGTTGAATGTTAAGGAGAAGTTTGATTCTTTGATAGATAAGACTGGTTTGCGAAATTTTGTTGATGTTAATTATTTGGGTTTTGTTGAGTTAATTAGGGAATTCTATACTACTTTTGATTTTAATATACCAGCTAATTTTACTTTGCATACTCCAAATGTTATAAAGTTTAGGTTAATGGGACGAAATTTTTCACAATCTATCATAGATTTTAACCTAACATTAGGATTCATTGACGATAACTATTCTTCTAGTGATGCATATTTAGGGACAGCTTGTGACTTTAGCAAAGAATTTAATCCTTATGGTCTTTGGCGTGACTTATCTTTGGATCACAATGCTTATGACCCGAGTAAATCAAAGAGTTCTTTCTTACGTGATCATGTTTTGAAATATGTGCAATGGTTCTTAGCATATAAATTTTTAGGAAAGAAAGATAACTCGGGGGTTTTCTTTAAACTGAGTTTTATTTTATCTGGTGCATGTTAAATGATGTGAGGCCTAATTTAGGTTTTTGGTTAGTAGATTTATTTCAGAGTGTGCTTAAAAGGTATAGGACTTTATTTCTTGGTCCATACATTACTCTGTTAGCTATAAACTTATGTGTACTTGATGTTGACGATCATGATTTGAATCCTACTTGCAAGAAGGAATTTTTGGATATGCCTTTGTTTGAAAGAACAGGAGTGGTCGAATTCAAGGAGGGGAGATTTCAGTTTACTAAACAAGAACCCACTCAACTTCCAAAGAAGCTTTATGCTATGAGTGGTGCTACTTTTGATGATGAGTTTGACGACGATAATGCTGCCCCACCAACTATTCCTTCTACTTCTGTATCACCTTTGAGCACTCAGTTAGAGAAAATAGAGCACAAGCTGAACAAGATAGAGCAGAATTTGGCAACATACTTCAATAGTGTGGGATTTATCCCACCATTTCCGCCGAGCCCATAGACGTTATGTGGATGAAAGCTCACAATTCAGGGACATTTGATTTGCCTTTAATCTTTTGTCCTTCTGCTTTATTTCTTTATGTGAGTTTTGATTATCATACATTGGGGACAATGTATGTTTTTGGTGTGGGGGAGGGATTTTTGCAATATTGATGTCTAGAAATAAAGCAATTTTTGTTGCTTTTGTGAGGTCATTTAGTTTCACTCTACTTATCTTTGAATAATTTTAGAGTTAGTTTGCTTTTTAGATACGAGTTAAGATGCATGATTAGATTCGAGTTTTTTTTTGTTTTCCAACAAATTGGTTGCTTAAATGAATAACTCACAACTATTGATAGTTGGTTCAATTTCTGAGTGTACATGACTTGATGGCAAATTCACCAACTTTGTGAGGATTTAAGCCTATGAGCAACCACTTTGCTCTAATTATTTTTGTTGAGTGAATATCAATCTTAGTTTGTCTATTCTAGAACTTGCTTTGTTATGCATATTGAAGTCGCATTACGGGATTTTTATGCATTAAAATGACAAGGGCAAACCACTTTCCATTTTTCTATTTTCACATTTCTCTTCTTTTTCTCCACCCGAAGACCTTTATCTGTTATTTTTGTTTGAACCCTAACCATTCTCTTCACTTATTTTGTTATTTTTGCCCATCTACTTACCCGTTTTCCTTCTTTTTGAGCCTCAATTTGAGGAGATTTTTGGACTCATTGTTTGGATATATTTTGTTGCTTTTGCTACCTAGAATCAAAGTTTCTCAAATAGATCAAGTTTCATTATGCTTGAATAAAATTGTGCAAGGTTCATTTCTTTTGTTTGATTCATCATTACTGTGAACTGAAAAAAAAAAACCAAAAAAAAACCAAAAAAAAACAAAAAAAAATGTGTTTAAATTCTTGGCAACTTGAGTAGCAATAAGCAATTTGATGTCATAAGGTTCATTCAATGGGTTCATTCTTCTCCTTTTGATATCTTTCTCTTCCATAGACCTTTCTTTTTCATTCAACCCATTTAGCCCCATTACAACCTTTTTAAGACCCTTAGATTTTTGCATTTAATTTATGTTTTGTGAATTAAGATGTAATATATAAACAAGCTTATGGTAATAGCATTCTTTGATTTGATTTGAGTGCATAAATGATAACCTAAACACTTTGAGTGCATGGAGTGAAATCAATGAGAGGGCTGTTAAATCTTGTTGCACTTGGATTTTGAATGGATTGTCTTGGTGGTTGAGTGACTTTATGCTAGTTTTTGAGATTCTATACTTTAAAACCCTTGTCTCTTGAATGTTAATTGACTTAAATCCTTGAGGTGTGATTGCTTAAGATTATTCTTGGATGAGTTGAGATGAGAATTGAGTGAAGATTTGAGATTAGTCTTGAGTTATATGCTTGAGGACAAGCATTATCTTGGTGTGGAGGAATTTATTAGAGTGCATTTTATGCACTAGTTTTGCATTATTTACTCCCTTTAATATCGATATTTTTCACTTAATAATAGTGATTTACTTGTGTTTTATTTTTGTAGGTGCAATTCTATTGATTGGTACTAAATTGAGTTACAAAATGATGTTTGAGGATGAATTATTTTCCTGGAGAAATTTAGAGCTTCAAAAGAAGTTTGTTGATAAGGCATGGGCGCGTGCTGTCAACTGAGGACTTAAAGCTTTTATTTTAATGTGTTTTATCTTTTTGGTTATATTTGTAATTTTGAATTTAATCTTTAGATAAAATTTTAGAAATAGTATTTTTATTTTTTGGAAAACTATAAAAGAGGGGAAACACGTGAAAACAAGAGGAGGATTTCAATTGATTTGAGAATTCGAAAAAGGAATGGATTGTAAATTTATTTTTCTAGGGTTTTCTTGCTTCTCCATGAGTAATTAAACTCATTTTTCTAGTTGAAGGTTAATGAAGCTTTGATTCACCATTACTGTGACATCTTTCTTATGCTTTAATTGTTTTATTGCTTTTTCAGTATTTGCTTATTCTCTGAATTATTATCATGATTATGTCTGTTAATTAGATAATTGGTCACTATTTAATTATCAACTTAATCTATTGCCAATTGAAAGATTTATCGTATGAAGATTTTGATGTTTGTGGCAAATAGCATAGCAGTGCGTTGTGTTATGAGAATAAGCAATCTAATTTAAATGAACCATCGTTTGTGTTTGTTGATTAGGATTTGGGTCTCTCTGGTTTTTCAGGCTGTCAATTGATTAAATCCTATAATCGTATCTAGGGTTGTCTATTGATTAGGGAAATAATCAACGGTCGTACCTTGGTTATCGACTAGTTAATTAAGGAGAGATTGGCTATTAGAGCATCTCAGTAGCTATAACCGGTCTGTTCATAAGTAGTAATGATTTAGATTTGTATCAATGATCAGTAGTCGAATCAAAGCTGAGTTAATTCCTTCAACCAGAGCTTTCTCATTTTGAATTACACTTTTAATTTGCATTCTTATTACTTTCATTTAATTTTTTATTATTTTCAACAATCCCCCTATTTTACATTTTTATTTTAAAAGAATTTAAATAATTACCGATATCTGTAGACACAACCCTACTCAATCACTATACATAATTTTATTTAGAATAAATTTTTATATTTTCTTACTTCAATACCCATTAGATGGTCTAAAAGCAATTGATATCATTGTGAAACTCAAAATTTACGCTTTAAAAAATATGGACACCCGTATAATTTGACAATTCTATCCGCACGGACCGGGTGATGAGACCTAAAGTGTGTCATGGAACCCCACGCGCTTGACAAAAAGTAATGGGCTCATTGTGGGGTGGTCCCCATTGTAATAATTCACTCCCCCTTTTTTTTTGGGCAAAATAAATAAATTTAATTAGAAAAATACAGTAAAATTTAAGAGTTACATTAAAAAAAAAAATCTAAACACGATTTATTTATGACAGCCATGTGCCAAATTTAAGAAGAAAAATATATTACTCACAAAACCTTCAAAAGACTAAAAAAATCCTCAATTCAATCTTTTGTTAGATTAATTATATCTCTAGTCACTTAGAGATTGTTTATTTTTTGTCTGAAGTACGAATTTTAATTATTTTAAAATATTTATAATTTTTATTTTATTTATTTTCTATCACTGATTATAAGATATTCGGGTCTGAATAAAAAAAGTTAAATATTTTAACTTTTATTTGAATGGCAAAATATTTGAATAGAACTTTAATATTTTTTCTTATTAATACCCCTATTAAATAAATTTATTTTCTATTATATAAATTATCCTTTTATTATTTTTATTTATCCCCTTGTTTTTAGATACGTATATTCAACTATTATTATTATTTTTTTTGTGAATAAGAATTTAAACATAAGAGAACTTTAGGTGAATGTATTTTATAATATGTCAATCTATTTGTATTTATATTAATTATTTTTATCATAGATTTTGAATTTTATTTAATACATTAATTTTAATTCAAATGATTAAACAATTCTTGATTGACTTATGTAATTAATAAGAAAAAATATCAATATAATATACTAAAAATAACATTATAAGTATCATTTATTAATTAAAAAATATACATGTGCTAGATGTATATTTTATTTTTCATAATTTGTAAAGGTAAACATTATGAATTTTTTTTTTTACTAGTCAAATAAATTATTTATAACTTATCATGTATTTAACCAGTAAATATAAGTGTTGTTAATATTTATGAGGTTATATATGTCAAAATATCATATTTTAGATTTTTTTTTAAAAAAACAAACAACTTAATACTTATATTCAGATATTAAAAAAAGAAAAACAAACATGTCATTCAGATATATGTATTCAGACCTATTCAGATTTCAACCAAATTCAGACTCATTTAGATTTCAAACAAAAAAATAAACATTACCTTAATAACGATGAAAGAAAATCATAAATGCTCGAATTAATTCATCGCTTCTTTTTTCTTATACATCAATAGTTTCAATTTTACAAGTGATAAATTTCTTTTTATGTTTACACGGGTTTCATTTAGTTAAGATAAGTGTTGAAAATAAATTTATAATTGAGTAAATTTCAAGATGCACATCAATGGAATTAAGAAAAATAATTAATTAGGATTTTATCGTTTATGCTTAACTATACTGTGAATGAGTTTAATGAATGGTGTGTCAAATGGATTGTATCGGGTTTTTTTATAGGGTTTGCCCCAAACACACAAAATGATGCGGATTCCATTAAATTGTTATTACTTTTTACATCATGTTGTGTATGTGATACGTGTAACTTAACAAGACTCTTTTTTATAGGTCTTTTTAAAAAAATTAATTTTTTTATAATTTAATAGTTAGTAAAGGAAAAAAATGTTTAAATATTTCTAGCGGTCATTTGGATTGGGCCTTTGGATTTTAGTTTTAATGGATGCAAATAGAATTAGGAAAAATTTTTTGTTTTGGTTTATGATGAATTTACGTCATCATAAATCGACTCTCACAATATAAAAAATTAATTTACAGTACTATAAATCTGTCTCGAATTTTAAGCTGGAATCTAATAAGCAATCATAGAATTAGATAGTTAAAATATTTTTGGCCGAAACATTTTCCCTGACTTCAACTTAATCATTTCGTTTGTGCAGAGGTTTTGATATAATTAGGCAAATACTAAATTACAAGTATTATAATTTAATAAATTACAATACTTGTACCTTGGAGGGATGCAATAATTAACTTGCTTTTTGTACTTCAGAGACAGAATGCGATCAAAATCATTGTGTGGCGAATGATGTGCATGTTCAATTTGTGATGTGATCGATTGCGCCTCTCTGGAGGTACAGGGAGATTAGCCATCACCTTTCATTTTCTTGGTTTTGTCTCTTCTGGACAACATAATTAATCCCATGCTATATCCTCAGTTTGACTATTTATGGTAAACTTTAGTTTTCCATATCAGTGCTTAGCTGTACAACCAAAATGCTCCCGAGTTTTTGTGGTCATGGATATTTGTACTGCTTGGACGAAGAACAACTTTAAAGATAAAAGTAAGCGGATAAAACTGATGTACAACTGTTGCCACAATTTTATCTTTTAATTTTTTAACCACCAATTTTTTTTATTTATAAGTATTATGATAATTTTACTTCCCATTCTCTTTTCTCCTCCTCCATATTTAGATATTCTACTCCTTTTTCTCTATTTAAATAATTAATCAGCCATTAGTCAATAATTTCTTTTAAATAAAAATATCATTAATAAAAAATCACCTCAATTATTTCTCATGACACAACTAAGACAAAATGCAATAACTTAAATTATTTTAGATCATTTTGTACTCTGATTAAGTGAATTATTATAGGTAACTAAAAAGTGCATGCCTTGTTGATAGATGCTGTAGAAGAAGGACAGCATTGCTGCAGCAACAGGCCTACAAAAAACGACAAAAGACTTATCTATATATGAACAAAAACAAATATGAACCAGAAAGAATATTGTAGCAACTGCTACAGCAATCCAAGATCAAATATAAACAAAACTATCCATACTATCCACGTGCTAATCGACAAAGTTTGCTGTAGCCATTACTGCACTGCCATTGTCAAGTGCAGACAAAAAGTGGCAAGCAGCACAAAAAGAAATGTGGTCCTAGAATGCCAAGAAAAGACAAGTGTCCTTGTGCTTTTTGGTTGCTGTAATCCCAAGATATAAAATAGCACATTTTAAGAAAATAGAGGAAATCCATAGCCGTCACTCACAAAGAGAAAAAGGGAGAGATTTCAGAGCTGCAAAGGAGGCATATTTCGAGGAGAAGAAGAAGAGATATATGAAGATTAAAGCGTGACACTTGGATTCTTTTTTATCTCAACTTTTACCTTGTATTTGCTTGTTTCATTCTTTCTTTGATAATGTATTTAATGGCAAACACTTGTGTTGTTACTGTTTTAAAGCTCATCATGAGCTAAACCTTAATGCAGTTGGGTTTTGAATGAGCTTAATGGTTATTTGACTTACATGTATATGTTGCTCAGAACTTGCTGTAGCATTTTATTTTAATTTTATTTATTGCAATTCCCTATTTCTGTTAACTACTCATTTAGTGGATACTAGCTAAGAAGGAGTCTAAAAAAGGTCTGGCTTAGTGAAACAAATTAAGATAAAACATGGTTTTAGATTAGGTTTTCTAAGTTGAGTTAATCTCGATTTAAATAGGGCCATACTTAATCTACAATTAGTGAAGAACTAGATATAGGGATTCACCTTATAGGAAAAATAGAGTCTAAGACGTATAATGCTATGTCTAATGTTAGTTTAACAACTAGTCATTGTTAGATTGCATATAGATATAAAATATCCAAAATGCGATAGCTGAGGATGCATTAGAGATTCTGTCCAGTGCTACAGTAGGTGCTGTAGCAACTGTACTTCAATTGAAAGACAGTCAATAACCATTAAGTAAGTTTAGAATCCAACTACCTATTTGGCATTGAGTATATCTTTGTGTTTGACTTTAGATTGTCTTTATTGCCTTCTGTTATTGCATTTTTTATTTCATTAAATCATTAATCTCATCATTTATTTTGTTTTATTTAGTTTACTAAGATTGCACTGATAAAATTGTTGTAGCAAGTTCTATAACATCAATCATTGTGGAGACGATCTTGATACTCACATTATATTAGTTAATGTATACGCTTGCACATTAACACAGTACCACCACCTGTCGAGGCAGCAACTCCACTTCTTCAGTCTATTGTTTTCTGGCTGGTTTTCTTCTTGTTGCTGCTACGAACTCGGAGATCGTATCAACTGTGATTGTGTTATGGTTAATTTAGGACTGTGTTGGTAGAAGGCCCTCCTTCTAGCGCCAATTGTTGATACCTGATTTTTTTTCCCACCTGAAGTTGAACTAAGCTCAACAGATTGAGGTAACCTGACACACAGTAACAAACAAATAAAATGTAATGGGGCTGGAAATTGTGATTTCCGGCATACACACTCTGATGCTTAAGTCAGTAGAATCTTTAATAATCCTTTGATATTTATCTCTCTATTGGCTTCCACTTCATCAATTAGGTAGAAGAGCTTGAGTTAACTTGCTTGGGAGACAAGCAACGACAATGGTATTAAGTGCTTCAATGGTACAACAAATGAGGATAATTTAGGTAGCCGCTCATCCTTAAGAACTACAACTCATGTACTCAACTTTTCAGTCCTCATGATTTGCCCAAGTTAAATCAAGCCCCGATACCAATTGATGGAATGAGAGCAAATAAAAATAGATTGTCAATATGTTTTTGGTCGTATCATAACATTTCAAAATAATGATTGAGTGTTTTTTTTTTTTTTTGGTTCTATTACATACTGAGAGAGTTGGTGATGTGATTGTTTGTGCCGTTGACAAGGTACTGGTATCATCTTCATTATATTGATTTCCTCTCTTCTAGAGACCATAATTAATATTCTTATATCATATATATATTTTAATATCTTTTAACTTAATTTTATTCTTAATTTTTATTTTATTATATTAATTATTGTCTTAATTTTATATTTTTTTCTATGTAAGTAATATCTACAAAAAGAGAAGAAAGAAGAAATAAATTAGAGTTTAATAGAAATAAGTGCTGATTATGAAATAAGAAGGGAAGCCGCATGCATGCATGGACTTTTGGATTTAAAAAGAGTTCTTGGCATGCATGAATGAAAGTGGTGGTTTAGGCTTTTGTTGGAATTCTTTAAAGACAAGGATTAATAATTTCAAATGTTGCTTTCTAAATGGACTCCACGTGCAAGGCTAAGTGGGAAGCACATTAGTTGCTTAGAGTTGGATTCGGCCAAGCATCCTAATTCTACAAGGATTTGTCCAGCATTATAAAAGGAAAAACTTTAGCTTTTGAAAGGGAGAGCCGCACGAACAGGAAAAAAAAAAAAAAAAGAACAGAAGAGAAGCAGCTGCAGAGAACAGAAAAAGAAGAGGAGTAGCAGCGCATAAAGAGAAGATTGCAGATCTTATTCAAGAGTTTTTTCTCCTAAATTCCTCTTTTCTTATTTTAATTTTAAGGATGTTTTATTTTATTGTGGATGCTATTTTCTTCGTTATTATGAACTAAATATTTTTATCTAGCTTTGTAATGGAACCTAATATGAACCTTATTTGATTGATGTTTTCTAGTTCTTCATAATTGTCTTCTATTGATTATTTATTATATTTTGTGCTTAATCTATTTGATTCCTTAATCACCAATTGAATAGCATATGTGTAGTTGCATAGATATCGGAAGAGTCATGCATCTATATACCTAAATATGATAACATGTGTTAATATGAGATAGGAATATACTTATATTACATGTGCACTTATTAAGGAACTTGAACTTAATGAATTGCTTATAGTTGATCCTCATAGAAATATAGAGTGTTGATTTTGAGTAATATATCTACTTGACCATCGGAAGAGGCTTGTAGAGATTTTAGTGTTTTGAGTGATAATTGAATTAGGTTAATTAGAAGAACTGGACTAAGATTAATAAGGAGATTACTAAGGGAAATTACAAGTCTAGGTTTCATCATCCATTGATTATATTCTTGTTTATTTTGCATTTAATTTACTGTTATAATTTTAGTTAAGACTTTTTATTTAATTGTTTGGATTAGACTTGGGAGATATAAATTGATAAATAGTGATAGGATAATAATAGTCCATGTGAGTTCGACACTCTCACTCATCACTTTATTACTTGTTCGATACGTACACTTGCGTAATTCGATTTTTAGACAACAATAATCCTATAAGTTACCATTGTTGAGTTACTACTGAGTTGCATCATTGCTGAATATTTGTGCTATTTGGGTTGCAGGCTGTCATTCTTGGCAACATTGTTAAGCACTTTTGTAGCCATATAATTTTCATGACAATCAAATAATCCTTGAATAATTTCTAGTGCTACAAACAATTTTCTTCAAATCGATGCAGTAAAATATGATTAAAGATGCCAGTTGAGAGTCGCCCAGTCGTGCCAATGGGCCGTGCCGTATCAAGTATGACAGAAAAATTCAAGGTCGGGCATGGCCCATCGGCCCATGCACCGTGAGCCTCAATTTTAATTAAAAGATTATTTTTTGGCCAAGTGCCCCTCAAATTTAATTAGAAAATTAAATTTTTTTTTCCTTGAACCTTAGAAGTAGAAAGTTAAATTGTCCAAATCCACTTGATTAAATAAATTTAAACTTCAAGAAAGCATAATAATAACAACAATAATATATAAAGACTATAATTAAACAACGGTGCTTTCAGCTTTTAATTAATTCATTAATTTAAAACATTTTTATAATAGAACAACTAAGAATTAAGAACATACTACAAGCTTAATAAGAGTGAAAAAAAAAACATCATATCATTCAATTTCATTGATAATGTAATAGCATAATAAATACAACAAGCAAATACATTTCTTCCCAATATTGATGATAATTATCATCATCATCATCATGTTGAAGTTGATGATGATGACACTGAAGATTAAAATGTAGAAATGCTTTCAATGTTTATAATAGTTGTAATATACAAATAACAGATAGTTTAGTGTCGATATAAAAAAAAAAAAAGATAGTTTAGTGTGTGTCAACCTAGTTGGGATGTGCTGTAAATTATAATAATGCAAGTTACACCATATTTTATTTTATTTTATTTGTAAAATTTGTAGCTTTTCAATTTATAAAAATAAATTTTATTTTATTTATCTCTTAAAACCAAATAATGTTTATTTTAATTTAATTGAGTAATTTTTTTTGTTTTTATAATTGAGTAATATTTCTATTTATTCTTTAAGATTTAAATTATTAATGTTATTCAATTCATTCAATATATTTATCAATGCGAATACTCACTAATTTGAAATTAGAAATTTAAAGTGAAATTCCAAATTTTAATATTTTTTCTGTAACAAAACAAAAAGATAAAAAATACTTAACAAATTTGGCATGGCCCGTGGACCGGCACAGATGTGTCCTTAATGGGCTAATGCCCAGGCATGGCCCATGTGCTTAAAACATTGAGCCCGACATAGCACATGTGCCATCTTGTCATACAGACACAGGTTGAATCGTGCTGTGCCCATATGAATTTGGACCGCGCTTGTGGGCCTATTGGCTAATATGGCCTGTTGGCCAACTCTAGATATGATTAGTTAATAAACATATAAAAAATAAAAATAAACTATGTGAATCTTACCATGTTTTTTAAGATTCTAAATCTTCAAATATTTGTTAAAGGGTTTATCTAAATTACAACCAGACAAAATAATGTAAAAATGAATAACAAAACAGAATGACTAAATGGGTCAGCGGGTGAATTTTGTTAAAATGTATAATATATATTTTATTTTCCTGATTTTCTGAAGATTTATAAATAAACGGCCTTAAGATATGGCCCTTGTGATTGCCTTAGTTGGGCTTGGGCCTAGGACTTGTGTGACCCTTTGTTTTATTGTTAATTTCTTTCACCCCGTATCATTTGTAATCTTTCAAAATGTTACAACAATGGGGAGATTTAACACTTTCGTTTGTAGAAGAATTGGATCCCCTGAGTAAATACTCCCTCTCACAAGAACAGTAATACTTGTAACTTAGCATTTATCTTATTATTATTGTTTTTATCACTTGAACTTTAAAATATTAACGAAAAATGTCATTATTGAAGGGTAAAAATGACTTTTTATATTAAAATAAATATTAAATTTCTTTTTACTACTTAAGTATTGTGAAATAACAAAGAGGTGCAACAAGTATTATACCATAATATTTTACTACTAAATTTTACAAAATATTACATTTTACTACTTTTTTATTAGTTGACCTATAAAATAATAATTAATTTTCATTGGAATCAGTCTTTGGTTCGGTTTGACTGTCAAAATAATATAATACAAATAATTAATAATAATCATGCTAGTTGTGTCAACTCTGGTAGATAATAAAATCTGTTTTTGTTTCTTTGATTCCTAAACCGAACAAAAGATGATGAATATCCTTCCCAATATTTGATTGTAAAATTTATCGGTTTATTTTCAAAATATAGAACAATGCAGTTTTTCAAACACCTGCTTATTTCTTGAGCACAACTGAAAAATAAATGATTTAAAAACATACAGCAGAGATAAAATGAGGATCAACTAATGCGGCGACACAATGTAACCCCATCAGCAATAGAGAGTTGGCAAATCTCGATCCTTGGATCAACAGCCACAGCCTTGTTTAATTCCAATACAAAGTCCCTGAAATATCTGACTGGCTCATCCATTTTTGCATCAGGTGGTGCAGCTACAGATCCGCACCACAGGGTGTTGTCGTAGCCAATCACTCCCCCAACCTTCACAAGTTCAAGAATCCTCTTGTGGTAGTTAATGTAGTTATTCTTGTCAGCATCAACAAAGATAAAGTCAAATGTCCCATGGTATTTTTCCTGTGAAATTCAAGAATTAATTTTGAGTTTTACAAATCAATTAGAGCTCTAATCTCCTATATATATACACTAAACAATTTTCTTCTTCTTCTTATTTTTATCTTTTTTGGAGGTAGAAATTTGAGCTTACGTCTTGGATCATTTGATCAAGAAGAGGAAGAGCGGGGCCCTCTCTGAAGTCAATCTTGTGAGCAACGCCAGCCTTTTCAATTATGGGGAGACCGAGTTCGTAGTATTCTCTATTGATGTCCAGGGCCAATATCTATAACAATATTCAATATTATCACAAGTTTAATTGGTGTATATATATTGAAGTCGAGGTCTAATTCAATAAAATAAGAGAAGAAAAAGAAAAAGGAAAAAGATTTCTACTGCACCTTGCCGTCGTCGGGAATAGCAAGGGCAGTTACAAGGAGAGAGTAACCAGTGTAAACACCAATTTCCATTGTATTCTTGGCGTTGATAAGCTTGAGTAGCATGCTCAGGAATTGTCCTTCATCAGGTGAGCTCAACATGAAGTTCCTGCGCATTCCATTAATTTGTTGAGAAAATTTACAAAAGAGAAAAAGAATAGCTGAGAATTAAGGAATCATCGAACGCAAATAATCAGGATGATTTTTAATTAGAAAGCAGAATCTCACCAGACTTGTCCTTTATATTAACTATGTAATTAACGAGAATCTCACCATGGATGCTTGTCTGTCAACTCGCGGAGCTCCTTCAAACATTTATGCTCTCTTGGATATACACTAGTTTCAAGTATATACTGCGAGATATTAAGAATTAATTCCATTTTTTATTTATTGAAGACATCTTGATTGAGGAAACAGGAAATGAATTTGTAATTTTTAAAAGATTATGCACCTGGTAAAGTTCACCACTTTGTAAAAGAGTCTTGGTGTTAGATGCTTGCAGGAAGTCGGCAGCCTTCTTTTCTCGCCCTTCTTGATTCAGAGCCATCACTTGGTGTGTGTTTGTATTGGATATAATACTTACACTACCAATTTACCATATAATATATAGCCAACGATATCGGTCGGCTTCACACTTGCACCACAAAGTCTACCGACTATTATTTTACTATCCACACAATCTTAGCCACAACAAGAATTTCTTGAAATGAAACCCATTTAATGTTGCCTTTCTAATAATTTCTCTCCACAGGTCCTGTTTCATGTTGTGACGGGATGGTTCTATTTGTTAAAATTAAATACTAAAACATTTGATAAATACTTGTTACTGAAATTTAGATTTTGAATTGATTTTTTCTCATATTTATAAGATTAAAAATTTTTAATATTTTTGTTATTTTAATTAAAATTATTAAAATAACTAGGGTCAATGTCCAATGTTAACAAATTTTATATATATATATATATATATATATATATCTGGTCTTGTTAATTTATAATTAATGTAAAGACTATAGCACACCTAAAACAATGCAAAAATTATGTAGTCATCAATAACATGTTATTTGTTTATGCATGTTTTAGGTGGATTGTGAGTTATATTAATTGTAATATAATAAAATTTTATATAATAATAATAATATTAATTTTTAGTGAAAATATTTTTATTTTAACAAAGTGAAGATGTTATTAACAAATAAAAAAATACATATTTTAATATAATAATAAAAAAAAAGTATTTGATATATTCAAATTTATAATTTTTTGGTATTTTAATAATATACAGAATCCTGAATTAGATCCTATATATATATATAAAGTGGATTGATTTGAATTACTGAATGCACAAACGTTTGTTGTGGAACCAACGTGCTCACAAACGTTTCAATTGTTCTGGGTTCCGGTCAAAAATCTACAGACATATAATATATATATAACCCACCTAAAACAATATAAAAATTATGTGGGCATCAATAACATGTTATTAATAATAATAATAATTAATAACATAATAAAATTTTATATATTAATAATAATAATAATAATAATTTTTTAATAAAAATATTTTCATTTTAATAAAATAAAGTTGTTATTAATAAATAAAAATATATATTTTAATATTTTAACAAATGTTATTAATAAATAAAAATATATATTTTAATATTTTAACAAAAAAATAAAACATCTAATATATTTAAATTTATAACTTTTTAATATTTTATATAAAGCTAGATTGATTTGAATTAGTGAGCGTTTGTCGAGGAGCCGACGTGCTTCACAGGCGTTTCAACTGTTGTGGGTTCCTGTGAAAAATCTACAGAAGTATGAATTGCCTAGTTAATAATTGATAATTCTGCATCTTCGCGGGCCAGGCGATAAGACCTAAAGTTTGTGATGGAACCTCACGCGCTTGACAAAAATAATGGGCTCATTTTGGGGTGGTCCCCATCGTAATAAATAATTCATTCCTGCCCTTTTTTAAAGGCAAAATAAACAAATTTAATTAGAAAAAATACAGTAAAATTTAAGAGTTGCATTAAAGAAAAAAAAATCTAAACACCATTTATTTATGACAACCACGTGCCAAATTTAAGAATCAAAATATATTACTCAGCAGAACCCGCAAAATGCTAAAAAAAATCCTCAACTCTTATCTTTTGTTTTATTAATCATATCTTCACTCTTTTGTAAAACCGATAAAAGAAAATCATAAATGTCCAAAATTAATTCATCCTTCCTTTTTCTTATACATGAATTATTTTAATTTTACAAGTAATAAGTTTCTTTTTATGTTTATATGGGTTTCATTTAATTAAGATAGTTGTTGAAAATTAATTTATAATTGAGTAAATTTCAAGACACAGATCAATGAAATTAAAAGAAAAAATAGTTAATTAGAGATTTATCAAATATTCTTAACTATATTGTGAATGAGTTTTTTGAATGAATGTATCAAATCGGGCTTTTTAAAGGTTTTCTTGAAAAAAAAATTGAAAATTTTTAATTTAATAGTTAGAAAAGAAAAAAAATAAATGTTTAAATGTTTTTGGCGGCCAATTCAATAAAGCCTCTAGATTTTAGTGTTGATGGGTGCAAGATTAGGAAAAAAATTTTATTTTGCAATTAAAGTCCGGGATGAATTTACATCATCGTAAGTCAAATTTTACAACATTAAAAATTAATTTATGACATCATAAATCCGTCTCGAATTCTAAGTCCAATCTCATAAGCACTCACAGATGGTTATTTTTGGTCGTGACATTTGGCCTGACTTCAACTTAATCATCTTGTTTGTGCAGAGGATTTGATGTAATTAATCATTGTGTGGTGAATGATTGTGGATAGGGTGGTTAGCCATCACCTTTCATTTTCTTGGTTTCGTCTCTTCTGCACAACATTACTAATCCTGTGCCAATATCCTCAGTATGACTATTTATGGTAAACTTTAGGTTTCCATATCAGTGCTTAGTTGTACAGCCAAAAATGCTCATGAGTTATTGAGTGGGAGCAAATGCTAAGTTACAAGTATTGTAATTTATTTCTCTCACAATAAACAGTATTCATGTACTATTTATGTTAAGTATTGTTTATGTGAGAGGGAGTAAATTATTTATAATTTATGGAGATCCTTGAGTTGTATCCTTCTTGTTTGATATTTGTATTATTTGGATTATGTAGAGAACAACTTTAAAGATAAATAAGTATTTAGACAAAACTGTTGTACAAATGTCGCAGGGTACCACAATTTTGTTTTTATTTTTTGACCCCCTACTTTTATTTTTATTTATAAGTATTATGATAATTTTCTTTCCCATATTCTCTTTTCCTCTCCGCCATATACAGATATTCTTCCCCTTTTTCTTCATTTAAATAATTAATCAACTATTAGTCAACAACCCCTTTCAAATAAAAATATCATTAATAAACAGTTACCTCAATTATTTCTCACATCACAACCAAAACAAAATGTAATAACTTGAATTGAATATTTAGATGATCATTGTGAGGGCGTGGCAAATGAATAACTTAAAATAACAAATTAAATCTATTGGCTAGAAGTAATTGATGACATATTGGTTTGGATTTATGAATAAAGTTTAAGTTTTGTTGTTTTTGAGTATTTAATAACTTTGAAATTAAATAATATTGCATTTAATTTTTATTTAAAGTCCCATCTGCACATGTTTTAAAGTGGCGATCAAAATGTAGGGAAAGAAGATAAAATATATAGTTTTAATAATTATTTATTTTAGTAACGTCATGTTAGGTTTATTTTTCAAGTTAATTTATTAATTGAATTTTTAATAAGTCACCACTTATTTAACTCCTTAGATTAAAGAAAGTAAGGGGTTAGATGTTGATGTTTAGTTTTAAGTCAGATTTTTTAAGTTGAGACAACCTACCCATTTTCTAATTGTTTAAATTCTTTACAAATTTGAAACAATATGGATTTATGTGTCAAAATTTTGAAACATTTAATTTTTTAGAATTTCAGTATATAACAAAGAATGTAGTGTTAATTACCAAATTATAGCATCTTACCATTGAAATTACCATAACATTAAATCTAATGGTGATGGCACAAGAAGACAAAATATGAGATGCCGTGCAACAGTTGCATGGTAGCTGGACCTAGAAGCATCATTAATTTCTTCATATTCGTCCAAAGTTGGAGACTTAAGTTACATATAATATAACATGCAGCAAACTCATGAGTTGTCATCAATGATAATTCAATTGATTCACATGCTCTTTTATTAAATTTATTATTAGCCCGTGAGCCCATAAAATTAGCCCCATCGGCTATAAATTTTAAACTTATGAAGGCCCATAACGAAACTGCATGATTTCCTCAAATTTAAGAGGCCCACCGTTTTTTTAACTATTAAAAATAAATGAATTAAGGAAACGCATGCGCCCTATAATTCTTGCGTCTGCCAACATATCTAATAGAAAAAAGAGATAATTCTTCTAAATTTTGGGTGAAATAAAAAATTTTCTCTGTTTTTTAATTACGATTTTAATATTTAAAAGAAGTTCTCTTATTTTATGATAAAAATTTTATCAAAAAACAGCGAGATTAGAATATAAAAATCAGCCTGTGGTTTAGTTAGCTATGCATATGTCATCATTCTTGCACTTGTTTCAGGAACATATATTGAATTTAATTTGGACATAAATATCATTTGTGGTCGTGGCAAATCTAGAATTTGGAAACAAAAAATTAGATATTCAAATAAAAAGGTTTTTATAGGCTCAAATGGAAACCTAAATTATGAGAGTATCTATTATTCATTATCTTGCATAAATAGAGCTTTGAAAGGATTAATATAAATGATCAGCTATAACACTGAGTAATTATATTAATTAAAGTGCGTAAATTTCAATTTTTGTGGCAAATTAACAACGTTGAGATTCTCAATTCTCTCTCTCTCTTCTTTCAATCTTTTATAATTTTAATATTCTTATTAATCTCTTTCTCCTCATGTATTATTTGTAATTAATTTTTAAAATGTTACAACAAAGGGAGAATAACACTTTCGTTTGCACATTTTTTTTAAACCACATGGATTCTTCCTTTGTTGTAACAATTTCTTTTTTTAAACCGCATGGATTCTTCCTTTGTTGTAACATTCTTCCTTTGTTGTAACTAATTAAATTGCACAGTGTGGTACATGTTTCTGCAAAAATCTTTGTATTATTGTTTCTTTCCAAAATAATTCACTTCCGTGGATGCAGTATTTATTTTATGGTCAAATAGAAGAAAACTGATATATATGTTACTTTTGGCTATGATTCTACTGGATTATGCTAATAATACAATTCATTTCCTTTTAATTTACATTTTAGAGCATTAACAAAAATGAAAATCAATCTCATATTTCTTTCCATGTAGAACCTCAGTGAGAATAACCTAGAACGGCCTTTTAAACCCATTTGATTTCACATTTTCTTCAGTGTGTTTCAATAGAAAATTGTTTGACTTAATTTTGCATGTCTTCTATATGCTATGGTAAGAACTAAGTAGTATTTGTCTAAGCTAGATGCTCATATTCATTAATTCTAGCACAATAATGTTATGAAAAATACAGTCAATAAAATCTTTCAAACCTGTATTTTGTAACCTATGATGCAGGATATATCTGCTATATTACACTTCTTGTGATTTATCTCGACAGCATCAATTCGCATTATTGCGGATGAATTTAACGTTCTGGATTATGGGGCAGCTGGAGATGGCAATGCAGACGATTCAATGGTAAAAACTGAAATTTTGTTTCTACTAGGATATTTTGCCGGGGTTAATTATCCAATTAGTCTTTGTTAATTTTCTATCTAACATTATCCAGTTTTGTCTCTTTTAGTTCTTACAGTTTGAGTGAATTATCCCGTTAGTCTTTGTATTTTCAAAAATTACTCAAAATATCCATATTGTATATTTGTTTTTGTTAAAACCTATTTATATATACATACATACATATATATATATATATATATATATATGTATGTATGTATGTATGCAAGTAATTATGTATGTATGTATTTATGTACGTACGGCAATATTCCAGTCTAGGATATTGTATTTGTTAAAGCCCAGGAAATTATTAAGCCATGCGGTTTAACAGTGTTATGTCTGTGAAAGCTATTAAGCGATGTGGTTTAAAAGTATAATGATATAATGCTATTAAACTATATGTCTTAATAGCTTTTCCAGATTTAATAAAGTCTAGGATCTTGAGAGATCGGGACTATATATATATATATATATAAAGATAGAAAATATTGTTTTTATCCTTGAAAGATTGAATTTATCCTATCAACTATGAAAGTAACAACATCAATAGTTGTTTCGGATAATTTTTGAAAATACAAGACTATTTAAATAATTGACTCAAAATAAGAGTTATTTTAAATTGGTGGTGGTATTATTCCCTCTTATATTTTGTAAAACTACACGAGTGATTAATCCAACCCACAGAGGAGTTAGGAACTTAATTTTTTATTTTTCATTTTTTGCTAATACAACAAAAAAAGAAAACTTTTTTTTTCTTTTAATTTTGAAGAATCATATTTTTTGTTTGTCAGAATCTGCTTTAACAACTAAATACTGACTGTGATAAACAAAAAAAACTGACTTGATTATTTGTAATTTGAAATTGTATAAGCTTTCGTAAAAGCATGGAATAACACATGTAGCGCCACATCAAAGATACCTACAATGGTTATTCCGATGGGAAAAACGTTCTTGGTGCATCCTATAACCTTTGCCGCCCTGCAAGTCAAGTGACATCACTATTATGGTAAGCAGATTAAAGATATGGAAAGCTAAAATTGAAATATACTTCAATTAAATTACGCACTCTTAATTTGACACCATCAAATATCGTTTATAAATTATGTTTGCTTTTGTTAAATACATTGTTGTTGTTCATCATAAGAGAAAAACTCTTCAATTCAAGTGATTTTTTGTTATTATTAAGAATCCAATAAGTACTTTTCTTAAAATTTAATGTAAGTGATGTATCTTCATCAATTTATTTTTTACCCCACAAAGCTATCAGGTTCAATCATTGCACCGAACGGTCCTAATGAATGGAAGGAAGATGATAAATCAAAATGGTTCGAAATTCAGGGCATAGACAATCTCCAAATTGATGGCTCCGGTACAACAGATGGACGCAGGAAAGCCTGGTGGGACATTTCTTGCAAAATTAATACGAAAGGGGTATACGTATAGATAAATGTAATTCTCCGTTACGAACGCCTGTACGTTTTAAAGAAACCACATTAATACCTATGCATTGTTGTATAAGGCTAAATTTGAAATATTTGAGTGCAAAAAGAATGAGAATACATTAATTTCATGCTATTTTTACCGTTTATTTCTTACAAACTGATATTCATATGGTTTAATATCTCGACAAGGATGTATCAAGCTTGCGCCAACAGTAAGTAATAACTTTAATTTGATTATTTAATTTACGTGTACAAATTAGTGTTTTAATTGTTTCTAAATGGCAAGCTATTGCTATATGTGCATGTATATATAGGTGCTCAAATTCGATCAGTGCAACAATCTTCGTATGACCACATACACCATTTTTGGCATTCTAAATCTTGGGGGTAATGGTGTCTCTATGATTTCTTCTGTAAATGGGGCCTCTACAGCATCCATTTTTTCCCAGTCCTCAGTTCCCTTACATGCATTGTTTCTCATGCCCCAAATTTGGGCCTTCCGTTATGGTTCTTCCATTTTGACTTCGGCTTTGTCAATGCATTCTTCTCGCTTTGCGGAACCAAGTTCAATAACTCATGTCCCCGCGTGATCTTCTTTTAGTCGAGTTTGACTTGCAGCAGGTCTATCTGACCGCATCATCTCATCGGGCTTCGAATTTTCCTGATGGTGGTCACCTTGCTGCGTCTGGATTTGGGTTAAAGCTGGCCCCTTCATTTTTTCCTCTATTTTATGCATCCGTTGTTCCATCCTTCTTCCAATCACATTAAACCAATTTTTTCATTCTCGCTCCATTAGACGAGAATGAGGCCACTTAGTTGGGATTTTGTGAGAGCTCTATGGATCATGTTGACAACTTTATGAAATGAGTTATCATAGCATTTCTATGTTTAAACTAGTATTACTTAGAGAGTAAATGATGAATTTTTATTCCATTTCTTAATTACTTTTTGCATAAGTATGTATTTAAATTTAGTCATAACAATTTGATGTGTTTTAGACCATTTTGTTCTCTGATTAAGTGAACTACTGTAGGTGACTAAAAAGCTCAAGCCTTGCTGATGGATGTTGTAGAAGAAGGACTGCATTGGTACAGCAACAGGCCTGTAGAAAACGACAAAAGACTTATCTGCATATGAACAAAAACAAGTATAAACTAGAGAGAATGCTGTAGCAACTACTGCAGTAAT
This sequence comes from Clausena lansium, assembly GCA_030449835.1. NCBI lineage: Eukaryota > Viridiplantae > Streptophyta > Magnoliopsida > Sapindales > Rutaceae > Clausena > Clausena lansium. Next base: position 2,056,476 of record JASUUF010000369.1, read on the forward strand.
CTTGGATCAAATACAGACAAAACTATCCAAATTGTTCACGTGCTAATGGACAAAGTCTGCTGCAACCATTACTATATTGCCACTGTCAGGCGCAGATAAAATAGTGGCAGGCAGCACAAAAAGAAATGTAGTCTTAGAGTGCTAAGAAAAGACAAGTGTCCTTATGATTTTTGGTTGCCGTAATCCTAAGATATAAAATAGCACATTTTAAGGAAATAAATGATATCCATAGCCGTCACTCACAAAGAGAAAAAATGAGAGATTTCAGAGCTGCAAAGGACGCATATTTCAAAGGGAAGAAGAAGAGATACCTAAAGATTAAAGCGTGACACTTGGGTTCTTTTGTATCTCAACTTTTACCTTGTATTTGCTTGCTTTATTCTCTCTTTGATAATGTATTTAATGGCAAACACTTGTGTTGTTATTGTTTTAAAGCTCATCATGAGCTAAACCTTAATGTAGTTGGGTTTTGAATGAGCTTAATAGTTATTTGACTTGCATGTGTATGTTGCTCAGAACCTACTGTAGCATTTTGTTTTAATTTTATTTATTGCACTTCCCTATTTCGGTTGATTACCTATTTAGTGGATATTAGCTAAGAAGGAACCTCAAAAAGGTCTGGCTTAGTAAAACAAATTAAGATAATACTTGGTTTTAGATTAGATTTCCCAAGTTAAGTTAATCTCGATTTAAATAGGGCCATGCTTAATCTACGATTAGTGAAGAACTGGACATAGGGATTCAAACATATAATGCTATGTCTAATATTAGTTTAACAGCTAGTCACTGTTAGATGCATATAGATATAAGATATCCAAAATTCGACAGCTGAGGATGCATTAGAGATTCTGTCCAGTGCTGTAGTAGGTGTTGTAGCAACCATGCTTCAATTGAAAGACAGTCAATAACCATTAAGTGAGTTTAGAATCCAACTACTCATTTGCCTTTAAGTATATCTTTATATTTGGCTTTAGATTATCTTTATTGCATTACTATTTATTGCATTTTTAATTTCATTAGATCATTAATCTCATCATTTATTTTGTTTTATTTAGTTTACTAAGATTGCACTGATAAAATTACTGTCGCAAGTCCGATAACAACAATCCCTGTGTACGCTTGCGCATTGACACAGTACCACCACCTGTCGTGGCAGCAACTCCACTTCATTTAGTCTATTGTTTTCTAATTGGTTTTCTTCCTGTTGCTGTTGTGAACTCAGAGATCATATCAACTGTGATTGTATCGTGGTGAATTTAAGATTGTGTTGGTAGAAGGCCCTCCTTCTAGCGCCAACTGTTGATACCTGATTTTTTTCCCACCTAGAGTTGAACCAAGCTCAACAGATGGAGGTAACCTGCACACACAATAACAAACAAAGAAAAGGTGAAATGGGGCCGGAAATGGTGATTTTTGGCATGCACACTCCGATGCTCGAGTTAGTAGAATCTCTAATAATCCTTTGATATTTATCTCTCTATTGGCTTCCACTTCATCAATTGGGTAGAAGAGCATGAGTTAACTTGCTTGGGAGACAAGCAACGGCAATGGTATTAAGTGCTTCGATGGTACAACAAATGAGGATAATTTAGGTAGCTGCTCATCCTCAAGAACTACAAATCATGTACTCAACTATTCAGTTCCCATGATTTGCCCAAGTTAAATCAAGCCCTGATACTAATCGATGGAGTGAGAGCAAATAAAAATAGATTATCAAAATGTTTTTAGTCGTATCATAATATTTCAAAATAATGATTGAGTTTTTTTTTCTATTACCTACTGAGAGAGTTGGTGATGTGATTGTTTGCGCCGTTGCCAAGGTACCGGGAGGTATCATCTTCATTATCTTGATTTCCTCTGTTCTAGTGAACATAATCCTATAAGTTACCACTGCTGAGTTGGATCCTGCTGGATATTTGTGCTATTTGGGTAGGCTGTCATTCTTGGCAACATTGTTAAGCACTTTTGTAGCCGTATAATTTTCATGACAATCAAATAATCCTTGAATAATTTCTAGTGCCACAAACAATTTTCTTCAAATCGATGCAGTAAAATATGATTAGAGATGCCAGTTGAGAGCCGCCCAGTCGTGCCAATGGGTCGTGCCGTATTAATTATGACAGAACAATTCAAGGCCAGACATGCCTCATCGGCCCATGTACTGTGGGCCTCAATTTTAATTAAAAGATTATTTTTTGGCCACGTGCCCCTCAAATTTAATTAGAAAATTAACTTTTTTTTCCCCTTGAAGCTTAGAAGTAGAAAGCTAAATTGTCGTAATCCACTTAATTAAACAAATTTAACCTTCAAGAAAGCATAATAATAATAACAATAATATATAAAGACTATAATTAAACAACGATGCTTTCAGCTTTTAATTAATTCATTAATTTAAAACATATTTATAATAGAACAACTAAGAATTAAGAACATATTACAACTTTAATAGGAGTGAAAAAACAAAAACATCATATCGTTCAATTTCATTAATAATAAAAATTTATTCTAATGTAATAGCATAATAAACACAACAAGCAAATACATTTCTTCCCAATATTGATGATAATGATCATCATCATCATCATGTTGAAGTCGATGATGATGACACGGAAGATTAAAATGTAGGAATGCTTTCAATGTTTATAATGGTTGTAATATACAAATAATAGATAATTTACTGTCTATAAAAAAAATAATAAAGAAACAAAGATAGTTTAGTGTGTGTCAACCTAGTTGGGATGTGATGTAAACTATAGTAATGCAGGTTGCACCATATTTTATTTTTTTTTGTAAAATTTGTAGCTTTTCAGTTTATAAAAATAAATTTTATTTTATTTATCTCTTAAAACGAAATAATGTCTATTTTAATTTAATTGGGTAATTTTTTTTGTTTTTATAATTGAGTAATATTTCAATTTATTCTTTAAAGTTTAAATTATTAATGTTATCCAATTCGTTCAATACATTTATCAATGTGAGAATGTCACTAATTTTAAATAAATAAATGTGAAATTAGAAATTTAAAGTGAAATTTCAAATTTTAATTTTTTTTTTCTATAACAAAACAAAAAAGATAAACACAACTTAAAAAATTTGGCTTGCTCGGGCCCATTGGTTGAAACATTGCGCCCGATATGGCCCATGTGCCATCGTGTCATACAGGCACAGGTTGAATCGTGCTGTGCTGGTATGGATTTGGACCATGCTTTGTGGGTATTGGCTAATATGGCCTGTTCGCCATCTTTAAATCTTAAGATTCTAAATCTTCAAATATTTGTTAAAGGATTTATTTAAGTTACAACCAGACAAAATAATGTAAAAATGAGTAACAAAATAGTATGATTAAATGGGTCAGTGGGTGAATTTTGTCGAGCGTTAAGCTAAATGTAACTTAAAGACTGTGTTAAAATGTAAAACACATATTTTATTTTCATGATTTTCTTAAGATTTATAAATAAACAACGGCCTTACGGTATGATTTTCTTAAGATTGGGTGAGCCGTTTGCAGTCTTTGGGCGATTGCCTTAGTTGGGCTTGGGCCTTGGACTTGAGTGGTCCTTGGTTTTATTGTTAGTTTCTCTGTCCTCGTATCATTTGTAATCTTTCAAAAAGTTACAACAATGGGGAGATTTAGCACTTATCGTTTGTCGAAGAATTATTATTATTGTTTTTATCACTTGGGACTTTAAAATATTAAAGAAAAATGTCATTATTGAAGGGTAAAATTGATATTTTATATTAAAACGAATGTTAAATTTCTTTTTATTTCTTAAGTTATTGTGAAATAACAATTAGATGCAATAAGTATTATACTATAATATTTTACTACTAAAATTTACAACATATTACATTTTACTATTTTTTTGTTAGTTGACCTATAAAATAATAATTACAAATAATAATTAATTTTCATTGGAATCATTCGTTGGTTCGGTTTGATTGTTAAAATAATAATACAAATAATTAATGATAATCATGCTAGTTGTGTCAACTCTGGTAGATAATAAAATCTGTTTTTGTTTATTTGATTCCTAAACCTAACAAAAGATAATGAATATCCTTCCCAATATTTGATTGTGAAATTTATCAGTTTATTTTCAAAATATAGGACAATACAATTTTTCAAACACCTGCTTATTTCTTGAGCACAACTGAAAAATAAATGATTTAAAAACATACAACAGAGATAAAATGAGGATCAACTAATGCGACGACACAATGTAACCCCATCAGCAATAGAGAGTTGGCAAATCTCGATCCATGGATCAACAGCCAGGGCCTTGTTTAATTCCAACACAAAGTCCCTGTGATATCTGACTCCCTCGTCCATTTTTGCATCAGGTGGTGCAACCACAGATCCGTACCACAATGTGTTGTCGTAGCCAATCACTCCCCCAACCTTCACAAGTTCAATAATCCTCTTGTGGTAGTTAATGTAGTTATTCTTGTCAGCATCAACAAAGATAAAGTCAAATGTCCCATGATATTTTTCCTGTGAAATTCAAGCATTAATTTTGAGTTTTACAAATCAATTAGAGCTCTAATCTCCTATATATATACACTAAACAATTTTCTTCTTCTTCTTATTTTTAAATTTTTTTTTGGGGTAGAAATTTGAGCTTACGTCTTGGATCATTTGATCAAGAAGAGGAAGAGCAGGGCCCTCCCTGAAGTCAATCTTGTGAGCAACGCCAGACTTTTCAATTACGGGGAGACCGAGTTCGTAGTATTCTCTATTGATGTCCATGGCCAATATCTATAACAATATTCAATATTATCACCAGTTTAATTAGTGTATATATATTGAAGTCGAGGTCTAATTCAATAAAATAAGAAAAAAAAAAGAAAAAGGAAAAAGATTTCTACTGCACCTTGCCGTCGTGGGGAATAGCAAGGGCAGTTACAAGGAGAGAGTAACCAGTGAAAACACCAATTTCCATGGTATTCTTGGCGTTGATAAGCTTGAGTAGCATGCTCAGGAATTGTCCTTCATCAGGTGAGGTCATGATGAAGTGCCTGCGCATTCCATAATTTGTTGAGAAAATTTACAAAAAAAAAAAAGGAACAGCTGAGAATTAAGGAATCATCAAACACAAACAATCAGGATGATTTTTAATTAGAAAGCAGAATCTCACCAGATATATTAATTATGTAATTAACAAGAATCTTACCATGGATGCTTTTCCGTCAACTCGCGGAGCTCCTTCAAACATTCATGCTCTCTTGGATATACACTAGTTTTAAGTATATACTGCAAGATATTAAGAATTAATTCCATTTTCAATTAACTGAAGACATCTTGATTGAGGAAACAGGAAATGAATTTGTGATTTTTAAAAGATTATACACCTGGTAAAGTTCATCACTCTGTAAAAGAGTCTTGGTGCCACCAGTCTTGATTTCTCGCCCTTCTCGATTCGGAGCCATTACTTGGTGTGCTCGTATTGGACACAATACTTAACTACCAATTCACTATATACTAATACTATAGCCACCGATCTCCCTTCATACTTGCACCACACAGTCTACCTACTACCTACTACCTACTGAGTATTTTATCCACACAATCTTAGCCACAACAAGAATTTCTTGAAAATTAAACCCTTATAATTTTTCTGATAATTTCTCTCCACAGTTCCAGTTTGATATTGTGATGGGATGGTTCTATTGTTTAAAATCAAATGTTAAAATATTTAATAAATACTTGTCGCTGAAATTTAAATTTTGAATTGATTTCATCTCATATTTATGAGATTAAAAATCTTTAATACCTTTATTATTTTAAATAAAATTACTATTTAAAAATTATATTAACAGTACACTATCAATTGTTTCCTACAGCAAAAAGGCCATAGCACCAGGATCAATGTCCAACGTTTAACAAATTTTATATACATATATGGTCTTGTTAATTTATAATATATTAATATTATAACTTACGGGCTATAGCTCACCTAAAACAATGTAAAAATTATGTGGGCATCAATAACATGTTACTCGTTTATGCTTGGTTTAGGTGGACTATAAATTGTATTAATTATAACTTGGTAAAATACTATATAATAATAATAATAATAATAATATAATAATAGTTCTTTAGTGAATAAAATGAAGATATATATAGTTGGATTGGTTTGAATTACTGAATGCACAAACGTTGTGACGGAACCCACGTGCCTGGCAAACGTTTCAATTGTTGTGGGTTCCGGTCAAAATCCACGGACGTATAATTTGACAATTCTATCTTCACGGGCCGGGTGTAATTGTTGAAAATGAAACCCATATAATGTTTTCCTAGCCACAATAAGAATTTCTTGAAAATGAAACCCATATAATGTTTTTTAATAATTTCTCTCCACCGGTTCAGTTTGATACTGTGATGGGATAGTTCTATTTTTTAAAATTGAATATTAAAATTTTTGATAAATACTTATTACTGAAATTTAAATTTTCAATTAATTTTATCTTATATTTATAAGATTAAAAATCTATCATGGAACCCCACGCGCTTGACAAAAAATAATGGGCTCGTTGTGGGGTGGTCCCCATTGCAATAATTCACTCCCGCCTTTTTTTAGGGCAAAATAAATAAATTTAATTAGAAAAATACAGTAAAATTTAAGAGTTACATTATAAAAAAAAAAAAAAACTCAAAACACGATTTATTTATGACAACCATGTGCCAAATTTAAGAAGAAAAATATATTACTCACAAAACCTTCAAAATGCTAAACAAATCCTCAATTCAATCTTTTGTTAGATTAATCATATCTCCAATCACTTAGTAAAAACAATGAAAGAAAATCATAAATGTTCAAAATTAATTCATTGCTTCCTCTTTATTATACATGAATTGTTTTAATTTTGCAAACGATGATTTTCTTTTTGTGTTTACATTCATTTAGTTAAGATAGTTGTTCAAAATTAATTTATAATTGAGTAAATTTCAAGATGCACATTAATGGAATTAAGAAAAATAATTAATTAGAGTTTTATCATATACGCTTAACTATACTGTGAATAAATTTAATGAATGGTGTGTTAAATGGGTCGAATCGGGTTTTTTTTATAGGTATTTTTAAAAAAATTGAAATTTTTTTTTAATTTAATAGTTAGAAAAAGAAAAAAAATATTTAAATATTTCTAACGGCCATTTGGATTGGGCCTCCAGATTTTAATTTTAATAGATGCAAATAGAATTAGGAAAAATTTTTTTCATTTTGAAATTAAAATTTATGATGAATTTACGTCATCGTAAATCAACTCTTACAATATAAAAAACTGATTTACAATACTGTAAATCCGCCTTGTATTTTAAGCTCGAATCTAATAAGCAATCATAGAATTAAATAGTCAAAATATTTTTGGTCGAAACATTTGAGGATTTGATATAATTAACTTGCATTTTGTACTACAGAAACAAAATGCGATCAAAATCATTGTATGGTGAATAATGTGCATGTTCAATTTGTGATGTGATCGATTGCGCCTCTCTCAAGGTACTGGGGGGTTGTTCATCACCTTTCATTATCCGGGTTTCCTCTCTTCTGGACAACATAATTAATCCTATGCCATATCCTCATTATGTCTATTAATGCTGAACTTAGTTTCCGTATCACTGCTTAGTTGTACTACAAAAAAGCTCATGAGATTTTGTGGTTAAGGATATTTGTACTATTTGGATTTTGTGGACAACAACTTTAAAGATAAAGAGGTGGGTGGATAAAACAGTTGTACAACTGTTGGGGTACCACAATTTTGTCTTTTAATTTTTTAACCCCCTACTTTCTTTTTTATATATAATTTATTTATAAGTATTACCATAATTTGACTTCCCATTCTCTTTTCTTCTCCTCCATATTTAGATATTCTGCCTCTTTTTTCTATTTAAATAATTAATCAATAATTAGTCAACAATCCCTTTCAAATAAAAATAACATTAATCAACATGTTTAGTTGTGTCCTAAATTAGCTAGGAAAGGGGAGATACTTAGGTTTATAAGAAAGATAAGTCACTCCACTTAAAAGACTAGTCTTTTAGGTTGGATACCTGAAAATCATAGGGCTAACCCCTCCAATAATTAGTATCAGAGCTAGAGCCTAATGGCCAAAATGTGGTGGTGAAACAACTCAAGTGTTTCGGACGAAAAGATTGGGATCTGGCGGTGGTTTTGTCTAAGAGGGAGAATTGTTGAGTTGTGTTCCATATTGGTTAGTAATGGAGAGATACTTGTGTTTACAAAACGGATAGGTCACTCCACCTGAAAGGCTAATCTTTTGGGTCGGATACCTAGAAATCCTAGGCCTAGCCCCCCCAACACAACAATCACCTCAATTGTTTCTCACATCACAACCAAGACAAAATACAGTAACTTGAATTGAATATTTAAATGGTAATTGTAAAGCCATGGCAATTGAATAAATTAAAATAATAAATCAAACTTATCTGTTAGAAGTTATTGATGGCATATTGGTTTAGATTTATAGATAAAGTTTAATTTTTGTTGTTTTCGAGTAACTAATAACTTTGATATTAAATTTTATTGTAGTTAATTTTTATTTAAAGTCATGTCTGAACATATTTTAAAGTGGCAATCAAAGTGTAAGAAAAGAAGATAAAATATGTAGTTTTTATAATTATTTATTTAATATTTATTTTAGTAATATCATACTAGTTTTATTTTTCAAGTTAATTTATTAATTAAATTTTAATCTCCAGTCATCAATTATTTCACTCCTTAGATTAAAAAGAAAATAGAGGGTTAAATGTTGATGTTTAGTTTTAAGTTGAGACAACACCCACCCACCCCCCCAAATTTTTTAATTGTTTAAATTATTTACAAATTTGAAACAATATGGATTTATGTGTCAAAATTTTAAAACATTTAATTTTTTTAGAATTTCAGTATATAACAAGGAATGTAATGTTAATTACCAAATTATAGCATCTTACCATTAAAATTACTCTAACATTAGATCTAATAGTGATAGCACAAGAAGACAAAATAGGAGGTACCGTGCAACGGTTGCATTGTAGCTAGACCTAGAAGTATTATTAATTTCTTTCTATTTGTCCTAAGTTTGGGATTATACTACATATAATAAACTTATGTCATCCATGATAATTCATGTGCTCTTTTATTAAATCTATAAGTAGTCCATGAGCCCATAAAATTAGTCCCACGGGCTATCAATTTTAAACATATTAAGGCCCACAATGAAAGTGCATGATTTCCTAAAATTTAAGAGGCCCTCCTTTTTTGTTAACTATTAAATATAAATAAAATAAGGAAACACAAGTGTCCAATAATTTTTACGGATTATTTATAGTTATTTTTTCTTACCGTCCATGATTGCTTTAAGTTATGATAATGAGTAAAATTAAGAAGACTGGGAAGAAGAAAATCAGTGTTGTCATCGTTATTGCATCGCTCGCACATCGCCGCTGTTGGTCATTCGCATTGTAAAATGCCGCCATAGTGAATTGTTGTATTTGTACCATGTCCGCTCTGGATTAAATTCTTGTGTCCGCCATCATATCTAATAGAAAAATTTTGGGTGAAATAAAAGTTTCTCTCTTTTTTTTTAGTTACGATTTTCATATTTAAAAGAAATTCTATTTTATGATAAAAATTTTATCAACAAACAGAGAGATTAGAATATAAAAAAAGAGCCTGCTGTGGTTTAGTTAGTTATGCATATGTCATCATTCTTGCACTTGGTTAATTTCAACCAATAATCATGAGGATAATTCGATTAGTCTAGACCAAATCTCTTTTAGGAATACCTAAAGATTAAAGCGTGACACTTGGGTTCTTTTGTATCTCAACCTTTACCTTGTATTTGCTTGCTTTATTCTCTCTTTAATAATGTATTAACTAGCAAACACTTGTATTCTTATTATTTTAAAGCTCATCATGAGCTAAACCTTAATGTAGTTGGGTTTTGAATGAGCTTAATAGTTATTTGACTTACATGTGTATGTTGCTCAGAATCTACTGTAGCATTTTGTTTTAATTTTATTTATTGCACTTCCCTATTTCGGTTGATTACCTATTTAGTGGATACTAGCAAAAAGGAACCTCAAAAAGGTTTGGCTTAGTAAAACAAATTAAGATAATACATGGTTTTAAATTATATTTCCCAAGTTAAGTTAATCTCGATTTGAATAGGGCCATGATTAATCTACGGTTAGTGAAGAACTAGACATAGGGATTCCTCTTGTAGGACAAATAAAGTCTAAAACATATAATGCTATGTCTAATGCTAGTTTAACTGCTAGTCACTATTAGTTGCATATAAATATAAGATATCGAAAATGCGACAGCCGAGGATGCATTAGAGATTTTGTCTAATGCTGCAATAGGTGTTACAGCAACCGTGCTTTAATTGAAAGACAATCAATAACCATTAAGTGAGTTAAGAATCTAATTACTCATTTGCTATTGAGTATATCTTTATGTTTGACTTTAGATTATTTTTATTGCATTCTATTTTTAATTTCATTAGATCATTAATCTCATCATTTATTTTGTTTTATTTAGTTTACTAAGATTGCACTGATAAAATTACTGTCGCAAGTCCTATAACATCAATCCCTATGAAAACGATCTTGATACTCATCATTATATTACTTTTTTTGTACGCTTGCGCATTGACACAATACCACCACCTGTCGTGGCAGCAACTCCACTTCATTCAGTCTATTGTTTTCTAGTTGGTTTTCTTCCTGTTGCTGCTGTGAACTCGAAGATCGTATCAACTGTGATTGTGTCATGGAGAATTTAAGATTGTGTTGGCAGAAGGCCCTCTTTCTAGCGCCAACTGTTGATACCTGATTTTTTTCTCACCTAGAGTTGAACCAAGCTCAACAGATGGAGGTAACCTGCACACACAATAACAAACAAAGAAAAGGTGAAATGGGGCCGGAAATGGTATTTTTGGCATGCACACTCCGATACTTAAGTTAGTAGAATCTCTAATAATCCTTTGATATTTATTTCTCTATTGGCTTCCACTTCATCAATTGGGTAGAAGAGCATGAGTTAACTTGCTTGGGAGACAAGCAACGACAATGGTATTAAGTGCTCCGATGGTACAACAAATGAGGATAATTTAGGTAGCCGCTCATCCTCAAGAACTACAAATCATGTACTCAACTTTTCAGTTCCCATGATTTGCCCAAGTTAAATCAAGCCCTGATACTAATCGATGGAGTGAGAGCAAATAAAAATAGATTATCAAAATGTTTTTGGTCGTATCATAATATTTCAAAATAATGATTGAGTTTTTTTTTTCTTTTTTTTTTTCTATTACCTACTGAGAGAGTTGGTGATGTGATTGTTTGCGCCGCTGCCAAGGTATCGAGAGGTATCATCTTCATTATCTTGATTTCCTCTGTTCTAGTGAACATAATCCTATAAGTTGCCATTGTTGAGTTACTACTGAGTTGGATCATTGCTGAATATTTGTGCTATTTGGATTGCAGGCGTCATTTTTGGCAACATTGTTAAGCACTTTTGTAGCCGCATAATTTTCATGATAATCAAATAATCCTTGAATAATTTCTAGTGCCACAAACAATTTTCTTCAAATCAATGCAGTAAAATATGATTAAAGATGCCAGTTGAGAGCCGCCCAGTCGTGCCAATGGGCCGTGCCGTATCAAGTATGACAGAAAAATTCAAGGTCGAGCATGGCCCATCGGCCCATGCACCGTGAGCCTCAATTTTAATTAAAAGATTATTTTTTGGCCAAGTGCCCCTCAAATTTAATTACAAAATTAACTTTTTTTTTCCTTGAACCTTAGAAGTAGAAAGCTAAATTGTCGTAATCCACTTGGTTAAATAAATTTAACCTTCAAGAAAGCATAATAATCATAACAATAATGTATAAAGACTATAATTAAACAACTGTGCTTTCAGCTTTTAATTAATTCATTAATTTAAAACATATTTATAATAGAACAACTAAGAATTAAGAACATACTACAACTTTAATAAGAGGGAAAAAAAAACATCATATCATTCAATTTCATTAATAATGTAATAGCATAATAAATACAACAAGCAAATACATTTCTTCCCAATATTGATGATAATTATCATCATCATCATCATGTTGAAGTTGATGATGATGACACTGAAGATTAAAATGTAGGAATGCTTTCAATGTTTATAATAGTTGTAATATACAAATAATTGATAGTTTATTGTCTATAAAAAAAAAAGATAGTTTAGTGTGTGTCAACCTAGTTGGGATGTGCTGTAAATTATAGTAATCTTGCAAAATGTTACAACAATGAAGAGATTTAACACTTTCGTTTGTAGAAGAATTGGATCCCCCCAAGTAAATACTCCCTCTCACAAGAACAGTTCACGAACTGTTATTGTGAGAGAGAGTAAGTTACAATACTTGTAACTTAGCATTTGCCTTATTATTATTGTTTTTATCACTTGGACTTTAAAATATTAACGAAAAATGTCATTATTGAAGGGTAAAAATGACTTTTTATATTAAAATGAATATTAAATTTCTTTTTACTACTCAAGTTGTTGTGAAATAACAAAGAGGGGCAACAAGTATTATACCAAAATATTTTACTACTAAAATTTTACAAAATATTACATTTTACTACTTTTTTATTAGTTGACCTATAAAATAATAATTACAAATAATAATTAATTTTCATTGGAATCAGTCTTTGGTTCGGTTTGACTGTTAAAATAATAATACAAATAACTAATAATAATCATGCTAGTTGTGTCAACTCTGGTAGATAATAAAATCTGTTTTTGTTTCTTTGATTCCTAAACCGAACAAAAGATGATGAATATCCTTCCCAATAGTTGATTGTAAAATTTATCGGTTTATTTTCAAACTATAGAACAATGCAGTTTTTCAAACACCTGCTTATTTCTTGAGCACAACTGAAAATAAATGATTTAAAAACATACAACAGAGATAAAATGAGGATCAACTAATGCGGCGACACAATGTAACCCCATCAGCAATAGAGAGTTGGCAAATCTCGATCCTTGGATCAACAGCCAGAGCCTTGTTTAATTCCAATACAAAGTCCCGGAAATATCTGACTGGCTCATCCATTTTTGCATCAGGTGGTGCAGCTACAGATCCGCACCACAGGGTGTTGTCGTAGCCAATCACTCCCCCAACCTTCACAAGTTCAAGAATCCTCTTGTGGTAGTTAATGTAGTTATTCTTGTCAGCATCAACAAAGATAAAGTCAAATGTCCCATGGTATTTTTCCTGTGAAATTCAAGAATTAATTTTGAGTTTTACAAATCAATTAGAGCTCTAATCTCCTATATATATACTAAACAATTTTCTTCTTCTTATTTTTTTTTTTTTTTTGGGGGTAGAAATTTGAGCTTACGTCTTGGATCATTTGATCAAGAAGAGGAAGTGCAGGGCCCTCCCTGAAGTCAATCTTGTGAGCAACGCCAGCCTTTTCAATTACGGGGAGACCGAGTTCGTAGTATTCTCTATTGATGTCCATGGCCAATATCTATAACAATATTCAATATTATCACCAGTTTAATTAGTGTATATATATTGAAGTCGAGGTCTAATTCAATAAAATAAGAGAAGAAAAAGAAAAAGGAAAAAGATTTCTACTGCACCTTGCCGTCGTCGGGAATAGCAAGGGCAGTTACAAGGAGAGAGTAACCAGTGTAAACACCAATTTCCATTGTATTCTTGGCGTTGATAAGCTTGAGTAGCATGCTCAGGAATTGTCCTTCATCAGGTGAGCTTATCATGTACTTCCTGCGCAATTCCATTAATTTGTTGAGAAAATTTACAACAACAAAAAAATGGAACAGCTGAGAAGGAATCATCAAACACTAATAATCAGGATGATTTTAGCAGCATCTCACCAGACTTGTCCTTTATATTAACTATGTAATTAACGAGAATCTCACCGTGGATGCTTGTCTGTCAACTCGCGGAGCTCCTTCAAACATTCATGCTCTCTTGGATATACACTAGTTTCAAGTATATACTGCGAGATATTAAGAATTAATTCCATTTTTTATTTATTGAAGACATCTTGATTGAGGAAACAGGAAATGAATTTGTAATTTTTAAAAGATTATGCACCTGGTAAAGTTCACCACTTTGTAAAAGAGTCTTGGTGTTAGATGCTTGCAGGAAGTCGGCAGCCTTCTTTTCTCGCCCTTCTTGACTCAGAGCCATCACTTGGTGTGTGTTTGTATTGGATACAATACTTACACTACCAATTTACCATATAATATAGCCAACGATATCGGTCGGCATCACACTTGCACCACAAAGTCTACCGACTACCTACTGATTATTTTATTATCCACACAATCTTAGCCACAACAAGAATTTCTTGAAATGAAACCCATTTAATGTTGCCTTTCTAATAATTTCTCTCCACAGGTCCGGTTTGATGTTGTGACGGGATGGTTCTATTTTTTAAAATTAAATACTAAAACATTTGATAAATACTTGTTACTAAAATTTAAATTTTGAATTGATTTTTTCTCATATTTATAAGATTAAAATTTTTTAATATCTTTATTATTTTAATTAAAATTATTATTTAAAAATTATATTAACAGTATACTATCAATTTTTTTCTTTACTTTATGGTAGAAGGGCCATATATATAGCACTAGGGTCAATGTCCAATGTTAACAAATTATATATATATATATGGTCTTGTTAATTTATAATTAATGTAAAGACTATAGCACACCTAAAACAATGTAAAAATTATGTAGTCATCAATAACATGTTATTTGTTTATGTATGTTTTAGGTGGATTGTGAGTTATATTAATTGTAATATAATAAAATTCTATATTATAATAATAATAATAATATTAATTTTTTAGTGAAAATATTTTTATTTTAACAAAATGAAGATGTTATTAACAAATAAAAAATATATATATTTTAATATAATAATAAAAAAATAAAGTATTTAATATATTCAAATTTATAATTTTTAGTATTTTAATAATATACGGAATCCTGAATTAGATCCTCTATATATATATATATATATATATATAAAGTGGATTGATTTGAATTACTGAGCGTTTGTCGGGGAGCTTGTGGGTTCCTGTGTAAAATCTACAGAAGTATGAATTGCCTAGTTAATAATTGAAAATTCTGCATCTTCGCGGGCCAGGCGATAAGACCTAAAGTTTGTGATGGAACCCCACGCGCTTGACAAAAATAATGGGATCATTTTGGGGTGGTCCCCATCGTAATAAATAATTCATTCCTGCCCTTTTTTAAAGGCAAAATAAACAAATTTAATTAGAAAAAATATAGTAAAATTTAAGAGTTGCATTAAAGAAAAAAAATCTAAACACCATTTATATATATTTTAAGAATCAGAATATATTACTCAGCAGAACCCGCAAAATGCTAAAAAAAATCCTCAACTCTTATCTTTTGTTTTATTAATTATATCTTCAGTCTTTTGAAAAAACGATAAAAGAAAATCATAAATGTCCAAAATTAATTCATCCTTCCTTTTTCTTATACATGAATTATTTTAATTTTACAAGTAATAAGTTTCTTTTTATGTTTATATGGGTTTCATTTAATTAAGATAGTTGTTGAAAACTAATTTATAATTGAGTAAATTTCAAGACACAGATCAATGAAATTAAGAGAAAAAATAATTAATTAGAGATTTATCAAATATTCTTAACTATATTGTGAATGAGTTTTTTGAATGAATGTGTCAAATGGATCAAATCGGGCTTTTTAAAGGCCTTCTTGAAAAATAAAATTGAAAATTTTTAATTTAATAGCTAGAAAAGAAAAAAAATAAATGTTTAAATGTTTTTGGCGGCCAATTCAATAAAGCCTCTAGATTTTAGTGTTGATGGGTGCAAGAATTAGGAAAAAAATTTTATTTTGCAATTAAAGTCCAGGATGAATTTACATCATCGTAAGTCAAATTTTACAACATTAAAAATTAATTTATGACATCATAAATCCGTCTCGAATTCTAAGTCCAATCTCATAAGCACTCACAGATGGTTATTTTTGGTCGTGACATTTGGCCTGACTTCAACTTAATCATCTTGTTTGTGCAGAGGATTTGATGTAATTAATCATTGTGTGGTGAATGATTGTGGATAGGGTGATTAGCCATCACCTTTCATTTTCTTGGTTTCGTCTCTTCTGGACAACATAATTAATCCCATGCTATATCCTCAGTATGACTATTTATGGTAAACTCTAGGTTTCCGTATTACTGCTTAGTTGTACAACAAAAAAAGTAGCTTTAAAGGTCACTTTAGGATTTAACTTATTATTATTATTATTATTATTATTAAATTTACAAAATAATATAATAATATTATATTAATAATAATATTATTTTTTAATAATTTTATTATTATTATTAAATTTATAAAATAATATAATAATATTATATCTAAATATTATTATTTTTAATAAATATAATTTTATAAAATAATATAATAATAATATTTAAATTAATATAATATTATTTATTTTATTTTATTTAATTAAATATTAATTATATTTAATTAATAAAAAAAAAAGATAAAATAGAAAGAGGTGGGAGTCCCACTCTCACTCTCCACTTCAAAAAAAAATAAGATCTCCGGAATGAACTCCCACTCCCCTTCTATTTTAATTAAATAAATACTTAATTCACACTCATATTTTCACTCTGATTCCACTCCCACTCAATTCCACTCCCCTCCACAAAATAAATACATCAAAATCATTGTGTGGGGAATGATTGTGCATGATCAAATTGTGATGCGATCGATTGCGCCTCTCCCGAGGTACAGGGAGATTAGCCATCACCTTTCATTTTCTTGGTTTCGTCTCTTCTGCACAACATTACTAATCCTGTGCCAATATCCTCAGTATGACTATTTATGGTAAACTTTAGGTTTCCATATCAGTGCTTAGTTGTACAGCCAAAAATGCTCATGAGTTATTGAGTGGGAGCAAATGCTAAGTTACAAGTATTGTAATTTATTTCTCTCACAATAAACAGTATTCATGTACTATTTATGTTAAGTATTATTTATGTGAGAGAGAGTAAATTATTTGTAATTTATGGAGATCCTTGAGTTGTATCCTTCTTGTTTGATATTTGTATTATTTGGATTATGTAGAGAACAACTTTAAAGATAAATAAGTATTTAGACAAAACTGTTGTACAAATGTCGCAGGGTACCACAATTTTGTTTTTATTTTTTGACCCCCTACTTTTATTTTTATTTATAAGTATTATGATAATTTTCTTTCCCATATTCTCTTTTCCTCTCCGCCATATACAGATATTCTTCCCCTTTTTCTTCATTTAAATAATTAATCAACTATTAGTCAGCAACCCCTTTCAAATAAAAATATCATTAATAAACAGTTACCTCAATTATTTCTCACATCACAACCAAAACAAAATGTAATAACTTGAATTGAATATTTAGATGGTCATGGTGAGGGCGTGGCAAATGAATAACTTAAAATAACAAATTAAATCTATTGGCTAGAAGTAATTGATGACATATTGGTTTGGATTTATGAATAAAGTTTAAGTTTTGTTGTTTTTGAGTATTTAATAACTTTGAAATTAAATAATATTGCATTTAATTTTTATTTAAAGTCCCATCTGCACATGTTTTAAAGTGGCGATCAAAATGTAGGGAAAGAAGATAAAATATATAGTTTTAATAATTATTTATTTTAGTAATGTCATGTTAGGTTTATTTTTCAAGTTAATTTATTAATTGAATTTTTAATAAGTCACCACTTATTTAACTCCTTAGATTAAAGAAAGTAAGGGGTTAGATGTTGGTGTTTAGTTTTAAGTCAGATTTTTTAAGTTGAGACAACCTACCCATTTTCTAATTGTTTAAATTCTTTACAAATTTTAAACAATATAGATTTATGTGTCAAAATTTTGAAACATTTAATTTTTTAGAATTTCAGTATATAACAAGGAATGTAGTGTTAATTACCAAATTATAACATCTTACCATTGAAATTACCATAACATTAAATCTAATGGTGATGGCACAAGAAGACAAAATATGGGATACCGTGCAACAGTTACATGGTAGCTGGACCTAGAAGCATCATTAATTTCTTCATATTCGTCCAAAGTTGGAGACTTAAGTTACATATAATATAACATGAAGCAAACTCATGAGTTGTCATCAATGATATTGATTCACATGCTCTTTTATTAAATTTATTATTAGCCCGTGAGCCCATAAAATTAGCCCCATCGGCTATAAATTTTAAACTTATGAAGGCCCATAACGAAACTGCATGATTTCCTCAAATTTAAGAGGCCCGCCGTTTTTTTAACTATTAAAAATAAATGAATTAAGGAAACGCATGCGCCCTATAATTCTTGCGTCTGCCAACATATCTAATAGAAAAAAGAGATAATTCTTCTAAATTTTGGGTGAAATAAAAATTTTCTCTGTTTTTTAATTACGATTTTAATATTTAAAAGAAGTTCTCTTATTTTATGATAAAAATTTTATCAAAAAACAGCGAGATTAGAATATAAAAATCAGCCTGTGGTTTAGTTAGCTATGCATATGTCATCATTCTTGCACTTGTTTCAGGAACATATATTGAATTTAATTTGGACATAAATATCATTTGTGGTGAATTTGGAAACAAAAAATTAGATATTCAAATAAAAAGGCTTTTATAGGCTCAAATGGAAACCTAAAGTATGAGAGTATCTATTATTCATTATCTTGCATAAATAGAGCTTTGAAAGGATTTATATAAATGATCAGCTATAACACTGAGTAATTATATTAATTAAAGCGCGAAATTTCAATTTTTGTGGCAAATTAACAACGTTGAGATTCTCAATTCTCTCTCTCTCTTCTTTCAATCTTTTATAATTTTAATATTCTTATTAATCTCTTTCTCCTCATGTATTATTTGTAATTAATTTTTAAAATGTTACAACAAAGGGAGAATAACACTTTCGTTTGTACATTTTTTTTTAAACCACATGGATTCTTCCTTTGTTGTAACAATTTTTTTTTTTAAACCACATGGATTCTTTCTTTGTTGTAACATTCTTCCTTTGTTGTAACTAATTAAATTGCACAGTGTGGTACATGTTTCTGCAAAAATCTTTGTATTATTGTTTCTTTCCAAAATAATTCACTTCCGTGGATGCAGTATTTATTTTGTGGTCAAATAGAAGAAAACTGATATATATGTTACTTTTGGCTATGATTCTACTGGATTATGCTAATAATACAATTCATTTCCTTTTAATTTACATTTTAGAGTTCATTAACAAAAATAAAAGTCAATCTCAGATTTCTTTCCTTGTAGAACCTCTGTGAGAATAACCTAGAACAGCCTTTTAAACCCATTTGATTTCACATTTTCTTCAGTGTGTTTCAATAGAAAATTGTTTGACTTAATTTTCATTTTTGCATTTTTCATCTCTTCCATATGATATGGTAAGAACCAAGTATTATTTGTCTAAGCTAGATGCTCATATTCATTAATTCTAGCACAATAATGTTATGAAAAATACAGTCAATAAAATCTTTCAAACCTGTATTTTGTAACCTATGATGCAGGTTATATCTGCTATATTATACTTCTTGTGCTTCATCTCGACATCATCAATTCGCATTAATGCTGATGAATTTAACGTTCTGGATTATGGGGCAGCTGGAGATGGCAATGCAGACGATTCAATGGTAAAAGCTGAAATTTTGTTTCTGCTCAGATATTTTGCCGGGATAATTATCCAAATAGTCTTTGTTAATTTTCCAATTAACATTATCCAATTTTGTTTCTTTTAGTTCTTACCGTTTGAGTCAATTATCCAATAAGTCTCTGTATTTTTTAAAATTACTCAAAATATCTATATTGTATATTTGTTTATATATATATATATATAATCATTCTACATCCTCACTATAACAAAATGAGGATGTTCTCATTAGAGAAGGACTTTCTCTTTCTCTTTCTCTCTATATATATATATATAAGATAAAAATATTGTTTTTATCCCTGAAAGATTGGATTTATCATCTATCAACTATGATAGTAACAACATTAATTGGTGTTTCGGATAATTTTTGAAAATACAAGACTATTTAAATATTTGACTCAAATTGTAGGGACTATAAGAGTTGTTTTAAATGGGTGTTGATATTCCCTCTCATTTTCGGTAAAACTATACCCCGGTGATTAATCCAACCCACAGAGGAGTTGGGTACTTAATTTGTTACTTTTCACTTTCTGTTAATACAACATACAACCAAAAAAAAAAAAAGGAACAACCCAAAAAAAAAGGAATTTTTTTTCTTTTAATTTTGAAGAATCATATTTTTATTTATTCCTTTGGACATTGGGTACTTAATTTGTTATTTTTCACTTTCTGTTAATACAACCAAAAAAAATAATAATAAAAAAAGAAAACTTTTTTTCTTTTAATTTTGAAGAATCATATTTTTTTGTTCATCAGAATCTGCTTTAAACAACTAAATATTGACTGTGATAAACAAAAAAACTGACTTAATTATTTGTAATTTGAAATTGTATAGGCTTTCATAAAAGCATGGAATAACACATGCAGTGCCGCAGCAAAGACACCTACAATGGTTATTCCAAAGGGAAAAACATTCTTGGTGCATCCTATAACCTTTGCCGGCCCCTGCAAGTCAAGTGACATCACTATTATGGTAAGCAGATTAAAGACGTATATAGAAAGCTAAAACTGAAATATACATGAATTAAATTACGTTATATATTTATGTCTAGCTTGGGGGAATTGATTATACACTCTTAATTTGACACCATCAAATATCGTTTATAATTAAATTATGTTTGCTTTTGTTAAATACATGGTTGTTGTTCACATCATGAGAACAAAGCTCTTCAATTCAAGTGATTTTTGGTTATTATTAAGAATATAATAAGTACTGTACTTTTCTTAAATTTTGGTATAAGTGATGTATCTTCATCAATTTTTTCTCCAAAACAAAGCTATCAGGTTCGATCATTGCACCGAACGGTCCTAATGAGTGGAAGGAAGATGATAAATCAAAATGGTTCGAAATTCAGGGCGTGGACAGCCTCCATATTGACGGCTCCGGTACAATAGATGGACGTGGGAAAGCCTGGTGGGACATTTCTTGCAAAATTAATAAGAAAGAGGTATACATATAGATAAATGTAATTCTCAGTTAATAAGGCCAAATTTGATATATTGAGTGCAAATACCATGAGACTACGTACCTTAATTTTATGCTATTTCTACCATTTATTTCTTATAAACAAATATTTATATGGTTTAACATTTTAACAGGGATGTATCAAGCTTGCACCAACAGTGAGTAATAAGCTGTAATTTTTTTATTTAATTTAAGTATACAAATTAGTGTTTTAATTGTTTCTACATGGCAAGTTGTTACTGTATGTGCATGTATATATAGGTGCTCAAATTTGATCAGTGTAACAATCTTCGGATGAACAACATGAACTTCATCAACAGTCCCCAAACTCATGTCAGCATGATAGGATGTAACGGAGTAGAGTTTGGATTCTTGAGCATACAAGCTCCGGGAACAAGCCCTAATACTGACGGGATTCATATTCATGCTTCCAGTAATGTGTATATCCACAATGCACATATCAGTGATGGTACTTAGTTTATATAAATATTCAGCTGAACATAAGTGAAGTTAAATAAATATTACTTGCCAGTCAATTCATGATGCTTTTGTTGATCTTTATTTTAGGTGATGATTGTATTTCAATTGGAGATAATACTTCGAACATTAATATTACTCAAGTTGATTGCGGCCCTGGTCATGGCGTGAGGTAAGAAATTAATTTTATGAGTTAAATCAGCATATATAAGAAAAAACACTATTTTCTTTTTAACAAATTATGAGACTTGTCTTAAATTTTATTATTGGAGTATTTAACAACTTAAGTTAGTGGGTCAATCAATTTTCTCTAATGCTATCAAAGCAAAGTATTATGTTAATTTAATCCCCTTCATTTACAAACTCTGCTTTAACGTATATTAGTCAGTTCAAATAATTTTATTAGTCAATTGAAAAAATGGATTAAGAATATTAAGGCAATCATAAGTGTGAAAAATCTTGGAGTAAAGCCATAACCATTGATTTGTATGATTTGTATGGTCCTAGCATTGGAAGCTTAGGCAAGGATGGAGGTGAGGTACACGTTGAAAATATTACAGTGTCGAATGTTAATTTCAAGGGGACAACAAATGGGGCAAGGATAAAAACATGGCAGGTATAATTATTACATTCAGAATTATATTATATAGATAAATTTACCATGATTTGATTCCGGAATTAAATTTACAATTCCCTAAGTCTCAGAAGTGTAAAAAATGGTGTTATATTAAATTACACTTTATTTATTTGGATTGCAGGTCGGAAAGGGTACAGTAAAACACGTCGTGTTCTCAGATTTAAACTTCACAGATGTGGAAAATCCGATTATTATTGATCAGCACTACTGTGATGTTGCAGATTCCTGCAAGGAAACGGTAAAAGACAAAACTGGCCCTCTACCTCTTCTTTCAAACTTAAATGCACACGTAAATATGGTGTTGATACGTGTAATTTTTTTTTCCTTATGCTAAAGGACACTGGGGTTCATATAGATGACGTTCTTTATGCTCAGTCATTTGGAACATCGAAGACCGAAGTGGCAATCAACTTTAATTGCAGCGGCAAATCTCCATGTACCAATATCATGTTGGACACGGTTCAGCTGAAACCAGCAAATCCAGGACAGCGAGTCATTTCCAGTTGCAATAATGCTAAGGGCCAGTCTAAAGGAACCGATCAACCTAAGTGCTGTTTCTAGTTAATTAAATTTTAAGATACTATACTCACAAGGCACAACGTACGTGACAAGCCACACTGAAGATAAAATTTAGTGGATGAGTGGGAGATGAGAACGGTGATTTTATATCTATGGCCAGTCAAGTAAATTTTAATTTACTTATGACTAGATATAGATGACCTTTAAAAATGCCAATATATATATATATATATATGTGTGTGTGTGTGTGTGCGCGCTGTTTATTTTATTCTGCTTGACACTGCGTTGAATATAATAATATAAAGGATATTGCTTTTTAAACTGTCATTATGTTGTGTTTACTCAACTATTGCAAAGACGACAGGATGTTACTAATGCTTCCCTTCCTCTTATTAATGGCATCTTGGATCTTCTATCTCGAAGCTGACAGGTCTATGTGTATCATATCTATCTTGAAGCGAATTTTGCGGCTGACTTCCTGGCCAATTATGCTTTATCTTTACCCGTTGGGCTCCATGTCTTCTCATTCCCTCCTCCTGGAGTCGCTGTTTGGTTGCGTAATGACAGTTTAGGGACTGTTTTCCCTCGTGTCGTAAAGCCTTAGCGTTATGCTAGGCTCGTTTTCTCTTATTAAAAAAAAAAAGTTTAATTATGATAATCTGTCTGGTGATATAACGAGGTCTTTTCTCTTGTATTGTTGTTTGTTTCCTGAAGATTTTGAGATTGTTAGAAGGGAATTAATAGATTATTGGATTAGCGAGAGGCTTTTAGATTCAGATGATGGATACACTATTATCGGCTATCTTCGTCGTCTATGTTTATTAGAAGAAGAAGACGACTTTAGTGTAAAATTGCACAACGTATTCTTGATATGTTGTTGTAGATGTCATGTAATATTGAGGAGGAGGAGGAGAACTTTTTAGTTCATGCAGGAGTTGGATTAACCCAGGCACCTATGATTGAAGAGTAGGAAGGAGTCGAAAGGATATCATTAATGGAAAATGAAATTGAAAGTTTATCCGAATTTCCTACTTGTCGTCGTCTTCAAACTCTGCTTCTTGATAGAAATCATATTGTAGAGGTCGCGGATGGTTTCTTTCAATTTATGCCCTCTCTCAGAGTTTTAAGTTTAAGCCAAAACTTTTCTCTAACCGGGCTGCCTTCAGGGGTTTCAATTTTAGTTTCATTACAACATCTTGATCTATCATGGACGGGCATAAGTAGATTGCAGCAAGAGCTAAAGGCATTGGTGAATCTGAGATTTCTGGACTTCAAAATATCTCTCGTTTGTATAAAATTCCACGGCAACTGGTATATAGCTTTTCAAAGTTACAGGTACTCAGGATGCTGCAATGCGGTTCTTCGGCTTTTCAACTTTATCCCACAGCAATAGCGGAAGAAGGTCGCGTTCTATCTGAGGATGTTGAATCTTTGATAAAGGAATTACTCAGTCTGAAACTTTAAATCATATCAGCTTGACCTTATATAGTGAACGCGCTGTCCAAAACATTTTGGAATTTCCAAAGCTGCTGAGTATTACTAAATCTCTAAAAATAATTTCTGTGGAAGTCCGCTCAATGTCATACATCTAGCATTTATGGAGCAACTTAAGTATTTAAGTATTTACGGATGTAATTTGAAAATGGAAGGGGCAGAAGAGGTGGAAATGTTGCTTCAAAATGGTTTTCGCAGTCTTGAAATAGTTGAAATAGAATCTTGCTCAAGAATGAAGGACTTGACGTGGCTTGCTTTTTCCTTCAAACCTCAAGAGGCTAGATATAGCTTGTTGTGATGACATTGAAGAAATAATCAGTGTTGAAAAATTGAGTAAAATTTCAGAGATTAATGAAGGAGAGCTTAACTTGTTTTAGCTCGAAGTTCTACACTTGTATGATGTAAAACGTTTGAAAAGCATCTACTAGGATCCCTTACCCTTTCCACGGCTGAAGAAGATTGAAGCAAGTTTATGACCAAAGCTGAAGAAGCTCCCTCTCAATTCCAGCAGCGCAAAAGAACTTCAAATTGTCATCCAGGGAACGGAAGAATGGTGGGAAGAGCTACACTGGGAGGATCTAGCCACACAAAGTGCTTTCTCTCTCAGTTTCAATAAGAATTCTGGCAGAGCTTCTCTATTTGTATATGCGTGGAGCATACAATATTCTTATCTTTCTATTTCAATTGATTAAAATGCAACAGATGTCTGGTGTGTCAATTGCCATTTGTATCGTTGTTCCCTTTACTTAATTAGTTAAATTTCTTCTTGAGGAATCTCAAATTAATCTTTTAACCCCTTACCTCCTCCGAGATTCGAACTCAAGAAACCAGTTAAAGAAAACTGCTTGAACATGGCTGGGTCAAGCCCTTGAAAAATCATCATTTTAGAGATTAATTAATAGTATTAATTATATGCTTTGCTAATTATGTTTTAGATGAGAGCTAAAAGAAGGGAAGACATTTTTCTTCTCCGCTATGTTGAACTAATTTTTTCAAAATATTCAAATTAGCATTAATTGATGCACCTCCAATTATATCAACTGTTCTGTTTGCTTGATCAAGCAACAAATTACTGCCTAGGAAGCAGCATTTGAATTCAGAACTCTTATTGGATCCTTGAAATGTATCACTTTAATTTCATCAGTTCGTAAGAGTACTGACGATGGGGACATAGCTATAAGCCTATGACAGACCTACAAAATCCATTGTTGTTTTATTTAGCTAAATTAGGGTGTGTTTGGGATTGAGATTGGGTAGCTATAGCTATAGCATTAAAGTATTTCGTAAACACTATTTGTTGTAACTTGAAAGCTATATTGATATGATTTTTTACTTGCATGATGAAAAATTTATTATATCTTAAATAATTTTATCAAAATTATTATTTAAAAATTGTATTTACTACATATTATTAACTTTATTTC
The DNA here is from genome assembly GCA_030449835.1 of Clausena lansium. Classification (NCBI taxonomy): domain Eukaryota; kingdom Viridiplantae; phylum Streptophyta; class Magnoliopsida; order Sapindales; family Rutaceae; genus Clausena; species Clausena lansium. Next base: position 2,082,253 of record JASUUF010000369.1, read on the forward strand.
ATAATTACAGTTTTTTTTTCAACACAGCCGTAGCTTAAAAGATACAGCACCTCAATTCCAAACGGACCCTTAGTTAATTCACAAAAAATTGCTTCTTATTATTTTGGGTACAACTTTGGGTTATCTTTTGCCCACAAGGTGTTTGATAAAAAGTTATATGTGAGCACCAAAAAATTGTTAGCTTACACCAACATTCTGGATACCTAAGATTCGTGTAGCATTTCAAACGACTAGTTTATGGGTGAGAGAGCTCAGTTCAGTCTATTAATAAGGCAAAGAAATCTCTCTCAGCTGACAGCTTGTCATTGTTGAAAATTTCTTTCTAGCTTTTCATGTGGGGACTGGGGAAGGGATATTATAACTTAGTGTCATTTCGACGTGGTGTAAGTTATTAGTTTAAGCCTGATTATTCCTAAACCTAATAAGAGGTGTGAGTTTTTCTATTTTGACTTGCCCGTCAGTGTCACTAGCTATTCATTTGAAAATGTTTCACAATAACACTATGAGCATGTCATCTACAAAACAAAGACACGCCAACCAAAATTATATGTGTTCTTAATTTATTCTCTTTCAAACTTGTTGACAAAAAGGGGAAAAAAATCATGACAAGTCATGGATGGGTTTTGTGCCCATCATCAAAATTTAAGTGATCAATTAAAAAAACTGCTTGAAAACCGACCAAACCTTTGGAGCAGTTTTCTAATCCTTGTCCAAGTCATCAAAAGAAAAAAAAGTTCGGTCAACAATTAATATTTGACGAAGTTTGGAGATGCATCAAAGATAACCAAGTGGAAGTTATTGACTTGAAAAAACAAAGGTTGATTAGGTAGGTTTAACGTATTAAACCATGTCCCTGAGTTTAAAATCGTAGGGAAAAGTTACCTAAAATAGAGGAATCCTTATACAAAACCTCAAATATTTGTCAAGACTTCTACACCCACCGAACGTTATGTTTGTGTGATTAGCAATTTTTTTCTTTCCATTTCATTTGATTTAAGATTAATTATAGAACCAAATGCTGGTTGTACTAACTAATTATATGGTAAGATATGATTAGTTAATTAAAATTATAGAAAATCAATGATAATAAATGCACCTTTTTGTGTGGTGTGTTAATTATTGTCAATTATACAAACTGTCGTTTTCTATTTTAAATGATATAAAATTTCATCTTGGTGTTACAATTGCTTTGCGGGAAAGAACACTTGCTAGCTAGCTGCTTAACTCGAATTGATTTCAAGAGTTAGATTCCAACTATTATCTTTTTTTTTTCATCATTTCAGAGATTAATTAGTAATAATGTTTTCACATCAGCCAATGTAATTAATCGACTATAATTGGTGTCATTGAACCCTTCATTGATTCTTCACTTACTAGCTTTTCATTTGGGCATTAGCGTCACTACCTATTTATTTGAAAATGTTCCGCAGCTAACCTTATGAAAATGTCATCTACAAAACAAAGACGTTCCTAATAAAATTATACATGTTTTTAATTTATTTTCTTTCAAAGAAGTTGACATATATATAGCCTCCTGAGCATAGCTCGACTGATCGAGAATGGACTTTGCGCCAACTGTCATACGAGATCGCATAATATATAATAGCATAGGATATCGCTATCTAGAGTTTGATTTTTAAGCAATTAAGTTTAGGTAGGTTTAACGTATTAGATGATCATGTCCCATGGGTTTAATAATTTATCCTTCGAAATTGTACACTTAAAATATGAGGGAAAAAATAAAATCCATAATAAGTGTCCGTATGGTAGCAGGAAATGGTACACAACCAGTGTTATTAAACTTTACAAAAAGGACATGCCAACAGTGAACAATTGACAGAAACTATTTTACTAATCACTTTCAAGATTTGTGTGATTTATTTTATATTTCAACATATTCATGGATTCAATGCCTGCAAGTAATGTCTGCAAGTGATTGGAGTTTGCTATAGTATATATTTTGAAGATTATATATATTATGCTAACATAATCCTTTCGACTTCACTCCATTCTTTTAATTTCTTCTCTCTTCCTTGCAATCTTATAACAAAAATGGGTAACATCATCTCAGGCTTATTACCTCCTGACACAATTCGTTCAATTTTATCTTTCGTTGGTGGAGAAGCTAAATATATATGGAGTCTCGAAGGTAATCTTGATGCCTTGCAAACTGAATTCGACAAATTGATTCAAACAAAAGACGATCTGCTGAATGATGTTGAGATTGCTGAACAACAACCTCGTACGAGACGGACGTACCAGGTCAGAGGTTGGCTTCAGAGGGTGCAACGAATGGGAACTAAAGTTACAGAGCTGCAGGAGGCTAGGGCTCAAGAAATCGACAGGCTGTGTCTTGGAGGCTTCTGTTCCAGTAACTTGATTTCAAGCTACGACTTCGGGAGAAAAGTGGTGAAGTTGAAGCAAGAAGTGATCGATTTGAAGGGTGAGCGAGGAGTCATCAGCGACGTCGCTGAGCTGCTACCAGAAGATGCAGCGGTGGAATTAGCTGTTGAGCGAACAGTTGTTGGTCAACAATCATTACTTGACCGAGTTTGGAGATTTATCACAGAAAAAGAAAAGAAAGCGGGAATTATTGGCCTCTATGGAACAGGGGGCGTCGGCAAAAGTACCCTGTTAAAACAAGTCAATAACAACTTCCGAAGTCAACAGCATAATTTTCATGTTGTCATCTGGACGGTTGTGTCTAAAGAGCCAAATCTGAAGCAGATTCAAAACGATATCGGATCGGAGAAAGAATAGGGTTGTCAGACGACTCATGGAAGAGTAGAAGTGTTGAATACAAGGCTTTGGACATCTCCACCATCTTAAGCCAAAAGAAGTTCGCATTATTATTGGATGATATATGGAAGCCCATTGATTTAACAAAATTGGGTGTCCCTCTTCAAAGCCTAAACACTGCGTCCAAAATAGTCTTCACAACTCGTTCTCTTGATGTTTGCGGGGAAATGGAAGCTGATGAGAAGATTGAAGTTAAGTGTTTGGAGCATGACGAAGCCTGGAGATTGTTTCTAGGCAAAGTCGGAAATGCTACTCTTAGAAGTCGTGCTGGAATTCCTGAAGTGGCTGAAGCTGTGGCAAGAGAGTGTGGTGGGTTGCCACTTGCACTAATTACCATTGGCCGAGCCATGGCTTCAAAAAAGACACTTCAAGAATGGCAAAATGCTCTTCGGGTCTTGAGAACATCGGCATCTAAATTTTCAGGTTTGGAGGAGAAGGTGTATACACGTTTGAAGTTTAGTTATGATAATTTGCCTAGCGATGTAATTAGGTCTTGTCTCTTGTACTGTTGTTTGTTTCCTGAAGATTATAGGATTCTTAGAAGGGACTTGATAGATTATTGGGTTAGTGAGGGGTTTTTGGATAATTTTGAGGACGGATACACTGTCATCGGTGATCTTTTTCGTGCATGTTTATTAGAAGCAGAAGATGTCGATAGTGTAAAACTGCACGATGTGATTCGTGATATGTCATTGTGGATAACATGTAAAACCGGGGAGGAGGAGAACTTTTTGGTTCGTGCAGGAGTTGGATTAACCGACGCCCCAAAGATTGAAGAATGGAAAGGAGTCAAAAGGATATCACTAGTGAAAACTAAAATTGAGAGACTATCTGAAATTCCTACTTGTCCTTGTCTCCATACTTTGCTTCTCATTGGAAATGAAATTGAGATAATCACTGATGGTTTCTTTCAGTTTATGCCATCTCTTAGAGTTTTAAGTTTAAACAGAAATCGTTCTCTAACCAAACTACCTTCAGGGATTTCATATTTGGTTTCATTACAACATCTTGATCTATCAGGGACTAACATTCATGGGTTGCCGGAAGAGCTGAAGGCATTGGTGAATCTGAGATACTTGAACTTGGAGAGTACATATCGTATGGCTAGAATCCCGCAGCAAATGATATCTAGCTTTTCAAAGTTACAGGTACTGAAGATGATGGAATGCGGTCTATCTGTAGATGCTCTATCTTTGATTGAAGAATTGCTCTGTTTGAAACATTTAAATTATATCACCTTGACCTTCGAAAGCTCACGTGCTGTGGAATTCTTTTTGAAATTTCCAAAGCTGCTGAGCGTTACTCAATCTCTATCCATTAGAAACTGTAAAAGTCCACCGTTCAATGTCTTACATCTAGCACACATGGAGCATCTCAAGGTGTTAAAGATTGTGGGCAGTAATTTGGAAGAGCTGAAAATTGACTGTGCAGGAGAGGTACCAAAAGCGCTTCAAAGTGGTTTCTGCAGTCTTCACGCGGTTGGCATAATTTTTTGCACAGTGAAGGACTTGACGTGGCTTGCTTTTGCTCCAAACCTGGAGAGGATTTTGATAATGAATTGTCATGCCATGGAAGAAATAATCAGTGCTGAAAAATTGAGTGGTGAATTTTCAGAGATAATGGGAAGGCCTAACTTGTTTGCACAACTCGAAATTCTATTCCTAGTGCGTGCAGAAAATTTGAAGAGCATCTACCGTTATCCCTTGCCCTTTCCGCATCTGAAGAAAATTAGCGTACATGGATGCCCAAAGCTGAAGAAACTCCCCCTGAATTCCATCAGCACAAAGGAACGTAAAATTGTCATCATTGGAAAGAAAGAATGGTGGGAGGAGCTACAATGGGAGGATGAAGCCACTCAAAATGTTTATTCTACCTGTTTCGCATCATCTGAGCCCAGGAAAGAGTTCAGAGTCCTCATCGGTAGTACCTGAAGTTGCTATTGTCAACAAATTTTGTACCTCTTCCATGTCTTCTCTGTTCAAAACATCTATATTGCAGGAATCAATGTGTGTTCCATGCTTGATTTTTCTAGTAGCACAACCTCGATACCATGCATAAAAAAGGATATAAAAAATAATCATTTTCTAAAGAGAGTCAGATATCTATTTTCTACTAAATTTAGCTGAGGTTAGGCCTTATTTAGAGCTGAGGTTAGCTGTAACTTTTAAGATGTAATACTAAAAAAAAGGTTTCTCTTAAAAAGTGCAGCAATCATTACAGTAACATAGCTTCTCTTGAAGCGCTAAAGATCAGAAAAAACAGCTTAATTCAATAAAAAATTAGTCAGCACGATATGAAATACAACAAAAATAACCCAAAAAAAAAGTTCATTCAAATAGTACTTGGCATACAAGGTGCCAAACGAAAAAAAAATAAAAAATCTGCTCTCCTGTTGTTATGTTCTTTCCTCCTCTGTTTCCTAGTAACCAAACAAGAAAGAATTAAAACCTTATAGATATCAAACATTATATGATAAATCGAATAAACAAGAATTCTTCTAGGAAAATAAATAAATAACAGACGGCATCAACGAACAAATAGATAAACTGAAAAAGAAATTAAAATAAAAACGCAAAGAGAAAGAGAGAGAATCTGAGTGTGCAATGCACCTTGTAGTTGCAAAGCTGTAAGTTGTAACTACATGATACAAAGGGGTTCTTGCATGGAGTTAACAAGACTCTAGTCACAATGTGGACTGACTTATAAAAGTTAAAATTTGGGTCAAATTTTCCGTTTTGTGGATTTGGATTTTCTTCTAGTCTAATTTTTCTTAATGTTTTAAATAAATTTTGACATGCGTAATTTAAATTAGAGTAGTTCTACTTACCCCAGGTCAAGTCCCTAGTCAAAACCCCGAAAAAGGTTTCTTTGCAATATTTCTCTACACTTATATGACTTGGACCACAAAACTTCTCCTATTAAGCAAATGGGTCCTGTTGCAATATTTGAATTTATTAATTTTGAAGAATTGGATAATATGTCCTTCCATCTCTTGCACATCTATTCTTAAAATTTTTTAAATTTTTAACTATAACTTTATATAAGTTTAGATAATTATCATATTTATAAAGATCTATTGGTTCTAAATTAGAACCTGCATTAATAATTATTTGTCTCTTCTGTGACAAAGACCGTATTTTTTCTTCTAATATATTTATGTATATTTCTAAGCTATCATTCCAACTTAGATACATTCCATCCAAGCTTTTACATAAATATTGTAATCTAAATTCGGCATTTTGAATTAAAAAGTTCATATTATTGTTATCATTATTCATTATGGACGTTCTTGAGTCCTGTTATTAGTTCTGCACCTGTCTTGAATTACTTCAAGACTTGTTAAAATTGATTCCATTAATAGTATCCAATTTTCTTCTTCAAAGGCATCAAATATATCATATTCATCTTCGGCATTTATTCTAGTCATATTTCTATATTGAATTTTCTTGAGATTTAAATGATCTTTAATCATAGTAATTGCATAAATAATTTGATATTCTTGACTAAAATCCAGATAATTTATAGCATTTAAAAACGTGATAACAGATCGTTTCATGATTTTAAGAATTTGAGCTAATTTTATCACTTCCAATCTTATATTATCCAAGAAAACAATCGAGGCCCAACATGCTTCCGTTTGTTGCTAAAATTTAAGAAGATAGTTCAGGACTACTAACCAGTGTATTATCTCACGGAATTCTAAGACAGACTAGCTAATTGCCTCCAACCATAGAGAGGTCCATGGTCAGCACCGTCATAGCTCCACACGTCCAACAAGATCACCTCAGCGACTGTTCCACACGGCCTCATGCAACACACTGCTCTACGGCCTAAAAGAATCTGTCTGAGTGCTTTCCTTGCAAACGTCTCTGGAAGAGTGCTTAGTAATAAGAAGTCTTCTTCAATTAGCACAAGTGTTGGCATGTAAAGTACTTGATTTATTTCTTAAAATATATAAGGTAGAAGATGATAATTTCACTCAAAATATTTATTTATTTCATAACTGGAGATGGTTATAGAGAAAGGATTACAGAAGCTTTGAAGGTTAGAGATGGCTACAGGGTCGATTTGGCCCTCATTTTGGTCTTTAAAATGGATATTTTTTAGCATTTTGCTAATAAATTCTTCTAAAGTTTGTACTTCTGGATCATTTTGCAAATTTTTGTCTAGACAAAGTTTGCTTAATTCTTCTTGGGCAGCATTAATCATAGCAAGCCCATCATAAATTAATTTATTGCCTTTGAGAAGTAATTCTTGACCTTCGGAGCACATCATTATGCCCTTCATTATTTTAGAAAGACTTTTATCCATTATATTTCCTGCTGAGAAAATCTGCAATACAATTGTTAGATCATTTAATATACTCAATTTCAAAATCATATTCTGTAAAGAATTGCTGCCATCTAATTAATCTCTTATATTGAGGGAGATTAGGCAATTTATTAAATATAAATCCTTTAACTTGTGTATTATCAGATCTGACTTTAAATTTCTTTGGTAATAAAAAGAAAGTAAATTTAGTGATTCCATTTTTAATAGCTAATAATTCATTTTCATTACTATGATAATTCTTTTCTGCAGGCTTAAATGTTCCGTTAGTATATCTACAAATCTTTTCTAGATCTATTTTTAATACAGCACTCCAATGAGTATCAGAAACATCAGTTTCAAGAATTAAATTATCACCGGTAGTAAGGAATCCTAATCTTGGTAGATTTTTACATTTTTCTTTTAATCTTTTAACTACTTGAGTATGAGACTTTTTTCAAGATTTTGTATTATTCTTTTTCAAAAATCTTTATAAAGGTTGTCTTTCTTTTGCTAAATTTTCTATGAAACCTTCAGCATAATTAAGACATCTTAAAAATCTTTGAATTTGTTCCTTAGATTCTAATTTATCGGGGAACAAATATATTTTTTCAAAAATATGAGGTTGCATCTCTATTCCTATTTCATCTATTATTAATCCTAAAAATTCAATCTTAGGTTTCATTATCTCAGCTTTCTTTTTAGAAAGTAATATCCCATGTTTCTTACATTTTTCTGCAAAAGAAACTAAATGAGTAATATGATCAGCTTCATTATTAGAGAATATTAATATATCATCCACATAAACAATGAAAATTCGTGAAATTCTTTAAAAATTTTATCCATTCTTCTTTAAAATATTTGCGGTGCATTTTTTAATCTAAATGGCATTACAATCCATTTATACTGTTCCTGAGGTGTACTAAAGGCAGTAAATGGTATACTATCTTCTTCAAGCTTAATTTGCCAAAAGTCAGATTTACAATCAAATTTACTGAATATTCTTTTATTAATTACAGAGGTAATTAATGTATCTTTGTGAGGTAAAAAGTATCCATCAAATTTGGTATATTTATTTAATTCTTTGTAATTAATAACCATACGAGCTTTTCCTCGTTTAATTTCCGCATGATTCCTAGCCATAAAGGCAGGGCTACTATGTGGACTTTTAGATTCTCGGATAAGTTTGAGATCTAAGAGTTCTTTAATTTGTTTAACAAATTTTATTATATCTTCTTGCCCATATCTCATAGGCTTAACTCTTATGATAACATTTTGGTCTTTTAATTCTATCTTCGCATAAGTTTTATCAATTTCCCATAATTGAATTGAATTTTCGCCAAAAATTTTATTAAGTTTTTCTAGAATTTTTTCATAATCAGATATAATTTGATTAGTTTTTATATTGAAATCACCACGCTGATTGCGGCGAAAATCAAATTTTCAGATAGTGCGCCGACGGGATTATAAATCCGTGGAGTGGTAAGTGTATGATTACAAGGGGTTTTAAGAGTAATTACTTCGTTAGTCATTATATAAATGAATTGACGAAGGAAATTAACTCCTAAAAGTATATCAACACCCATATAATCGCTAATTTGGATTAAGGCTTTTATTCTATATGTTCCTAGAAAAATTTGTTCTCCATTAATTCCTTTTCCCGTTAAAGATTTATAATCTTTCCAATATGACTTTGGATAAATTCTTGAATTAGCTAAGTTAACTCCTGAACCCGTATCAATTAAAGCATGGAACCATTCTGGTTTATGCATATAATATGGTACTATCACTTTTATACATACTATAAAAGGATTAGACATATCTTGATAGAGTTTGTTTAATCCCTTCGATTTTTATTGATATTTCTCTATTTCCTATGCAGTAAGGAGAGAAATTTTCAAGGAAGTTCATTCCTAACAATAAAGGACTTATATCTGATTTATATTCTGGTTCCATAATGAAAGGAAAGATAAATTCTATTCCTTTAATTTTTAATGGTATTTCACTGTATTGGGTTAATGTTTTTCTTTCTCCATTATACCCTACATAAGTATGTGGTTCAATTAAAATCTTTCTATCTAAGTATTTAATCATCTTGACATCTACATAAGATATTGCAGCTCCAGTATCTAGGATGGCAAAAGTCTCATGTCATGACTTTCCATTATTATATTCAATTTTGATTTTTAGATTTTGATTATTTTTTCTTATTGTTGTTAATATTTCTTGTTATGATGGTATCACAAGAGGGCTGCATCTTGTAGAACTTTGCATTCCACTTAAATTTCTTGGCATGGAGATTGATTCTCCACTCCTTATTATTATTCTACCTTCCGGTGTATATTCTATAGTCCTAGAGGTATTCTCTCTAATTAAAGTAGGTTGACTCCTTAAATCCATATCTCATTTCTCTGGTAGATCAATTTCTCTTAATAATTCAAGGGGTTGTATTTTTCCAACTTTATTAAAGAGTTTGTCTATTTCTACGAATTCTTTGTCAGCAAACATTTCACTGTTAGCTGAATTTGTTAATGCATATTTTATGGCATAGGTTATGCTATATGGATATAATCCATCATGCATTATATCAAAGTATTTAAAATCATGATATAAAGTTAAAGTTTTATTTATATTTCTATCTCTTAGACTTATAGAATATTTAGGATATATCTTAAATATCAGTTTCTTATAATTAAGATTTCCTTGGATTACTCCAAGAAGTGTATGTTTTCTATATTTTATTCTATTATCTAGTATAACAAGATTTACTGGACTATCAATTCCTTCTTTGAAATGAGATTTTATCATAATTTGGATTCCTCTTATATAAATATATCCAATTTTATGCCTATCACTAAGTCTAATTTTATTGATTTTTACTTCTATATCATATTTTAATAATAATACTATATTAGTATTTCCTCGTGCATGCCTAATGTCAATTGGTTCTCCTCGTACAGTGGCACCAAAATACATTATATTTTTTCTTTTAACCATGTTAGCTATTCCTTGTGCTAACTTATTGACTGAAGTCATAGATGTTTCTAATCCCTTTTTATTGATCTTTAGATATTATTTTTTATCAAATATTAATTCTTTATTAAAAGAAATTTGTTCTTCTATTTCTTCATCCTGATATAAATCTTTATTATCTATTTTTTCTATACTCATTCTGATTCTGAAGTACTTAAAATTTCATTAGACAGATAGTATATGCTATCATTTTCACTAACATCTTTACTATCAGTGATTAATTCTAATTCTTCAAAATTTTCGAACATTTTAATGTTTAATTTTCTTTTCTTAGGACACTCATTTGCATAATATCCTTCTTCATTACATAACCACATTTACATTTTTTAGGCATTTTTGCCTTAAATTTTCCATATTTGTTCATTTTAAAGAACTTTTTTTTATATTTATTTTTCTTGTAATAATTTTTATTAGTCTTGAAAAATTTCTTCTTTTTAAATCTTTTCTTATGTTTATAAACTTTTTCTGAACATCTAAATCTTGGAGGTTCTTCTAATCTTGAACAACATAATCCTCGATTTTGTTTTTTCATTAATTGTCTATCTCTTATTTCGGAACACCACTGATTTACTCTATTTCGAGCAAACCTAATTCTACTTCTAAGGGTATTAGTATTGGTAGTATCATCATATTCTTGGCTATATTCTTCCATAATCTTTTTGTCCCATGGGTCTGGTATTTCATAAAATATAAACTATTGTAATACATTTTATATTATCTTCTTCTCTAAATTCACATTTATAATATAGTTCTTCGAAGCTACATGTGTAGGCTTCTAAGTAACATATATCACATATTTCAAGCCTAGTTAACTTTCTCATATTTTCCATCCTTTTTCTTTCTAATTCTTGTTGATAATCAGCTTCCCAATCTTCTCCTAAGAATTCTCTTCTTATTTCACTTTCAAATCTCGTTAAGATTTATTCTTGAGATTCATTTTCATTAGGGTTTTTCCCATATAATACTTTATTTTTATTATTTACACTTAATCCCATAAACCATTATGCAGCTATTTCTACAAACGAAGTTTTAAGGAATTTAATGCTATTATGTCTATTTAGATTATAAAATGCTAATGTAATCTTCATGGATTTTACCCAAACAGTTATCATTTTATCTCTATCTTTAACACAATCTAAGTCTAACCATATACCCTCATGACTTTTGAGTCTTTCTTGATATTCTCCTGGTGTTTTATATTCTCTTTTAGGTCTTTTACTCGGCCGAAAATATTGACTTTGTGATCTTTCATTTTCGTATGTTGGTATTTCTTCTCTAGCATAGGAAGCTCTATTACTAGATTCACATCGTTCAAATACTCGTGGTTTTGATTCATTCATTTTTAAATGTTCAATTCTTTTTTCAATATCGTCAAAATTTATGAAGACATTATCATCTTCTTCATCTGTTTCAGATTCCACATTATTATTAGATAGTTATTTTAATCCATTATCAGCATCTGCGCTTAACATTCTTAAACTTATTAATTTTTCATTTCCTTTTATTTTGTTAAATATTGGCCTTACCATAGGTTGGATTTCATTGCTTTTCTTTTCATTAAAATAAATTATTGTATCTTGTAAAATTTTATTCTGTTCTTGAATTATCATATGTAATTCTTCCATATTATTATCAATTCTTTGTACTTTAATTTTCTTATAATTTTCCATGTATGTTTATGGCAAATTTATTACCAAGTTGTTCAACAATTTTTTCTATTTTATTTAGTTGGCATTCTATCTTATTCAATCTTATTTCTATAGAATTCTTATTTATTATATCTATAATTTTTTGTTTCAATAATTCCAAATCTTCAATTTTGTATTCATTTATTATTTGTTTAATATGTTCAAATTCTTGACTCATTTGATTTCCTAATCTCTTGATTTGATCTATATTTTCATCATTAATATTTTTTATTTCTAGTATTTCATTTGCACTTTCTATATCATTTATGCTTAAATTAGGGTTTCCTAATTTGTTTAATAAATATAAAGAAATCCAGTTTAACTGATTATTTCCCCACATATCGGAATCATTTACCAAATCAAATTGTTGAAATCTTCCATATGTATATCCTCTTTGTCTAAAACTAGAAGGTGAAAACCTACTAGCTTCTATATTTTGTGAAATTATTAATGTATCAGGTAGTTTATACATTGTACCATCTGCAGAGTATTTCATTACTTTCTATCAAATATTTGTGACATATGATGTCTTTTATTTCTTTTGGAATATAGTTCTTCTCTAACCCTTTATTTATTAGGCAGAGTTTATGCATAAATAAATCTTTATATCCTAGTAACATATTACTAGAAGGGTAATATTTACTTCTAATTCTTTTATTATTCCAATTATATTCTTCTCTTTGCTTAAAAGACAAAAGTCTATTATAATCGATTATAAGATCTTCATGATAATCTTCAACGGAATTAATATTTCATTGTTTCTAAGAAAAATTATTTCTTGAAACTTCTATTCTTATCTTATCTAATAAGAGAGGATTTATATTTAAGCTTCTTCTATTTATTATTATTAGTTCTCCAATTATAAAATCTTGAGCTTTTGATAAATATAATTGTATTAATTCTTTAATATCTAAATCTCTTCTTTCAAGTGAATAATATTGAATATGTTTACTAATATTATATTTTATAGCTCTACTATCTATTAATAAATTATATCCAGTAGGCTTAATATTATAATGATTTCATCATCCATTTTTAAATTATTAATACTAATTACTTGGCTCTGATACTAGTTTTGCGGAATCAATTTGCGAAATCAATTTAATTAATCAAGTAATTTAATCAATTTAATCATAGGGGTGTATGTGAATAAAATGTTAAAACTTTGAAATTTTTTAATTTTGGGGCCTTCGGTGCCACTGTGCTTCGGGATGTTTAGCGTTTTCCTTTAAATTATTGTATGGACAAGGTTTACTTACTCTTAATTTTCCTTATTAAACATAAAAACACATTGTTTATTTGTTTTGATAGTTGACTAACCAAGGAACGTTGACGTTAATTTTTTTAATCATTTAATAATATGTTATTTTCATTTTCTTTTCTTTTTCTTCTTTGCACTTCCTTCATTACATACATAAATTTTGTTAGTGTGATGGTCATAGGTGAGGTGATTGGCCACCATGTTGCTTGTTCGATTCAATTTTTATATTTTCTGTTCTTCTATATGGTCAAGTTTATTACCAAAATTCATGTTTATGAGTATGACAAAGGATTTTTTTTTTGACCGCTTGAAAAAAATAAATAAATTAGACATAACAATTTAGAATTTTGAAAATCTAGAAAATCTTCCCCATTTCTTTGTAATTTTGTCTCTTTTTCTACCAATGTCATTTTCTTTCTCTAAGGTTATTTCAGAAGTTAAATAAATTTGTGATTAAGGAAGCAAAGAAAATAATCTAATAGAAGATAAGAAGCGGCGGCTTGGAAGGAGAAGGGGATAAAAGAAAGAGAAGAAACAAAGTTACATCGGTTAGTTTTATAATTTTAGTTTTTAGGGGCCCGTTCGGTACTATTTTTAAAGTGGTGTTTTCATTTTTGTTTTGACAATACGCAAATAATTTATGTTCGGTCGATTGAATTTAAAAAACAAATTATAAAATAAATAATTTAGATTTCACTTTATAGTTATAAATCTGAGAACGTGTTGTTGTCTAAAAATTTAACTACGCAAGTATATGTATCGAACAAGTAATAAAGTGATGAGTGAGAGTATCGAACCCACATGGACTAATATTATCCTATCACTATCTATCAATTTATATCTCCCAAGTCTAATCCAAAAAATTAAATAAAAAGTCTTAACTAAAATTATAACGGTAGATTAAATGCAAAATAAGCAAGAAAATAATTAATGGATGATGAAATCTAGGTTTGTAATTTTCCTTAGCAATTCCCTTATTAATCGCAGTGCAGTTCTTCTAATTAACCTAATTCAATTATCACTCAGAACACTAAATTCTCTTTAAGCCTCTTCCGATGGTCAAGTAGATATATTACTCAAAATCAACCCACTATATCTCTATGAGAATCAATTATAAGCAATTCATTAAGTTCAAATTCCTTAACAAGTGCATATGTAATCTAAGTATATTCTTATCTCAGATTAACACATGTTATCATATTTAGGCCTATAGATGCATGACTCTTCCAATATCTATGCAACTACACATGTGCTATTTAATTGGTGATTAAGCAATCAAATTGATTAAGCATAAAATATAATAAATAATTAATAAAAGATAATTTTGAAGAACTAAAACATCAATTAATTAAGGTTCATACTAGGTTCTATTACAAACTTAGATCATAATAAAAAAGAAAATAACATCTATAATAAAATAAAATATCCCTATATTTAAAACAAGAAAAGAAGAATTTAGTAAGAAAAACTCTTGAAAAAGATCTTCTTTCTTCTCTTTATGCGTTGCTGCTCCTCTTCTCTTTTTTTCTTCTTTTACTTTTGTGCGGCTGCAGCTCCTCTCTTCTCTTATTTTTGTTTTGCTGTCTAATTCCTCTTCTCCTCTTTTTCTGTTCGTTCAATTCCCTTTTATATGTTAAAGCCTTCCACCAATCCTTAACGCAAAAGGATGCAAAAAGATTTTTAAACGCAAACTTAACCAAAACGCACGTGAAGCCATTTACTTTGCAAACTCCCAAAACTCAAAATCACGTGCATGCAAATTGAAGTCACTTTATTTTACAAACTCCAACAGCCCGTATTCACATGAAGCCTTTTAAAGTCAAGCAAGTCAAGCAAGGAATATTTATTCCAACAAAACCAAGCCCACTCTTGATTTCATGCAAACAAACATTTCTTTTAAAGCCCAAAGCCCAACACATGCAGCAATTTAATTCAAGCTTATGCCAATTTATCTAATCTCCACGTGAGTGCATGCATGCGGCTTTCCTTTCTTCATTCATAATCAGCACTTAATTAATTCCCTTAAACTCCACTTTGTTTATTCATTTCAGCTCCTCTTTTTTTAATCAAACTCACACCACATGCTTTCAATCAGCAATGCCTATACAAACAAACAAACAGCAAGTAAAACAACTCTAAAATAATTAAATATGATACAAATTTCATGCTAAATTTAATTATTAAAGTGGTGTAAAACCACCCTATCACGTGTTTAACACGTTCTCAATAAATCGCAATCCAAACTCCAAAATAAATTAAAAAAACAAAACCTCCTATACTCTTCTTCTTCAACCAACTCTCTCTAAATTCATAACTCTTTCTCTCCGCCATAGTTCTCCAAGCAAATTTGGCTGCTGCTGCTGCTGAGTCTCGGCTCTGTCTTGACTAGTGGTGGTGGTGCTGCTGCTGCTGCTACGTCTCTGCTCTACTTCGACTGGTGGTGGATCAACTACTGCTGCTATTGCATCTCGGCTCTGTCTTGACTGGTGGTGGCGGTAGTGCTGCGTCTCTGCTCTGTTTCGGCTGGTAGTGAATTGACAGTTGCTACTGCGTTGTGGATCTACTGCGACTGCTGCTGCTATGATCGATGGCTGATGGTGGTGCTGCATCTATTTGGGTAAATTTGGAGGATCTACTCACTGGTATTATTCTTTGTTTGGGTTAATTTTTTTAATTCTATTTTTCATATTATATTTAGGTTCAATTTATTTATTATGTTTTTCATATTATGTTTGGGTTTATATTATTCTTACAACAATTTTACTGGGTCTTTACCTACTTCTTTTGCAAAATTTGATTGTTACATAATTTAAATGATGTCAACGTGCAAGTGGACACAACAAGTAGTAATAGTGATGAGTAATCAGATCGTTTCCACAGGGATTGATCTATTACAACTTGCTACAGCAATCTTATGGTGCAAATATTTAGCCAAGTAATTAATCAACAAATAGTTTTTAAGATTAAAGATCTAAAGAAATTAAAAAGTGCAATAAACTAAAGGCAATAAAAGAAAGCTACGTTGCACACAAGGATATACTCAATGACAAAGGGGTAGTTGGACTTTTAAACTCACTTAATGGTTTTGTCTCTTTTTCACTTAATGCTCTGTTGCTACAACATCTATTGCAGCACTGGGCAGAATCACTCATGCGTCCTCAGCTGTCGCTTGTTGGACATCTTATATCTAAAAGAAACCTAACAATGACCAGTTGCTAAGCCAACATTTAGATATAACATGACTCATTCTAGGTTTCCTTAACCCTACAAGGTGACTACCTATGTCTAGTTCATCACAAATTCTAGATTAGTCATGGCCCTATTCAAATCAAGATAAACTTAACTTGGGAAACCCACTCTAGAATCATGTATTACCTAGGCTAGATCCACTAGGTCAGACCTTTTTTAGGCTTTTTCCTAGTTTGTATCTACTAAATGGTTGGTCAGCTGAAATGGAGAATTACAACACATACAACTAAGGCAAAATGCTATAGTATACACCCAACAACATAATATATGAGTCAAGTAACCATTTAGTTCATTTAAAATCCAACTATTTAAAATTTTAGCTCATGATGAGCTTTAAAACAGTAAAAGAATAAAAGTTTGTCATCAAATACATCTTCAAGGAGAGATTTAAAATAAATAAATACAAAGATAAAGTTTAGATACAACAAAGAAAGAAGTGTCACTTTTCAATCTTGGAGTATCCTCCTTTCTTTTCAATTACTCCTCTATTATAGCTTTGAAAATCTCCTTGATTTTGTGTGTGATGGCAGTGAGTGATCATGGATGATGGTGGGTTAGAGTGGCTGCTCGTGGGAGATGATAATGGATGATAGATGTGTGAATGTATGGGTGTGTGTATGGGTTGTTGGTGGCTTCCTTAAAATGCCTTTTTTATATCTTGGAATTAGGACATCCTTAAGAGGAAATGAGGACCCTTTTCACCCTTTGATATCCTAGGACCACATGGTATTTTGCGTGCTGCTGACAGTGGCAGCAACGGCTGCAACAAGCTTTGTCTACTGACGTGTGACAGACTGGACAGTCCTTTTTATCTCTCTACTTTGCTCTCGGATTGTTGCAGTAATTCTCTAGCATTCCATTTGATTTCAACTAACTACCATTCACGTGCAAACTGTTCTTTTGTTGCTTTCTGCAGGTCTATCACTGTTTTGTCTGTGCCTGACAATGACAGCATAATATTCTGCTGCAGCAGATTTTATTGGCTGGCTTGTGAGTTATCTTGTCAGTCTTGTTTGTATTTACTCCAGGAATGCTGCAGCAATTTCTATAGCATCTCCTATTATTCAGACTTAATTTTGTTTATCTACAGCTAAGTCTTTTGTCATTTTTTGCAAGCCCGTTGTGCAGCATGCGATCCTTCTTTTGTAGCATCCCTTGTCAAACCATAAACTCTTGAGGTCACCTACAATTATACAAAAAAAAGGGCATAAAATGGTCTTCCACACATCATTTTATTATAACTAAAATTAAATACATGCATATGCAAAATGTACTAAAAAATATAATAAAAATTTCACCATTTACTCTCTAAGTAATGTAAGTTTAGGTCTAAATAGAGTTATCACTGATATACAAAACCTTTGGATGAATGATCAGCAACTGGGTTTATCGAGTAGTCTCGATGTGTTATCTAAGATGACTTAGTTGAGTCAAGTTTGTCTTCACAAGAATCAGTTCACATGTCTCATTCCCGATTTGTCTAAATATGGGAGCTTGTTTGATTTATATTTGTGTGACAGCCAATTGACCGGTGTGGTTCCTGCTTCTGTTATTTCACTTTCTGCTTTGTTGCGATTTTCATTGCGGTTGTGTATAAGTTTATTGCTAGGAGAAAGCATAGAAAGTTTAGTGGGGTACAGAATCCAAAAGTTGGGAATGAAATGAATAAAAACGGAGTAACTGGTGGTAATGGTACGAATGGGTATAATGGGGTTCCTAGTGAGTTGCATAGCCAAAGCAATGGAGATGTTAGTGATCGTTGTCTTTTCGAGGGTGGAAATGTGGTGATTTCGATAAAGGTACTTCATCAACTGACAGATAATTTTAGCAAAGCTAACATTTTGAGTAGGGGTGGATTTGGTGTTGTATATAGAGGGGAATTGCCTGATGGAACTAAAATATGCATTTCTTTTGGGAAGGCAGGGGTGGAATGGTGTTTCTTCTTGTGGTGAAAAACTTATTGCTTCATTCTTTTTTATTGATAATGGATGAGAATGATATGGAATAATGTTGGCCACTATCTAGTTAAATGTTTTTGTGGGTTATGTATTATAGCTGGATATTTGTTGTGGAACTAATTAAACTAGGTGGTTAGAGCAATCGATGTCATATGTTCACCTTCAGAGTTCCTTCGAGTTCCTATGTTAGCAATGAATAGTCTAGTCATGACCACTATTTACTAGATGGTTAAACATATCAAATTGTTGGCTAATGCAGTGGTGATAATGTTGGTTTTGTTGTATTTTACCATGTTTCATAAGATGTTTTTTAATTGTATATTCCCGGTGCTTTTCCTATTGCTACTATGGTTTTCTTATTTACTTCACTGCTGGTTGTGTCTTATATGTTGACCTTTTTCTTCAGGTAATATGCCAACATTTCCTCGAATAAAGGTTTGGGACCTTATATATAAACGCAATTTTCTCTTGGAACAATATGCTGGACATGAGAGAAGTGAAGAGTCAATAGAAGCTGCTTTTAATTATATACATTCATCATTGCGTAATGTAATTGAGCGATGCTTTGGTGTTTTAAAAGCGTGATTTTCAAATGGCAATGTAAATTTTTTAAAATTAATGCTAATACTAAAATTTTATCATCATGTAATTTTTTATAATTATTTTGTTTAAATTATTATGGTACATTTGTGTATGTATTAGCTAAACAATTATTTTCTAACTATAAGTATGACAAATGCTTAGTAAAAATTATTTTTGAAAATGATACTACCGAACGCATATTCTCTATTTATCATTTTCAACTGTGTCTACCGAACACATATTGTTGTTCTCAGTTTTAAAATACAGGATATATGAAATGATACCAAACACATACTTAAATTCGAAATACAGCAACTGCAAAACACCAGTTTCATTTTTATTTTTCTTCTCAGAAAATACAAATTCAGAAATAATACCGAACAAGCCCTGGATAACTACTAAAACTATGTGTTTCTGTGTTTAATAAGAAAAATTAAGATTGAGTTAAATAATGTCCATCCAATAATTTAAATGACACATGTTAAAGTCTCTTTAAAATATTAGGGAAGACTAGATTACGAGATAATCTGAATATCTAAATGATAAATAAGGTTAGCAAATTGCAGGTCTAGGCCAAGCTTTTTTAAGCACAGGCCCAAGTCCATATAATTGATTATAGGCACAATCCCTTTAAAATCCAAACTTGCACCAACTTGAACCGGTTGAGGGCTCGGGCTTCAATTAATTTTTTAAATAAAATTTTAATAAAGGTATAAGTAAAAAATTAAATTAAATATGATTATCAAATACAACGAATAGTCCAATACACAAAATATTAACAACACAAGATAATAAATAACAAATGTTAATATCGAAAACAAATTAATTCAATAATAAAATTTTATTCAATAATTTTTATAAACAATTAAATAATACTAAACATAAAAATTATTAATTGATTCATTACAATATTGTTGTAGATTATTTATTTAATTCAACAATTAGTAATATAATTTAAAAATAATTGAATTATTTAAATAATTATTTTTAATTCATTAAATTAAATGTAATATAATCCTATTCAATATTATACCAAATAAAAGATAATATTATATATAATTCAATCTAATTTAATATAGTCTAATTTTACTTAATCTTAAAAATTAATCCAATAATTTAGTGTCAAATTGTGTGTGTGTGTGTGTATTTTAAATTTATAAATTAAAGTCTAAACTTTTTACAAAAGCCCTTAACCGGGCCCGTTCATAGCGGGCTTCAAATTTTTGAGCCCATATCCAAGACTTCACCATGTGAGTCTGGCCTAAAGCCCGCGGGCCTGGCCCAAGCCTGAGCTTTTTTGCCAACCCTGATGATAAACATATCTCACTAAATAATGACTAGTATCCCTCTTATCCTCATTATTATTATTTGAACTCAAGTAACTGTCGTGAACAAAGCGCATTCACGACATGAGCCAACCTATGCTGAAGTGACTTGTGGAAGAACATAAAAATCTAAATTGAAAAGAAATATATATATTCAATTATTTAAAATATTCATCTTTTTATAGCCCTCAAAATTCTTTTCTTATTTTATGTAACTCAAAAACTATTATAGGTGTTGTTGGCTATATTTTAGGGAAAATGAATATAACCTCTCTGTTGTTTAGTAAAACTAAGTAAAACTCTCCTAATATTTTAAAATAAGTTCAAATCCCTATAATGGTGTTAGCTTTATTTCTCCCTTGCAAAAATAATAAGAGCTAATTTTAATTTGAAAATAAAAAGAAAATGATAAATTTCTTCACCATTCTAATCCACCCGTCACCAACTTCATTCATAATCATCAAATTTCCATTCTAAAGACAAAAAATCAGAAAATCACAAATAAAAATAACTGCAATCCTAAGTCTCCATACCGCAAATATCACATGATTAGCCTAGATCCACCAGTGGGTTTACAGATCAATGACATAATAATTCACTTGAAACTAGTCAAAACTCTATCATCTACTTAAGGAATAACATATCACATGTCGCATAATTTACAATGAAATACATTTGAAATTTCTAGTATTACTCTTTGGACAAAGCAGATAAGAAGGAAACTCAAATAAACATTAAAAGTTTTTATTTATTTATTTATTTGTTCTATTATTTAGCCTAATGACAATCTAATCTCCTTCTCACCCATGTCAATGAGGGTTCGAACCTTAGACCTCTTGTTTGCAACACAAGAGATTTTACTGTTAGAATAAATCTTTTTGTGAAAACCATCACATATAAACCCAGGAACGTTCATGTTAAATCATTAAGAATCAACAACAGAATATGCGGAAGCGTACCTAAATCTATAACGCTGAATATCCTCTAGATCTGTGTGGTTGGCCTTCCAGATCAGCACGTATATCCTAGAGAGCCTTTTAATTCTCTCTGTGCACTCTATCTGATAATGGGATGTCAGAAAGAATAGAAAGATACCATAACCGCTTATATAGACAATTTATCATGTTGTCACTAGGTATTCCTAATTCTGCCCATCATAGAATTAGCATATCATTTGTTCTCTACACATTAAAGGCCCACACCCTATTAGATACATTAAAGCCCATATTACCGAAAATTTTATTAGATCACTTTTAATTGGGCTTAACCTTATATGACAGTCCACAATACATAATTATTCACATATAAGCCCAACGTTGGATTAAGGATCCAACATTATTGGATTAAATAATCCAACAATCTCCCACTTGGGCTATATGTGTAACCTTATAATTATGCTTTGTAAAAATAACCGTATGAGCTCAATCTTACTGTCATTACCGAAATGTATCTATAACCAATCCCGTCCATCAATCATACCAACATAGGATCAAAGCGGCCTTCGTTACAGCTATCGTAACTCGACCCATCAATGGTCACAATGCTAATACAACTAAATAACATGGATCATGATGTGGATGTGTAGCATGAAAAATTTCATGCAATGTGATCTTAACATGCCTATTTCCAATTGGTCTACCTTAAACCTTAGTGAGATCAAACCTTACCAAAATCAGAGTGTGTAAACAATCAAAACTTTATTTCTGCAGAAAATAACCTTAAATAACCATAAACCGAAATAACCAAAAAATGTCTATATTACAAGAGCATCTAAAATCACAAACTCCCACTAAAACTGAACATCCTTAAACAACATGACACCCATACGAGCAGTGTGCTCATGAAACATTTTGGGTGGCAATCCCTTAGTAAGCGGATCCGTAATCATGGAGTTTGTGCTAACGTGCTCTATAGACAACTGTCCACTTTGAACTCTTTCTTTAAAACCTAGGAGCTTGATCTCTATATGCTTCGACTTCGTCGAGCTCCTGTTGTTATTGGAATACATCACTGCTGACTTATTGTCACAAAATAATTTGAGTAGCCTATCAACGCCATCTACAATACGCAGCCCCGTGACAAAATTCCGCAGCCATGTTCCATAATTAGATGCCTCATAACATGCTATAAACTCTGCTGCTATCGTAGAAGATGCTATAAGAGACTGTTTAGCACTCTTCTAGGAAACAGCACCCCCAACTAGTAGATCGATATAGCCCGTCGTGGACTTCATACTATCTTGGCATCCAGCAAAATCAGAGTCAGTATACCCAATGATCTCAAACTGATCTGACCTCTGATATGTGAGCATGTAGTCTTTTGTTCTCTGTAAATACCGTAAGACTCTTTTGGCTGCTCTCCAATGGTCTACTCCTGGATTACTTAAATATCTGCCCAACATCCCAGTAACGTACGCAATATCCGGTCGCGTACAAACCTGAGCATACATTAGACTTCATACTGCTGACGCATAAGGAATCTTCTGCATTTCCTTTTCCTCAAAATCATTCTTAGGGCACTGATCGAGACTAAACTTGTCTCCCTTAGCCACTGGGGTATCACATGGTTTACAATCTTGCATGCCATATCTTTTGAGAACCTTTTCGATATAGCTCTTTTGTGATAATCCAAGAATACCTCGGGAGCGATCCCGATGTATCTGTATGCCTAATACAAAAGAGGCGTCACCAAGATCTTTCATCTCAAAATTCTTAGCTAGAAATCTCTTGGTTTCGTGCAATAAGTCTATATCGTTGCTGGCAAGCAAAATGTCATCTACATATAAAACCAGAAAGATGTACTTGCTCCCACAGAACTTATGGTATATGCAATTATCAACCAAATTCATCTCAAAATCGAACGAGATGATTACTTGATGAAACTTGAAATACCATTGTCGAGATGCTTGCTTGAGCCTATATATGGATTTCTTAAGTTTGCAAACCATATTCTTTGGGTCTTCGAACACAAAGTTTTCTGGCTGCACCATATAGATCGTCTCATCAATGTCACCATTGAGAAACGTTGTCTTCACATCCATCTGATGTAACTCAAGATTGAAATGCGCCACCAATTCCATTATAATTCTGAAAGAGTGTTTCAAAGAAACCGGAGAGAAAGTCTCTTTATAATCAATGTCTTATTTCTGTGTAAAGCCCTTTGCGACAAGACGTGCCTTGTATCTCTCCACATCGCCTTTTAAATCCCTCTTGGTCTTAAATATTCATTTGCAACCAATGGGTTTCGCACCTTCTGGCAATGGGACAAGTTCCTATACGTCATTGTCCTTCATTGACTTTATCTCCTCATTCATGGCATCAATCCACTTCTGAGAGTTAGAACTTTCCATGGCTTGACTAAAATTGATTGGATCATCTTCCATCATTCCAATGTCAACCTCATGTTCTTAGAGAAATACAATGTAATCATCTGGCACAGCACTTCTCATTTCTCTGGTGGATCTCCTTAATGGCATAGGTTCTTGAGGTGGAAGAGTTTGTTCTTCTGGAATAATTTCTAGTATAGGGGGTTCTTCATCATTGTCTTGATCTGTTGTGTCTTGAACAAAGCCAAGAATGAGACCCTGATCAATGTCAATAACACCTGTGGGAATATTAACACATTCCTCTTCAAAGACAATGTCTCTAATTATATCTCCCCCTTCAAACTCGACATCCTCAAATAACCGTGCATTTCCTAAGTCGAAAATAGACTTAGTCATGGGATCATAAAACTTGTACCCCCTTGATCTTTCAGAGTATCCAATGAAGTAACAACTTACCATCTTTGAGTCCAGTTTCTTTTCAGTAGGCCTATAAGGCCTTGCCTCAGCTGGACATCCCCAAACATGTAAGTGCTTTAAACTCGGCTTCTTGCCCGTCCAAAGTTCATAAGGGGTTTTGGCAGTCGTTTTAGTTGGAACACTGTTAAGGATATATGCTGCAGTCTTAAGCGCTTCGCCCCAGAGTGATTCTGGTAAAGTAGAATGACAAATCATACTCCTTACCATGTCTTTAAGCGTTCTATTTCATCTTTCAGCAACACCATTCATAGTAGGCGAACCCGGTATAGTGTACTGTGGGACGATACCGCATTCTTTTAGGAACTTAGCAAACGATCCTGGACGTTGTTCACCTGAACCATCATATCTACCATAGTACTCACTACCACGATCAGATCTGACGCTTTTAATTCTTTTGCTGAGTTGATTCTCAACTTCAGACTTAAAATTTTTAAACATATCCAAGAACTGTGACTTTTCATAAAGGAGATATATGTAGCCATATCTAGAAAAATCCTCTATAAACGTCATAAAATATTGTTGACCATTCCAAGAAGCCGGATGGAATGACCCACAAATATCCGTATGCATGAGTTCTACGACGTCCAAAGTCCTGTAGGCTTCAAATCTTCTTTTATTGGTTTGTTTCCCCTTGATACAATTAACACAAATATTAAAATCTGTAAAATCTAAAAGGTCGAGAATTTCGTCTGACACAAGTCTCTCAATTCTCCGTCTGGAGATATGATCCAATCCTTTATGCCATAACGCAGCTGAATTCTCATTGGTTAATTTTCTTTTAACACCTTGTGTACATAATTGCAGGGATTCTCCAAATGAAGCTATTGTATCGAGCAAATAAAGATTATCATAATCTGACAAAGAATCGGAACCAACCAATTTTGAATCATGAAACAAACTGATTTTTCTATCCCCAAATGAACAAGAAAAACCAGATTTGTCCAAAGCGGGAATAGAAATCAAGTTCCGTCTAAAAGACGGTACTATAAATGTTTCGTCGAGATCCAAATAAAATCCAGTCTTTAATAATAATCTGAATTTTTCAATTGCTTCAACTTCAACTGTTTTGCCATCGCTCACATAGATGTATCTTTCACCATCATTGGGCTTTCGACAATCTATGCAACCCTGCATAGACACACTGATGTGAGCTGTTGCACCAGAATCTATCCACCATGTGTGTCTAGGCACCGAAGTTAAATTAACCTCAGAACAAACCAAACCATGTCCTTTAACTCCACAAAAGAAACAAATAGTGCTTTCTGGATCATCCAGTTTCTTTTGTTGTTTCCTTTGAGGTTTTATATCTGCAGCTTCCTTATCCTTCTTCCTCATTTTGCCCTTATCCTTGCCCTTATTCCTCATTGAAATTAGATTTGTCAAGAGCGTACCTGATTCTACTTTTTCGTTTTTGACAAACCTCTTTTCAATTTCTACAAGGAATTCTTTAGCTGTAGTTGCCTTTTCAAACATTGAGCCCCTGAATGCTACCGGAATGGCCCTCCTTATGACTGTGATACACATGCGATTTGATCTCTCCCACCTTTCTATTTCCTTTTTATCATCAGAGGTACTTTCATCCGTAAGAGGTGAGGGAGAATCATTCCTTAACGCAAGGTCAATATCTATGATTCTGAGAACTATTAAGGGGTTCCCTCGCCATAACTTGAAGTTAGAGTCATTTAGCATAAGAATTGAATTGATGTTGGCAGTAATATTTGTAGTAGACATAACTGAACAGAGAACAATTAAACAATCAAAACATGCTCCTATAAGTCTCAAAACAATAATAAATTCAAATAAAGATAAACCCCATCTTAAGATACCGGGCACTCCATTAATATCTTATCTTTGGACAAAATATTAACTTACAAGTGATATCTTGGTGTAGTAATCAAACACTAATAATAAGAACATGTCAAACAATAAACCTTCCTTTGGGCCGATTTATTATTCACACGTAAAACCGTATAATCATCACGTGTTTATTACCACAGGTACACACGCAACTCTGTCAAATATGGACCTTCTTTTGGGCCGATCGATATTCACAGAAATTACATGTACAAAACCATTTATATTCCAAAATAAATTATTTCCACAAGAGAGGTCACTTTGGTGACATGTTGCTTCAATTAATTTATCTCAAATATATATATATATATAAAACCATACCAATATTTGAATTTAAAGTTGTACCAAAAGCTATCCCTTAAAAAAATTAAAAAAAAAATCGAGTCAAAGTCAACGGTCAACAATTGACCTTTTGACTAGTCAACTGTTGACCGGGTCAGGCTGTACCGGGAACCAAACAACCCTTTTTCCTAAAATTGGGTCATGATTGGACCGGTTCGGGTTGAGCCGAACCAGATCCTGATCCAACCCTAACCCATTTCCAAAACCCTAGTTTTTTTTTTAAGCTTCTTCTTCTTTGAGCAGCGGCTACAGCTGCCGCTTCTACTTCGTCTGAGCGCGGTCTCGTGGCCATGGCTTCCTTGACAGTGCGGCATGATGGTCAGGCCTTTTCCGGCCAGAAAATCGGCCGCCGTGGTGAAGCCGTCGCTCTTCTTTCTTCAGCGCACTGCAGTAGCGCAAATCGTCCGGTCAGCGCATGGATCGCACGCAGGGCATGGATCGCGCATCACCAGCTCAGATTGCGCGCTCGCAGCAGCATGATGGTGCTTTGAGATCTGTATCTATGGCCATAAATTAAAACTAAGAAACTGGATGCCAAATTTCCAAGAACAAAATTTTCCAAAATTTTGAATTTTGATTTCCTTAATATTCAATTTTAATCTAAACAATACAAATTTATTCTCAAACTTAATAATACCAAAATTATTAAATTCAAGAACATGGATTCTCAATAATTCAACATGAAGAGTCTCTGATACCACTTGTTAGAATAAATCCTTTTGTGAAAACCATCACATATAAACCCAGGAACATTCATGTTAAATCATTAAGAATCAACAACAGAATATGCGGAAGCGTACCTAAATCCATAACGCTGAATATCCTCTAGATCTATGTGGTTGGCCTTCTAGATCAGCACGTATATCTTAGAAAACCCTTTAATTCTCTCTGTACACTCTATCTGATAATGGGATGTCAGAAAGAATAGAAAGATACGTGTGACTTGGGGACCATAACCACTTATATAGACAACTTATCCTGTTGTCACTAGGTATTCCTAATTCTGCCCATTATAGAATTAGAATATCATTAGTTCTCTACACATTAAAGGTCCACACCCTATTAGATACATTAAAGCCCATATTACCGAAAACCTTATTAGATCACTTTTAATTGGGCTTAATCTTATATGACAGTCCACAATACATAATTATTCACATATAAGTCCATGGATTAAGGATCCAACATTATTGGATTAAATAATCTAACATTTACCATCTCAATTAGATGGCTCCCACATAGACTAAAATATTAAAGTTCATAACACAAACTGCATTATTAGTTTGCAGATAAATAGCATTGACATAGAATTATAAAACACCTTCAAACGGATTGGATAGTGAAAACCTAGAAGAAGCTAATTTTGTGGAGGATTATTTATGGAATTAAAATAGAGTTAATTGAAATGTCATAATTGCTTAATTTCTTAGTAGGGTTATTCTGAAAATTAATTTTATAAGGATTTTTAATTTGATGAATATGGCTGCTGTACTCAGCATTTTATGCAAATATCTAACCCAATTACGATAAAAAAAGATTTAGGTGGGATGAACATACCACCTAATCCCTAGGCTAGTTTAATAAAAATTTTGATATATGTATACATTTATTTTAAAATCGAGCAATCATATAACAAGAAAAAAAATTAAAATTATACTTTGATCAGCTTTATTGCATGATCCCATTGAAACTGTACCATTGAATTTTAATCGCTAAGACTAGCTAGGTAATGGCTTACTCTTATAAATGAATGTCTAATAAGTAATATATTTTCACCGATAATCTTTTAAATTATTCAATATTTAACTTAAAAGTTTTCATACGTGCTTTCCATATAGAAATGTTCATGATGACATATATAGCGAGACTGTTAACATGATCTTGTACACAAGTTTTTAATTTATATTTACACTGTTAATATTTTGTATAAAATATTCAATTATTCATCACTCTACGTTTCTATTGCACTACTGCACTTCGGTTAATTTTATCTTCTAATGCAGAGTCTTACATCAATAAGTTATACCAATCAACAAATAAATATTAGATATTACATGATGAGGATAGTTAAAAACTAACCTAAATAAATAGATTGTATGATAAGGATTATTAAATCTATAGCCTAATTAAATATATTAATAGGACCATGTTCGATTAATTTGGCAATAAATATTATTGGTAGTAGAGCAAATCTCTAACAATTTGGAAATAAGTTAAAAATTATCAATGTACTCAAATGAAAAGATCTATTTATGGGCTCAAACTGGAAACTCCATGTATGAGAGAATCTACTATGGGATTATCTTGCCTAATAGATCTTTGAAGGATTAATATAAATAGAAGATCAAATGATCAGTTGTTATAAATCATCAAAGCCATTTTATCTTAGTATTATTATATTGACAATTAAAAGTGCATAGTTTTTGTTGCAAATTAACAATGGTAAGAAGAGACATTTTTTTCTCAATTAATTCACTCTCTCACTCTCTCAATCTTTCATTTTAAATTTCTTTGTGCCCAATATGGATATCATATTGCAATCTTTCATTTTTACTCTCAATGCAGGAACTATTTTTCATCATCTCTTTGGTAATGTGCATGGCTGCATTGGGTTCGAGCCGATCATATCCTGGAGTAATGCCTAATGACGTTATGAACTTTGGAGCTGTGGGAAATGGAGTTACCGATGATTCCGAAGTAAATATATATCCTTTACATACGAGTCATTATTCTCCAATGATAGAACGCATGTCATAAAACATAGATTTAATGCTATAAAACATTTCATGACTATAATACAATACTAAATTACATGTGATGCATTAGAGAGCTATATATCAATTGTTCTTTAGTACGGATGCCTGCACTAATACACCATATAACGTATAAAATAAATTTATATTTTATAAATGGTGCGGGTATTCATTCCCGCATGAGAATAATTAAGTGAACTATTGACCTCATAATGTATAATACATATTTTTAATTATGTGCTTCATGGTTATATATATTTATTTGTGATTTAGCTATGCACCATATTCTATCTCACCATAAATTAAATGTGTTTCCAAAGATTTGAACCCTGATCCTTTGTTCTTATTATGAAAGTCAAATCAACTGAGCTATTATTTGGAGATGACCCCTGTCCCCAGTGCGCCACGTAGATACGAGCTTTTGGAGTTTTGGTAATTAAAGAAAACCACAAAAACAAACCAGCCAAACTTGACCTAAAATAGAAATTGTCAAGCTTTGATTAGAAATACTAAATCTATTATGTATGAGAGATATAAAATGCAAAATACAGAATGAAACATGAGATACACATAAGTGAAACACTGCAAGAATTAAAATGACAAAATCGAATTAATACTCACTTTCAAAAGAAGAGAAAAAGAAAAAAATCAGTAATGAGTAGAATAACTAGAGTCTAGAGATTAATTACAACTAGTTTGCCTTTCTCAATTTAAAATATCAAAGCTCTTTAATTTCTGTCCTCTTAAATTTTTTTTTCTTGTGTTATTAATTTATGGTAAGACTTCTGTGATTTAATTCATTTATAGGCTTTTAGTAAGGCATGGAACGCAGTCTGTGGAGATACATCAAACAATCCAACCCTTCAGGTTCCCCAGGGGAAAACATTCTTGCTGCAACCTACAAGTTTCCAAGGTCCATGCAAATCTCCCAACCTTCATGTCCAGGTAAATGAATTTTAATTTTCTCACCATCATCAATATCTTCTTTCTACGTCATACCGTTCATAAAACTAACAATATTTATCAATAAAAATGTTTAACGTCATCGCACTCTCTGTTGACTATTTCAATTTTTTGACACACTCCTAGATTTTCATTACTGACGCACATCCCAAAATTTTATGTATTGTGTACATAATATATGATAAGTTAGCGGTCAATAACGAAAATCCAGGGATCAATAATGGAAATAATAAGGGTATTAACGAAAGGTTTGATAATTTTTCAATACCAGACAGAATTGTACTGTAGTTTTTCGAAAAAGAAAATCTAACTTTAAGGCTCTATTATTTAAACACAGATTGAGGGCAATCTCATTGCACCTGAAGGACCGTCAAGTTGGAAAGGAAATGATAGAAAGGCTTGGCTTTCCTTCGTAAATCTCAATGGATTTACCCTTGATGGAAATGGACAAATCGATGGCCAAGGATCACAGTGGTGGAAGGTTTGCTCAGAAGTGAGTGCACCACAACATTTTTTGCAAGTGCTCTTCCCTTTTAATGACCTTTTTTTATTATTTTTATAACAAATTCTTATACACATTCCTCAATCATATGCAGTATGACGGGGACTGCGAGAAACCCACAGTAAGAAAATATAAGAACAAATTGCTTACTTAACATAAGTATACATGAAGTTTAATGATGATATTTCATACACAACCCTTTTTGATGACTATGATGGATGGCTACAGGCATTAAAATTTGAAAAATGTACCAATTTTCATGTCAGCGGACTGAAACATATCAACAGTCAGAAAAATCACATCTCCTTAAATAACTGTGAGGATGCAACTCTCTCTAATCTCCACATATCCGCCCCGGAATCAAGCCCCAACACTGATGGCATTGACATCTCTGCCTCCCAAAACATTAATATTCTCAACAGTAACATTGGCACAGGTGATTTTTTTTTTCGGCTTTTTTCTAATACATTTAATTTGTACCATTGTTTATTACTATCATTAGAAATTGTCCAATTCGGGACCAAACTCTGGCAAAGAGGTGTAATAGAATAATATAATAGTTTTTCCTGACTTTAATAAAGTCCAAGATTCCGGATTAGATTAGTACTCTTACTATCATTTCTTCTTTCTATTTTCTTGAGTTTAATTGTGCGTATAATGGAAATTTTTGTTGTATGATTGTAGGTGATGATTGTGTTGCAATTAACACGGGGAGCTCTTACATTAATATTACTGGGTTGGAGTGTGGTCCGGGGCATGGTATAAGGTTAGTTAATTATGATAAACAACATTGAAACATTATGACTCTGTATGATTAATCCACACGATTCACAAAGCCTTGCAAATATCTATACTTATAAGAGAATTTGTTATTTTAGCGTTGGAAGCCTAGGACAGCAAGGAGAGGAAGCAGCAGTTGAGGAAGTACATGTGAAAAATTGTAGTTTGAAAGCAACTCAAAATGGATTGAGAATCAAAACATGGCAGGTAATTAAAACCTTCTTAAATTAACCAATAATATTCATAATATATAATATATCTGTCTTATTTCAAATTTTATTTTTAATGGTTATTATATCTATAGGGAGGATCTGGGTATGCCAGGAAGATAACTTTCGAAGACATTACACTCATTGATGCTGATAATCCCATCATCATTGACCAATTTTACTGCCCACATAAAAAATGCAGTAATGAAGTAAGCGAACAATAAAAAACTTGATTCTATCATATACCTGATTATAGATTTCTTATTGTTTATACTTCTGCTAATACAATCTTTTATGATTTTGACAAATTAAAAAGACAAGTGCAGTTAAAATAAGTGATGTTTCTTATACTGGAGTTCATGGGACATCAATCGCACAAGATGCAATTGCCTTGAATTGCTGTCGGACCTATGGCTGTGACAATATAGTGCTAGAGCACATCAACATAACTTCAACGAATTCGAGCAAGGGGACTTATTCAACTTGCATCAATGCTCATGGAAAATGTGATGATTCAGTCCCTAGTGTTGGTTGTTTGACATAAATTTGTAGCATTAGCTTAGCTTACACAGCTTTATGCTTGAGAGAAGTTTTATTTTTTATGTTTTGAAAAAAGAAAAGTTTCGATAAAAAAAAGTAGATCTGTTACTCAGCTTTTCAATACTTGAGAGAAGTTGCATCTAATAATATGTACTCATTTTGAAAGTTTATTATAAGATCACATGCAGAATATATATATATTTTTTAACCGTTCTGGCAATGTTTATATATATCACCTAATATGATGCCAGACCGAAGGTCCGTTTGATCAATCCCTGCGCAAACATTGTTTTCATCTCAGCTCACTCGCGGAGTCACGTCTTTAGGCCCAACTAGAAGCCCTTTCCTCGGTCCCAATTCATGTTCAATTGACGAAACATGTTGAGATTCGTCTATAATAACATGATTGAGCCTCAAGCCCTATCCCATTTACAATCTCTCGAGTTTTTATTCCACGTTTCACATGAACAAGCCAGTTGAACTGGTCTTAAATATTATTATTGAGTCTTAATAATAAACTTAAATAGGCTTTGGAATCAAGTAAGTTCTCTAACATTTCGTATCCAAAATACGAAATTCTCCAATGGCTTATATACTGATAAACTTACATGGTTCAAAATTCTTCAAAAATTTTGCTAAGAATAATAAAAAATTATGAGCCTATGTTTGGTCGGAAGAAATGCTTGGAAAGGAGAGGAGAGGAGAGAAATGGAAGGTAAAGATGAGCGAAAATAAATAAAAAAGAAGGTTAATATCATTTTAATTTATTAGTTGGATATGAAATTCATCTTTCTCTCCTTATTTCTTTTTCCTCTTCTCCTTTCTTCTCTTTATATTTCTTTAAATCCAACGTGCCATAAGAAATAATTTAGTTTACCAGAAAATACACAGGTCAAGAGAAGTTTTTCAAAAATTATAGGTCAGAGTCAGACTATGTAAGCTACAATATTTCAATTGCAACCAACAATTATAAGCTAATCCCACCCAAAATTTGGTTAGTATATACTCATAAGACAATTTTACTGAATCGATTATTTGTTAGATGGTTTAAGAACATTAAAATTAATGCTTTCATTATTTCTTAAAACAATCATGGTTGGTGCCTTGTCGAGCTCAAGCCCGGCCTGACCCAACCAAGCTGAGCCACAGCTTTCCAAGAGCTGGGCTTCACAAAAAAGGGCCTGGGCGTAGGCTTGGTCAAGCCTAGCCTAGCTCATTTGGCATCCCTATTCCAAACGAAAATTTAGGGATCAGTAAAAAGAAAAGTGATTTACATTGGAATTCATGGGACATCAATTTGTACAAAAAGCAATCGCCTTGAATTGCATACACACAGTTGGCTGCAACAACATTATGCTAATGGTAGAGGTAAACTTCAGTTTAGCTTAGATTACATGGACATAACTTCCACGAATCCGAAAATGGGGACTTATTCAACTTTCATAAATTCTATGGAACATCTGATGATTCAGTCCCTAGCGTTGGTTGCTTGAAAGAGGTATATGTGTATGCGTTGGTTTGTGTGTGTAATATGTACGCATTTTGAAGAGATTTATTACTGTTCTGGGGACATCAACATACCTTTTCCATCCAACATACAATATTCTTTAGTGCCTTGCATACCGATAAACCCCTACATGTAGCTCAAAATTCTCCAGAAATTGCTGCTGGAATTTATAAAAGTTCTCTAAGATTGTCTAAATTATGGATCAGACTATGTCTTAACCATTGTATGTTACAATGCCTTCAAGTTTGTCGCTATACTTCCCTAATTTTTCATGACAAACTTGGGATTGATACGAAAGGTAACCTAAGTGTTACAACAAAAATTCCTAACAGACAATGGCTTTAAGTAGTCCCACATGAAATCTGTTAGTACAAAATTTTCTGAAGACATATTTTTGCTGAACTTTGATAATTTGTTTGATAGCGTGAAATTATTAAAAAATAACTAAATAAACAAATATTGAACTATTTCATATGTTGGCATAAAATTCGACCGACTAGTTATTTTTCTTAATCTAACTCTTTACGGATAGAATTTATTCCGCACATATTTGACATTATAGGACCATCTAAACTTAATGGAAGGTTGCGTATCTCCCTTTTGAAAATTCATACTACAATCAACTAAAATTTTGGAGCACTAATCATGGCAAATGTGTCTGGCGGGTAAAATATGAAAACTAAATAAAAAATCAATATCCACATCTCGGACATCGATGTTGCAATACTGTATAGGAATTACATTTATTGAAAAAAAAAATTTTTGATGACCAAAAACAATGATATGAACGTTGCATAATGATTATTATTATATTCAAAGATTCAATAATATAACCCGGACTGCTTATGTAACAATCTCTTGAAAGAGCAGTTTCGACAGAGATTTTCTTTAAGCAATAAATTAAAAGCACCAAAAATAGCTTACCAACCTAGCAAGACGTCCTCGTTGCCACCCAAATTCTATCACCTCCTTCTCTCTCTTCTGGTATTGTTCATCCTGCACTCTTCCTTGCCGGCAGGCTATAATGGAGAACAAGCCGTACGCTCCCAAGCAGTGGCGCGCATGGCTCACGCCGGTCATCTTAGTTGTTTGCGTTATCATGTTTGTTTACTCCATGCATGTAAACAATTGCCCTGCAAAAACTGTAGATGATCACCAATGTGTTTTGAGAGATATATTAGGGAGATATTCCTTTCAACCATGGAAGGAAAATCATCTCCTCGGCCCTTCCATCTCCACGTAATTAAGAAGTCGAACCCTCAACAATGTTTCTGTTCATTTTTTGTAATTAACTGGAAACAAAGATAGATTACTCTTCTTCATTTTCTTCCAGGCTCAGAGATCTTGGTGGCCTTGATCGAAAACTAGTTGTGAGGAAAAATCAAAAATATCGTCTCTTATCTAGCATGTGGCTTCATGCTGGAATCATTCATTTGGTTGTCAACATGATGAGCCTTATGCTTGTTAGTTACCGCCTGGAACAGGAATTTGGATTTGGTAAGAACTTGATAATGAACTACAAATGAATTATTTTACTATACGTTCTTACTGGTATCACTCTTGAACATGGCAGTGAGAATAGCACCTCTGTATCTGCTTTCTGGGTTTGGTGGAAGCCTTTTATCTTGTCTTCACCATAAAGGAAAGAAAGAAATTGTTTCAGTTGGAGCATCCGGTGCACTCTTTGGACTGTTGGGAACAATGCTTTCTGAGTTAATTGCAAACTGGACAATCTATGAAAATAAGGTGACCATTTTACTAACTGCTTTAAAAATAATAACACGATCACAAAAACCTCACAGATATTATTTTAAAAAAATGTAGTCGTAAAATTGATCATGTACCTCACTTTTTCTTTCTTTTCTTTTCTACTTTTTTTCTATAGTCATCAATCTCGAACTTAACATAAACCCCCTTAGCAAAGAATATTTCTGACAAATTTCTAAAACACACTAATTCATGAGCTAGTATTAAGTCATAATATTGAGAACATAAATACAGATATTATTCCAAATTTTTCACAAAGATAAAACAGATAAAGTTCTAACTCTTCTCTGTTCAGTGCACATCACTTTCAATCCTAGGTTCTGTTATTGCCCTGAATTTGGCTTTTGGATTCATACCTGGTGTGGATGGCGTGGACAATTTGGCACATATTGGAGGATTTGTCTCTGGAGTTCTCCTTGGATTTATCCTGTTTCTTCGTCCCCAATATGGATATGTAAGCAAAAAATACATTGCTGCAGGATATGATGCCAAGCATAGGAAACCCAAGTACATGCACTATCAACAATTGTGTTGGATTATAGCTTTAATCCTCTTAGTCGTTGGGTATATCACTGAACGTTTCAGGCATTTGTTGAAAATTTCACAATTGGGGTTCACAAACTTTAGCTAACCATTGCCATTTTGTCAGATATGCACTTGGCTTGTCCAAGCTATACAAAGGCGACAAGATACAAGACGAACCTCTCCCAGACTCCCATAGCTGATTATTCTTGTATCAGCTTAACCGCAAAACCTTCATGTAACACTAGGATACTGGATTCCACCCTTCATATATTTACATCTACATAGACAATATCCATGCACGCATATGCAATAGAGCACATAAGATATATTTAGATAAATACTGGATGATGTTTAGGTATTTATGCTTCTGTATACAACCCAGTTCTTGGATCTTATCGTTTGAACTTCTATTCTTTTATCAATGTAAGGATGATGCTTTCTTAAGTGTACAAAAGGGAGACAGATGTTTGAAATAGTAAAATTGCATAATAACTACAGATTTTTCATAAAATATCTTCCTTTCTAATGAGAGAAGTTTGCAAGGAAGTGATGCACAAAATACTCGGATACAAACTTTCAACATTCAGAATTAGCAGAAACAGTAAACTTTTGATATTCTCAAACCCTCTAGGATATCATTTAAAAGGATCATCTCGATCCTGCTTTCCTTTTCCTAGAACTTCAAACTATCCTGGTCCTTACAAATTTCCAACCTAACAGGATGAAGGCCTTGGACCAAGAGAATTCAACAAAACTACCAGGATTTAAAATATTGAAATTATCAAATAAGAGCTCCATACCTCTAAGTGGGGTCACGGAATCTGGCTGCAGCAGAAATAGCTTTCCCTCTATGATGTTATCACTCTATTATATGTGCAGCTGCTTGCTGCTGAAGTCTACTTAATTAGATTGGGGGATGGTACATAGAGGGTGAGTGTGTGCGCCATTCTATCAACTACTAAAGAAATGGACGATACTATGAGGAGGAAAGACATGGTTTCCAAAAAAATTGCCCGCAATAGGCTTCGAAGAGCTGGGTTCATATGTTGGCATCCACTAGATCAGAAAGCATTAGGAACTTAAACGAACAACAACTTGACAATAAAGTCAAGATAGAGAATAGAGAAGGCTTTTTTTAATATATGGCCACAAATACGTTACAAGAAAGCTCCGAGGTAATGAACAGAAGAAATAGGAAATCATTAAATAAAGGGGCAAAAAAAATTATCCACTTCATATGTATCAATTGATAAGGAGGAAAACAAAGCATAAAATCGAATATTTGTAACAACAAGATCAGAATTGTAAGCATATATATGGCCAAATAACCAATTTACATTGAGAGTTGTCAAATATCAAATGATAAACATGTTCACAGTATACTCTATTTCCACAGAGCAAGCAACAATGGACAACATTATGATCCCTCATTTCTTGAGTTTCAAATACATACAAACATTCATTAGCCGCAATGACTGCATATCCTTAATTATCATATAACTCACATGAATCTGAGCGGCCGAAAATGTTGTATCGGTTGATCGCTATATTGTCATATGCAAAATCTCTTACAAACCTGCAACCACCCATTGCGGAATAACAAAATAATAAATTTCCGTAGCTCTGCCCATTTGTTTCAGAACTACAGCAACAAAGAAGGGATGACTTACTTAGGAACAAACTGTAGAAAAAATGCTAGCTGAGGGAAAGGTAGGTCTATGTATTCCATTATCTTCAGAACAGCATCTGACTTGATATATGATCTGAAATCCACCATCAATTCTTAATCATCCTTGTGCAAACCTTTTCCATTCGAGAGAGACAGAGACAAACATCAAGGGAGAGGGGATAGGGATAATCTCTAAATCCTTTGTAAACTTTCTATTATTTAAATTAATTAGAAGTTAGAGACATTGACAAAACGCGAAATGTTAAAATTGGTTGAACATAGATACCATTACCCTAAAACACAAAAAAGGTCAGAAACTAAATTTAGCTGCTATCCTTTAGAATTCAGACCAATTTAACATCAGTTTTAGAGCACACTGAAAATAATATATATGTACCTATCCTTTTCAACAAGCACAACACTTGAAATATCATCAGGAGCTCTTCCTGACCTCCTCAGTAGTTTCTTGCCTGATTCACTCTGGAGAGCTTCGTACCTGATTCTCCTGTCAATTGCACGACGAAGATATGAAGAAAAACATTCACTTTATAGCTAAAAAACATTGTGAAGAGCCAAATTCTGTGATGTTCTTTCCATTTTTTTTCCCCTTTTGGACTTAAAGAAAATCATTTAGAAGAAAGACAATCCTTGGACAGTTCATAATTACTAGCAGGTAAAGGAAGTGTTATTTTCCGTGACCTCAATCTTGTTTAGCGTTCATAATCATGTTTTCAACTAATTCTTATAATACCTTTTAACCATAAGAAGTAATAATTTGAAACATCACGAACAAAGTTAATAATAAAAGCCAGAATGCCACGTTGAAAATGTGCGACATTTGGGAGGACCAATTTCCTTTGCAGTAGCTTAATTATGTACAAATCAAAATGAGCTGATACATGGAACAACTTTGATGGGGCAGATCAAATTAGCCCATCTAGGAATATTTTCAATGCCAAAAGCACCATGATCAATCATTGTGAAACATTTGGCTTGAGGTCGAATAACATTTGATATTTATCATTTAACACATTATTCATCAAACTACTCAACAAGCCAGCGGTTAGATCACTCACCTATTATTGTCGTTATCCCGTACAAACTTCACTCCTCCATTACACAAATTGCAAACACCTATCGTATAAAAATTCAAAAGAAATATTAACTACAATAGTAGCTTAGCTAGCTACCGGCTACTAAAGTATTCCGTAAACATTCTGTTCTACTTAACGGCTAATATTTCCCAACCAAGCTCACTTGTACTCCACAGCTAGTTATTTCATTTCATATATAGCAGTGATTAAAAAAAATAAAATTAAAAGCCAATTAAGGAGCATAAGCGAAGTTTTTTTATTTTATAGCTTGCCATAATTAATAGAATGAATCAACTTCATTTATAAATGGAATAAAATAATTTTTTAGAAAATAGTAGTTACCATCATATAACATGATGGGTCTGGAGTCTGGTTCAAAGAAGCTCGAAGTTGCATCGACCCAGTAGTCAACTTTATCGCGTTTGGGAGGTGACAGCGTAGCAACAACGGCTGTTCTCCGGCTAACGTGCGCGGGGTGGGAGGTGGCTAAACGTGCGCACCCACCACCAGGAACAAGAAGGGCCATGATGATGATGAAAAGACAGGACAGTAAATAGCTTCGCTCGTTGTCTGAATCGAATGTAGAAACAGAATTTTATTTCCTTTTATCGGGAAAAATATATCAATGAGTGAAATTACGAAATAACCCTTAATTGATAACGGACTGTAATTAACTGAGAGAGTGGTAGTTTCGTAATTATATGAGCCTGGGGAGGGCGAGAATGCTTTGTTGATGTGGCTCCTGAATTTAGGCGCCACGTGGGAAACTAAATGCCACTGGAACATGAAAAATCAAGCCGAGTTGCCAGTAGGTTTGACAACGAGTCAACTC
Organism: Clausena lansium; assembly: GCA_030449835.1. Taxonomy (NCBI): domain Eukaryota; kingdom Viridiplantae; phylum Streptophyta; class Magnoliopsida; order Sapindales; family Rutaceae; genus Clausena; species Clausena lansium. The sequence goes on from JASUUF010000369.1 coordinate 2,121,595, forward strand.
AGTTTCTTTTATTTATTTTAGATTGACTGTGCATGTAAATAATAATGGGAAAAAACATAATTTAGTCACAAAATTTCGAGAGAAAATTCATGATCACTAAATTAATAAAAATAACATACAATCAACATTAAAAATATAGTTTTTGACATGTAAGGCAAATATTTGATAAATAACACTCACATATATATGATAATTCTTTGATAAAGACGTTCTCATTTTAACAAAGTAAAGATTTCATTAATCGATAAATTATCCTTGTATTGGAGATCATATCATTTATTATGATAAATGTGTGGCAAGTTTCTTGAAGATACACAAGTCTTGTTCCACATCTGCAGTATAAAAGCATCAGCTAGCATTAGAATAATGTGAGTAAGTGTAAAGTATATCCGCAAATTCTTCCGGACAAATCCATGTAATATATCATAATTGGTTATTTGGTTAAATGAAAACATTACTTGATCTACTTAATTTTATTAATGTTATTCTAAATTTTAATTCAGCTGATCATAATTACACTACATTAGTCCGTGAAAAAAAAATATTGTACAAGAGTTTGTAGGTGTATTATTATTATTTCACTTATATAGAATAAAAATTTGAAGAATAATATATAAAAATAAAATGTATTTATTTTTAAGAAGTTAATCACAAATTGGTATAGAGTAGTTCTTGGATAAGTACATAAACTTAGGATAACTCTCAACTCATGACATATTTTATTACATATGAATTAGGTTCATCCATGAGTATTGAGCCAAAAAAGATCATCCTGCACGTGACAAAGATCTGTTAAGGAAATAATCTCACGTGACTAAACTCAACTCATCAACTAACTTTTGCATATCATTTAGACTTTGTCCTTCTCTATTAGAGAAAGAAAAATTGCATATAAGTAAAATAAATAAAGGGGTAGAATTTTACCTAATTGGACGGCTGCTGTGTTACTCCGACGCTCGGCAATTCCTTACTTAGATCGATGCTTGGAAGTGGCAAATCTACTCTTTCGCCTTTGTAAAGCTTTGACAAGGCAACCAAGTACCTACAAATTGGCACATGTTATAGCGCTATCATATCAATTATAAGGAAAAAATTTTGGTGCTGGTGGAATATTGCTCCTTTTCTGTTCACTTATTGTCATGTGTACTTTTCAATCAATTATGATAATATGTATGATTATATGGTAAATATTAAATAGGTAAGGAGTAATGTTCTAGAAGCACCAAAAACTTTCTCCAATAATAAAACTTTTTAATTAATGACATTTTGTTGATACTAGAAATTCAAGTCAGCTATGAATATTGAACGTTGAGAAAATGATCAAAATCCTCACTATTTGTTGAAATATAAAACTTCGTGTTAAAAAGTTCTTTTTTTTCCTTTTTTTCCCTTTTTGTCCTAAACTATTTTACCTCATAAACTTTTATTGATGATGAATGATGGTTTTTCCCATATGATCATGAGCAAAATAGTAAAAGACAGTACAAAAATACTGAATGTGAAGCTTTGATGGGTTTTGAAACAGGAGGGAAAAAAATGATCAATTTATAAAAACAGTTTCCATCAATTTCCTAATTAATGAATGTTTGAAATGAACTTGGAATTAGTAATTTACCAAATGAATAAGGCGACTACAGATATGACCCAAAGCAGTTGTTGATGGCACTGGTACTTGGGTTTCTTGTGCTTGAGTCCATATCCAGGAACAATGTACTGTCCGCTAACATATCCATACTGAGGACGGAGAAGAAGAATAAATCCGAGTAAAATCCCGGCAACGAATCCACCAATGTGTGCCATATTATCTATACCAGGCATAAATCCGATAGCCATGTTCACGCCAATAACTAAAATCAGCATCGTAATTGATAGGCACTGGAGGAAAAAAAAAATTTACTAAACACTTTAGCTGATATGCCTTCAAAACTAAACAGAACCACAACAGCTACAAATATAGCCACCTTGTTTGTGTACAATGTCCAGTTTGTGATGATTTCAGAAAGCGAGGCACCCAACAGGCCAAAGAGTGCACCTGATGCACCAACTGAAATTTGAAGAGTTCGCTGTGATTCGTCTTGATGAAGACAAGATAACAAGCCTCCTCCAAAACCAGAAAGCACATACAAGATTCCTATTCTCACTGCACTCACATTCAAATGTGTCATTTAGATTGAATTTTTTTTTTTTTCCTTTATGAACTCTGTGTGCGAAGTATTGAAATTTAAGTTCTTACAAAATCCGAAATCCTCTTCGAGCTTAACACCAATAAATAGAATGGCCAAAGTATTAGTAAGCAAATGAATAACATTAGCATGAAGCCACATGCAAGAGAAGAAACGATATATTTCGCCATCGTACACCACTAGATTTCGGCTGAGGCCACCAAGTTTCTTAAGCCTGAAAAATGAAAATCATCTTGGTTTCAGAAATATTAAACAAAAACTAAACCGAAAAAATTTGTGGAGAGGTCAATATTAATACTAATAGAGAGCTTACGTTGCGGTGGAAGGACCAAAGAGAGCATTTTCTGATCTGGGTTGAAAAGAAAATCTCCCCAAGTGCTCGTGAAATACACATCTATCTTCACCTAAATTCTTAGGACAATTATTGACATACATGGTGTAAACAAAAACAACAATGCAAACTAAACAGCTCAAAGGCATGAACCATGAGCACCACGACCGAGGAGGACCTCCGTACCCCATGGATGGCTGCCGCCGATAGAGGAAGAGGCCGTCGGAATGTAGAAAAAATTGTTGTCAACCGAAAGAGAGGGGAGTTGGAGAAATGTGGAAACAAAATTTTGTGTGGCAAAGAGCCAATGTTGATAGGTTGGTAGTTGTTTTATTTTTTTTTTTTAAATTTAAATTTTTATTTTTTTTTAGCTGCTCTAAATTTCCTGCTTATTGAGAAAGTGTTTGGTCAAAAATCAAAATTGGTCGTTATAAAGTGCATCTATATATGGCCTGGCTAATTAATTTGATGGCTCTTACACAGAGCAGCAAAGTGAGGCTGTTAAAAGAGCCGTTTTAATTGTGTGTAGAAAACTGTTTTGTGTTATTTCCCTTTCATAATTTTTTATAGCGTATGAATATATACAAGAAAAATGTTAGAGATACTGGGAATACAATTTGAACTATAACACCACATAGTGCTATAGTATTAATTGAGTACTTTGTCTTTTGCCTCTTACACTGTATGGTGTTATAATTGATTTTATCTTCCTTCTGTTTAATTTTTTTTTTTTGTTTAAATAGGTGCTCATATGAACAAAGCATAAATTTTTGTTTAAATAGTTAGTCCTTATATTTTTTAAAAATTACTCAAAAGGTCCACATTATTACTTCATAGTTATGAATTAAACTTTTTAAGGGTAAATTACGATTCAAATGAATCTGCTATGCAATAGGTGAAATGTAAAAAATAATTAAATAGATAGATTTTTAAGAAAACAAATATAAATATGAATTTTTTGAATTTTCTTTTTTAAATACAAGAACTAATTGAATAATTGACATATCTTTGGGACTTAAAGAATGTTTTGCCTACATATAAACTTCAATACAAATTATGGTTCCTATGTTATGGGAGATCAAAAGTTTTAAAACATCAACCATTTAAGTTATTTTAAGATGAGCCCTTTTTTTTTTCCCAACATAGCACAACAAAGGCCAACATAAAATTAGAAGTGCACGATCAAAAACCAAGCCCAAATTAAAAATGTACAATCAAAACTGAAACCATATAATTCAAGCCCATTGAAATCCAACACTGGAAATTAAATAAAATACTCCGACACTTTGAAGTTAAAGAAAATATGTGCCGACCAATACGAACCTAAATCACCACATTTCTCGATTTGTCGAGGTTATTAATAAAAAATATATATATAAACTGTTTCGATATTATGGGATGTGACATTATTTAATTTCCTCCAATATCTATTATAACAATAACAATAGAACTTGAAACATTATTACAAGCATATATCTGAAAGAAAATCAGAACGATAATTCATTTCTTGTGTACGCACAAAAAAAGTACACTTGATCAATTGGGTTCTATGCATGGTTCTGAAACATTATTATTGACAGCTTCGTGACAATAATATTGTTGACATTGCAGAAGACTAATTAATATTCGAAAATTATGGTAAAAGACAATCAACGGATGGAACTAATCGACCATATATTACTCCATGAGCGTTGATGCAGGAGGCACGAGTATCTTTTCCCGAACCTGAATGTGTTATGTCGATGTTATTAATCTTAATATCACTGCAACCAATACTTTCACTGCAGCTCAATTGAATTGCCTCTTCTGTGCTTGAGGTACCTTGAAATCCAACGTAGGAAATGTCGCTCACCTTAACTGCAGATGTCTGCAACATTGAACACGTATAAAATCAGCAAAAATAATCACTTTTTAGTGGGCAGTAGTCGGTTTAACTGGTAAAATCTCTGTAATCGAATCTTGCTTATTTCAGAATTATTACCTGATTTTTGCAGTTATCTATAGGACTGCAATAATATTGGTCTATGATAATTGGGTTGTCCGCTGACTCAAGTGTAATTCTCTCAAAAGAAATCCTTTTGGCATGTCCGGACCCTCCCTGAAAACAAGATCACAATTTTTTATTTTTTTTGGGGGGAGAAAAAAAAAAGTTTACTCAATTGATTTAAATTAATCTATTTGCTAATAATCAATTAGTATTCAATTGTATTTGTGATTAATTACCTGCCATGTTTTTATTCTCGCTCCATTTGTAGTTCCTTTAAAAGTACAATCTTTTACATGTACATCTTCCACAATACTTGTCCCTCCATTTGCTCCCAAACTTCCAATACTACAATTTTCAAAAACAACCAATTTGATTTTGTTAACAGAAATAACACTTATTAGTTACTGAAAAAACTTAATACAGATGATTGTTCTTGTTTACAAACCTTATGCCATGACCAGGTCCACATAACACACCAGTAACAACAATGTTTGAGGTGTCTGTACCAATGGCAACACAATCATCACCTGCAGCCATGTTTGTGAATGATCAAGATTAGTTGAGAAGAACAAGTACAGCAGTTTCTATGATAACGATGATGATGATGATGATGATTAAACAACTTGATTGGGATTTAATTACCTGTTCCAATGGTGCAGTCGCGTATTTGAACATTGCTCGAGTGAGTAATATCAATGCCATCAGTGTTGGGGCTTGATTCTGGGGCAATTATTTTGAGATTAGAAATGGATACATCATTGCAGTCGTATACACTGATATGGTTGCCCGGGCTGTCGACATGTGTCAATCCACGGAATACAAGGTTATTGCAGCTACCAAACGACAAGGCCTAGAAAAATTAGCACCAATAAAATTTAGCACTAGTAGTGGCAAATTTTAAATACAGAGACGCTAAAAGATAAAATTTTACTCCGCGAAATTTATTAAAAAATACAAAAAAAAAAAATCTACTTACAGTGGGTCTTTGGTTTTGTTCATTTGGCCACCAAGATGCACCTTTTCCATCGATTTTTCCATTTCCGTTAACCGTAAGCCCGTTCACATTAGAAAAAACGAGCCATTTCTTCTTATCATGACCATCCCAGGCACTAATGTGGGGAGCCACTAGGTTTCCTTGAATCTGTGAACCCATTAGACAAATTATGTTATGAGAAAAGAATATATAATTGAAAAGAAAGTAATTAAAAAAATTGCTCATTATCGATTACAATTACCTGAACATTGATGGAAGAGGACTGGCATGGACCTTGAAAGCTAACAGGATTCAAAAGGAATGTTTTCCCAGCTGGTACAAGTAGAGCTGGGGCATTTGATTTTGATCCACAAATACTTTTCCAAGCTTTTAGGAAAGCCTGAATTAATTAAATTAACTGCCATTTTGTCAGTTACTAACACCCTAGATACTCAATAATTAATCATTAGTTGTGAATGATAATTAAGAGTGCTAATTAAGGAATTAAATTTTACTTGTGAATCATCTGTTTCTCCATCTCCAACAGCTCCAAATTGGATCACACTGACAGACGAAGAATAAGAAGGAGATACTTCACAGGGTTGGAAGCTTGATCCCCAGCTTGCCATGGGCAAAATCAAGATTATGGTTAAAAGTTCCTGCAATGGAAAACGTTTTCAAAACCGGAAATAAGATATATTTTCTATTAAAGACGTTGACAGATTCTTTATATTGCTTTTCCTTTTTAACAAAATCATCGATGTGTCATCATATGATTAAAAGAATGAAAAGTAAAAAAGTCAATGCTTACATTTTCTATACACAAATTAACATTGGCAGTATATAAGGATAATATTTTTCATTTTTATCATTTAGGTCTTTTTTTTTTAAAAAAAAATTATCTAATGCATTTATGACTGTACGACAATAATAGAAAAAATGCACTTTAAGATTATACCATTCAACAAAAAAGTTCGAACATTGAAACGGTATCTTTTGCTGTGTAAGAGTTATGTAATTAACTTAAAAAATTAGAGACTTGAGTGATAAAAAATGAAATGTTAAAGACCAAAATGCCATTCTCCTGTTCTGTATGCGTGGTATTCTTAGAACTTGATTGAACAATTTTATGAAGCAAATGTAGAGTACATGTCTTGAAACCGAAACGAAAAGACAGAAATACATTACATATTAAACGTAACATTGAATGCATGAATGCATGCAGCATTGAAGCTCAGTGAGAAAATTAAGAGGCAGAAAGATATCAAGATGCTTACCCTCATTTTACAAAGCTACTGGATGAGATTGTTTTGGTGACAAAGATGGTGATTGAGTGAATTGGTTTGTGCTCAAAAAGTGTTGTTGAATGTTGAGGGAGTTAATTATCATTTGCATGTCAGTGATCACTCTTATATAATCTGGGGATCGATGTAATGAGCAAATCTCATCATTAAAGGCCATGATTCATGGGATTCTCTTTCATTTACCTTTCAACACTCGTTGTAAATTTTCATTAAAGATCAAAATTGCAAATCCATTTAGTTTAGGAAAATGTAATCCATATATAGAACTATAAGTCAAATACTTGAAATGATGAAATCATTTCCAAATGAGTAATGACAATGAATATAATTTATTTATTGGTTCTATGAAATTATTTAATTACTGATGGTGCAAAGTCAACTATTTTTAAATGATGGTAGTCATTAATTAGCAACACGTCATTTGGGATATAAACTTTGTATCACATCTAGGTAATTATGTCACTACTCTTTCCAAATTGATGGAGTAATTCAATTGTACGAAAATGCTAATTTTGAAAATTAAAATATTCCTTATTTGCAAGATTTAAGTGTATCCCTTATTTTTGCAGTATTGGCATGGGTAATGGTACTGCTTTATTTGTTTATGAACTTATTATTCCCGTACATATGGTTCAGTTTGTTAATAAACAAACTTGCACATGTTAATAAACAAAAATTGGTAATATAATTAACTTGATCTTGCCATTAAAGATTTATATATTCATGCCTTTCCTGTAACTTCCTAATAAGATAGAGACATAAATTGAGAAATTAAAAAATAAAAGTAATAAAATAAATTCATTGATTTAGAATAAGAAAATAAAATCTCATTTATAATGTACCATCTACATCTTTAATTTCTTTATATGTGCTTAAGTCAAGTAGTAAACTAACCTAATCCAAAACGAAATAAATTATATTGACAATCGTTACCCTTTACATTGATTTATTTCCTTGTTATATTTCTTGAATTAATAATAAAGTTGCAACTCCATATGAAAAATAATCAAGTATACTACATCCACCATCGGAAGCATTTTCTAGCTAGCCAGAAAGAAATTATGGTAAATATTATTTGATAATTACCTAAAAGCTAAAAGAAACTGGCAAGCATTTTACAATTTAAAAAAGAAGCTGGCAAATATTATGCGGCACAGGTGGAGATATTTCTACCTCACTATTTGTATATATTCACCCTACTTATAAAAAATATTTATAATAAGTTCACATTATTTTTAATAAACACAAACCAATTAAATATTTGTACAATTAATCAATTAAATCCTTCTTATGCTTATAACTTTTTTCTTACTACTTATATTTCTTTGACCATTATGGTTGCTTTAATATAAGTTGTATTTGACTATTTTACGCTTATTACATAAAATAATTAAATTACCCCAAGAACTATATGTTCTTGTCTCTAATTGTGTGGATATTTAATTTTATGACCTATAATCTAACTTCTTTTTTTATTTTTAATGAAATCTAATAATTTTCAACACTCTACATGTAAATAACATAAATTTGACAGTTCAATAATTCACATGAGTATTGTACCACAAAAACATTATATTAGTTCAATTAAAAATAATAATTATGCATGCTACGAAAGTAGTATTAACACATTACATTTAGAAACAATGAAATCTGTAAAAAAAATTAAAAAAATATTGAAGTTATAGCATATTTTTTGTACTTTTACCTTCTAAGGGTAAAATAATCAATTTAAACTTAGGATAAATTAGTCTTAGTAGTCAGATATAATAAAAAAAATTTAAGTCACAAAATATGCTAATATAGATTTAATTAATTAATTCTCTAAAATTCTTCTTTATTTAAAATTTTGAAAAAATTATGTGAATTTTTTATAATTATTATCTAGAAGTGGAGTGGGGTTTACAAAAAGTGCGGAGTGAAAATACATATCACCACCCATATTATGCCTCAACTAGCTTTTATATGTAGTTTTCTGGGCTCTCTAATATCAAAACAAACCTTGTGATTTTTAGGGATCTCAATATTGTCCTAATGAGATGTGTCACTCATTAGCTTGTAAAATTATTTAATTATGATTCAATTGATAAATGTAACATCAATTGAGACTTAAATTAGGACCTGTATGTTGGGATGCTTAAAATTACTCCTTTTAAAATTCATGTTCTTGATAAATTTTAGATTTTCGAAATTCTCTTGTGCAACTCATGTTTCACTTATGTTTAAACTTAAAGCTCATTTTTCTTTAAAGCAAAAAGGCACCATGGCCAGTTTTCTTTAAAGCAAAAAGGCACCATGGCAGGCCTTGCCATAGGTAGTGAGGTAATGAGCCTCGGGCGGGAGACATTTGCCTACATAATAATAAAGTTGCTTGAAACATTCACATAAAGAAACAAATCCCTCAATGAAATTGAAAATATGAAGACTTGTCTTTCTCAAACCAAGAAAGTGAAGTAAAGAAATAGAATTCTCAAAATCTAAATTTAAAAATGGAAATTGTAAAAAATTCTAATCTAAGACTCCTGAGGCACACAACTAACATTTATTAATTGGTGGTTGTGGAAGACTCTCAGCCTGAGCATTCCAGCTTCTTTTCGGTCTTGCCTTTGTCTTCATCCTTGTCCAAGTCCTCATGATAGAAATATTTAAGAGCAGCCTTCTGCTTCCGAATAAATAACCCCATTATACCATCCAACAGCATGGCAGATAATCTCTTCTCTAAATGCTGCTCCAATGTCATAATCATGTTTCAATTGATATCAACGCTTCTCGCTATCAAACCCTTTAACATCTGCAGGGACTTCAGGTGGTTTGAAAAAATTGAAAAATCTTTTCTTTGCCGTCTCTGTCAAGCGTTGTCCTGACAGCTTCCTCGAGAAGAAGATTAGCTTCATCAACCATGCGACATGTCTTTTCCAAGACAGAATTCCTGAAATATGGATTGGGGCCAAAGGTGAAATCAAGCCTGAACCCCTCAGAATAATCCTAGACCAGTTAATATCTGTAAGATACTTGAGAGCTCCTTCATCTTGCTTAGTAATTTCCTGATCAAGCACATGGTAACTTATTATTGCAATGAACCAGAAATCAGGTACACCTGCCTGGACCATTGCACCATCCTTTGGGGGCCCTTGCACTTCATTACCAGTACGGTTGACAATGTCATATCTCTTGGTGTTCAGAGGCTGACACAGTTTAACATGGCTTCCTCTTTTCTTCTCTTCTCAAGGAATTTTGCCTTCAATTTATTATGTTCAATCTCAATCTTTCTGACAGACTCAATCTTCTAATCCAAGTTCCCAGCTGCAGGGTTCCAAATTCAATCTTCTTTTTGGTCCGTTACCCCGAAGCTGCATCCCCAGTAAACCATTTTATTCTTTGGAACGGCCACGAGGTCAGCTCGAGCCCCTTCATCAAGACATGCACGGAGATCGTTATCCTTCTCGTCACTGCTCATTGTGGATGAGAAAATGACTGCCTTTTTATAGACGGATTATGATGCTAAAACCCTAAGAATTAATTAGGCGCCGACAAGAAAAGACAAGTTTTGAGTTGTAGTAGGCTTCTGTTCACAAATTTAAAGCCTATTTTAATTGGATTAGACAATCTTACTAAAGACGTGATAGGAAATCTTTAAAAACTCAATAGAGCTCAAATTAAGAAGGATCTTATTTCCTTTTAATTAGTTTTATTCTCTACAATAGTCTTTTTCTTAAATTGCTTTAAATTCTTTCTTGCTCTTTTTCAATAAGAAATTTTCATTAGAAATTAAATAAGTGGGCATGCAATGTGTTGATTTACATTTGATCTAAATTTGTCTTGAGCAACTAATTCAATCAGTGATTAATGGTTAATAATTAAAAGAAATAAAATGGTCAAATCCTATTCATAGACAATCATTAAAATATATTTATAGACAATCATTAAAATACATGTGGCATAATATTATTAAGAGTTCTAAAGAGTTCAGATCAGAAGAAAATCCTAATTCTTGACAGTAAAACCATCATTTATCATTTTAAAAACATGAAAATGGATTGAAGAAAATTGTAATGAGTAGAATTAATATTATCAACATACATGCATATATATAGTTCAATTGTAATAAGTAGATAGCCCAATCAATTTGACCCTTGCAGTTGGAGAAAGAAGTTAATTAAAGTGATCCATTCCCCTTCCCACCAACCTTGGAGGTGAGAATTATTTAATTTGTGTTTTGCATCCAAAAAGACTGTAATTAAAGAATACATAATTAATTAAGAATTGCTTTTGAGACATGATTTTGGTTCACAAATTCCTGTAGTGCCTCCAAAGGCATTTTTGCAGCTAGAATGGACTCCTTTTCCTTTAGTTGCTGACTGTAATTCAATATTCTCCAATTTGATATCGGTGCAAGCAACATTGTTGCTACAATCAAGATTGATAGCTACGTCTGTTGCCGACGTCCCAGTTGCATTCAAATATCGCACATCGCTTATATGAACTCCAGTACTCTTTAAAGTACACAAAAAATAAAAAAATTGAATATGTTATCAATTAGAATCTTGAATCTTGAAAAATGCAAAATTCGGAACTTAATTGCTGAATTTAATTACCGTTTTTGCACAGGCATCCTTCTGATCGCAGTAATATTGGTCGATGACTATTGGATTTTGCACCTCTGTGAAGTTCATATACGAGAACTCAACATGTTGAACTTGACCTTTCCCAGCCTCCAAAATTGAAAAAACAAATAAAGAAAATTGTCGGATATTTAATCTATAATTAAATATATTTATAACTATTGTACTCCGGGTTAACTTTGAAAGCACAACATCTGAAGTGGCTGGTAACACTAGCACCCAGTGGCGGATCCCGAATTTTAGTTTGACTTTAATATGAAACAACAAATTTGAGAGGGCAAGAACATAACAATTTTTTAAATTTTATGGGACCCAATAATAAAATTCCACAGAATTAAGATAATTTTCAGCTTAAACCCTTAATCTTGTGTGAATTTGTTTTTCCATCTGGGGGCAATGGCCTCCTAGCTAGGCCTTGCGATATATAGTCTTGCCTAAGGTAATCCATTTTTTGAGACTAATATTTATCGATCACTCACCCATTTATTATATATACTTAATGGTTGGTGATATTATTGCGTAACAAGAGTGAATTAAAAAAGGTCACAACACCACAATTCTATCATAAATGAAATTTAATTATTGCCAAAGGAACATACTTGCCATGTCTTGATTCGGGCTCCGTTGGTAGTCTTATAGAAATTAACCTGCCTGACGGTGATGTTTTCTACTTTCACTTCATCTCCATTTTTGCCTAAGCTTCCGATGCTAGCACCACAAGGGAGCACCAAATTAGTTTATTTATCAAGCTCATTAGCAAATCAATTTTAGGCAATTTAGGACAAATGAAATTACACAATTTGAAAACCATTGATTGACAAAATTTTTAATTAGCCTCGTTCATAATGTTTTACAAATTACTGGAGGTGGGCATTTAAAGTTTTAAACTGAGGAACCAAACCGATCTAATCGAATCGGTAGTTCGGTTCAGTTAAAAAATTAAGAAAAGACCGACTGATTTAATTAAATAAATAAAAAAAACATGGTCAAAAAACAAATAATCGATTAAAACAAGATTTTAAAAGTTAAGAAACCGAACTGAACCAATATTTCGGTTCGCGCGATTGGATTTAGTTTATAATTCTATTGAAATTTAGTTAAGTAAAAAACCGAATAGTATTGAACCGTGCCCACCGTTACAAATTAGTTATCGGAAGATTGCATGTTCTTGAAACAAAAAGAAAGAAACAAAAAATTTTCACAAAATTCAAGAAAGCATCTGGTAGTTGATATATATATATATATATATGGGTTATTTCCGTCTAGCCCCCAAATGTTTCGATAATTTTTACCGCGCACCTAAAAGTTTTGATAATTTCCACCGCGCACCCATTTCTGTTAATTTGGCTATTAAAATTAAAAAAAATGATATAAATGCCCTTTGTCTTGAATTAAAAAAAATTAAATGATATAAAATCCTAATCAATCAATTGATATTTAAGTTAAAAATCTTTAATTAAAATTAATTACACAATAATCCCATCAATTAAATTATCAAATAAATTTAATTTTTTACTATCAAATAATATTTAAGGCATGAAATTCTGAATTTGTCCTTTGACTGTTAGAATAAATAGTCAAATTAATGAATTTGGGTGCCTGGTGCCATAAGTCAAAACAGTTGGGGGTGCAGCAGAAAATATTGAAACATTTAGGGGTAGGGCGGAAATAACCCTATATATATTAACCCTTTTGTTTAGATGGTGATATTTCCGCTCCTTAAGTTGTATAAACCCACTACTTCAAAAAATAATTATAAAAAAATTATATTATTTTTCATAATTTCAAATAAGAAAGAAATTTGAACAATTAACCAATTAAATTCTCATTAATTACTTAAACTTATGGCACAAAAGCACATGTTTTGGAAATTTTGGTCATTTTATTTTATATTAGTAAAAATGTCAAATAAATATTATATTAGAACAACATTAATGGTAAAAAAAAATTCAAAAGACTTATGCAAATACAAAAATTTAGTTGATTAATTGTTTAAACTTTTTTCTTTATTTTAACTTTGAAAAAATCATGTGAATTTTTTGTAATTAACTTTTTCAAATGGGGTGGATTTATACAAATTGTGGAGTGTAAATATCCCCATCTTTTTTTCTTTTAAGAGGGAAAGGACGTTGACACCTTGTGATTTGATGAAACAATCACGAAGCCTCTCTGATTTTCAAAAATGGTCACATAGATCCCTTTTAAAATAATTATGCTCCTTGAACTATAACGACCCAATTCATTTGGGCATAATTGTCTAGAAAGAGGTCTAGATATAAATTTTTGAAAATAATGATATCTTTGCAACTATTTCACCAAATCACGAGGTTCTCATTATTATTATAATTATTTTGCCGTAAAAAATTTTGATTGAAACATCACTTTACCTTATACCATGACCAGGTCCACAATTAATATAAGCAACTAGAATATTTGAAGTCTGATCAGAAATCGAGATGCAATCATCACCTGTTAATATATCAACATTTAGTAAATATATAAAAATAATAATTCTTAGATAAAGATATCTTATATTAGAAAAGAAAATATGTACATTGTTCTTTTGTTTTCTCATCACAAGACATAGATAAGTCAGAAATGGCTCCACAGAACCTATTTTGGGAGAGAGGCAATGGCAGCTTACTTACTTTACTTTGCGATTGACAGTGTTACGGGCCTTACTTTCTTTGCTGAGCGAGTGAAGAGGCTTTGTGATGACATATAAAATTATTCTTTTGTATTGTACTGGAGGTAAAACGGCACGCTTGTTATTCACTTTAGTTTTTTATTTTTTATTTTTTAATTATAATATTTTATATCTAAAATATTAAATTATATAATTATAATATTTTATATCTAAAATATTAAATTATATAATTATAAGTTTATAATTGACATGTTGTTTTTTTCTTTAAAGTATCTTATATAGAACATAGAGTTTTAATATTAGTTAATGTGTTTATTGATTTATTTTGTGAATCCTTGATGATATATAGGTCTACGTTTTGGTGATCCTAAAAGATGAGCACTTGATTTTGGGCCAAGTGAACATTTGTAAAAAAGGAAAAAAAAATAAATGATATATGACCTGAAAAGATGTTAAATTGAAACAACTAAATGCGGGCAACATTTCACTGAATAGGTATCAGGTCGCAATATTTTAAGAGGACACTCCAAGAAAATGTGGTTTTTGCAAAGTGAATTGAATTTTTTTTGGTGACATCTGCATTTTTTAAATCAAGCGAATGATTACATCAGAGACTAAGAGTACATATCTAATAGACAAATGGGTTAATTTGTGTACATACCTGCGGCTATAGTGGAGGTGTCCACATACACATCATGGGAATGTGCAATGTGAATTCCATCAGTGTTGGGACTTCTCTCAGGAGAATTTATTATCAACGATTTGAAGTGGACATCTTGGCTATAATCGACAAGGATATGAACTTGGGGACTCCGTTCAACATAAATTTCGTTCATATTAACATTATTGCACTGTATAAAACTCACTGCCTGCAAACATTACCTTCTCTTGTGAGAGAATCAAGAATAAAATTATCTCCAAGTGCAATAAATTCTGAAGAAACATATAAAACTTATTCATATACAACTAACTACTAGTACTCCTCTACCGTAGGAATTTGTAATTTTTTTTAAAAAAAAATCCACATTAACAACTCTTTGGATAAAGAGTTACTCAAAAATAAAATCATGCAACTCCTAATTGAAAAAAAAATTGTCTTTTGGCAACTACTCTTTTTGCTTAAAATTTGTTAGTTAAAAGTTGGGTGTCCACACTTGAGGTGTGAATTTTTTAGCTAAATATATATTGCATGGACTTACTGTAGGTGCCCTTGTGCTGCAGCCCTGTCAAATATATAATTGAAAAGGAAAAATTAGTAGATTATTAAGGAAAAAAAAAAGAGAATGATACTTAAGATCATTAATATTTTTTATTTTTATTACTTAGGTCCTTAATTTGTTTTAATCACTCGTTACTTATTGCATGTCCTAACTTTTATACTTTTACTATTGAATGATAAAAGTAACTTTTTGTCATGCACAACCCTTTTACCGGGGAGAAATGCATAAGTGAATATAATGTACAATGGTAAAAGAACTCCAAAAGGATGTTTTAATTTTTATTACCATTTTAACTACTGTAATGTAATGTGTAGTTAAAAAAATTAAGGACTTTAATGAAAGTAAACATATTAGGGACTTAAGCGTCATTCTCCAAACCAAAAAATAATATAAAAGTTATGAGGATTAAAGAATGATAAACTTATACTAATTATCTATTCCCTCATTTTAAGGATAGTAGTGAAGAATAATTATTTCTTTTAATAATGGAAGTGTTAAAAGTGATTAAATTCATAACTTACTTCTTAGATGGAAGGAAGTAGGGAGTTCCATTTATTAAAATAATGCATATAGAGTTCAAATTAGTTTTCCATCACAAGTCCGGTTAGTAATGGAATAAGCTAGAAGACAACTTTGTGGTATATGCTTAGAAATCTTCAAATACTTGGCCAATCATGGCTGAAGGTATGTTTTATACTTAATTATTTTAAAGTTTCATCGTAACTATCTATGGGTCAAAAACTACCACAAATTCTTACCTTTCTTTAGCTTAATTTATGACAGAATTTTTAAACAGTTCTAGTTTTATCAAAATCATGCAGTTGATACTTATTTACGAGGATGGTCAGAAAATACCTCTCCAGGATGGTGTTTGCATGATTTATCCCACCATTTTTGTCCATTTCCATCAAAGAGGCCACGGCCATTTATATTGAGTCCTGTTATGTTCTCAAACACTATCCATCGCCCGATCTCACTTGTCCATGCACTCGGTCCATCAGGCGCCTTGATTGTCCCCGATAGCTTCATGAAAAAATAAAATAAAAGAATTTAATTTATCTTCCATGTTAGATGTTAACATACATAATATATAATTATGTATGCAACATTAGTTAGGGCTGGGCAAAATTTTCCTAGAGCCTAATGGCTCTGAAATTGATTCATGGTTCAGCTCGGTTTGGTTCTTTTTTAAAAGACAGGAAAAAAAATTGAGAATTCATAATTCGGAAACTAATTCAGAATTTTTTGAACCAATCGATTGTCGGTTTCGTTCAATTTTTCAAGAAACCAAATTGAACCTAATTTTATTCACTCTTAATTAATGATAAGTTGATTGAAGATCTAAGGATCAACAGAGATGGATTGAGAGATGATTAGATTAAGATTATTAACTACACACTTATAAATTAATCGAACTTTAATTAAATATATTTTGGTCTCTTCAGTACTTTACCTGAATGGAGATGTTACTTGACTTGCAAGGTCCAGCAAAGGTTATGGGATGCACTAAAAATGTCTTTCCCTTTGGAATAATCATGGTGGGTGTTTGTGCATTCGTCTTACATGTATCATTCCATGCCCTTGCAAAAGCCTATAATTAAATATATTTTAAAAAAAAAAAAAAGAAGAAGAAGGCAACAATAAGTACATAATTAAAGAGACTGAAAAACAAAAAAAAAATGAATATATAAAAGATGTATTACTAAGGAATCATCTGAGTTTCCATTGCCAACTGCCCCATAATTTAGAACGTTAGATATATTCTGATCATCAGCATTCACATTAATGTGAATTGCAAATGTAGATAACAGCAACAAAATATATATACAAGCAACTAAATCCTGCAAAAGAAAAAAAGATAAACAAATTATTGAGTAATTAACTCAATTACCTTTTTTTTTTAAATCTTTTTTTTTTCAATTTAAACAGACTTAATATATACCATTTCAAAGTTAGTTAAGCAATATTGCATACGAAAGTAGAATGAAAACCAACTATTTTTAATAATTTGGTGCTGTATGATCAAAGGCTATTAATATGATTTTCAATGGCTTTGCTAGGTAAAAAATCTGGGTATTTCCTTCTTAATTAATTTTATTTTAGATGTTGTTACTAATAAAGAACAGCCAGATGATGTGGCAAATGAATCCGTTGCTAATATAAGTAATTAAACATATGGCAAGCTTGGTCTCCTGGATATATTCTAGTTCATAAAAAGAAGATCAAGATGATGGTTTTTCCATTTTTATTTTGATTCATCGTGCCAATTTGGCAATTTCCCTTATGCCAAAGATCGAAGGTCAACTCATAATACCGAGTCATATTTCAATTTCTCACCATTGGCCTTAGATGTTCAATTCATATTTTAAATATCCTGATATTAGCTAATACCGTACATGCTTGTAAACTCTTATTATCTCTTCTTCTACAAATTGATATGGCATTATATTACTAGAGCAAAAACATAATAGTGGAAACATTCAATAATATTACTATAATACTTCTATATAAGTTTGGGGAGATTATCAATTTGTCTCCTACTGTAATTAATATATATCACTTACCCTCTTGTTGTTTTTAAAATAGCCAATAATCCTCCTGACAGCATAAGTTTACAATATATCCTCATTTTTAAATACATTTTTATTTATATTTATTATAAAATAAAAAATTATATGAATAGAAATTAAAATAAAAAATTAAGTATTAAAAAAAGCAAAATATGTTTTTTTGTGAACAAAAAATTAATAATAAAATTTTTTTCTTGGACTTTTTTATTTTATAAACATTTTCTTATAATAAATATTTTACAATATTTTAAAATTAAATGTAAAAAGTATAAGAAAATATTTTATTATTTATTTAATAATAATTTTTTATTTATCATTCAAGTTTTCTTATAATAATTTTTTTGTCATTTTATAATAATTTTCTTATATATTTATTATCAGCAAATATTTATAAAATAAAAAAAAGTCCAAGAAAAGTATTTTACTATTAATTTTTTTTACATCAAAACATAGATTTCTTGTTTTTAATACTTAATTTTTTTATTTTAATTTCTATTCATATAATTTATTTAATTTATAATAAATATGAATAAAAGTGTATTTAAAAATAAGGGTAATATTATAAACTTATGCTATCAGTGGGGTTTTTGGTTATTATAAATACAACAGGGAATAAGTGGTATATATTAATTACAGCAGGGGGAAAATTAACAATCTCACCATAAGTTTGCATAGAAATTTACAATTCAAAAAGTATAGTATTTCTCGGATTGTCTAAATGGATAAAATATTTATTAGTATTCCCCTATATTTTCTTATACAAAACCATCTTTTAAATAATATTTCTAATAAAGTATTTTTGAAAGGATATTGATATAAATACACATGTGACAAAAAAATTAATATAAAAAAATAATGACAATTCAACTCAGTACTAGATCTCGATTCTTTCAAAAGTAGGCACAATTTTAGTGGGAAACCAGACATTGTAATTGCTTTGGTAATTAAAGGACATACAAGTGCTTTGAATTTCATAAAAAATGAGATGCAAAATAAAGCCTTACAAACCCTAACATAAAAGGAATTTTTATCAACATTTCTTTTATCTCTATTATATACTCACGTCTATATAAACAACATTGTAGTCTTTTATCTCCCTATAATTTAAAAAAAAAAAACAAAAAAATTAGGTTATTTATGTAATTCTTCAAAAAAGGCTGCACACATCAAATATTGAAACGTGTGGTTTGCTATGCTGCACGCATTATAATTGAAGAAGTGTATTGCATGGAGCCCGGAGGAGTCTTGATTCTTGAGTTTTGCAAACATTAGGATTAATGGGGTGATGCTAAAATTATTGTGCTGCTTTACATTTCAAAATTAGAGGGGTGTAATGCAATATCTTAAAGCCATATATGATCCCACTACATTACTCATTTTAGCATTTTAGTTTTTCATTTTCCTGCATCGAAAATAATATTTGTTGAAACAAACTAAAATACATAAAATAAAAATTTCTCTTCATTATTATATTATTATAAACTAATTTTGAGTTTGATTGAAAATTTACAAATTTTTGGCTATGAAAATCTTGATCTAACTTTATATTATAAATTTTATAGTACTAAACATGAAATGGATGAGAGATTCAATCTCTCACACACAAATATGGCATTTAATTGTTTAAAATGTTTGATGCATTTATAAAATAAAGAAAATGATTTTATTACGATTTCTTTCTATAATATCTTTCCCTTTTTTTTATTTTTTTGGTATTAGAGTGTAGTAGTATTTATATCTTCTGCAAACTTTTTTAATTTTTAAATATAAAACATTATATGTTAGTACTGAGTGAAAAAAGCAAAATAAAGGAATCCTCCAGATACAATGAGTTCAATGCAAAATGGAAACAATCTTTGATTCTTAGTACCTAATTAGACATGTAGGAACAGTTAACACTCTGAGGGGACAAAAGTTTGGATCAAAATTTCAAAAATAGTGTTAAAAAACCATTTTTGAAACAAATATCTTGTGCAATTAAAATTATATATCATTTTTAAAGAAAATAAGTAATTGAATAATTGAATCTACATGTTCCAATTCTAATTCACAAATGCAAAGAAAATAAATAATGTCGACAATAATACAATTCTCTTATATGAATTGTATATAGTTTTATTTGTATAATATTATTTTTGAAAAAGTTAAAATACGCTTTTGAAAGTATGGCCAGTTAAAGTGGAATTTAGAAAGTATGGTATTTCTCAATGCCTAATAGATAAAAAGTATTATTTAATTAAATTTTCAGTGCAATACACCTTATAAAATTTTACTATTTGTGCACATATACTTAAAACAAACTATTAGAACCAAATAATGCACACATGACTACGATTTAGCATAAAGAAACTTTGTAGAGAGGTAATCAATTCACAACAGAAATATAGACATGAAAATTAAGCAAGGGATCGTAAAAGCTCAAACACTCGGCAGATATAACATTGATAAACAAAATTGTTTAACACTTATTCCGTGCTAAACTATTTCCAAAACTTTATAGCTCAATGCAAAAACAAAAAACTTAAAAATCCAACCACTTTGTGTAATAGACACAGGTTTTCGGAGAGATTACACCATCTGGCGTGCAAATATTTATCTGGGGACAAACTCCGCATGGAATAGAAGCCAAGCTTCCTGCCTTTGGTTCCCCTCCGCCACCACCCTTGCTCACGTTTTTATAACAAACTTTTCCGACTGGAATGTTAGTAAATTCCCCCGATCCATTGCTCTTCAATTCCATAATCTGATTATCCAAAACCAAAGCCTTCACAATCTCTTCAATTTGCTGTTTCGTCAAGTCAACTTTGAAGGCTCCACTCCTTTTGATGGAATCTGAAATGCCCTCCAAAGTAGCAACCTTCAACTTAATTATTTGCTTTAGGCATTGAGATTTCACAACTTTTATGAATTCTGTATCTAGGCTTCCCTCAGAGTACCATGCGCCACCAGAGATTTCCTTTGAGGGCTCAAACTCCACCGCCATTAAGTGTTTTTTCCCCTTGTTGTGGATATTAACCACCTCTTTGATCAAGCTCTTGTTTTGGAGTGACTTTATAGATTTGGTAACAATATTATCAGGGAGGTTAACTTTTAATTCACGTTTCATATCTCGTGTCCATATACCCATATCTTGTTTGCTTCTGATTACATCATAGATGAGGCGCTCATGATGAGTAAGCGAGTCAGACGGTGCATTCGAGTCTGGCCGTTTCCTCTTACTCATTCCTGTTCAAAGAACATGATAATTAAAATTCAAAATACATTAAAAGCATTTATAACAGGATTTTATAGCAAATCGATAAATCATTAAAAAAGAAAATCATTACATTTGAAATAAAATGTCAAGGAAGTCAAGAAAGTTTATTTAACTTAGCATATAACTAACTTCAAAGTTTATTTAACTTAGCATATAACTAACTTCAATTGTCTCAGACCTTATCTGCTTACATTTTGTGACCCAAGACTACAACAATGATAAAGAAACAACTCATATGGCTACTTATATTGAACAAGCCAATTTGTTTCCTATCATAAATTCTGAAACAACAACACAACAAAATTCACCATTTCTTTTTCGTTTTCTTTCCCCTCTGTAATTTTTGACAACCAAATAGTCATCAAAGATCATGATAACTTAGAAATGAGGTCCATACTATCAAAACTCTTTGCACCGTCTGTATCTTTTAATTTTCAATATGAAATTGCAATTAGTGTCCTAAACAAATTAGCCTTAAAAGCAGCATAAAAACAATAAAATGTTGTTTCAGTTCCCGGCTTGATTGCTAAGAAATTGTAGGAAAGGAAAGAAAATAATACTCAGAATCTAAATATTTCATAGTTCGATAGCCAAAGAAACCAATCAGACATAAATCAGAATCAAACAATTCATATCCACCTCAAATTATAGCAAAAATGCAAAACACAGAATACATATTGAATGAATGCAAGTCATTGAAAGTTTTTTCTCTTGGGGGAAAATAAACTTTTGAATGTGATTGTTCTTAAAAAGAAAATATTCTAACTAATATATAAATTCAAGTTCTTTCTTGTGGAGTCACAGTGAAAATGGTGTCTCAGAGGTACCTTCTTTCAATGAAATGCCAATCTCAATAACATACGAGTACGCCATAGGTGATCGGTTGAATTAAGGAAATATAAAATGTTTTGGAAAATTTGGCAGGGAGGGCGTACTTTTGCATTCAATTTAAACTGAATCATACCCATTAAACAAAAATAAAACATCTTTGCTTCTGTGAGGACTTTCGTCAAACAGAAACATGCCAAGGACAATAACCCATGGCTTAAGCTAAAACCTAAGAAAATATTCAATACCCATTAAACGAATTGAACTATCCAGTAAGATAAACATATCAAAAACGAGATTAATAAATATAAACCACATCAAATAATATTTTTTAAAAATAAAAAGAAATAAGACACAGCACATTCATTAAAAGGGAAAAAAAATACCGGGTTGCTAAGGAGAGCGAAAATTGATAAGAGAAGAGCTTTCCGAGAGAGAGGAAGAGGAGAGTAGAGCGTTTCGGTGGGAAGGCGATGCGGACAGCTGCTGATTGTTAAAGGCGACTGGTGAAGTAACAGCAACCACAACTAATCAAGCTCTGTTTCTGGGGTTAGCAAACTCAGGTTCGGATCGGGTTCGATTAATTTATTAGATTTCGGATTAATCGGGTTGAGAAAAATTATGCGCATAAAATCCGAACTTTACTCATAATCCGATCCGAAATATCGGATTGGATCAAAAACTGGGTTAAATTCGGATCGGTCTGATTTGAGTGCTCTTATAGTTTGTTCTGTTGGAAAAATTGAATGAACTCTATTACAAAGCAGCAGCAAACTCCTTTACAAATCGTCAAGGAACATTTTGAAGTTTTGAACCAAAATAAATCAATAACCCAGCAAATAATTTTAACCAAAAGAAATCAACAACCCAGAAAGCAAATCATCCGGGTTGGTTGTGTATGTGGGTGAAGAGAAATTAGGTCATTTTCTCTTGTTTTTGTTGTGGTGGCCGTGGCCGTGTCGGGTTTTGTGTGTGTGTAGGTGTAGCGCGTTGTCTGTGTGTGGGGAATTTGGGTATGTCAACACAATAGAAGTTAAAATTCAATCGGATTAACAAAAAATCATCCGAGATTGGCCTTGAATCCGCATCCGATTGGGACCTAAAATATTTGGATTCGATCAAATCGGATCTGGTCATTTGCCCACTCACGCAACTCTTGACACTCGGGAAATTTACCCGCATGGCTCAACCGGGTTTGGTCAGATGGTTGGATTATCCGGTTCAAATATGGAGCCCATTAACCCCCAATTGCCCAAATGCCCAGCATATAGATTAGTCACGAAGATAAATTTTACCAAAGTTATATATATTTATATATAAAATTATTTCAATCTGAAATTTTTAAAGTGTAAAAAAGTCTAAAAAAATACAATCGTGTAGTTTATGTACTTTAAATTTTAAGTCTATTAAATCCCACAGTTTAATAGTTTTATTGGACTTTCTTGAACTTTAAAATTTCGGACCAGATAAATATATAGAGAAATATTCTAATCCAAAATTTTAAAGTGTGGAAAAGTTTGGAAAAACTCATAAACCATCCAATTTATGCGTTTTAAGTTTTAAGCCTATTAAATCCCACGGTTTAATAGTTTTCTTGGATTTTCTTAAACTTTAAAATTTCGGATTAAATTGAGACTAATATGTTCCAATCCGGAATTTTAAACTGCATAAAAGTATGGGAAAATACATAAACCATCCAGTTTATGTGCTTTAAATTTTAAGTTTATTAAACCCCACAATTTAATTTCCAAGACTTTCTTAGACAAGTATGTTACACATATATTACACATACAAACTCATAACTAGTATAAACCAGCATGAAAACTCATGACTACTACAACATAGCATGACACATTTGAGAGAATTAAATTATAGTTTCTATTGTTATTTATATAATTAAGGGTTAATTTTCAATAACCTCCTTCATGAAATGATAATATTTAAACTACTCTTATATTATTGCAAACTTCAGCTTATCATCCATTTTCTTAAGAAAATAAAAAATTCTTTATCAACCCACTGTCGTTTTTCTCTTATTTTTTAAAAAACAATAGGATAAAATTGAAGTTTATAATAGTTTAGAAATATTTTGAAGATTGTTATTTCATGAGTAGATAATTTAAAATTTATACTATAATTAAATTATTTCCAACATTATTATAAATGGATATACAACACAAAACAAAATTTTTAAAAAATCAACACAGCTCAAATCACATTGTATCCGGTTTCCTTCTATTCAAATTATAACTCATTAGTCATTCCTCATAATTGAAAAAATTGTTTACCACCCAGCCATGACCTATGCAGCCATGTTAGTTTTTTTTTTTTTTTTTGGTTTAAGATATACTTCTTTAGGTAGAAGCTCGGATTAGGATAAAATTATAGTCTATTAATGATCCATATTTTGAAAATCATAATTGCCGAGAATAAAATCAACAAAGAAAAACAAAGTTGCAAATTTCACTATTCTTTTTCCACTGGCTTTGACGTAAAACTTGCGTGCTTGAATATTGGAATCGTTAAGGCTTTCAATGAAGTCAATTAGAAAACTAGCTAAGTGGTAATAGCAATAATTCCATTTGAATGGAGGACAAGACAACAAAAAGCTGGTCTACAAAATCATCTATTGTCATTTTTAAATTATCAGATCAATGTCAACTGTTCTTTCTGTCCGGTACAATGGTATGGAAATCGACAGATTCAAGGACACTAGCGGCATCTGCTTTGAGCGAAACGACGTCCTTGAACTTCCATCTATCAATCCTTTGAAGTTATAACAAGCAATCCCAGTGCCCCGATAAGGATATACTGAAAGATAAGAACAATTACGAAGTTGTATTAAGAGGACTTTCACGCGACAGAACTTCAACATTTAAACTGAGTTTAGCTATTTTATTTTAAATCACATTAAGAGCAGATACGGTAATAGAAAGCATCACGGTGGCAACATACCTTGATTATAGGCTTCTCAGTCATGATAATAGTCACCCAGCCAACATAAGGCAAGAACCTGTGTATGACAAAAGTAATCAATACGTTAGCTTCCTTTATTTTTGAGGGAAAAAAATGTGTGATTTCTTTCCTCAAAACATGTTACATACTAAAGGGGGGGAAAAAAAAAGGACACGTAATAACATAATGTTTGTTGAAATCGAAAAACAACAGTGTAAAGCTGAAAGGATGGTGATAAACAGAGATGTCAACAAGACATGTTCAGGCCTTGGATGAAGCAACCTCAACCTGATTTACCCCCTGGATGATAAAGTTCCATTTGTAATCCAGTATATTACTTAAGTTATGGGGAGGTTTGATCATACTGGGTAGAAAGAAAAAATGAATTGTTAAGGAGGAAGTCAATGGGAAAAGAAGGAACATGGAGAAAGGTGGCTTCTTTGAATCAATGCTGTCCATAAATACATGTATATGTGCCCCTTATTTCTTATTCCAAAAAAATTTAACTATTACTAAGCATTAAGGTAATAAGATAAAGTCAAAGGACCTAGGTATAAGAGATATTATAGTATACGGGCCAGGTATCTCAAACCCAAATTTGGACTTGGGAGGTCTTCACCAAATATCGCTAACAGAGCACCAAATCCACTCCTTTACAGTCAAGGTGTAAAAAACAGATGGATTAACCAATCACACTCTTGTTCAAGTCTTCTTATGACCTTAGACACCATCCTCATTGACTAGTCCCAACAATTGCTAGCCAATAATGCATGCGTGCCAATTCACAGTTTCAAAAGATTACCAAAAATAAAAATAAGTCTCTCCTAGAGTCCCTTTTTGCTCTTCCATCAATGAGAAATGATTTACAGTAAATTACCAGGGAATGATAAAAAGAAATACTAGCTGACATAATTGAAAATGAGTCTCTTCCATCATATAAAGCTTTTTCGATTTTCTGAAACCAAGTATTCATGAATTCATTTTCTGCAATCCAATTCAAAGGTACCTACACACTTATGTTTTCAGTCACCCAATTAGACAACAGAAACAAGAAAACTTTGATCACATCCATAAACCCAAATCTGCAGTGAGCTTATGCTGTTTACAACTCTCTTGTGTGTGACACAGAAAAGATTGCATCCTATCATTCCTTACTAAATCATTCAAAATGATAAATTGTCTATGTAATAGATTGAAAAATTCCAGAAGAACAAAGGTTGGCATAAGAGTTTTTACCCCACAGCTCTGCCCATAATATGTTGTCGCTTAAGCCAGAGCTGACCCTGAGCATACAAAAGCCTATCATCCCCATAATTGTTATCTCCTGAGAAAGAAAAATCAATAAAGTAAAATTGTACAGTTAATAACGGAAGCCAGTCAATTAGAAAATTAATTGAACTTTATTTCTATAAGTTGTCACCTTTTGTTAGGACCTCAACCTCCCCGGTATCTTGCCGTTCGTGAACCTACAATACAATTAAATATTAAGATTGCTAGACAATCATTCAGTGCAAAAAGCAACCAAGAAAAAACAAAAAGGCCTTTCTACTAGTATTTAGATGGACGAAACTTTGTTGGTAAAAGAAGATGAGCTCTAGTACATATAAAGTACAGGAAGTTTCAAGAAGACAAAGGATCCTTACAAAACTAAAAGAATCATGAAAGTAAAAGGCTCAATCTATCTACCACCTAGCACAGCATAGCAATCTTTAAGAAAATATCACCCATTAAGAAGAGGTCAAACACATGGTAAGCACATATAATCAAAAAGCAAGTATTTTCCAGCACAGATAAGCACATCATAAGCAGCAAGGTTGTATCATCAATTCAAATAAGAATAAGGTCAATAAAAAATTCACCTTAATAACTCGATGGACAATTGGAATTTCCCGGCCCTGGAAGAAGAGAAAACATGCTTAGAAAATTCATCGGCACACAAATGTATATGACTAAGACATAAATGATGATGATATAAGCAAATCTACATTAAATACATTAGCATCTAAACATTAACAGACTGTGATAATTAACATGAAAATTTGCAGGATGATCATAATGTCATCAACTATCTGAAACCAACAACTTTGCAAAGAGGACCCAAAAAATGTTCTTTTCTGCAAATTCCATTCCTTATTAGATGTTCATCTGGTAAATCCTGATTCTATTTGGCCCCATAATGGCTCTACTAAAAAGCTCAACAATGAGATAGAATGTATTTAATGTACCACAAGCAGAGGCAAAAATTCAAAATCTGTTCAAAGAATCAAGATGAAAGAAGTCGGCACAAGAAATAAAACAAGAGTGCAAATTCTAAATATCATGTGCAACTACAGAGAACCAGATAGACAAAGAATAATGCAAAAAATAAAAAGGCACTTACATCAACATTAAAAACAACAATCTCACCAGCACGAATAGCATCTTTACCCATATGCAAGAACAAAATATCTCCCTGCATGTCATATGAATGTAATTACTTAGCTACTTAACAAATGGTGTACATGTAGAGAACTCAAATAGGAAATAAAATAAACATCCAACGTGTAATTAAGAGATATCATAGTACCCTTCCATTAGACTCTTTTCCTAAACACTGATATATCTGAAATGAAACATTAAACCGGATGGTTGACTGGAAATAAGATTAAATTCGATTTCAAACATTTATATGGTTTGAACTTGAGAAACAGAGAGAGGGTGGAAGACATTAGTAAAATGTCTAATGTAATTACGCTTGAAGGTTTTTGTCCAATTTCTTCACTATAGCCAATTAAAGTTTGCACGGCCGAAAAGCTAGCAAATTACAAATATTGCAAGCTAACATAAGTAACATACTATTTGAAGCAAAACGTTAAGGAAATTACACATTGAAAGGAGTTACCCTCTTGAAGCCAGGTTCCATGCTTCCAGAAAGAACAACAACAACAGGAGATTCACTGCCAGTGATGCACATCAACGCCTTCCATATTATTAAAGCAGATGTAACAATCATGCCTGAAACAAAATTAAATTACTCTCATAAACATATATTTTAGCTATTCTGCTCCCTTTTTTTTTTTTGGGTCAATTAAAGGTTTCTGACAGTCATTCAAAATTGCAGAAGTGGGTATAATTTTATAACGGAACTCGAGTAACCGGCATTCCAAGACCCATAATGACACAGTTACCAAATTATTTCCACAGTTCAAAAAATTAGAAAATAAAAAAATGACTTTATTTCAGCAACTTTATTGCAATACAGTAGCTCCAAGACTTGAATCAAATAACATAATCAAAATTCATAAGTGACATGATTTCAAATCCTTAATGATTCTCAACTCTAAGTGCAGAGAACAAGATTTGGGTACGAAAAAGAAAATCCCACATCCAAAACGATACACAAATCTCATAACTATCACAAAGAACAAAACTTAACGCATTATACATAACAAATACAACATGTATTCTTTTTTAAATAACCATTTAACCAACCATTAACACAATATTAAAAATCAAATTTTGAGGCACAAGTCAAGCGTTTTACAAGAGAAGATATAAAGGGATTCAAGGGGCGAACCAAGACTAACGCCCTGAGTAAGGACCTGGCGGATCTGAAGCGATTTGATCGACTCTATGCTTTCCCCGATCCACCCCATTTTTTTTTTCTTTTTCCTCTTCTTTGTTTCTGTTTCTGTGTAGTTTCGGCTTTCAGTTCTCCAACGTGTTATTGGGGCAGTTAAAAATGCTTTTGCGAACGTCAAATCTTTTCTGTGAGCTTAAGGATGAAATTAAATTAAATGCTATGTTTTACCAAATATAGTTATAGATTATCTTGCCTTTTTAATCTTTTTCGAAATTTAATAGTTTTTTTACAAAATTTTTTACTTTGCGGATTAAATTGTATAAATTGTCTTTTATTATAAGTATAAATTGTATAAATTAATAGTTTTCGACTTTTTTACCAAATATAGTAACTTCAAGGTCAATTTAGAATTGCAGCGACGGATTAAATAACTTATTTTTACTCTGTGGATGAAACAAGTTACTAATTTAAAAAGTGATTTAGTGGTTTATAAATTGTATTGTTATGGTTGCTATAAATTTGAAAAGAATAACACATGTATTTAGTAAATTTGATTATATAATTATCTAAATGATTATAAGTTTAAATTATCTTTTATTTGTAGATTATGGTATATAAAAAAAATAATTGTCTTTTATTAAAATATGAAAGTTATAATAAGAATTTTAAATAGATGTAGTAGCTTAAAAAGTAATCCTTTCATGCTTTAAAAAGTTACTATCAAAATGAAAAAACTTATGAAATAAGTAATTTTTAAAAAAATTTACTAAATATTATTTTTTTTAAACTTATGAAATAAGGTACTTATAATGCTTTAATCTCAACCCAAACAAAGGTATTATTTTCATTTTTTTTTAACTTATAATACTCCAAAACAATAAACAAACAAAATTACTATAAATTAAAACCATAATTTGTTTTCTCCAATTTCATGATCATTTAGATGAATTTCAAAAGCTATTAAGCCTTTGCTTAATTAGGTTATGAATCGAATTGAACTAATCAGTTTTTGCCTAATATATAAATCCACCAAACCAAACTGAATTGGTCCAGTTCAATTTGGTTTTGTCAATTTTAAATCTTAAATTCTTTATATTTTGTGATTTTTTTTATTTCTGATTTTTTTTATATGAACTAATCAATTTTTATAAAAATTTTTAAAAAGGTGATTCAATTCGATTTGATTTTTTTCATAGGTACTAATTTTTTGTGCCCGCCCCCATCAGACTAATACATCGGTATCTCCCCAAATAATAGTGGAAGTAAATTTTTATATTCAAAGTCAAAATATATAACATTTAATGATGACAAATTTTATACTATTAGATTTTATAAGACTAATGGCTCAAAATTTGCATCTAAATTTTTTAAGTAAAAGATTTAATTAAACTATTCTAATCTAACAAATACCATACATCCTAGTGTGCAACATATAACAGTTTTATTTATAATATTTGTTTTCTATTTTGGTTTTTTTTAATCCGATATTTCTAGAAGACCAAAGGAGATTTATATATTTTTCACATGAATTTTCCGGGTCATATTTTGACACGAACACTGGGCCGATTCTTTCAATTCAACCAATAAAATTTCTCCTACGACAGCAGTCCACGCAACCTACCATGCACCCGCAACCCCATGTTAGCAAAACAAATCAATTCAAAAGCAAAAACCTAAACCCCAGTTCAAAACCCCCCAAGAAAACCAGCCCACAAAACACATCATGAGCTGCCTTTGTGATCCCCTCCCTGCCCCTCTTACTAAACACTCTTCTCTTCTCAATCTGTAACAGTGGCTTTTTATATATATTCGTTGTTTCTATCCTAATATAACAAAAACAAATACAGGCATACCATTCTTCTCTTTTTGGAAAAATCTTTTCTTGATTCTTTTGCAGTCTTGATTTTGAGGTGATTTTGTTATTGGGTTCGTTTATTTGTCTATTAGGCATTGAAGATTTGCTCGAGTGGGTGGCTTCATCGCTGTTGTTTCTCATAGGGATTTTTCTGTTTGATGAAAGTCCCCAATGAAGAGTTCATTGCTTGGAAATATGGACAATGAGGATTTGTTCAAGATATTGACTTGAATCATGGATTTGGTTAATGGGTATGCTTTGTTCTAAGCGTTCATTCATCTATTTCTGTTTGTGAATTGTTTTATGGGGTTGCGGAGATATTGTCACATTAGTGTATGGAAGCTTGATTTTTTTATATGGGTATGTTTCAATCTGAGGTGAATCCTAGAACATGCTATCTCTGCGACCCATTCGCAGATTTTGCTACACTGCTGCTGCCACCGCTGCCGATGCTGCCATTGCATCGAACAATAGTCCTGCTGTTTCATTGAATAAGTTTCCTAATCGGAAACCTTTAGTTGATAAACCCTTAGAGCCACCTGCTCTTGTCAAGCTTAAAGCTGAGAGAGATCCTGAAAAGTTATTTCAGTTATTTAAGGCTAATGCTCACAATAGGATTGTTATTGAGAATAAGTATGCATTTGAAGATACAGTTTCTCGATTAGCCGGGGCACGTCGGTTTGACTACATAGAGCATTTGCTTGAGCACCAAAAGTCTCTACCGCAAGGGAGACGTGAAGGGTTCATTATGAGAATCATAATGTTGTATGGGAAGGCTGGAATGATAAAGCATGCTATGGATACTTTTTATGATATGCATCTATATGGATGTAAAAGGACGGTTAAATCTCTCAATGCTGCCCTTAAGGTTTTGACTGAAAGCCGTGATCTTAAAGCCATTCAGGCATTTCTTATGGAGGTTCCAGAAAAATTTCATATTCAGTTCGATATTTTTTCGTTTAATATAGTTATTAAGGCTTTTTGTGAGATGGGTATTTTGGATAAAGCATATTTAGTCATGGTAGAGATGGAAAAGCTTGGAGTAAAACCAGATGTGATTACGTACACAACTCTTATATCAGCATTCTACAAGGATAATCGGCCGGAGATTGGCAACGGGCTGTGGAATCTTATGGTTCGCAAGGGGTGTTTCCCTAATCTTGCAACATTTAATGTTAGGATTCAACATTTGGTTAACAAGAGACGATCATGGCAGGCTAATAAATTGATGGGTTTGATGCAGCGTTTTGGAATAGAACCTGATGAGGTTACATATAATTTGGTGATCAAAGGGTTTTGCCGGTCTGGGCATCTCGATATGGCCAAAAAAGTTTATTCTGCTATGCTTGGGAGGCATTTTAAGCCCAATGAGAAAATTTACCAGACTATGATTTATTATCTTTGTCATGAAAGAGACTTCAATTTGGCATATACAATGTGTAAAGACAGCATGAAAAAGAATTGGTTTCCAAGTGTGGATACCATTTCTGCACTACTTGGAGGCCTTAAAAGGAAAAATGAGCCTTGTAAGGCTAATACAATCATGGCTTTGGTTCAGAGAAGAGTGCCTCGTTTTTCTTCAAATCAATTGAGTGCATTCAAATCCATTTTGTCAAAGCGTTAAATTGAAACGGATTGGACAAATCGGATCTGTTTTATTAATGAGACAGTGGAGCTGACAATAGTTCTTATTCTTTTTCTCCATTCAATTGTAGAGTTCACAATGTATGGGACCAGATTTTTTTGGCTAACATCTGGATAACGGCAGATCTGCTTTTATTCAGCAAATTTGTTGTACCTCCTCAATAAAGTTCATCCAGAAATAAGAGTTTTATCGGATAGTGGTGACCCATAATTTTCGTAAGTTATTGTGCAATTCTCTCTCACTCTCCCTTATGCAAATGATGAATCATTCTTTGCATTTGGAGCACTTGTAGTTGCAAGTTTCATGTTTCTCCTTTGAAAGTTATTACTCTACTTATTACGTATTCTGATGTTCTATCCTTGCTGTGGTAGGTAGCATTTGTTGAAATGTGTTTCTTCCTGTCTAGATGCATAGTGTTAACCATGCTTTTTACAAACTATCGTGCAATGCCATTTTACTTTGCAATTCTCAATTGCTTTTTGATATGTTCATTTATGTCTTTGCTCCTATGTTGTTCTATTCTTTTTATCTTCTATAGCAAAGGGGCAAAACTTTTTTATGACAATCCTCATGTTTCTAGTTTTGATATTATGGTAGTAGGTTCCTGAGGTTTTGCATGTCCCATCAGTGTTTCAGCTACGGCTGTGAAGAACGGAATGACCTTGAAGAGAATGCAAATTCCTCGTTTTATAGTCAAGAGCTAAATAAGTGAGTATCACATATTTTGCTCATAATTTTAGGTCAAGGTATATTACTTAATATATGTTTATTTGTTTGCATGTGGTGACAATATGTTATCCGCATTTGTAGTGTTGATGTGAAACATAAATGTAGAGAAAAGTCATGGTTAACTGTTGTCTACAATCTCAACAAGAATAGATTTCTTCTCTTTTTCCTTTCATTTTTCCTTTTTTTATGACAGTTCACTTCAACTGACACTCAATCGCTACATTTTCACTTCAACCGAAACTCAATCGCTACATTTTATCTTATGATGTATCCTCTAAAGACAACTAGAAAATTCGGCCCTTCCAGCTGACTAATCAGAATGTCTGTATGCCCATATAGTACACTCTCTTTTTTGCTTGGGCTATCGCAAGTAAATTTAGTTACGTTTGTTGCTATTCGAAAGGGACCATCAACTAGCAGTTGTTTTGCTAACAGATTTCTCTATGTGCATCTCTGTTCTTGAAATGCTTCTCTGCGTTGCTTGAGTTAAAGGAAATTCCTAAACTTTTACTGTTTTTTCCCGTGCAGGATAGGTGTTTCAAGTCAACCTCTGCCCTGCCTGGGAAGAGCTCATTGGAGAAAGCGGCTCCAAGAAGTAATTTATTTTGAAAGGCTCCAAGCCGGTGATAAACAGCTACATTAAGAGCCCTTCTAGCTACACACTTAGGCAGCTGATTGTGAGGGAGAATCATTACTGCCGATCAGTTGCTCTTGCTCGTAAACCTACCCAGGCTTCATATTTGAAAACTGTATCGTATTTGGGCCTTCTCAACGTTACAAAAATTTATGTAACAATGTGAACAGATCAACTGAATTTTGTATACTTCCTTGCTTTGTCAACAGAATTCAATAAGCATTAAGATCAATTATCTTCCAAGATCATGTAACGTGGAAGCTCATAAATTATCTATAATTTATGAATTTTATCTCGTGAACCCAAAAAAAAAACAAAAAAAATGTAAAATATCAAAAACGACCCTTGAAAATTGAACAATAATTAAAAAATGTTAAAAATCCTGAAAATATCATCAATCAAATTCATACAGCTCTTTAGAGTTAGAACATTGCGCTTTATGTCCCCCTCCATTGCGGATCTTTTGCTTCAATCATCAGTTTCAATTTTTTACATTTCTCAAAGCCCCCAAAGTTCTGTTTCATCGTTTCTGTTTCTTATGTCTAAAACCCTCTTGTCTCGCATTAAACCCCTTCAAAATCAAAAACCGTCTTCTTCTTCACCATTTCCATTAGCACCCCACATCAAGAAACTCGTTAATGAAACCATTGAAATTCTCAAAACACACCCACAATACGACCAGTCTCTCGAAATTCGATTTTCCGATGAAGAAACGCACGTTTCGGAAATTGCCCACCACGTGTTTGATAGAATTCGTGACCTGGAACTTGGCCTGAAGTTCTTTGATTGGCTCTCAAGACAACAACCCACGAGTTCTTTTTCAAATGGGTATGCGTGTTCTTCGTTGTTGAAGCTATTAGCGAGGTTTAGAGTGTTTTCGGAGATTGAGTTGGTTTTAAAAAATTTAGAAATAGTTGGTATAAAACCAACACATGAAGCTTTGAGTGTTGTTATACGGGCTTATGCCAAATATGGGTTGGTTGATAAAGCTATTGACTTGTATAATAATTTGTTTATACTGTATAACAGTGTTCCTGATGTGTTTACTTGTAATTCTTTGCTTAATTTGCTAGTGAAGTGTAAAAGAATTGAAATGGCGCAGAAATTGTATGATGAGATGTGTAAAACAGATGGTGGTTTGGATAATTATAGTACTTGTATTATGGTGAGGGGTTTGTGTAAAGAAGGGAAGGTTGAAGAGGGTAAAAAGTTGATTGAGGAGAGGTTTGGAAAGGGGTGTATTCCTAATATTGTGTTTTATAATACGCTCATTGATGGATATTGCAAGAAAGGTGATGTTGAAAATGCCACTAAGTTTTTTAGGGAGTTGAAAATGAAGGGGTTTTTGCCGACATTAGAGACTTATGGTGCAATTATAAGTGGGTTTTGCAAGAAAGGGAGTTTTAAGAGAATTGATGGGCTTTTGATGGAAATGAAACAGAGAAATTTGAATGTGAATGTTTGGGTATACAATAGTATCATTGATGCTAAATATAAGCATGGTTTCAAGGTTGAAGCACTGGAGACTGTTAGGTTGATGATTGAGAGTCGGTGTGAACCTGATATTGTTACGTATAACATTTTGATTAGTGGGTCATGTAGGGATGGTAAGGTTAATGAAGCCTGTGAACTTCTAGAACAGGCAAAGAAGAGAGGGCTGGAGCCAAACAAGTGTAGTTATACTCCTCTTATACATATGTATTTCAAACTTGGGGAACATGTTAAGGCATCAGATTTGCTTGTTCAGATGGCCGAAAGAGGACATAAACCTGATTTGCACGCTTTTGGAGCTCTTATTCATGGACTTGTTGCTGCAGGGGAGGTGGTTGTGGCAATGACAATTAAAGAAAAAATGATGGAAAGGGGAGAAATGCCTGATGCTGCTATTTACAATGTTTTGATGAGTGGTCTTTGCAAGAAAAGAAGGCTCCCTGCTGCAAAGATCCTGCTTGCGGAGATGCTTGACCATAATGTACAAGCTGATGCCTATATTTATGCAACATTAATTGATGGCTTCATAAGGAATGATGATCTTGATGAGGCAGAGAAATTATTTAAGCTAACAGTTGAAAAGGGTATGGATCCTGGTGTTGTGGAGTGCAATGCCATGATAAAGGGTTACTGCAAATTTGGGTTGATGAAAGATGCATTATCATGTGTCAATAGAATGATAGAAAGGCGCCATCACCCTGATGAGTTCACTTATTCAACAATAATAGATGGCTATGTTAAACAGCATGACTTGGATGGTGCACTGAGGACGTTTGGGGAGATGGTGAAACGAAAATGCAAGCCAAATGTTGTTACATACACTGCTTTAATTAATGGGTTTTGCCGCATTGGAGATTCTGATAGGGCTGAGAAAACTTTTAAAGAGATGCAGGTTCATGGTTTGCTAGCTAATGTAGTCACATACACCATAATCATTGGCAGCTTTTGTAAGCAGAGAAAACTTGCAAAAGCTGCTTCCTTTTTTGAACTAATGCTGACAAACAAGTGCATCCCTAATGATGCTACCTTCCATTATTTGATAAATGGATTTACAAATAATGCACCAACTGCAGTTTCTGACGATGAGTCTGAGGAAATAAATAAATCTATATTTCTGGAATTTTTTGAAAGGATGATATCAGATGGATGGGATCATAGGGCTGCCGCCTATAATTCAATCCTCATCTGCCTTTGCTGTCATGGAATGGTCAAAGTTGCTTTGCAATTGCATGATAAAATGATGAGTAAGGGCTTTCTTCAAGATCCCATATCTTTTGCTGCCCTGCTACATGGTGTTTGTTTGGAAGGAAGATCAAAGGAGTGGACAAATTTTATTCCCTGTAATTTGAATGAACAAGAACTGCAAATTTCTGTCAAGTATTCTGAGAGTTTAAGCCAGTGTCTGCCTCAAGGAATGGCTTCCAAGGCTCCTCTTATTTTGCAGACCTTGGTTGAAGACCATAGTCTAAAAGCCAGAACTGGATGATTAATGTAGAGTACATGTCAAGAAACTACATATGGTTTCATAGAAACAAAAGAACTTAAATTTTGGTTGGCCTCAGAACTCACAAGTGAGTCTTCCTAAATGCTTTATTTCTTGTTGAGTATCTGTATATGTTTATTTCTGGTAACTTCTGGCCGTACGACTCGACATATTGGCCCAGAGAAATGAGATCTATTGCATTCTTCAAGTGTTATGGCAGAAAATATGGTTGGTAAATTCTCTATGATTCATATTGTTTATTCAAAGGGTTTGAAATATCACCTTGTGTTAATGGCTAATGTGCTAATAATTTATGAACTTGGCAGGCAGTTCAGTGCAATAAGAAAGAAGATAAATTTGTGTTAGCCCTTAATTTTCTGCAATTAAGGCAATAGCTCATTCTTACGGGATACTGAACCGTGCATAACTCTGATTGGAGGTATGTACCGGTATTTTCTTTTGTTGCTTTCTGATATGAATGATTGTGAAAGTGTCTATGAATGTGATCTTCTACACGGAGGAGAGAAGTCATTCCCAAATAAGGAAGGGGTTTTTTTCTTCATCTGTTGTCAGATAACATGGATTTTAAGTTTTGAAAAACCTTGAGTGCCTCACAAGACTGATCTCAAGAACTCTGTCTGACATGTCAATTATTGGTCCCCAAGAGTTATTCATGCTTTCAATTTAATTTTTGTATTTACATTTGATCACAAGTGTGTTTTTAATTTAGATACTTGTTCTTTGACACGTGTTCATCATGCATCTTAGCAAAAGTCGGATTTCTTATAAACCAACAATAATTTTGTATTATGTGACAAAGGAGAGTTGCGTGCAATCTACTGTATGGTATTCAACTTTACTCCACTAATTTTCAGGACTGACAGCATTTAATCATGCTACAACTTGTAGTTACTTGTCAAAATCATAGAGGAATGAAATTAACGTCAAACATCACAAATATACATTGTTCTCCATTTTTTTCTGTCATGATTTTATACACAAATGCAGAAGTTGGAATTGCTTTTGATCTATTCCTGTCGTACTTCCTCTAGCCCTATGGTACTTGCTCATCAAATCCTGCAAAGAATTCAATAAATTCAGAGATGGAAGAGAATTATGATTAAGGTTAGGCGCATAATGGTTCTTTCAACAAGAAGACGACAATGAAGAAAGAAGGATATACTGTATGTATTCAACATTGATCTTTTGGTCATGATGGTGGGAAATGGCTGCGAAGGCATCAGTGGACAGT
Organism: Clausena lansium; assembly: GCA_030449835.1. Classification (NCBI taxonomy): domain Eukaryota; kingdom Viridiplantae; phylum Streptophyta; class Magnoliopsida; order Sapindales; family Rutaceae; genus Clausena; species Clausena lansium. Next base: position 2,159,119 of record JASUUF010000369.1, read on the forward strand.
TGTATTGTAGATGGGCAGGGCGTCTGTGAGCAGAAATCCACTACTTTTACATCAATGACTTGGTGCTTGCACGGTCGATCAGCTCCACTCGAGCATCTCATTTTATAGCGCCTTCCACAAGCAGCTCCATTATCCCACAACCCTTCACCCACTGCGACAAATAACTTGCTTGGTGGGAACTGGTCTTGTCTATTTCCATAGCATCTGGTTGCTGCAAGAATAAAAGACGGTAAGAACCAAGAATATTAGATAAAGTCATAGAATATGTTTCTTTTTTTTTTTTAAATCTTCGTAAACTTTGATTTTTATTGCAAATATTTGGATGTGACGGAAGAATGATTTTGCTCACGTATATATGGTGGGTTATAAGATGTTGCAGTGCCAATATCCCCATATACTATGCAGGCTATTCAGCTCATCAAGGCTGCCACAAGCGCCAGATACAAGAGCCTCATTGGAAGAAGAAAAGGAGATATGTTAGATTCATTCACCTGTGCCAAATTTATAGAAGAAAAAGGTTAACGATGGAATTTTTTTTGGACCTTTGGATTCTACAATTATGAACAACTTACTTTCAAAGCAACAAAACGTGAGGAATTAGTTGAGTATTAACTATGCAATTTGATTTCTGTTACTTGCACTCATTTAGATAATTTCATTTTCATCACGTGCACCTTTTAACTTTATTAGAAATTACTTGGATTTTTGGCATAAAACTAATTCATGAATCAAATATATCCTCTTAGTTCAATAAAAAATAAATTTCAGAACATCACATATGACAAAAATATAGCACAAAAATGCGATTACTTATCAATTAAAGAATAATGATAAATATCTCAACATTTAAATTCAATTTTAAGTCTTAACTGATATGTCACTCATTTAGATATGTCATTCATTGGTGTTTAAGTAATTTTATAAATTATAAATTTTATCATCCAATAAATGAATTACGCATAACATTAACACTCAAGTTATAACTCAAATGTTGAAATTCCAATCATTACTCTTAATTCAAAAGTTTTTTTCATTTTGATTAATCTCCAGAAAGTTCATTCACTTTTTTAGAAACTCAGCCAATGAGCCTAGTGAGTTCTTATCTAAAACCCACCTCATAAGTTACAAATATCTTGTTTTGACATCAATATTAAAAAAATAATAATAATGAAAAATGGAATATGAGGAAAGGCTTAGCCCAAGAACATGAAATCACAGCTTAAATTCACAAAAGCAGTCCGGCAAAGCAGACCCTCGTGCCATGAGAAAATCATCTCTGTGTACCTTCCACAAGGCTTGCATCAACTCATTCCCTTCCAAGCCTTGATAAGTGAACTCCGCAAAAGCTTTTCTGCTTAAGAACATAGTTTTATACAACCCTTTATAAGTACGCATTGCCGCAACCATCTTATCCATGTTTCCAAAATATGTAGCCATGTAGGAATCGCTGTTAATGGATACGTAATAATCTAAGGTAGCTTTTGTGTTCCCATGCATGCGTGTGAAATCCTCACCAGTAAGAAGGGCGGACTTGGTAACTACATTGGTGTAAATAGATGTTAACCCTTCGATTTCCATCAGGCCATCGCCTGCAGCCAGATATATATTTGTGTTTGTTGGGATGGAAAGTGCTTGAAGTATGAGAGCTGTTTCATTGGGTGTAAGAGGACATTTTCCCCGTCTTCTCCAGATGCGAGCTACCTCCCCAGTCCATGGGTTTCTATCACCCCTTGCAGACTCGATCGCTTGCATGGAGGTTGGAGAAAGGCCTTGGTATTCACATTGGCTGTAGGCAACCATATCTGGTTCAAACCTAAGGTGAAGTGAGAGAAAAGGTTTGGGTATGGCTTCCAGAAGCTCAGCTGCTTTCTTCTGCAAGGATCTATTAAGACGTAATGCACTGTAGCATGCTTGACAAAGAGCAGCTTTTGCAAATCTTGGGTACCTGTAGGATTTTATGTAAGCACAGACTCAGGATAAAATATAACAGTAAACTCATCCATGGTAATAAATTATGAAGCAATGAAGCAAGGAAACTTGAGATACGAAAAAAAATACCTGTCCCTTCTCTGGCTCATTGCTGGTGTCAGTGAGATATATTTATGTTCCAACAGGGGTGGGAGAATACTTTCAACGTAATCAAATTGCCCTTTCCGTTTGCTACAATCTACATGAAAAGGTTCTTTAGATGAAATCTCAGGAGGCAATTCTTTGACAACATTAACAAAGCCATCCATATGTTGAATGAAGTAGTCGACATCAAATACATCTGCAAAATCACTGAGGTAAAGCTAAAAAGTTAAACAAATACTGTCTGTCTTGAGTAACAGAAATGGAAACTTAAAATGCACTTGACAACTCATTAGCCTCCCACTCTATGATGTTAAATAGCCATAAACATCATCATCTAACTCAAAATCAACTAAGAAGGGACATATAATGAGCACCATTAGAATCACACCGAAAATATTCATACAGAGATTCCTTGGCCAGCTCCATGGAAGCAAAAGCAAAAGCATCAATTACAACCTAAGTATCTTTACAGTTCAACACTCACTTTCAATGTTTTACAGAAGAATCCATGATTATCATAAATAACAATATTTTTCGGACTTAACAACAGCGTGATGAAAATTCAAAAGTAATGTTTGTATATTTTATATTATGCTTAAGAAAAATATAACATATATTAACATAGCACTCCAGGGACTAACAATTTAACAAAATTAATCAATCAAAAGTGAAAGAATCCAGAATTCTACATAGGCTTCCAATTCCAAGATACAAGTTGAAAAATTCATCTTTATGGAGTTCACACTCTCTAGCACAACCATGATGGTACATAAGCATAACCACAACTTACCTTGACTCATTCCAATATGCAGCTGCTTCAAGCTTTGGAAGAACAAGAGTTGCATTTAGCAAACGAGCAACACCAACACCATCACACAACTGCATAAATTGTAAACAAGGTACCATCTTTAGCAAAACAGCTATAGAAATCAACAATATCAGACAGCAATCTGAAAGTTACAGTCAGAAATATCTAATATACACTCACATCTCTTCTCATCTGATTGAGGCCACCATAGCAATCCACACGGATATATCCATTACTCTTCGCTGGGAAAGCTGCAGGATTTCAACAAAAAACCAAAGCAATTGTCTGCAATGATAGCCAATTAAAATTGACTCAGAATTTCAAAAAATCAACAAAATGACTTGAACCCAATGCCAACTTTAACCCGTTCCACTAAGTTAGATTGCAGTCTTTTACCCATAACTTTATATCAAGCATATGAAACCCAATCTCAAATTTAACACTAATTACGAAATATACCTTTTTTGTATTATATTGAACATGACTTATACTAATTTGTTGAATCACACTGTTTAAAAAAAAAATCAATAAGAAAACAAGCACATTTCAAATGTCAATATATGATTTCATCAAATCATTAACAATGCATAAAGATCTTTTTGCCGAAATTCCAAAAACTTAAGATGAAACAAACAAAAATCCATGAAGTGTAGAAAGAACTACTTACGAGTCAAATGCCCGTGAAGCCACCATTTGCAAGGCCTCCACTCTACCAACCTCCTCACACTCCATATATCAGATTCCTCTCTACACAAATACAAATCATATTTCATTAATTAAAAAAAATGCACACCACTCTTCATTAATTGGCCAGTGAAATCCAAAATCACCGATCCAAAAATCCCAAAATACAATCACAGAACAGATTTCTTTCACTTCCAAAACAATATATCAATCTAGCATCACACCATTTCTTAGAATCTAGCATTAAAAGGGCCAAAAAAACTAAAAAAAGCAACAAAAACCCAGTAACCGAAACAATATAAAATGCTCGACTGAAAAACTCTTAACACTAGAAAACACAGAATCAAAATTCCTTTTTCTGTTCTCTCCTGTGTCACTACATTCAGTGGTTTTACAAGAAAACTAAAGCTAATATGAAATAAGACAAAATAATGGGGTGAAAATATAAAGAGAAAATGAAGCTGCTTACGCGGTGGAAGAAGGAGAAAGCGAAAGGAAAGTAGTGTAAGGAGAGAGCAAAACGACGGCAAGAAAAAGGGTGAGACCAAATATGATGGAAACGAACACTGGTTTTAGTGTTAACTTAATCATTTCATAATTATAATCGCAATCGTAATCATAGATCTGATTATTACAATCTTTGATGTGACGTAGAATAAAGAGTTTTGTGGTTTTAGATCGATTTCATGGGGTTAAGGCTCGAGGGCTACGTTTGTTCATTAAAAGAACTGGAGTATGAGAGAAGATACAGATAAAAAATGGCTTTCTTCTTATGAGTCCCAAATTTTTAATCTTTTATTGAATAATGATTTCCTTTATTCATTTCATCAAATAGGTCCTTGTTCTTAACTCATGCACTTAATGTGAATACTTTTATATTTATCTAGCATGACAGATTGACAATATAATTTGGATGCTTGCGTTTGTCTTGTGATTGTTTCACTTAGTGGTATAATTTCATTGGATTCATATTTTGTGATACTTATTACAGCTATTGTCAAAACCATTTAAGTACTCTATTTTTTTTTCAATAGTTTTATAAGTATAGAATTGTTACCACCTAAAATCCGATATCAAGCTCAATAACTCAATTCAGCTCATAAGGCTCAGGCACGGGATGTATTATATGATTCTCAAAGTTCATGCAGAATATTGCCGAATGTAATTTTTCATCTGATTGTTGAGCAAATATTTTTGCTACTGTTCTCGAATGTGATTCTTCATATTGTCTATAAAGTTCTTTGAAATTCTCATGCTCGTCAATGCTCCAACTATAGAATTTATGACTTTCTCCACTACTAGAAGCCATCGTCAAAATCCTAACCAATTCCCCAATCGAGTCGCCAAATGTTTGAAGTGAGAATTTCACTAACCCAAGTGTCACAAGAATAAGCTCCTTCTTGTCTTAAAGAAAAATGGGCTTGGATGGAAATTCAGACTAAATGATCTGCAATCATTCTGATTCTATTTTGTGGTTTGAAGAGTAAGGTCCAAAAGCATATTCAGTCATTGATATGGCTTGAATAAACTCTTGTTGCAACTTCGACTCTGGCTTGAATAGTGTCGTATACATGAATAGTATCATATACATGAGCAATACTATATATGTGAACAGTACTGTATGTGTGAACAATTTCTTTACTCCAAGTAATTACGATCAATGGCTTTAATATTATCGTTAGCAAATTGATGAGTGAAGTAGATACACCAATAAAATGAAATTGATAAATAAATATTACAAAGAAAACACGAGAATTTACATAGTTTAGCTTTTAGCCTACGCCGACATGAGAAAATAAGAGGAAATATTCTACTAATTATGTGGAGTTACAAATATTGTAATATTTTATCTTACAACCTAAAACTCTAATATACCCAAACTCTCAAATTACTAAGAATTTCAAAACTCTCTTAATTCTTGATTTCTTCTTTCTCCAAGTGATGCCTCTCCATGCTCTTAACTCTCCTATTTATAAGGCGTGCCAAGCCCAAAATGTCAATTTTGGGTGGCTTTAAAATAGTAATTTATTTTTATTTATCAAAATTGGTGGGCTTTAAAATAATAATTTATTTATTAAAAATGATTTATTTTAATAAAATAATTGGTTTTGTGAAAATCGGTTGGTAATATTTTATTGCTACCATTTTACTGAATTTAGGCTGTAAGAATAGATACTACCACTGAATGTCCTGAACAAATAGCTTGGCTAAACTCTACGTTTTCTTCGCATGTCTTCATCAAGCAATGCCCTGCACAAACTTTGGGAATCATGTAACACATTTCATGCTTGAGTCTTTTGGGTTGAATTAGGTTATTGGGTCTGATATCGATTTTTAGGTAATAACATTGGACCTAATATCGATTTTTAGGTAGTAACAAAAATTTTTTATAGAGCAATGCTAGTGCGTGAGAATATTGCTAGAAGGGTGCACAAAACGGCAGTGCAAGCTGCCGTTTCGTCTCTAAACTAGCGCCATTCTTGTTTTAAAAAAAAAATTTTGGCAAGAAGTGCCATTCAAATGCTGTTCTCGCGCGCTTCTTACCAAGAAGTATTTTCTTTTTTTATATTAAGACCCAAAAATTGTAACAAAAAAAAAAATAAACGTAGTTTTGTTGTCCAAATTTTAGTTATTAGGCACAACCTTGAGTTGATTCAAGTTACATGATTATACAAATTACACTGTCAGCATAATGAGATAATGGAGTAAAACTAAATTAGCTACAAAATGAGATAATAGAGTAAACTAAATTATTGCATAGAATTTATTGCTGATAACTTTTAAGTTGCCTTGAACTTCCAGATGATGTAATTTGATGTCACTAGCTATTGGTAATTGCATCGCATTTAGGAATCTGTTTTCAAAGAAAGTAATTATCGGATCATATCCCCCTTCGTATTTGTACACACCAGTTGAAGAGTCTTATCAACTTTTTCTCATCTTTCATTTGCTTCATTGCATTGAATCAACTTGAATCAATTAAACATGTATCATATTAATCCATTATCGAAGGGTTTGACTTGAGCTGGGTTGGGTTAGAATCGTTTAATAAACATTCATAGCTATTAATAAATTAATTATTTTTTAAATCTGAAATTTTTTGTTTATTAATAAATTCAGCTTCCTGGGCATTGGATCGGTTCGGACCGAAATGAATTTTCGGATAGATTCGGTCCCATTATGTGAAAAACAAATAAAAAATAATACCGAATCGATATCGAACCAAAACTAACGGATCGGTTCCGTTTCAGTTTTCGGTTCTGAACCTTATTAAAAATTAAACAAAATAATTGAATACAGTAAATATTATCTCTTTCAGATTTCATTATCCAATTTTTGTTACAGCAAGTCAAAAACACAACAAAGAAAAAAATCAAATACCAAAATAAATTTTTACAACACTAGAGTTCAACAAGTGCAAGTCAATACAAAACTTAAAAAAAAAAACCAAAGAAACGGGAGGATGATGAAGTACTGAAGCGGTGGTGAACGGAGAGCAAAATTGTAGACACGATGGCGATGGCGATGGCGGAGGCGGAGGCGGAGGCGCGGGCTGGTGGTGTTCTCTATCACTTCTCTGTCTTCTGGCCTCTTAAGAGACCATCACTTTTCTTCTTCTCTTTTGATGCGTATGTGGTTAGTGGTGGAACTTGGAATAAATTGGTTAGAGGAAGCTTTGCTTACATTGTTTGCTCGGTACGATGTACGAAGGAGCGGAGCAAATGAGTGGTTGGGCTTGCCGATCGAATTTTTTTTTTGGCCTAAAGAAGGTGATTTTGGAGGCTAGGGTTGGTGATGAAGGTGATTTTAGGGGTGATTTCACTTGTGAAGGTGTGAGGGTTTTGATTTGTTGATACGGTTTGGGTGTAGAGAAAATGAGAAATGAAGAGTTTGTATTTGGGCTAGGGTTTGTGTTAATGATATATATATATACACACACACTACTGTTATGGTGTGTGCATCTGTATGATAATAACATGCTCTCACATGTTGTATAATGCCATGTGGTCATCTGGGTTTTTGGATTTAAAAATTAGAACCGAAAACCAAACAGAATGTTTCGGTTCACATCCGAACCGAAATTTTTTATTTTTTCTTAAAAAATTACGAAATTAAAAGTGAAAAAACTGAACCGAATCAATAATTTTTCGACTCCATTTCGGTTGTGCCCACCCCTCGAGTCTAGTACACACTTTTTCATTTGTTCTGTCCACTTCCAAATTTTTAAGAGAAACAAAACAAACAAAAAAAATTTTAAAAAATTTAATGTCTTGTTCGCCGAATCTCTCTAACTTTAAATAAAATGAGTATAGTAATCCTAAATTACTTATGCGATAAAAAAATGTTTAGACCAATTTCCAACCCACATCTCCTAAAGAATTTCTCAACCTCAAATAAATAAATAAATTTTCTCAATCGAAGAAATATGTTTTGGCGAAAATTCACAATTCTCACCACATGATTTGAAAAAAGCACACAGAGCTCATAATCTTCTTTCCACACGATTTAGAAACCCACATGGACGGACTGTACTTTTAAGAAGGATGTTACTTACCCACGAAGTAACCAACCAAAACTCTTTCCCCTTTTGCTTCCATTCTCCATATCCCTGTCACTTTGTTTTCCTCTTCCACTCTTTATAGATATTTAAGAACTATTAAATGTTTGTTTGTTTCTCCAACAAAAATTTTTTTTTTTGTTTGTCGTTAGCTTAATTTAATATTATAAAAACTTGTTTAATTTTTTAATTTTTTTAAATTTATTATTATTGTTTTGTTATTTTTTAATAGAGTTTTTAAAAATTAAATAAATTATTTTTATTTTTATTAATAAAAAATTAAAATTTAAACTTTTAAAGAAGAGATTAATAATATCTAAAATATTTAATATATTTTTTATTTATTTAATAATTTTATTTAATTTTTTATTAAATAATTTTAAAAAATTTATTTATTAAAATAATTTTATAATTTTTACTAAAAATTCTCGTTAACAATTAAATAATTAAAATTATTTCGATAAAAACTCTACTAATGAAAATTCCACTAATATACTGTACAGTCTGCACTTACCCACCCATAGTGTTTAAAAGTCCCTCACCGGCTCTGCTTTCACGATCAAATATTATTTCAATACTGTCGGCGAACAAGCGCATCACATCTTAATAATGATAATTGGGTGTGTGTGTGTGTGTGTGTTTGCGTTTTGGTCAAAAATTGATGATTTGGCCTTTACATTCTTTGGATCTATAATATGAATGATTTTCAACAAAAATGTTATCTCTCTCGCCTGTAACCTGAACTTGAGGAGATAATAAAAGTTGTTCTTTATACTCTACAGTTAGTTTTCTCTTCTTCTTTCATTCCTTCGAAATCTTTCAACAAAAATGGGTGGCATCATCTCAAAGGACACAATTTGTTCAATTTTATCTTACGTTGGTGGAGAAGCTAAGTATATATGGGGTCTTAAAGATAATCTTGATGAATTGCGGACTCAAAAGGAGGACTTGATTGCGCAAAAACAACAGCGGCTGAATCAGGTTCAGCTTGCCGAACAACAACAGCCCCGAACCCGACGGACGAGGACGGTGGAACAGTGGTTTGAAAGGTTGGAACAAATGGAAGATGAAGTTGAGGATCTGCTACAAGAAAGAGATCAAGAGATTGACAGATTGTGTCTTGGAGACTTCTGTTCCAAGGACTTGATTTCAAGCTACGACTTCGGCAAAAAAGTGGAGAAGTTGAAGGAAAAAGTAATCAAATTGAAGAGAGAAGGAGAAGCAATCAGCGAAGTTTCTGAGATGTTACCAGAAGGTCCAGCGGTTGCAATAGCTGTTGAGCGGACAATCGTAGGTCAAGATTTATTACTTGACCGAGTTTGGAGATGCATCACCGATCAAGAAAAGAATAAGGGAATTATTGGCTTATATGGCACAGGGGGCGTCGGCAAAACTACCCTCTTACAACAAGTCAATAACAAATTCTGCAGTGATGAACAGCATCATTTTGATGTTGTTATCTGGTCGGTTGTGTCTAGAGAGCCAAACAAGGAGCAGATTCAACAGGATATTGGAAATAGGATAGGCTTCTCAAAAGAATCATGGCAGGATAAAAGTTTTGAAGAAAGGGCTTCAGACATCACCAACACTTTACAGCATAAGAAGTTTGTATTGTTATTGGATGATATATGGGAGTCCAAACTTGATTTAACATATTTGGGCGTTCCTCTTCAAAGACTACATTTTGGGTCCAAAATAGTCTTCACAACTCGTTTTCATGGTACTTGTGGTGAAATGGGAGCCGACGCGCGGTTCCCAGTGACCTATTTGGGAGATGAGGATGCCTGGGAATTATTTCAGGGGGTGGTCGGGAGATACGTTCTCGACAAGCATCCGGACATTCCGAAGCTAGCCAAGGATATGGTAAGTGAGTGTCATGGTTTGCCGCTAGCACTCAAAACAGTGGGTCAAGTCATGTCGCGCGCTGAGTACCCTGAAGAATGGAAAAGCGCAATTGAGACCATAAGCGCATCAGCTGCTAAATTCGAAAATATGCAGGAAAAGGTGCTTTCGCGTTTGAAGTTCAGCTACGATAGTTTGCCCAATGATGAACATCGATCTTGTCTCTTGTACTGTTGTTTATTTCCAGAAGACTTTAAAATTCCAAAAACCGACTTGATAGAGTATTGGAAAAGTGAAGGATTTTTGGATTCGATTAGTTGGTGGGAAGTTCGTGGTGCTCTTGTTCGTGCATGCTTATTGGAGGAAGAAGGTGATCATGTAAAAATGCACGATATGATTCGTGAAATGGCATTATGGATAGCAAATGAAGTAGAGAAGGAGAAGGAGAACTTTTTGGTTCGTGCAGGAGTTGCATTAACTGGCGCGCCAAAGATTGAGGAATGGGAAGGGGTCAAAAGGATATCTTTGATGAAGAGCGGAATTAGAAGTCTACCACAAATTCCCCCTTGTCCACATCTCCAGACTTTGCTTCTAAATCGAAATAGTATTGCGGAGATCACTGACAGTTTCTTTCAATCTTTGCCTTTCCTTAGAGTTTTAGATCTTCGTGTAAATTATTCCCTAACTGAACTTCCTGTAGGGATTTCAAGTTTGGTTTCATTACACCATCTTGATCTGTCTTTTACTGACATAAGTGGGTTGCCGCAAGAGCTCAAGGCATTGGTGAATTTGAGATATTTGAACTTGGAGTATACAGCTAACATGTCCAGAATTCCACAGCAGCTGATATCAAGCTTTTCAAAGTTACAGGTACTCAGGACGCTGTATTGCGGTTACAATAACAGGCCAATAGTGGAAGAAGGCAACGTTCTATCTGATGACGCTGAATCATTGATGGAGGAAATCCGCTGTTTGGAACAATTATATCTCATCAGCTTGTCCTTATACACTTCACGTGGTGTCGAAAACTTTTTGAAATTCCCAAAGCTGCTGAACATTACTCAAGCTCTGTCCATCGAAACCTGTGAAAGTCTACCGCGCAATTTCTTCTCACATCTAGCAAACATGGAGCATCTTGAGGAGTTAGTGATCAGGGAAAGTAATTTGGAAGAGTGGAATATATACCGTGCAGGAGAGGTACAAAAAGTGCTTCAAAGCGGTGGTTCTCGAAATCTTCGATATCTTTACATAGTCGGTTGCTCAAATATGAAGGACTTGACGTGGCTTGTTTTTGTTCCAAACCTCAAGCAGCTCTATATAAGTGGTTGTGATGACATGGAAGAAATAATCAGTGTTGAAAAATTGAGTGAAGTTTCAGAGATGATGGGAGAGCTTAACTTGTTCGCAAAACTCGAATTTCTGATCCTAACAAGTGCAAGTAATTTGAAGCGCATCTACCACGATCCTTTGCCCTTTCCACAGCTGAAGCAAATTCAAATATCGGGATGCCCAAAGTTGAAGAAGCTCCCACTCAATTCCAGCAGCGCAAAGGAACGTAAAATTGTCATTCGGGGAAAGCAAGAATGGTGGGAAGAGCTACAATGGGAGGATCAAACCACTCAAAATGCTTTCTCTCCCTGTTTCCTACCTCGTAAATAATAAAGTGCGATAAGGAGCAAGAGTTTGAATAAAATTTCTGGCTGAGCTTTTCCATTTATATATTTTGTCTTTCTATTTCATTTAATTTAAAAGTCGTCTGCTGTGTTGAGTGTGTGTCACTTGTTATTAGCGTTTGTACTGTTGTTTCCTATTTAATAAAATTTCTTTGCTCTTAGAATTACTTTTGCTAGTAATTATTTATAATGCTTGCAAGTTGCTTAACTGAATATGACTTCTAGCTTGAAAAAGTTATTATCCATTTCAGAGATTAAAAATTATCTCAATAGCGAGATTTTTGTAATAGTGGTATTAAAAAAAAAATAGTGCTAGTGATTAAAAAAAGTCCATTGGATTTGGCCTAAATTACTTTTTTAGCAGATTTCACCAATTTGATTGTAGACCGGCCAAAGTATCCATAGAATCGATGCATTTCTTAAAAAGAGGATCATTCGGAGGCAATATCGAGCATATCATCCAAAAGCTGAATAGACTAAAATTTCATCGTCTCTCAATCAAGTAAGCTTTCACTGAAGTTCAGCTCTTTTCTGTGTACATAAACGCGGCATGCACCTTGTGAGAGGCCACGTTTTAGCTTCTTTTTATTCTTCGTTTTTCTTCGTTGTTTATTTCAGACTTTGCCAACACAATTCTTTTCTGTATACATTTCATTTAACAGTATTTAAAAAAAAAGGACAAACACTACAATAAAAGGTAGAGAAATACTCTGGATTAAATCATCTTATAGATGTCAGTTTGGTCTGTAATCTGAATCAATAAATCAGGTACCCAATTTCCAAAGGTAAGGTCATGATTGCTGCATGAAAATTTTAGAATCATTCAAATACTGCCATTAAGATATTGCACCACGTGTTCTGGAGCTAATATCTATTTTATTTCTCTGGATTCTATAGTTAAATTAAGTACTTCTTTCAAGTAATTTATTTGTATCCTAATATGAACAGAAGTGCATGTTAACAACATATTCTAGATCACACCATTACCAGGACAATGCGAAACAACTGCCATACAAGTCATACAGAAGGAAATTACCTCATGCTGCAGTTTCTCCTACCCCAGTTCTCAAAGGACTCCCAGCTTTGAGTGGCTTCATATTGGCTTCCTCGAGCTCCTTGGCCACAAACTCACTCAGATGCAGGAAAGGAACAGAACAACCCCTACAAACCTCATCATGCCAAAAAATGAGAGAGATGACACGGCATTACAATGCAGCGAGCTCCTGCTTCTCAAGAAAAACCATTTTTCTACGCAGCTTCTCCACAATTAGAGTGTCATCCAGCTGAATACCGCCATTATTACCGTTGAGAGAAGGAAAGGAACTCATCTCATGTGACAATAACTTCTTTTTTAACAAAGGATCAGAACAAAGCAAGAAGGGAGTGTCAACGTTTACTCTCCCTCCCATTGGAATTCAATGTTTTGACGCCGGCACAGTTAAGTCATTTGGCATTGAAGTCATATTTTATACGTTCATCGATATTATCTTCTCCAGCTTCCATATTTACAAACATAATTCTTTCCACAATATACATACTTGAAGTTAATCTTTTAGCAACATCATGGGTAACATCATCTCAAGCTCAAGCTTCTTATCATCACCTGAATCATTTCGTTCCATTTTATCTTATGTTGGTGGCGAAGCTAAATATAGATGGCCTCTCCAAGTCAATCTTGATGCCTTGCAGACTGAACTCGACAAATTGATTCAAACAAAAGACAATCTGCTGAACAAGGTTGAGCTTGTTGAACAACAATCTCAAACCAGACGAATGAATCAAGTCAAAGGCTGGCTTCAAAGGGTGCAAGAAACGGTAACCAAAGCTGTTGACCTGCAAAATGTGAGATATCAAGAACTCGGTAGACTCTATCTTGGAGGCTTCCGTTCCAAAGACTTGGCTTCAAGCTACAACTTCGGAAAAAAAGTGGTCACAATCCTTTTGAAGAATGAACGAGGAGACATCAAAGACGTTGCTGAGATAGTACCAGAAGATGCAGCGGTTGAATTAGCTGTTGAGTGAACAGTTGTTGATCAAGAATCCATGATTGATCAAGTTTGGAGATGTCTCACTGATCAAGAAAAGAACAAGGGAGTTATTGGCTTGTATGGTACAGGGGGAGTTGGCAATACTACCTTTTTAAAACAAGTCAATAACAAATTCTGCAGTGAACAGCAGCAACATCATTTTGATGTTGTTATCTGGGCGGTTGTGTCTCGAGAGCCAAAACTTAACAAGATTCAAGATGCTATTGGAAAAAGGATAGGCTTGTCAGCAGAGTCATAGAAGGATAAAAGTCTTGAAGACAAGGCTTTGGACCTCTCCAACATTCTAAGCCAAAAGAAATTTGTGTTGTTATTGGATGATATATGCCATCCCATTGATTTAACAGAATTGGTTATCCCTCTTTAAAGCCTAAGTATTGCATCCCAGGTAGTCTTCACAACTTGTTCACTTGCTGTTTGCGGTTCAATGGAAGCTGATGAGAAGATTGAGGTGAAATGTTTGGTTCATGATGAAGCCTGGAGATTATTTCAAGAGAAAGTCGGTGGAGCTACTCTTAGATGTCCTGATATTCCTGAGCTGGAACAAACCTTGGCAAGAGAGTGTTGTGGCTTCTTTCAATTTATGCCTCTCTTAAAGTTTTGAATCTAGGGTTCAGTATATTTCTGACAAAATTACCTTCCGGACTTTCAAGTATGATTTCACTAGAACATCTTGATTTGTCTTTAAATGTCATAAGGGAGTTGCCAGAAGAGATGAAGGCCTTGGTAAATCTCAGATATTTGAACTGGGAATATGTGTACCTCAAAAAAACTACAACTGCAACTGCTGTGTATCTTTCTAAAGTTGCAGGCACTCAGAATGCTGGGTTGCAGTAATTGTAGTGGAGAAGAAGAATGGAGAGCTTTATTTGAACATGCCGAACCTTTTATAAAGGAATTGCTCTGTTTGGAAAAATTGAATCTGCTGAGCATTACCTTGGATTGTTGGCCTGGTCTTGAAATTTTTTTGACATTCCAACGTACAGAATCTCTACAGCTTACAAAAATTTATATTCCAATGTCACTCAATGTTTTACCTCTAGCATCTCAAAAACTTTCTTATTCAGAACTGTGCTCTTAAAGAATTGAAGATCGAAAATGCAGGAGATATACAAAACTTGATACAAACGGGTTTCCGCAATCTTCACACAAATTGCATATTGATTGTTCATGTTTGAAGGAATTGACAAAGCTTTTTTTGGCTCCAAACCTCAAGAAAATTGATGTATAGAATTGCAGCAATATGGAAGAAATAATCAATGTTGAAAAATTGAGTGAAGTTTCCGAGATAATGGTAAAGCAGAACTTGCTGGCAGAACTCGAATTTTTATTGCTAAAAGGTCTAGGAAACTTAAAGAGCATCTACTGGGATCCCTTTCTTTTTCCACAGTTGAAGGAAATTGAAGTAACTGGATGCCCAAAGCTGAAGAAGCTCCACTTAATTCCAGTAGAGCAATGGGACATAAAATTGTTATCAAAGGAAAGAAATACTGGAGGGACCAGCTACAGTGGGAGGAGGATCGTCTCACTCAAAGAGTTTTTTCTACCTGTTTCAATCCTATGGAGATAAGAGTTTTGAATAAGATTTTTGGTAGGAGCCTTTTTTTTTCAATTTATGTATCAATTTGTGTGTAACATGCAATCTTGTCTTTCATATCAGACTCTGTAATGTAGCCATTTTCCTTTTCCTATCAAGATGGAGAGTAAGCCTCAAAAGCATTGTTTACTATCTTTAGAATTTTTACCCCTTTTTGGTATGTGAAGAAAGATAATAAAGAACGACAAACTATTACTGAAGAAAAAGAAAATGGCAAGTTCAATGTGGTAAAAGTTCGTCGTCCATTTACTGTTGCTCAATCAAGTAAGCTTTACCTTCACTTATTGAAGATTTGAATTAACAACTAAACAACAAAACTTATAATCGCTTATATTACACCATAAGTCCTACAGGTTTAAATAATAACAATAAAACACTACACTTATGTCTTATATATAGCTAATTCTACTCTCTTCTATTTTTTCTTGGTTTTGTAGTAAAATTCATTTCTAGTTTGAAGGAAATTGTTAACATCAAAACCTACATACTTGCTGAGCATCTGCTGACATCATATTTCCAACGAAACCAAACCAGATCATATAAAGCAAGAAATGTGAAATAAATACAAAATGAGTCACATAAGGAAATTACCACGCTCTACAGTATCTCCCACCAAAGCTGGCAGTTAGAATGCTAATTGTTTCGAGTACCCGAATCCTCAAAGGACTCCCAGCCTCAAATGGCTTTGGCTTAGCTTCCTTTAGCCCCATTGCAACACACGCACATGCAGGAAAGGAACAGAACAAGAAACCTCATCATGCCAAATATGAAAGATTAGACAAGGCATTACTCTGTAGCAAGCTCCTGAATTCTCTAGAAAATTCCAATTTCACCACAGGTTCTCCACAATCAGTGTATGATCCAAATTTAACACATTCAGATTTATCATTAAGAGGAGGAAGAGAATTCCTCCCATGTGACAGTAACTCCTTACTTTACACATTATCAGAGTAAAGCAAGAAGGGAAGGCAATTTCATTAGATTAAGAAAAGAATCGCCACCCAATGGAGCATTTGAACCAGAACTCTTGTCAAATTCTTGAAATTTCCTGCTTTCAGCAAGAGAACTGAAGATGGAGGGCATAGCCAGAACCGGATTTAAATTCAATCTGGTCTTTTGAAGACTTATAATAACAGTGTACTAACAGATACTGTCAAGCTTCTATCAAAGATCCGTTGTACCAAAAACTAACCAATTTAAGCTAGCAAACCTGCATGAACATCTAAATTTCAATACCCATGAAAAGACTCTGCCTTCAAATTCACATACCAGCTTCTCTCAACTAATGACCACCACTAGAAATAATGAATCTTTATCGTAAATTCAAAATGCATGAAAGAAATCGTCAAAAGAACTTATATTGAACCTTCTCTCTCGGTTCCTTCAACCACCAAAATCCACCAAAGCTAGCAAATTTCAAACTCTATCACTCATCACTCTCTCTCTCTCCCTCCCTTTTAGCGGCATGGGGCTATGAGGTCAGGTAACAAGGTTCATATTGATGCCGACTATTTTGTCAGCTTGTCCCAATTCCAGATGTGAATGCAATATTCACATTACATTGTCTTGCCTACCATTTGATTTTGAACCACAAAATCTGTGTAAAGTAGTTCATGTTTCACACTTTCTTAGCCCTTATCATCAGCATTCGTCTCCCATATTCTCAGGTTTAAATCATTGGAAATTGAGTGACAAACATGATAACAGAATCTAAACTTTAGTGGCATGAAGGAACATAGAAGCAACATGGGATGTTTCAAATCTACAGTATAATTTCCTTAGGTCCCTGAATAAGATTGAAACTAAAAATGAAATAAAGTAGCAAAATATAGATTGGAGGTCACATGCTTGATATTTGATGCTGTCAAAAACAATTTGCTGTATTGAAATTGATTCTGTCATAAATTTTCACAAGGATTTCTATATTTACAACAAATCTTCAGTAGTGAAACAGGATCAAATCATAATGTGTCATTTAATTACAGGAGGCAACAAGATCATACAGAAAAAGGAAGCAAAAAATTGTTACAACCTACAGAAACCCAAATATTCTACTAGCCAACTCCCATTAAAATTTGAAGCCATTCTAAAATCTCAGCTTATACTACTACATCATTCCTTCTACGTACCCCAGCTGAATTTCTCACAGAAATCACATTTCTTCATCGGCCTCAACTCATATATCTTTTACTTTTAATCAGAGATGCTTTTTGATATGCTTTTTGATATAGAAGAAACCTTGGATACAAATTCAGGGAAGACTTCACTTACAATCAACTGAAAGCATGTCACTTCTACAACATGTAGAGGAATGTCAAAAGCATTTGTTTTTGTGGGTGGGATAGGCTTTCGCCTCTTAAAGTTTTATTATTAGAATTGAATAATGCTGCCACTGACAGTAAAATAAATTTCATGTGATAATTGAATCATAAAAGTGAGGTACATATAATGAGAAATAATCACCATTATTACATAAAACGAGAAAATAATTATGGAAGAAACAGAAAGAATTACCTGAAAAGAGGGATTTGGAAGACAATGAAACAAAAATATAAAGAAGAAGAAATTGAAGATATAATGACTGCCCATTTCTTTGATGAACCCATAAAAAAATGGCTTCAAAATTTAAGAAACTGTAAAATGCCGTGATGGAGAGAATTGAAACCGTAAAATACGCAAACTAGATCATGGGGCCATCTTGATTGATTGATGGAACACCTGACAAGTGTCCATTACATACCTACATCAGTTTTCTCTCTTAAATTAGGAAATTGTTTATTTATTTTTACACTAATTAGTGGAGAAATTCTGGTGAAAATATCCATAAATTTTTATGAAAATAGCCAAAATTTAGGAGCTATTTATAATTTTAGCTAGCTTTTCAATTTTTCTATTTTTATAGCCAAAAATACCCCATTTTAGATACAAATACCTCTAACTAGCCCTTTTGTAAATTATACTATTTAGTGCGATAATCCCGCACGTGCTTGACATTTTGTCTAATATCTTAATATATGCTCATCTTTATATGCATTACTGCATTATTACTTAAACGTATATTACTCAAAATAAATTATAAAATATCAAACTCTTTTAATTAAACTTTAATGCTAAAGAGCTCGCACTTCAATGATGTTTGAATAGTAGCAGCTTGTTGTAGTCTTTAAACCTTTAGTATTGCAAAGTCACAAGCCTTACAGCTTCAGCAGTTGATATATCCCCAGGCCCAAAAAAAAGTGTGTTAGGAAATTAATTTTTTATAATGTGTTGTACAAAATTTTAATATATTCGCAAGCGCACGAATATTTGAAAATAGAATAGTGATAACAAAGTCGAATCTATAAGAATTGTTATAAATTGAAAAGTTTAATTTAAATCTAAAGTTAATATTAATCCTAATTTAGTTGAGCAAATTGAGTTTTAAGATAAAATAAACTAATTAAACTAATAAAACAATTAAAGCAAATGAGATTTCAATAAGACAAAGATTACCAACTAGTAATTAAATCAATCTATGTTATTTCATGGATATAACAATTAAGCCCAAGTAATTAAATCTAATGTAGGTTTTTTTTCTGCTTCAAGGTAGGATTTCTAAGTATTATATGTATCCTACTGAAAAATAAAGAATCAAAGTTTCCTAAGTATTCAATGTATCCAATTTATTGAAAAAACAAATAATCAAAGAGAATCACATTAATCATTATTTCACCAAGCCTTGATTTAATCAAATAATCTCTTAACTATCAAGAATACATGATATTAAAGATGAAAAGATAATTATTCAATCAATCATGTGAAACAAGAACCATAATCATCAAAGAACATATATAGGGAATTAATTGGATAAAAAAATAATTATTTCATTGAATAGGGTTTCATCCTTAACCTCAATATAAAAAAATTAGCTAGACATACTTGAATGGAGAGCAATAAATAAAATAAAATTAGCCATGGGAAAATTGCACTGCCGCTGCTCCTCTCACTGCCGCATGCGTCTCTCCTCTGCCCTCCTTGCGTCTCTCCTCTGCCTTCCTTGCGTCTCTCCTTAGCTTCTCTTTATATGGTGCACAACTTGGCCGAATCCTTGTCAAATTATAATTGCTAAGAAACCGCCTCTCTAAGCCAAATTATTCAATCCTCACGTGCTGGCCACTCTTCTTTAATTAATTTCCTTTTGTTTCCTTTATGCAATTTAATTCTTCACGGGTTCCATTAAATTGCTTTCCATAGACAATGCCCTGCACATGAATGAATTTCATTGCCAAATTTAAGTCCTCACTTTCCTATTTCTTCTTCACGTGATTGCCATACTCTTCCTTTTTTGCATGTGCATGGATGAATGAATTTCATTGGCTTTAGTTTCATCGGCTTTAGTTTCATCGTGCATATATGCCTATTTGCTTCCAAAATCAATTAATCTTTAATGCTTCCAAAATTAGATTTCTTCATGCCCTTTTTATTCATAATCTCTTAATTATTTAATAAAATAATATAATTAATTAAAATAACAAATAATAAAAATTAGCAATTATATAATTAAGGGTCAAATATGTATGTATTTTATGCTCATTATAATGTTACAATCTGTAGAAGTATTATTATCTTATATCCATTAGAATTTTAGATACAAACATTTATAATATATTCCATAAATCTATGCAGACTAGGTTGGAAATTTACTCATAATCCTATTTATTTCTATTCTATATTTTGACAGTGTCCTCACCATTATTAAGAGTATCAACCCTTAGCTCTTTTAGGTTCTGTTGTTTAGTAGAGCTTTTCAAATAAAGCTTTTATTAGTAACATTTAAAAAAAAATAATTATTTGGTTGTCAATAAATTTTTTAATATTTTAAAAAAATTTCAACTCTAATAAAGATAAAATAACTTATTTAATCTTAAAATTTCTATTTTAAAGTTAAAACATAACCAAATAAAATTGTAATTTTTTTTCAAAAAATATAAAGTTAAATTAGCATTTTGATCATTTGAAAAGGCATACCGAAAATACACTTAGGATATGTTTGGTTGGTAGGAGAGGAGGGTGGAAGAGAGATGAATTTAGATTCTTTTATGATTTCTTTTGTTTGGTTAGTTATAGTTTAGTGGAAATTAATTTCTAAAAGAATTCAAATTCTAAGAATTTGAGGAATTTTAATTCTTCATCAAAGGGTAAAGAGTCTAAATTCCTTATCAATTTTAAAACAAAATTTTCAATATTATCCTTTAAATAAGTTAAAATATTATATTAAATACTATGATATGAAAATAAAAAAAACATAAGTTAAAAATTGTTGGACCACTGCCGGATCACCGCCGGACACCGTTGGACCGCCGCCAAACCTTACCGGACCTCACCGGACCGCCACCACATTATTTAAAAATAAATTATGTTAATTATAATTACTTAAATTAATAATAAAATAAAATTAGATATGAAAGATTGGTTATTAGGATTATAAAATAATAATGAATTAATAAAAATATTATATATAATTAAATATTTTGTTATTAATTTATTTTCTAAATTAAATTAATTCATAATTTAATTATTTTTTATATTTACTAATAATATTAACATTTTATCACTAAAACTTTACTCCACTCATTTTCAGGACTGACAGCATTTAATCATGCTACAACTTGTAGTTAATTGTCAAAATCACATACGAATGAAATTAACGTCAAACATCACAAATATACATTGTACTCCATTTTTTTTCTGTGTCATGATTTTATACACAAATGCAGAAGTTGGAATTGCTTTTGATCTATTCCTGTCGTACTTCCTCTAGCCCTATGGTACTTGCTCATCAAATCCTGCAAAGAATTCAATAAATTCAGAGATGGAAGAGAATTATGATTAAGGTTAGGCGCATAATGGTTCTTTCAACAAGAAGACGACAATGAAGAAAGAAGGATATACTGTATGTATTCAACAACATGATGGTGGGAAATGGCTGCGAAGGCATCAGTGGACAGTTGTATTGTAGATGGGCAGGGCGTCTGTGAGCAGAAATCCACTACTTTTACATCAATGACTTGGTGCTTGCACGGTCGATCAGCTCCACTCGAGCATCTCATTTTATAGCGCCTTCCACAAGCAGCTCCATTATCCCACAACCCTTCACCCACTGCGACAAATAACTTGCTTGGTGGGAACTGGTCTTGTCTATTTCCATAGCATCTGGTTGCTGCAAGAATAAAAGACGGTAAGAACCAAGAATATTAGATAAAGTTTTTTCATTTTGATTAATCTCCAGAAAGTTCATTCACTTTTTTAGAAACTCGGCCAATGAGCCAAGTGAGTTCTTATCTAAAACCCACCTCATAAGTTACAAATATCTTGTTATGACATCAATATTAAAAAAATAATAATAAGGAAAAATGGAATATGAGAAAAGGCTTAGCCCAAGGACATGAAATCACAACTTAAATTCACAAAAGCAGTCCGGCAAAGAAGACCCGCGTCCCGTAAGAAAACCATCTCTGTGTACCTTCCACAAGGCTTGCATCAACTCCTTCCCTTCCAAGCCTTGATAAGTGAACTCCGCAAAAGCTTTTCTGCTTAAGAACATAGTTTTATACAACCCTTTAAAAGTATGCATTGCCGCAACCATCTTATCCATGTTTCCAAAATATGTAGCCATGTAGGAATCGCTGTTAATGGATACGTAATAATCTAAGGCAGCTTTTGTGTTCCCATGCATGCGTGTTAAATCCTCACCAGTAAGAAGGGCGGACTTGGTAACTACATTGGTGTAAATAGATGTTAACCCTTCGATTTCCATCAGGCCATCGCCTGCAGTCAGATATATATTTGTGTTTGTTGGGATGGAAAGTGCTTGAAGTATGAGAGCTGTTTCATTGGGTGTAAGAGGACATTTTCCCAGTCTTCTCCAGATGCGAGCTACCTCCACAGTCCATGGGTTTCTATCACCCCTTGCAGACTCGATCGCTTGCATGGAGGTTGGAGAAAGTCCTTGGTATTCACATTGGCTGTACGCAACCATATCTGGTTCAAACCTAAGGTAAAGTGAGAGAAAAGGTTTGGGTATGGCTTCCAGAAGCTCAGCTGCTTTCTTCTGCAAGGATCTAGTAAGATGTAATGCACGGTAGCATGCTTGACAAAGAGCAGCTTTTGCAAATCTTGGGTACTTGTAGGATTTTATGTAAGCACAGATTCAGGATAAAATATAACAGTACACTCAACCATGGTAATAAATTATGAAGTAATGAAGCAAGGAAACTTGAGATACGAAAAAAATACCTGTCCCATCTCTGGCTCATTGCTGGTGTCAGTGAGATATACTTATGTTCCAACAGGGATGGGAGAATACTTTCAACGTAATCAAATTGTCCTTTCCGTTTGCTACAATCTACGTGAAAAGGTTCTTTAGATGAAATCTCAGGAGGCAATTCTTTGACAACATCAACAAAGCCGTCCATATGTTGAATGAAGTAGTCGACATCAAATACATCTGCAAAATCACTGAGGTAAAGCTAAAGAGTTAAACGAATACAGTCTGTATAGAGTAACAGAAATGGAAACTTAAAATGCACTAGACAACTCATTAGCCTCCCACTCTATGATGTTAAATAGCCATAAACATCATCATCTAACTCAAAATCAACTAAGAAGGGACATATAATGAGCACCATTAGAATCACACCGAAAACATTCATACAGAGATTCCTTGGCTAGCTCCATGCAAAAGCATCAATTACAACCCAAGTATCTTTACAGTTCAACACTCACTTTCAATGTTTTACAGAAGAATCCATGATTTATCATTAATAACAATATTTTTCAAACTTAACAACAGCTTGATGAAAATTCAGAAGTAATGTTTGTATATTTTAGATTTTGCTTGAGAAAAAGGTAACATATATTAACACAGCACTCCAGGGACTAACTATTTAACAAAATTAATCAATCAAAAGTGAGAGAATCCAGAATTCTACATAGGCTTTCAATTCCAAGAGACAAGTTCAAAAATTCATCTTTATGGAGTTCCCACTCTCTAGCACCACCATGATGGTACATAAGCATAACCACAACTTACCTTGACTCATTCCAATATGCAGCCACTTCAAACTTTGGAAGAACAAGAGTTGCATTTAGCAAACGAGCAACACCAACACCATCACACAACTGCATAAATTGTAAACAAGGTACCATCTTTAGCAAAACAGCTATAGAAATCAACAATATCAGATAGCAATCTGAAAGTTACAGTCAGAAATATCCAATATACACTCACATCTCTTCTCATCTAACTGAGGCCACCATAGCAATCCACATGGATATATCCATTACCCTTCGCTGGGAAAGCTGCAGGATTTCAACAAAAAACCAATGCAATTGTCTGCAATGATAGCCAATTAAAATTGACTCAGAATTTCAAAATTCAACAAAATGACTTGAACCCAATGCCAACTTTAACCCGTTCCACAGCCTCAAATGTTACACTGCAGTCTTTTACCCATAACTTTATATCAAGCATATGAAACCCAATCTCAAATTGAACACAAATTACGAAATATACCCTTTTTGTAGTATATTGAACATGACTTGTACTAATTTGTTGAATCACACTGTTTAAAAAAAAATCAATAAGAAAACAAGCACATTTCAAATGTCAATATATGATTTCATCAAATCATTAACAATGCATAAAGATCTTTTTGCCGAAATTCCAAAAACTTAAGATGAAACAAACAAAAATCAATGAAGCGTAGAAAGAACTACTTACGAGTCAAATGCCCGTGAAGCCACCATTTGCAAGGCCTCCACTCTACCAACCTCCTCACACTCCATATATCAGATTCCCCTCTACACAAAGACAAATCATATTTCATTAATTAAAAAAAAAATGCACACTACTCTTCATTAATTGGCCAGTGAAATCCAAAATCACCGATCCAAAAATCCCAAAATACAATCACAGAACAGATTTCTTTTACTTCCAAAACAATTTATCAATCTAGCATCACACCATTTCTTAGAATCTAGCATTAAAGGGCCAAAAAAACTAAAAAAAAAACAGCAAAAACCCTGTAACCGAAACAATATAAAATGCTCAACTGAAAAACTCTTAACACTAGAAAACACAGAATCAAAATTCCTTTTTCTGTTCTCTCTTGTGTCACTACATTCAATGGTTTAACAAGAATACTGAGCTAATACGAAATAAGACAAAATAATGGGGTGAAAATATAAAGAGAAAACGAAGCTGCTTACGCGGTGGAAGAAGGAGAAAGCGAACGGAAAGTAGTGTAAGGAGAGAGCAAAACGACGGCAAGAAAAAGGGAGAGACCGAATATGATGGAAACGAACACTGGTTTTACTGTAAACTTAATCATTTCATAATCATAATCGCAAAATCGTAACCATAGATCTGATTATTACAATCTTTGGTGTGACGTAGAATAAAGAGTTTTGTGGTTTCAGATCGATTTGATGGGGTTAAGGCTCGAGGGTTACGTTTGTTCATTAACAGAACTGGAATATGAAAGAAGATGCAGATCAAAAATGCTTTCTTCTTATGAGTCCCAAATTTTTAATCTTTTATTGAATAATGACTTCGTTTATTCATTTCATCAAATAGGTCCTTGTTCTTAACTCATGCACTGAATGTGAATACTATTATATTTATCTAGCATGACAGACTGACAATATAATTTGGATGCTTGCGTTTGCCTTGTGATTGTTTCACTTAGGCCATGTTTGATTCATGGTATCATCGTGTATTAACTAATAATAAATACTTAAATAGTATAAAAATATACTATAATATTAAATTATTTAATTATATTATAATAATTAATATATAAAAATTAATTATTTTTAATAATTTAATATAAATATTAAATATTATATTCTAAATATATAATATAAACTAATCACAAAAAAATTAATATAGTATAATTAAAAATTAATACAGTACAGTGTAGTACCAAACATATTATAACATAAAATTAATATAGTACAGTGTAGCACCAAACACTGTACAACATTATTATAATATAGTGTTAATGCAATACAGCATAATACAATACACCTGCATTAAAATAATGCAATACAGCATAATATAATACAGTGTGCCAAACGCACCCTTAGTGGTATAAATTTTTCAGATTAATATTTTGTGATACTTATTACAGCTATTGTCAAAACCATTTAAGTACTCTATTTTTTTTTCAAGAGTTTTAAAAATATAGAATTGTTACCACCTAAAAATCGATATCAAGCTCAATGACTCAATTCAGCCTATAGGGCTCAGACACGGGATGTGTTACATGATTCTCAAAGTTCATGCAGAATATTGCCGAATGTGATTCTTCATTTGATTGTTTCCCGAATCTGATTCTTCATCTGGTTTTATAAGTTCTTTGAAATTCTCATGCTCACCAATGCTCCGGCTATAGAATTTATGACTTTCTCTACTACTAGAAGCCATCGTCAAAATCCTAAGAAATTCCCCAATGGAGTCGCCAAATGTTTGAAGTGGGAATTTCACTAAGCCAAATGTCACAAGAATGGGCTCATTCTTGACTTAAATAGAATTGGGCTTGGATGAAAATTCGGACTAAATGATCTGCAATCCTTCTGATTATATTTTGTGGTTTGAAGAGTAAGGTCTAAAAGCATATTCAGTCATTGATATGGCTTGAATAAACTCTTGTTGCAACTTTGACTCTGGCTTGAATTATCGTATACATGAATAGTATCATATACGTGAGCAGTGCTATCTATGTGAATCGTATTGTATGTGTGAACAGTTTCTTTTCTCCAAGTAATTACGATCAATGGCTCTAATATCACCGTTAGCAAATTGATGAGTGAAGTAAATACACCAATAAAATGAAATTGATAAATAAATATTACAAAGAAAACACGAGAACGTCTACTAAGAAAAGTTAAGAGGAAATATTTTACTAATTATGTGGAGTTATAAATATTCTAGTATTTTATCTCACAACCTAAAACTCCAATATACCCTAACTCTCAAATTACTAAGAATTTCAAAACTCTTTTAATTCTTGATTTCTTCTTTCTCCAAGTGATGCTTCTCCATGCTCTTAACTCTCCTATTTATAAGGCATGCCAAGCCCAAAATGTCAATTTTGGGTGGCTTTAAAATAATAATTTATTTTTTAAAATTGATTTATTTTAATAAAATAATTGGTTTTGTCAAAATTGGTTGGTAATATTTTATTGCTACCATTTTACTGTATTTAGACTATAAGAATAAATACTACCATTAAATGTCTTGAACAGCTAGCTTGGCTAAACTCTACGTTTTCTTCGCATGGTTTCATCAGCAATGCCCTGCGCGAACTTTGGGAATCATGTAACACATTTTATGTCTAAGTCTTTTGGGCTGAATTAGGTCATTAAGCCTGATATCGATTTTTAGGTAGTAGCATTGGGTCTGATATTAATTTCTAGGTAGTAACAAGAATTTTTTATATTAAGACCCAAAAATTGTAACCAAAAAAGGAAATTAAACGTAGTTTTGTTGTCCAAATTTTAGATATTAGGTACAACCTTGAGTTGATTTAAGCTACATGATTATATAAATTACACTGTCAACATAATGAGATAATGGAGTAAAACTAAATTAGCTACATAATGAGACAATAGAGTTAACTAAATTAGTTGACACAAGTATACAATTTATTAGTTGACACTTAAAAGTTGCCTTGAACTTTTAGATGACGTAATTTGATGTCACTAGCTATTCGTAATTGCATCAAATTTAGGAATCTATTTTTAAAGAAAGTAATTATTGGATCATAACGCCATTCGTGTTTGTACACACTAGTTGTAATATGTGTGGAACCTATATATATTTTTACAAGGGGTATAAGTTACATCAAATGTAACTTAGCAAGACCCATCAACTTTTTCTCATCTTTCATTTGCTTCATTGCATTGAATCAACTTGAATCAACTAAATATGTATCATATTAATCCATTATCGAAGAGTTTGAGTTGAGTTGGGTTAGAATCGTTTAATAAACATTCATAACTATTAATAAATTTATCATTTTTAAATTTGAAATAATTCTTAAATTTTTTGTTTGAGTTGAGTTGGGTTAGAATCATTTAATAAACATTCATAACTATTAATAAATTTATCATTTTTAAATTTGAAATAATTCTTAAATTTTTTGTTTATTTATAAATTCAACTTCCACATTAGGTTCGGTTCGAACCGAAAATTTTCGGATCGATTCGGTCCCATTATGTAAAAAACTGAATAAAAAATAATACCGAATCGATACCGAACCAAAACTAATGGACCAGTTCTAGTTCAGTTTTCGAGTTCGAACCTTATTAAAAATTAAACAAAATAGGGCAATTATCCACCGTCCACAAGTTTGTTTCGGATTTTTCAAAAATACACAAATACTTTATTTTTTGTCAGTGCGCCACCTGAAGTTACTGTTTCATTGCACTCTTCCCCCTTCGTCTTAACACTGTTAAGATCATTTAATTAATATTCTGTTAAATGGAAGTGGAAGAGTGTTCGGTGTGTGACGACAAAAAAAATAGGTAGACGGTAGATACCGTCTTAACACTGTTGGGCAATACTTTATTTTTATTAATATTCTGTTAAAATCATTTGTGCATTTTTGAAAAACCTGAAACAAACAGGTAGACGGTAGATAATTTGCCCAACAAATTAATTGAATACAGTAAATCTTGTCTCTTTCAAATTTCAATATCCAATTTTTGTTACAGCAAGTCAAAAACAAAACAAAAAAAAAATCAAATACCAAAATATATTTTTACAACACTAGAGTTCAACAAGTGCAAGTCAATACAAAACTTGAAAAAAAGAAAACCAAAGAAATGAGAATGATGAAGTACCGAAGTAGTGGTGAACGGAGAGCACAATTGTAGACACGATGGCGGAGGTGCAGGCTGGTGGTGTTCTCTATCACTTCTCTGTCTTATGGCCTCTAAAAGACCGTCACTTTTCTTCTTCTCTTTTGATGCCTATGTGGTTGGTGGTGGAACTTGGAATAGATTGCTTAGAGGAAGCTTTGCTTAGATTGTTTGCTCGGTAGGAAGTATAAAGGAGTGGAACAAATGAGTGGTTGGGCTTGCGGATCGATTTTTTTTTTTTGCCTAAAGAAGGTGATTTTGGAGGCTAGGGTTGGTGATGAAGGTGATTGTAGGGGCTAGAGTTGGTGATTTCACTTGTGAAGGTGTGAGGGTTTTGATTTGTGGATACGGTTTGGGCGTAGAGAAAATGAGAAATGAAGAGTTTGTATTTGTGGCTAGGGTTTGTGTTAATGATATATATATTAATAGGGGTAGCAAAACGAATAAACGAATTGAGTCAAAATTTTACTGATTCGGATTCGATTCGTTTATTAAACGAATATTCGGTTCGATTCGTTTAATTCGTTTACTGTAGAATAATCGAATCGAATCGAATCAAATTTGAATTCGTTTATTATTCGTTTAGTAGGATTACTATTCATTTACAAAAATTAAGTAAATATCAAATAATCCAAAAATCCAAACCACAATATTAAAAGTTTAAAATATACACTCATCCAAACACTAAATTACAATTTTTTAATAATACAAATAACAGTAATTAAAACTCAAGTTTTAAAGCAAAGATTTCTTTAGTTCTTGCCGTTAGCGTCAGATGGTTTGTCTTTGTCATCGGCCGCATCATCAGATTCAGAGGGAGCTTCATTGGTTTGGTCAATGATGTCATCGGGATCGCGAGTTTGTCCATGGGAGCTCGAGCCTTGTCGAGGATTGGCTTGAAGGCCAACTCAGTAGCCAGCCACCCAAAAGCTAGAGCACCAACAACGGTCAACGCTTATTTAAGAACCCCAGTTTGCAAAAATTCACAAAATCCAAAGCGCTGTTATGGTGGTGACCGGGAGTGATCCAACGGTGCGGATTACTAGTATTAGTATCAGATGGTACGTTGAGATCAGAGGTAGAGAGTTGGTAACTGGAGTTAGGCTGTAACAGAAGTGAAAGAAAAGCTAAAAATTAAAAAAATAAAGAGTATGAGCTTACCGTGCGTTAGGTGAGAGTGAGATGGTGGAGACCAAAATGAAATGGCTGCTAGCTAGCTAAGCTGTGCAGAAAACAAAATGAAATGGTTGCGCTTGTGGTCGGCTGCAGAGGGTGGAGACGAAGGGAGAAGGGAAAGAGAGTGGAATTGGAGATGAAGAACAAAAATTAAGGCTGACTGTGCCCTAGTTTTTGCTTCATTTATATACTTTGTATTATTATAGTTTTAAATTACGATATTAGCCTTCAAATTCAAAATTTTTTAAAATAAATTTAATGATAAATAGGTAATTTAATTAAACAAATTTGAAACGAATAATTCGTATTCAATTCGTTTATCACCCATTTATTAAACGAATCCTAAACAAATGAACGAATCCATGTACTCAAACCCGCATTCGATTCGTTTAATTAGCGAATCGAATCGAATTCACCCATTTATTAAACGAATTAATTTTTTCAAACCCAAATCCATTTTATTTGGATTGAATCGAATCGAATCGAATAAACGAATCCTGACTCAGATTGCCACTCCTAATATTATATATACTACTGTTATAGTGTGTGCATATGTATGATAATAACATGTTCTCACATGCTATATAATGCCATGTGGCCATTCGGGTTTTTGATTTGATTTTTCAGATTTAAAAATTAGAACCGAAAACAAAAATAGAATCAAACTGATAATTTTTTTACTCCGGTTCGGTTGTGCCTGCCCCTTGAGGTCAGTACACACTTTTTCATTTGTTTTGTCCACTTCCAAATCCTCGAGAGAAACAAAACAAACAAAAAAGATTTTAATAAATTTGATGCCTTATTCGCCGAATCTCTCAAATTTTAAATAAAATGAGTGTCGTGATCCTGAATTACCCATGTGATAAAAGAATGTTTAGTCCAATTTCCAACCCACATCTCCTAAAGAATTTCTCAACCTCAAATAAATAAATAAATTTTCTCAATCGAAGAAATATGTTTTGGCCGAAATTCACAATTCACACCTCATGATTTAAACAAAGCACACACATTTCATAATCTTCTTTCCACACGATTTAAAAACCCACCCTCTTTATGGACGGACTCCACTTTTAAGAAGGATGTTATTGTTACCCACCGAGTAACCAACCAAAACTCTTTCCCCTTTTGCTTCCATTCTCCATCTCTTTGTCACTTTGTTTTCCTCTTCCTCTCTCTATATGGTATTCAAGAATTATTAAGGATGCGTTAGGTATTATTTTTTAATTAGTATTTTTTATGTTTGTTTTAGAAAAGAAAAATGATATTTTTGATGTGACATTTTTTAAATTAAAAATGCGTTTGACAGCTTATTTTTAAATAATATACGAAAATAAAAAATAATAAAAATATATTTAGTTGTTTGTAATGAAAATATAAAAAATAATGAAAACCCGTTTAGTATAATATTTTATAAAACAAATTTTTTAACTATTTATTATTCAATAAAAATAGTATTGTTTTTAATTTGTCTATTGTTATTATTTTTATCTATTAATTTAACTAAAATAAAATGGAAATGAACCTGACAACAACCTTTTTTCTTTAAGAAGTAATTTATTTGTAGGTAATTCGAATTTACAATCCAAAAAATACTATAAAAATGTAAAGTACATATTATTTTTGCATCTACATATATTTAATTATTTACACGTATATGGTAACGGCCAACACTTAAAATACTGAGAAGAAAAAAAAAATCATCATATTTGACACAAGTGAATTATACTATTCTACTTCCAAATAATTTTTAATTATATTTATTTAGTCTTTAATTTTGATCAAATAAAATAAATTTATGGTTACCACTATATATTATTTTTATAATTTAATAACTAAAAGTCGGGCACATACTATATAATTATTTTTATTCATTGAAATATTTTTTAAAGAACTAGCAGGGGGATGAATGGGATTTTTCAGTCAAGAAAGAAAGAAACTTAAATGAAATTTGTACGTGGGTCCAATTGAAGACAAACATCTGACTCATGCACTTCTCCTTTCTCAACTTTATCTACTTTTCTCTAAAAGTGGGAGAACGCCAATTCGATGTTTAAATAAAAATTATTTAATAAAATTAAATAATTTTATTAAATAATTATTTTTAATAAAATAAATTATTAAAATTATTATAATAATTAATAAAATTATTTTTATTAAATAATTTTATAATTTGTACTAAAAATTTTTATTAACAACTAAATAATTAAAATTATTTTAATAAAAACTCTAATAATAAAAATTCTGCAAACATACTGCACAGTCTGCACTTACCCATCCATACTGTTTAAAAACCCCTCACAGTTTGTCCAAAAAAAAAAAAGCCCCTCAATATTATATTATTTCAATACTGTCAGCGAACAAGCACATCACATCGTAATAATGATAATTGGGTGTGTGTGTTAGCATTTTGGTCAGAAAGCTGGACCCCCGTTTTGGTTAAAAAAGATGATTTGGCCTTTACATTGTTTGGATCTATAATATGAATGATTTTCAGCAAAAACACAATTTTGCCGCAAATTATTTGGGCAGTCAGATGATAATAACCACAAATGTTATCTCTCGCCTATAACTTGAACTTGAGGAGATATTAAAAGTTGTTCTTTATACTCTACAGTTAGTTTTATCTTCTTCTTTCATTCCTTTGAAATCTTTCAACAAAAATGGGTAACTGCATCCCAGCCCTCTTATCGAAGGACACAATTTGTTCAATTT
Organism: Clausena lansium; assembly: GCA_030449835.1. Classification (NCBI taxonomy): domain Eukaryota; kingdom Viridiplantae; phylum Streptophyta; class Magnoliopsida; order Sapindales; family Rutaceae; genus Clausena; species Clausena lansium. Next base: position 2,191,193 of record JASUUF010000369.1, read on the forward strand.
TATCTTACGTTGGTGGAGAAGCTAAGTATATATGGGGTCTTAAAGATAATCTTGATGAATTGCGGACTCAAAAGGAGGACTTGATTGCGCAAAAACAACAGCGGCTGAATCAGGTTCAGCTTGCCGAACAACAACAGCCCCGAACCCGACGGACGAGGACGGTGGAACAGTGGTTTGAAAGGTTGGAACAAATGGAAGATGAAGTTGAGGATCTGCTACAAGAAAGAGATCAAGAGATTGACAGATTGTGTCTTGGAGACTTCTGTTCCAAGGACTTGGTTTCAAGCTACGACTTCGGCAAAAAAGTGGAGAAGTTGAAGGAAAAAGTAATCAAATTGAAGAGAGAAGGAGAAGCAATCAGCGCAGTTTCTGAGATGTTACCAGAAGGTCCAGCGGTTGCAATAGCTGTTGAGCGGACAATCGTAGGTCAAGATTTATTACTTGACCGAGTTTGGAGATGCATCACCGATCAAGAAAAGAATAAGGGAATTATTGGCTTATATGGTACAGGGGGCGTCGGCAAAACTACCCTGTTAAAACAAGTCAATAACAAATTCTGCAGTGATGAACAGCATCATTTTGATGTCGTTATCTGGTCGGTTGTGTCTAAAGAGCCAAACATGAAGCAGATTCAAGAGGATATTGGAAAAAGGATAGGCTTCTCAAAAAAATCATGGCAAAATAAAAGTTTTGAAGAAAGGGCTTCAGATATCACCAGCACTTTAAGCCGTAAGAAGTTTGCATTGTTATTGGATGATGTATGGGAGTCCAAAATTGATGTAACAGATTTGGGCGTCCCTCTTCATTCTGGGTCCAAAATAGTCTTCACAACTCGTTTTCAGGCGACTTGTGGGATAATCGACTTGTGGATTTATAATACTCGTTTTCGCGCAAAGAGTACCCTGAAGAATGGAGAAGCTCAATTGAGACCATAAGCGCATCAGCTTCTAAATTCGAAAATATGCAGGAAAAGGTGCTTTCGCGTTTGAAGTTCAGCTATGATAGTTTGCCCAAAGATGAACTTCGATCTTGTCTCTTGTACTGTTGTTTATTTCCCGAAGACTTTGAAATTGGAAAAATCGACTTGATAGAGTATTGGAAAAGTGAAGGATTTTTGGATTCGATTAGTTGGTGGGAAGTTCGTGGTGCTCTTGTTCGTGCGTGCTTATTGGAGGAAGAAGGTGATCGTGTAAAAATGCACGATATGATTCGTGAAATGGCATTATGGATAGCAAATGAAGTAGAGAAGGAGAAGGAGAACTTTTTGGTTCGTGCAGGAGTTGGATTAAGTGACGCCCCAAAGATTGAAGAATGGGAAGGGGTCAAAAGGATATCTTTGATGAAAAACGAAATTCAATGTCTACCACAAATTCCCACTTGTCCACATCTCCAGACTTTGCTTCTAAATCGAAATCGTATTACAGAGATCACTGACAGTTTCTTTCAATCTTTGCCTTCACTTAGAGTTTTAGATCTAAGTGAAAATCGTTCCCTAACTGAACTTCCTGTAGGGATTTCAAGTTTGGTTTCATTACACCATCTTGACCTGTCTCATACTCGCATAAGTGGGTTGCCGCAAGAGCTCAAGGCATTGGTGAATTTGAGATATTTGAACTTGGAGTATGCACGTGAAATGTCTAGAATTCCACAGCAATTGATATCTAGCTTTCCAAAGTTACAGGTACTCAGGATGCTAAGTTGCGGTTCTGATCACCGGCCAATAGTGGAAGAAGGCAACGTTCTATCTGATGACGCTGAAGCATTGATGGAGGAAATCCACTGTTTGGAACAATTAAATCTCATCAGCTTGTCCTTGCGTAGTTCACGTGGTGTCGAAAACTTTTTGAAATTCCCAAAGCTGCTGAACATTACTCAAGCTCTGTCCATCAAAAACTGCGAAAGTCTACCGCTCAATTTCTTCTCACATCTAGCAAACATGGAGCATCTTGAGGTGTTAGAGATCAGGGAAAGTAATTTGGAAGAGTGGAATATCGACCGCGCAGGAGAGGTACAAAGAGTGCTTCAAAGTGGTGGTTTTCGAAATCTTCGAGATGTTGACATATTCCTTTGCTCAAATATGAAGGACTTGACGTGGCTTGTTTTTGTTCCATACCTCAAGCAGCTCTATATAAGTGGTTGTGATGACATGGAAGAAATAATCAGTGCTGAAAAATTGAGTGAAGTTTCAGAGATGATGGGAGAGCTTAACTTGTTCGCAAAACTCGAATTACTAAGCCTAACAAGTGCAAGTAATTTGAAGCGCATCTACCACGATCCCTTGCCCTTTCCACGGCTGAAGCAAATTTACATATGGGATTGCCCAAAGCTGAAGAAGCTCCCACTCAATTCCAGCAGCGCAAAGGAACGTAAAATTGTCATTGAGGGAGAGAAAGAATGGTGGGAAGAGCTACAATGGGAGGATCAAGCCACTCAAAATGCTTTCTCTCCCTGTTTTCTACCCTTTGAATAATAAAGTGCGATAAGGAGCAAGAGTTTGAATAAGATTTCTGGCTGAGCTTGTCCATTTATATATGTGCTTAATGATTATCTCGTCTTTCTATTTCATTTAATTTAAAAGGCGTCTGCTGTCATTTACGTTTGTACTGTTGTTTCCTATTTCCAGTTAATAAAATTTCTTTGTTCTTAGAATTGCTTTTGCTAGTAATTATTGATAATGCTTGCAAGTTGCTTAATTGAATATGACTTTTAGCTTGAAAAAGTTATTATCTATTCAGAGATTAAAAATTATCTCAAGTAGTGAGATTTCTGTAATAGTGGTATTAAAAAAAAATAGTGCTAGTGATTAAAACAAGTCCATTGGACTGGACTTTTGAATTCTACAATTATGGATGTTGTTCAAAATTTTAATATACTCGCAAGTGTACGAATCTTTAAAAATAAAATAATGGTAATGAGGTCGAATCCACAGAAATTGTTATAAATTGAATAGTCTAATTTAAATCTAAACTTGATATTAATCTTAACCTAATTGAACAAATTGTATTTTAAGATAAAATAAACTAATTAAACTAATAAAGCAATTAAAGCAAATGAGATTTCAATAAGAGAAATATTACCTAGGTTTCAGAATCCACCACTATTCAACTAGTAATTATCTAATTATTATTAATTCCTAATTTTTAGAGTGACAACTCCAAATCAATCTATGTCATCTCATGGATATAACAATTAAGCCCAAATAATAAAATCTAATGTAGGTTCTTTTTCTACTTCATGGTAGGATTTCTAAGCCTTATATGTATCCTATTAAAAAATAAATAATCAAAGAGAATCACATTAATTATTATTTCACCAAGCCTTGATTTAATCAAATAATCTCTTAACTATCAAGAATACATGATATTAAAGATGAAAAGATAATTATTCAATCAATCATGTGAAACAAGAACCATAATCATCAAAGAACATATATAGGGAATTAATTAAATAAAAAGACAATTATTTCATTGAATAGGATTTCATCCTTAATCTTAATATAAGAAAATTAGCTAGACATATTTAAATAGGGAGCAGCAAATAAAATAAAACCGGCCATGGGAAAACTTGGATTGCTGCTGCCGCTGTTCCTCTTTCTGCCCGTGTTGCTTCTGGCTGTCCTCCTTCACAAGCTGAAAACTTAGCTTATATAATGCCCAAGACCATCCAATTATTGGCCGAATCCTATAAGGATTATAATTCTAATTCATGGCCGGTTACATTAATTGCTTTCCAATATAATGCCATGCACAATAGCCATGCACTTAAGCTAACGCCACCAATTGCCAAATTAATTCTTGACTTTCCAATAATGCATGGCCACGTTTTGCATGCTTTCTTGCCACCTCAATAATTGATCACATGCACCATCTTCTTCTCTTAAGGAAATTGACTCCAATCTTGGTATTGATATCTTGATTAGGCACGAAACTATTAATTCATGGCTTTATTTTCTTGTCTTCCAATTTATTTCCAATTTAATCTTCCTTGTTACCCAATTTAAACTTCTTCATGCCTTTTTATCCATAATCCCCAATTAATTCCCTATTCAATAAAATAATATAATTAATTAAAAAAAAACAAATAATAATTAAGGATAAAATATGTATATATTTTATGCTCATTAATGGACAATTTACTTTCATGGCAACAAAACGTGAGGAATGTGTTGAGTATTAACTATGCAATTTGAATTCTATTACTTGCACTCGTTTAGATATGATAGATATCCTAACATTTAAGTCTTACTTTGAGTCATAACTGATGTGTCATTTATTCATTAGAGAGTGTTTAAATAATTTTATAAGTTATAAATTTCATTATCCAATAAATGAATGACACATAACATTGGAACTCAAATTAAAACTCAAATATTGGATCCCAATCATTATTCTTAATGAAAAAGTTTTTTCATTTTGATTAGTCTCCGGAAAGTACATTCACTTTTTGAGAAACTCAGCCAATGAGCCAAGTGAGTTCTAATCTATAACCCACCTCATAAGTCACAAATATATTAAAAAAATAATAACAATGAAAACTTAAAATGCACTTGACATAAAATACATCTGCAAAATCATTGAGGTAAACCTAAAGAGTTAAACGAATACTGTCTGTATAAAGTAACAGAAATGGAAACTTAAAATGCACTTGACAACTCATTAGCCTCCCACTCTATGATGTTAAATAGCCATAAACATCATCATCCAACTCAAAATCAACTAAGAAGGGACATAATATGAGCACCATTAGAATCACACCGAAAACATTAGGGATGGCAATGGGGTGGGGAGGGGGTAGGGGTGGAGAGGCCTACCCTATTCCCCACCCCATAAAAAATTTTGTGGGGTGGGGATGGAGAATCCCCATGTGAGAAATGATTTCTCCAACTCCACCTCATTTCTCGTTTATTATTTTATTTTAGACATAGATACATAATTTCAGTAAATTAAAATTAAAAAATTAAATAAAAATCATTACTATGATCTAAAGTATTTAAATTATTAAAAAAACTATAAAAATTTGAAACAATATCTTAAAATGATATCAAAACTGTAAAATATTTTTATAAATAATAACTAAAATCATAAAAATATATAACAATATTTCAAATTCTTCTTTGTTAACGGTTTCATCTTCTCTTTATCATATTTATATAGTCTATAATTGTAAGGTTTATCATTCTTTTATAAATAATTCAATGTTTTAAGATTGAATAAGAATTACATTGTAGGGTTTTCTTTTTAGTTATAGTTTATTTGTATTAGGTAAAAATAAAAAGAAAATTTATTAACTAATATTATAATTGATAAATAAAAATTAAATATTTATATATAGTGGGGATTGGGGTGGGAGTGGGGTGGGGAGTACAATACCAAATCTCATCTTATTAAAATTTTGGGGATTATTTTTCTCCCATTCTCTATCCCATTCCTTAAAAATTGTTCAAAATTCACCCCATTTAGAATGGGGCTCCATGGGGCCCAAACCCATAGAGAATTTTGGCATCCCTAGAAAACATTCATACAGAGATTCCTTGGCTAGCTCCATGGAAGCAAAAGCAAAAGCATCAATTACAACCCAAGTATCTTTACAGTTCAACACTCACTTTCAATGTTTTACAGAAGAATCCATGATTATCATTAATAACAATATTTTTCAAACTTAACAACAGCGTGATGAAAGTAATGTTTGTATATTTTAGATTTCGCTTAAGAAAAAGGTTACATATATTAACATAGCACTCCAGGAACTAACTATTTAACAAAATTAATCAATCAAAAGTGAGAGAATCCAGAATTCTACATAGGCTTTCAATTCCAAGATACAAGTTGAAAAATTCATCTTTATGGAGTTCCCACTCTCTAGCACCACCATGACGGTACATAAGCATAACCACAACTTGACTCATTCCAATATGCAGCCACTTCAAACTTTGGAAGAACAAGAGTTGCATTTAGCAAACGAGCAACACCAACACCATCACACAACTGCATAAATTGTACACAAGGTACCATCTTTAGCAAAACAGCTATAGAAATCAACAATATCAGACAGCAATCTGAAAGTTACAGTCAGAAATATCTAATATACACTCACATCTCTTCTCATCTGATTGAGGCCACCATAGCAATCCACACGGATATATCCATTACTCTTCGCTGGGAAAGCTGCAGGATTTCAACAAAAAACCAATGCAATTGTCTGCAATGATAGCCAATTAAAATTGACTCAGAATTTCAAAAATCAACAAAATGACTTGAACCCAATGCCAACTTTAACCCGTTCCACAGCCTCAAATGTTAGACTGCAGTCTTTTACCCATAACTTTATATCAAGCATATGAAACCCAATCTCAAATTTAACACTAATTACGAAATATATCCTTTTTGTAGTATATTAAACATGACTTGTACTAATTTGTTGAATCACACTGTTTAAAAAAAAATCAATAAGAAAACAAGCACATTTCAAATGTCAATATATGATTTCATCAAATCATTAACAATGCATAAAGATCTTTTTGCCGAAATTCCAAAAACTTAAGATGAAACAAACAAAAATCAATGATGTGTAGGAAGAACTACTTACGAGACAAATGCCCGTGAAGCCACCATTTGAAAGGCCTCCACTCTACCAACCTCCTCACACTCCATCTATCAGATTCCCCTCTACACAAAGACAAATCATATTTCATTAATTAAAAAAAAAATTCACACTACTCTTCATTAATTGGCCAGTGAAATCCAAAATCACCGATCCAAAAATCCCAAAATACAATCACAGAACAGATTTCTTTTACTTCCAAAACAATATATCAATCTAGCATCACACCATTTCTTAGAATCTAGCATTAAAGGGCCAAAAAAACTTAAAAAAAACAACAAAAACCCAGTAACCGAAACAATATAAAATGCTCAACTGAAAAACTCTTAACACTAGAAAACACAGAATCAAAATTCCTTTTTCTGTTCTCTCTTGTGTCACTACATTCAATGGTTTTACAAGAAAACCAAATCTAATATCAGATAAGACAAAATAATGGGGTGAAAATATAAAGAGAAAATGAAACTGCTTACGCGGTGGAAGAAGGAGAAAGCGAAAGGAAAGTAGTGTAAGGAGAGAGCAAAACGACGGCAAGGAAAAGGGAGAGACCAAATATGATGGAAACGAACACTGGTTTTACTGTTAACTTAATCATTTCATAATCATAATCATAATCGCAATCGTAATCATAGATCTGATTATTACAATCTTTGATGTGACGTAGAATAAAGAGAGTTTTGTGGTTTCAGATCGATTTGATGGGGTTAAGGCTCGAGGGTTACGTTTGTTCATTAACAGAACTGGAATATGAAAGCAGATGCAGATAAAAAAATGGCTTTCTTCTTATGAGTCCCAAATTTTTAATCTTTTATTGAATAATGATTTCCTTTATTCATTTCATCAAATAGGTCCTTGTTCTTAACTCATATACTTAATGTGAATAGTATTATATTTATCTAGCATGACAGACTGACAATATAATTTGGATGCTTGCGTTTGTCTTGTGATTGTTTCACTTAGTGGTATAAATTCATCGGATTCATATTTTGTGATACTTATTACAGCTATAGTCAAAACCATTTAAGTACTCTATTTTTATTTTTCAAGAGTTTTAAAAATATAGAATTGTTACCACCTAAAATCCGATATCAAGCTCAATAACTCAATTCAGCTCATAAGGCTCAGGCACGAGCTATGTTACATGATTCTCAAAGTTCGTGCAGGATATTGCCGAATGTAATTCCTCATCTGATTGTTGGGCAAATATTTCTGATACTGTTTCCCGAATGTGATTCTTCATATTGTCTATAAAGTTCTTTGAAATTCTCATGCTCACCAATGCTTCAATTATAGAATTTATGACTTTCTCCACTGCTAGAAGCCATCGTCAAAATCTTAACCAATTCCCCAATCGAGTCGCCAAATGTTTGAAGTGAGAATTTCACTAAGCCAAGTGTCACAAGAATAAGCTCCTTCTTGTCTTAAATAGAAATGGGCTTGGATGGAAATTCAGACTAAATGATCTGCAATCATTCTGATTCTATTTTGTGGTTTGAAGAGTAAGGTCCAAAAGCATATTCAATCATTGATATGGCTTGAATAAACTTTTGTTGCAACTTCGACTCTGGCTTGAATAGTGTCGTATACATGAATAGTATCATATACGTGAGCAGTGCTATATATGTTAACAGTACTGTATGTGTGAGCAATTTCTTTACTCCAAGTAATTACGATCAATGGCTCTAATATTATCGTTAGCAAATTGATGAGTGAAGTAGATATACCAATAAAATGAAATTGATAAATAAATATTACAAAGAAAACACGAGAATTTACATGGTTTAACTTTTAACCTACATCCACAGGAGAAAATAAAAGGAAATATTTTACTAATTATGTGGAGTTACAAATATTATAATATTTTATCTCACAACCTAAAACTCCAATATACCCAAACTCTCAAATTACTAAGAATTTCAAAACTCTCTTAATTCTTGATTTCTTCTTTCTCCAAGTGATGCCTCTCCATGCTCTTAACTCTCCCATTTATAAGGCGTGCCAAGCCCAAAATGTCAATTTTGGGTGGCTTTAAAATAATAATTTATTTTGATTTATCAAAATTGGTGGGCTTTAAAATAATAATTTATTTGTTAAAATTGATTTATTTTAATAAAATAATTGGTTTTGTGAAAATCGGTTGGTAATATTTTATTGCTACCATTTTACTGAATTTAGGCTGTAAGAATAGATACTACCATTGAATGTCTTGAACATCTAGCTTGGCTAAACTCTACGTTTTCTTCGCATGTTTTCATCAAGCAACGCCCTGCACAAACTTTGGGAATCATGTAACACATTTCATGCATGAGTCTTTTGGATTGAATTAGGTCATTGGGCCTAATATCGATTTTTAGGTAGTAACATTGGACCTGATATCGATTTTTAGATAGTAACAAGAATTTTTTATAGAGCAATGCTAGTGCGTGAGAATATCGCTAGAAGGGTGCACAAAACAGCAGTGCAAGCAGCCGTTTCGTCTCCCAACTAGCGCCATTCTTGTTTTTTTTTTAAAAAAAAATTTTGGCAAGAAGTGCCATTCTCGCGCCGTTCTCACGCGCTTCTTGCCAAGAAGTATTTTCTTTTTTTATATTAAGACCTAAAAATTGTAACAAAAAAAATATAAACGTAGTTTTGTTGTCCAAATTTTAGTTATTAGGTACAACCTTGAGTTGATTCAAGTTACATGATTGTACAAATTACACTGTCAACATAATGAGATAATGGAGTAAAACTAAATTAGCTACAAAATGATATAATAGAGTAAACTAAATTAGCCGACACAAGTATAGAATTTATTGCCGATAACTTTTAAGTTGCCTTGAACTTCCAGATTATGTAATTTGATGTCACTAGCTATTCGTAATTGCATCACATTTAGGAATCTATTTTCAAAGAAAGTAATTATTGGATCATATCCCCCTTCGTGTTTGTACACACCAGTTGAAAAGTCTTATCAACTTTTTCTCATCTTTCATATTTGCTTCATTGCATTGAATCAACTTGAATAAATTAAATATGTATCATATTAATCCATTATCGAAGAGTTTGAGTTGAGTTGGGTTAGAATCGTTTAATAAACATTCATAGCTATTAATAAATTAATTATTTTTTAAATCTGAAATAATTATCTTAAAATTTTTGTTTATTAATAAATTCAACTTCTTGGGCATTGGATTGGTTCGGACTGAAATAAATTTTCGGATCGATTCGGTCCCATTATGTGAAAAATGAATAAAAAATAATACCGAATTGATACCGAACCAAAACTAACTGATTGGTTCCTTTTCAGTTTTCGGTTTTGAACCTTAGTAAAAATTAAACAAAATAATTGAATACAGTAAATATTATCTCTTTCAGATTTCATTATCCAATTTTTGTTACAGCAAGTCAAAAACACAACAAAAAAAAAAAATCAAATACCAAAATAAATTTTTACAACACTAGAGTTCAACAAGTGCAAGTCAATACAAAACTTAAAAAAAAAAACCAAAGAAACGGGAGGATGATGAAGTACTGAAGCGGTGGTGAACGGAGAGCACAATTGTAGACACGATGGCGGAGGCGGAGGCGGAGGCGCGGGCTGGTGGTCTTCTCTATCACTTCTCTGTCTTCGGGCCTCTTAAGAGACCATCACTTTTCTTCTTCTCTTTTGATGCGTATGTGGTTGGTGGTGGAACTTGGAATAGATTGCTTAGAGGAAGCTTTGTAAAATATTATACAAAATTATTTTTAAGTTATAAATATTATTTTAATTAAAATTAAAAAAGTAATTAAACAAAAAAAAAGACATGCGGGTATCCGCTGAATATTTATTAAATACCAAACCCGCCCGCAACTTACTGCGAGTTTGAATTAATAATACCAAATCCACCCGCAATCCGTAAAATTACCCGACGCGGACAAATTTTAGCAGACGAATTTAGACGAATTTGTAGATTTGGGGGCGAAATTGCCATCTCTAATAATGATAATTGGGTGTGTGTGTGTGATAGCATTTTGGTCAGAAAGCTGGACCCCCCCAAAATAATGATACTAAATATTATGTGTGTTTGCGTTTTGGTCAAAAAAGATGATTTCGATTTTACATTATTTGGATCTATAATATGAATGATTTTCACCAAAAGACAATTTTGGCCCTAATTAATTGGGTATTCAGATGATAATAACCACAAATGTTCTCTCTCGCCTATAACTTGAGGAGATAATAAAAGTTGTTCTTTATACTCCACTGTTAGTTTCTCTTCTTCTTTCATTCCTTTGAAATCTTTCAACAAAAATGGGTGGTATCATCTCAAAGGACACAATTTGTTCAGTTTTATCTTACGTTGGTGGAGAAGCTAAGTATATATGGGGCCTTAAAGATAATCTTGATGACTTGCGAATTCAAAAGGAGAACGTGATTGCGAAAAAACAAGATCTGCTGGATAAGGTTAAGCTTGCTGAACAGAAACCTCGAATCCGACGAACGAGGACGCTGGAACAGTGGTTTGCAAGGGTGGTAGAAATGGTAACTGAAGTTGAGAGGCTCCAACAAGAAGAAGATCGAGAGATTGGCAGATTGTGTCTTGGAGGCTTCTGTTCCAAGGACTTGATTTCAAGCTACGGCTTTGGGAAAAGAGTGGAGAAGATGAAGAACAAAGTGATCGAATTGAAGAAAGAAGGAGAAGCAATCAATGAACTTTATGAGGAGGTACCAGAAGGTGCAGCCGTTCCAATAGCTGTTGATCAAACAAGAATTTTTGGCCAAGATTTATTAGTTGACCGAGTTTGGAGATGCATCACCGATCAAGAAAAGAATAAGGGAATTATTGGCTTATATGGTACAGGGGGCGTCGGCAAAACTACCCTCTTACAACAAGTCAATAACAAATTCTGCAGTGATGAACAGCATCATTTTGATGTTGTTATCTGGTCAGTTGTGTCTAGAGAGCCAAACAAGGAGCAGATTCAAGAGGATATTGGAAAAAGGATCGGCTTCTCAAAAGAATCATGGCAGGGAAAAAGTTTTGAAGCCAAGGCTAGAGACATCACCAACACTTTACAGCATAAGAAGTTTGTATTGTTATTGGATGATATATGGGAGTCCAAACTTGATTTAACATATTTGGGCGTTCCTCTTCAAAGACTACATTTTGGGTCCAAAATAGTCTTCACAACTCGTTTTCATGGTACTTGTGGTGAAATGGGAGCCGACGCGCGGTTCCCAGTGACCTATTTGGGAGATGAGGATGCCTGGGAATTATTTCAGGGGGTGGTCGGGAGATACGTTCTCGACAAGCATCCGGACATTCCGAAGCTAGCCAAGGATATGGTAAGTGAGTGTCATGGTTTGCCGCTAGCACTCAAAACAGTGGGTCAAGTCATGTCGCGCGCTGAGTACCCTGAAGAATGGAAAAGCTCAATTCAGACCATAAGCGCATCAGCTGCTAAATTCAAAAATATGCAGGAAAAGGTGCTTTCGCGTTTGAAGTTCAGCTACGATAGTTTGCCCAATGATGAACATCGATCTTGTCTCTTGTACTGTTGTTTATTTCCAGAAGACTTTAAAATTCCAAAAACCGACTTGATAGAGTATTGGAAAAGTGAAGGATTTTTGGATTTGATTAGTTGGTGGGAAGTTCGTGGTGCTCTTGTTCGTGCATGCTTATTGGAGGAAGAAGGTGATCATGTAAAAATGCACGATATGATTCGTGAAATGGCATTATGGATAGCAAATGAAGTAGAGAAGGAGAAGGAGAACTTTTTGGTTCGTGCAGGAGTTGCATTAACTGGCGCCCCAAAGATTGAGGAATGGGAAGGGGTCAAAAGGATATCTTTGATGAAGAGCGGAATTAGAAGTCTACCACAAATTCCCCCTTGTCCACATCTCCAGACTTTGCTTCTAAATGAAAATAGTATTGCGGAGATCACTGACAGCTTCTTTCAGTCTTTGCCTTTCCTTAGAGTTTTAGATCTTTGTGGAAATTATTCCCTAACTGAACTTCCTGTAGGGATTTCAAGTTTGGTTTCATTACACCATCTTGATCTGTCTCATACTCGCATAAGTGGGTTGCCGCAAGAGCTCAAGGCATTGGTGAATTTGACATATTTGAACTTGGATTATACAGGTCAAATGTCTAGAATTCCACAGCAGCTGATATCAAGCTTTTCAAAGTTGCAGGTACTGAGGATGCTGTATTGCGGTGATAATCATCGGCCAATAGTGGAAGACGACAACGTTCTATCTGATGACGCTGAATCATTGATGGAGGAAATCCGCTGTTTGGAACAATTAAATCTCATCAGCTTGTCCTTATATAGTTCACGTGGTGTCGAAAACTTTTTGAAATTCCCAAAGCTGCTGAACATTACTCGAGCTCTGTCCATCGGACACTGTGAAAGTCTGCCGCTCAATTTCTTACATCTAGCAAACATGGAGCATCTTGAGGAGTTAGAGATCAGGGAAAGTAATTTGGAAGACTGGAATATCGACCGTGCAGGAGAGGTACAAAAAGTGCCTCAAAGTGGTGGTTTGCGAAATCTTCGAAATGTTGTTATAGACGGTTGCTCAAATATGAAGGACTTGACGTGGCTTGTTTTTTTTCCAAACCTCAAGTGGCTATATATAGATGGTTGTGATGACATGGAAGAAATAATCAGTGCTGAAAAATTGAGTGAAGTTTCAGAGATGATGGGAGAGCTTAACTTGTTCGCAAAACTCGAATTTCTGTGGCTAAGAAGTGCAAGTAATTTGAAGCGCATCTACCACGATCCCTTGCCCTTTCCACAGCTGGAGAGAATTAACATATTACGATGTCCAAAGCTGAAGAAGCTCCCACTCAATTCCAGCAGCGCAAAGGAACGTAAAATTGTCATTCGGGGAGAGAAAGAATGGTGGGAAGAGCTACAATGGGAGGATCAAGCCACTCAAAATGCTTTCTCTCCCTGTTTCCTACCTCCTAAATAATAAAGTGCGATAAGGAGCAAGAGTTTGAATAAGATTTCTGGCTGAGCTTTTCCATTTATATATTTTGTCTTTTTATTTCATTTAATTTAAAAGTCGTCTGCTGTGTTGAGTGTGTGTCACTTGTTATTAGCGTTTGTACTGTTGTTTCCTATTTAATAAAATTTCTTTGCTCTTAGAATTGCTTTTGCTAGTAACAACCCCTCAGATGCAGGAAAGGAACAGAACAACCCCTACAAACCTCATTATGCCAAAAAATGAGAGAGATGACACGGCATTACAATGCAGCGAGCTCCTGCTTCTCAAGAAAAACCATTTTTCTACGCAGCTACTCCACAATTAGAGTGTCATCCAGCTGAATACCGCCATTATTACCGTTGAGAGAAGGAAAGGAACTCATCTCATGTGACAATAACTTCTTTTTTAACAAAGCAAGAAGGGAGCGTCAACGTTTACTCTCACTGCCATTGGAATTCAATGTTTTGACGCTGGCACAGTTAAGTCATTTGGCATTGAAGTCAATAATATTTTATACGTTCATCGATATTATCTTGTCCAGCTTCCATAGTTACAAACATAATTCTTTCCACAATATACATACTTGAAGTTAATCTTTTAGCAACATCATGGGAAACATCATCTCAAGCTCAAGCTTCTTATCATCACCTGAATCATTTCGTTCCATTTTATCTTATGTTGGTGGCGAAGGTAAATATAGATGGCCTCTCCAAGTCAATCTTGATGCCTTGCAGACTGAACTCGACAAATTGATTCAAACAAAAGACGATCTGCTGAACAAGGTTGAGCTTGTTGAACAACAATCTCAAACCAGACGAACGAATCAAGTCAAAGGCTGGCTTCAAAGGGTGCAAGAAACGGTAACCAAAGCTGTTGACCTGCAAAATGTGAGATATCAAGAACTCGGTAGACTCTATCTTGGAGGCTTCTGTTCTAAAGACTTGGCTTCCCGACATTCCGAAGCTAGCCAAGGATATGGTACGTGAGTGTCATGGTTTGCCGCTAGCACTCAAAACAGTGGGTCAAGTTATGTCTCGCAAAGAGTACCCTGAAGAATGGAGAAGCTCAATTGATACCATAAGCGCATCAGCCTCTAAATTTGAAGACATGGAAAAGAAGGTGCTTTCGTGTTTGAAGTTCAGCTATGATAGTTTGCCCAAAGATGAACTTCGATCTTGTCTCTTGTACTGTTGTTTATTTCCTGAAGACTCTCAAATTCCAAAAACATATTTGATAGAGCATTGGAAAAGTGCAGGATTCTTGGATTCGATTAGTGGGTGGGATGTTCTTGGTGCTCTTGTTCGTGCATGCTTATTGGAGGACGGAGGTGATCATATAAAAATGCACGATATGATTCGTGAAATGGCATTCTGGATAGCAAATGAAGTAGAGAAGGAGAAGGAGAACTTTTTGGTTCGTGCAGGAGTTCAAAATACCGAAGCACCAAATTTCGAAAAATGGGATGGTTACAAAAGGATATCTTTGATGCAGAGCGGAATTAGAAGTCTACCACAAATTCCCCCTTGTCCACATCTCCGGACTTTGCTTCTAAATCGAAATAGTATTGCGGAGATCACTGACAGTTTCTTTCAATCTTTGCCTTTCCTTAGAGTTTTAGATCTTTGTGGAAATGATTCCCTAACTGAACTTCCTGTAGGGATTTCAAGTTTGGTTTCATTACACCATCTTGATCTGTCTTCTACTGCAGTACGAGGGTTGCTGCAAGAGCTCAAGGCATTGGTGAATTTGAGATATTTGAACTTGGAGTATACATATGAAATGTCTAGAATTCCACGGCAATTGATATCTAGCTTTCCAAAGTGACAGGTACTCAGGATGCTGTATTGCGGTGATAATCATCGGCCAATAGTGGAAGAAGGCAACGTTCTATCTGATGACGCTGAATCATTGATGGAGGAAATCCTCTGTTTGGAACAATTATATCTCATCAGCTTGTCCTTATACAGTTCACGTGGTGTCGAAAACTTTTTGAAATTCCCAAAGCTGCTGAACATTACTCAAGCTCTGTCCATCAAAAACTGCGAAAGTCTACCGCGCAATTTCTTCTCACATCTAGCAAACATGGAGCATCTTGAGCAGTTATCTATAGATTGTTGTAATTTGGAAGAGTGGAATATCGACCGTGCAGGAGAGGTACAAAAAGTGCTTCAAAGTGGTGGTTTTCGAAATCTTCGAAATTTTGTCATAAACTGTTGCTCAAATATGAAGGACTTGACGTGGCTTGTTTTTGTTCCAAACCTCACGGTCCTATGGATAGATGGTTGTTATGACATGGAAGAAATAATCAGTGCTGAAAAATTGAGTGAAGTTTCAGAGATGATGGGAGAGCTTAACTTGTTCGCAAAACTCGAACGTCTGATCCTAACAAGTGCAAGTAATTTGAAGCGCATCTACCACGATCCTTTGCCCTTTCCACAGCTGAATGAAATTGAAATATCGGGATGCCCAAGGTTGAAGAAGCTCCCACTCAATTCCAGCAGCGCAAAGGGACGTAAAATTGTCATTCGAGGAGGGAAAGAATGGTGGGAAGAGCTACAATGGGAGGATCAAGCCACTCAATATGCTTTCTCTCCCTGTTTCCTACCTTATAAGGAGCAAGAGTTTGAATAAGATTTCTGGCTGAGCTTTTCCATTTATGTATGTGCTTAATGTCATCATCTTTTCTTTCTATTTAATTTAATTTAAAAGCCGTCTGCTGTGCTTGTTGTTCGCGTTTGTACTGTTGTTTCCTATTTAATAAAATTTCTTTGTTCTTAGAATTGCTTTTGCTAGTAATTATTTATAATGCTTGCAAGTTGCGTAACTGAAGTCAACTTCTAGCTTGAAAAAGTTATTATCTATTTCAAGAGATTAAAAATTATCTCAAGTAGTGAGATTTAAAATTATCTCAAGTAGTGACTAGTGAAATTTCCGTAATACTGGTTGTGCTAGTGATTAAAAAAATTTGGCCTAAATTGCAGATCGTTATTTGATTTTCTTAGCCCAAAGGCTCCGCATCTCACTTTCCAAAGTAGTTTCCAAAGTAGTAGGTAAACAATTAAATGTTCGGAGGGCTATTTACATTTTAAAATTTACTCATAACATTTATTTTTTTAATATTTATATTTATTAAATTTTAAAATTAATATATTAGTTAATTAATCTATTAAAATATCAAAATTACCCTTAATTTCTTCACCTGCTTCGTTTCTCTTAGTTCTTACTCTACACTCAAATTTTCACAACACAATTAAAATACTCGTGGAAAAGATTAACCTCCTCCGATGTATAATTTTTAAATGTAAAGTCGTTGAGATTTGATTAGTAAAAGCAAAGGTAAATAATTATCGCCTCCATCTGAGTACGAAATCGGGTAAGTATTTACTATTTAGTCGAGTAGGAAGTCGAGTAAGTCTATTAAATAAGTCGAGTATTAAGTTGAGTAATAGTCGAGTAATTTTAAAACAAGTAGGATAAGTTATTTACATAAGTCGAGTAAGAGTTGAGTAATTTATTTACAAGTCGAGTATGAAGTCGTGTAGGTCGGGTATTTAGTCGAGTAAGAAGTAAAGTAAGGGGGTTTAGTAAGTCGAGTATGTATTGGAGTAGGAAGTGGAGTAACTGAAGTCGGGTAATTATTTTGAACAAGTCGAGTAAGAGTTGTGTAATTTTTTAAAGAAGTCGAGTACCAAGTCGGGTAAGTCTATTTAAGAAGTCGAGTAAGTCTATTGAATAAGTCGAGTAATTTTAAAATAAGTTGAGTAAGTTATTTGAACAAGTCGAGAAAAAGTTGAGTAATTTTTTTAAAGACGTCGAGTACGAAGTCAGCTAAGTTGAGTATTTAGTCGAGTAAGAAATGAAATAAAGGAGTTGAGTAAGTCGAGTAATTGAAGTAGGATAAGTCGAATATTTTTTGCTTACTCGACTTTGTGGCTTTAGGGAATCAATTGGATTTTAGGGAATCAAGGTTGTGAAATACTCTGGATTAAATAATCTTATAGATGTCAGTTTGGTCTGTAATCAGAATCAATAAACTAGGTACCCAATTTCCAAAGGTAAGGTCATGATTGCTGCATGAAAATTTTAGAATAATTCAAATACTGCCATTAATATATTGCACCACGTGAGAGAGATGACATGTCATTACTGTGCAGCGAGCTCTTGCTTCTCAAGAAAAACCCTTTTCTACCCAGATTCTCCACAATTACAGTGTCATCCAGCTGAATACCGCCATTATTACCGTTGAGAGAAGGAAAGGAACTCATCTCACGTGACAATAACTCCTTTTTTAACAAAGGATCAGAAGAAAGCAAGAAGGGAGCGTCAACGTTTACTCTCACTGCCATTGGAATTCAATGTTCTGACGCTGGCGCAGTTAAGTCAGTTGGCATTAAAGTCATATTTTATACGTTCATCGATATTATCTTCTCCAGCTTCCATATTTACAAACATAATTCTTTCCACAATATACATACTTGAAGTTAATCTTTTAGCAACATCATGGGTAACATCATCTCAAGCTCAAACTTCTTACCATCACCTGAATCATTTCGTTCCATTTTATCTTATGTTGGTGGCGAAGCTAAATATAGATGGCCTCTCCAAGTCAATCTTGACGCCTTGCAGGCTGAACTCGACAAATTGATTCAAACAAAAGACGATCTGCTGAACACGGTTGAGCTTGTTGAACAACAATAACCTCGAACCAGACAGACGAATCAAGTCAAAGGTTGGCTTCAAAGGGTGTAAGAAACGATAACCAAAGCTGTTGACCTGCAAAATGTGAGAGATCAAGAACTTGGTAGACTCTATCTTGGAGGCTTCCCTTCCAAAGACTTGGCTTCAAGCTACAACTTCAGAAAAAAAATGGTCACAATACTTTTGAAGAATGAAGAGGAGACATCAAAGACGTTGCTGAGATAGTACCAGAGGATGAAGCGGTTGAATTAGCT
Source organism: Clausena lansium (assembly GCA_030449835.1). Taxonomy (NCBI): domain Eukaryota; kingdom Viridiplantae; phylum Streptophyta; class Magnoliopsida; order Sapindales; family Rutaceae; genus Clausena; species Clausena lansium. The sequence continues at coordinate 2,209,706 of JASUUF010000369.1, forward strand.
GTTGAGTGAACAGTTGTTGATCAAGAATCCATGGTTCATCAAGTTTGGAGATGTCTCATCGATCAAGAAAAGAACAGTTGATATATTATTAATTAATTGTGAGATAGTAAATATATATGATATAAATTCAATACAGTAAACACAATATGTCACAAATCTGTACGAAACAGATTAATAACGCAATCAACAAATAATATATAAATAATAATATAAGATAAATTAAATTGCGAACAAACCACAATTATAGTAAAACAGAGAATTCAATAAAATATAAAATTTAATAAATATATTAAATTTAACCAATTAAGAAAACAGCAAGCAAACATGAAACAGGATCGATGAACAGTACTGTAACAGCAAACAGTAATTAGTGAACAGTGATCGGTGAACAGTGCCCGTGAACAGCATACAGTAAATCAACAAACCAGCGACCAACAAAATAGTGAACAGCGACTAGCAAAACAACGAATAGCAACCATTAAAAGAACCCGAGGCCTGCGACAGCAGTATTCTTAAAACAGATTGGCCGCCCACTCGGTGCTTTATGATTAATTGGTCTCTGTTTCCCAGGATACAACGGGAACGAATTTCGTCGTTAGCACGAACGCGAAATTCTGGCGAACCACAACAGTGTTGAACTCTCTCTAAAAGAACGACAAGATCAGAGAAAAAAGATGATTTGTGTGCGGTTGTGTTTTTAAAACGAATTGGAAAGCTGCCTTTTTATAGTGAGGATTCTGTAACCCTAGCTTGCCAAAAATAAATTTCGCAATTAAAATTAAAAGAAGTAAAAACTAGCCCACGAGAGCCCGAGTGATTTAGGCCGACATTCGTGTACGCAAGACGAGCGGGCGCACACGAGTTCAGCCAAATCAGGCCGATTTGGGTTCATGATTTGCACTCCCTTGCGCAGGCGCGCGTGGAGAGAGTCTTTATCCTTGGTATTCTTGAATACCCATATATGTGTAAACATATATAAACCCAAATCCAATGACTTAATTTTCCCATGTGGAATAAGTCCACTTCCTCTTAATTTTTTCCACATCAAGGGTGCATATTTGTGAGACAATTTCTCATTCACATGACCATCATTTTGAGCATATGATATACCGAATCGAAGTATTCACAGAGTATTTTTCGAAACCTCCACGATCTTTCACTTATGCTAAGTGGATCCCACTCAAAATGTCTAATGGTGTTGTGTCTAAGACGTGTCCAATTATTTATGCCTTATAGAAGAGGTACTTTTTCACTTAAAGAATATATCCCCAACAATCTTAAGACGTTATTTCTACAACAATGGCACCAAGTTCATCTCTTCAACAATTCGCAGCAGATTTTGTCAAATTAGAGAGATTTGATGGTGGCAACTTTATACGTTGGCTTGCATTTCTTATTGACAAGCCTTAATGTGGTCTATGTTCTCACAACACCAAAGCCTCAAGAACGTAAGGATGAGACATTAGTAGAAACTAGAGCACGGCAGAAGTGGGAGCAAGATGACTATGTGTGCAAGGGACACATTTGCAATGCTATGGCTGATACTTTATTTAATCAATACCACAACAAACCCACGGCAAAAGAAATATGGGACTCATTGGAGGCTAAGTACATGATGGAAGATGCATTAAGTAATAAATTCTTGGCTTCTAAATTTTTTAATTATAAAATAGTAGATAATCAACTTGTGGTTGAACAATATAATGGGATTTTGCATATTCTTGATCTATTTAACCAATACAATATGAAAATAGATGAGTCTATTATTGTTTCTTCAGTTATTGATAAACTTCCTCCCTCTTGGAAAGACTACAAGAAAAGTCTTAAACATAGCAAATAGGAAATTAGCCTGGAAGGCTTAGGCCAAAGTCTTCGCATTGAAGAGGAACTCAAGCTTAATAGTCTTGAGGAACAAGCTGCTCTATCCTCTAAAATTAATGTTATGGATGAGGGGAAAGAGTTTAAACATTCTAATCACCCTAAGAACAATAAAAAAATGAAAGTTTAATTATAAAGAGAATCAAAACAATAAGAAGAAAAAGAAGGGTACTTGCTACCATTGCGGAAAGCCTGGCCATTTCAAAAGAGATTGTAGACTTCTTAAGAAACAAAAAGAAGGTTCGAACACAAATTTTATAGCCATGATATCCGAGACAATGTTCTCGAAGATGATAATGCATGGTAGATAGATTCTGATGCAACCAAGCATGTGTGCAAGGATCGTAGCCTTTTCACATCTTACAAAGCAATGGATAATGAAAGTGTTCTTTACATGGGAAACTCCTCCACTGCAACAATTATAAGAAAAGGCAATGTGCAACCAGAGTTTACTTCTAGAAAAACCCTAACTCTTAATTATGTTTATCATGTACTAGAAGTTAGGAAAAATCTTGTATCTGGTAGTCTTCTTAATAAGTTTGGCTTCAAACTTGTATTTGAGTCAAACAAATTTGTATTCTCTAAGGGTGGTACCTTTGTTGGAAAAGGATATATGTATGAGGGAATGTTTAAACTCAGCATTAATAAAATGAATACTTCTTCTGCTTACATGATTGACTCATTATCTTTGTGGCATAATCGTTTAGGACATGTGAATATTAGAATATTGCATGATATAGCTAATTTAGAATTAATCCCTAAATATGAAAATGATATACATGAAAAATGTAAAGTGTGTGCATAGACTAAAATCACAAAAACCCCTTTTCAAAAAAAAAAATTAAAAAACATCTTCTTTGTTGCATTTAATTCATAGTGATGTATGTGATATGCATAGTAATCATACTAAAAGAGGTAAAAAAATATTTTGTTACTCTCATTAATGATTTTTTAAAATATTGCTATGTATTCTAAAGATCAAGTTTTAGATAAATTTAAAATTCATAAATCTGATAAATGTGTATATAGCAGATTTAATGGAAATAGAGGTGTGAGTATTTGTTTATATGTAGATGACATGTTAATTTTTGGTACTGATTGTGACAGCATTAAACTCACTAAATCATTGTTGTCATCTAATTTTGATATGAAAGACATGGTGTTTGCTAATGTGATTTTGGGAATTAAAATTATCAAAAATGATAATGACCTAGTATTGACCCAATCACATTATATTGAGAAAATTTTAAAGAAGTTTAATTGTTATGATTGTAAGCCCATGTCAACACCTTTTGATTCAAACATAATATTGTACCCTAACACTGGAAGAATAGTATCCCAATTATAATATGCTCGTGTTTTTGGTTTTTTTATGTATGCTATGACTTGTACTAGGCCAGACATTGCTTTCGCTGGTGGAAAGCTGAGTAGATATACTAGTAATCCAAGCCAAGCACAATGGCAAGCAGTGTATAGAATTCTAAAATATTTAAAACAAACGATAGCTTATGGTATATACTACTCTGGATATCCTACAGTTTTGGAAGGATTCTCGGATGCTAGTTGGATTACTGATCGAGATTATCATACATCTACAAATGGTTGGATATTTACTCTTGGTGGAGGTGTTATTTCATGGGGCTCAAAGAAGCAAACTTGTATAGCAGATTCTACCATGGCTGCAGAATTTGTAGTTTCGGCTTCATGTAGTAAGGAAGCTGAGTGGTTACGGAATTTGCTTATACAAATTCCTATTTGGTCTAAACTAATGCCTTTTGTATCCATTCACTGTGATAATGAGGCAACATTATCAAGGGCATATAGCCAAATCTATAATGGAAAGTCTAGGCATATTGGTCTAAGACATAGATATGTGAGACAATTGATTATAAATGGAGTAATCACAATTGACTTTGTGAGATCATGTCAAAATTTGGTGCACCACTTAACTAAAGGCCTTGCAAGGGACATTATATTAAAAAACTTCTAAGGAGATGGGACTGAAGCCAGGATCATCTTATCACCAATGCTGGAAACTCAACCCAACACTTGAAAAATCAAGATCTTGGGTTCAATGAGCAAAGTACATCATATGTTATGATAGCAAGCACTATAATATTTGAGATGCATCCCAAAGGTGAGTGCTTGATACCTGTAACATATAGGAAAGGTTAAGCTACATAGCTTTTAATAGACTTGTAAATGTTTTAGTTACAGGGACATTCTAGATAAGTCTACCTATGTGAGTGTAGGAGGTGGTGCCGCTTCCTATGTAACTTGGTTGGTTACTAAAGCGCTCATGAAAACAGGATATAGACACAGGGCCAATCCACGTGTCAGCTAAAGAATACTTGAGAATTTGAAAACTTTTGTGTGAGATATATCCGGTTAGTCGAATAAGGTCACTGGTTCAAAGCTTGTCTACCATGCCACCTTGATTAACTTTGATGTGCTGTCACTAAGTGAAGGTTCAAGTCCAAAAGACACCTTCATTTATGCAAAAGTTTTCCAAGCCGGTGCGAGATAATTTTCAAAATTCATCTATTTTGAAAATGGTGGGAGATTGTTGGAAATTTTCAAAATATATGGTGTCTTAATGTAAAGACATGTCTAATTATTTATGCCTTATAGAAGAGAAACCTTTTCACTTAAAGAATATATCCCAACAGCTACCACTGCAACTGCTGTGTAACTTTCTAAAGTTGCAAGCACTCAGAATGCTGGGTTGCAGTAATTATAGTGGAGAAGAAGAAGGGAGAGCTTTATTTGAACATGCTAAACCTTTTATAAAGGAGTTGCTCTGTTTGGAAAAATGTAATCTGCTGAGCATTACCCTGGATTGTTGGCCTGCTTTTGAAATTTTTTTGACATTCCAAAAGTTGCTGAGTCGTACAGAATCTCTAGAGCTTACAAAAATTTATATTCCAATGTCACTCAATGTTTTACATCTAGCATCTCAAAAGCTTTCTTATTCAGAACTGTGCCCTTAAAGAATTGAAGATCGAAAATGCAGGAGATATACAAAACTTGATACAAAGGGGTTTCCGCAATCTTCACACAAATCGCATACTGATTGTTCAAGTTTGAAGGAATTGACAAAGCTTTTTTTTGCTCCAAACCTCAAGAAAATTGATGTATAGAATTGCAGCAATATGGAAGAAATAATCAGTGTTGAAAAATTGAGTAAAGTTTCAGAGATAAGGATAAAGCAGAAATTGCTGGCAGAACTCGAATTTTTATGGTTAAAAGGTCTAGGAAGCTTAAAGAGCATCTACTGGGATCCCTATCTTTTTCCACAGATGAAGGAAATTGAAGTAACTGGATGCCCAAAGCTGAAGAAGCTCTCACTTGATTCCAGTAGAGCAATGGGACATAAAATTGTTATCAAAGGAAAGAATGACTGGAGGTACGAGCTACAGTGGGAGGATCGACTCACTCAAAGAGTTTTTTCTACCTGATTCGATCCTATGGAGATAGAGTTTTGAATAAGATTTCTGGTAGGAGCCTTTTTTTTTTCAATTTATGTATCTATTTGTGTGTAACATGCAATCTTGTCTTTCATATCAGACACTGTAATGTAGCCATTTTCCTTTTCCTATCAAGATGGAGAGGAAGCCCCAAAAGCATTGTGAGTAATCTTTAGAATTTTTACCCCTTTTTGGTATGTGAAGAAAGATAATAAAGAACGACAAACTATTACTGAAGAAAAAGAAAATGGCAAGTTCAATACGGTAAAAGTTCGTCATCCATTTATTGTTGCTCAATCAAGTAAGCTTTACCTTCACTTATTGAAGATTTGAATTAACAACTAAACAACAAAACTTATAATCGCTTATATTACACTATGATCTTACAGGTTTAAATAATAACAATAAAACACTACACAAATGTCTTGTATATAGCTAATTCTACTCTCTTTTATTTTTTCTTGGTTTTGTAGTAAAATTCATTTCTAGCTTGAAGGAAATTGTTAACATCAAAACCTACATACTTCCTGAGCATCTGCTGACATCATACTTCCAAGGACACCATAACCAGATCATATAAAGCAAGAAATGTGAAATAAATACAAAATGAGTCACAGAAGGAAATTACCACGCTCTACAGTATCTCCCACCAAAGCTGGCAGTTAGAATGCTAATTGTTTCGAGCACCCGAATCCTCAAAGGACTCCCAGCCTCAAATGGCTTTGGCTTAGCTTCCTTTAGCCCCATTGCAACACACGCACATGCAGGAAAGGAACAGAACAAGAAACCTCATCATGCCAAATATGAAAGATTAGAAAAGGCATTACTCTGTAGCAAGCTCCTGATTTCTCTAGAAAATTCCAATTTCACCACAGGTTCTCCACAATCAGTGTATGATCCAAATTTAACACATTCAGATTTATCATTAAGAGGAGGAAGAGAATTCCTCTCATGTGACAGTAACTCCTTACTTTACACATTATCAGAGTAAAGCAAGAAGGGAAGGCAATTTCATTAGATTAAGAAAAGAATCGCCACCCAAATGGAGCATTTGAACCAGAACTCTTGTCAAATTCTTGAAATTTCCTGCTTTCAGCAAGAGAACTGAAGATGGGGGGCATAGCCAGAACCGGATTTAAATTCAATCTGGTCTTTTGAAGACTTATAATAACAGTGTACTAACAGATACTGTCAAGCTTCTATCAAAGATCCGTTGTACCAAAAACTAACCAATTTAAGCTAGCAAACCTGCATGAACATCTAAATTTCAATACCCATGAAAAGACTCTGCCTTCAAATTCACATACCAGCTTCTCTCAACTAATGACCACCACTAGAAATAATGAATCTTTATCGTAAATTCAAAATGCATGAAAGAAATCGTCAAAAGAACTTATATTGAACCTTCTCTCTCGGTTCCTTCAACTACCAAAATCCACCAAAACTAGCAAATTTCAAACTCTATCACTCGTCACTCTCTCTCTCTCCCTCCCTTTTAGCGGCATGGGGCTACGAGGTCAGGTAACAAGGTTCATATTGATGCTGAATATTTTGTCGGCTTGTCCTAATTCCAGATGTGAATGCAATATTCACATTACATTGTCTTGCCTACCATTTGATTTTGAACCACAAAATCTGTGTAAAGTAGTTCATGTTTCACACTTTCTTAGCCCTTATCATCAGCATTCGTCTCCCATATTCTCAGGTTTAAATCATTGGAAATTGAGTGACAAACATGATAACAGAATCTAAACTTTAGTGGCATGAAGGAACATAGAAGCAACATGGGATGTTTCAAATCTACAGTATAATTTCCTTAGGTCCCTGAATAAGATTGAAACTAAAAATGAAATAAAGTAGCAAAATATAGATTGGAGGTCACATGCTTGATATTTGATGCTGTCAAAAACAATTTGCTGTACTGAAATTGATTCTCTCATAAATTTTCACAAGGATTTCTATATTTACAACAAATCTTCAGTAGTGAAACAGGATCAAATCATAATGTGTCATTTAATTAGAGGAGGCAACAAGATCATACAGAAAAAGGAAGCAAAAAATTGTTACAACCTACAGAAACCCAAATATTCTACTAGCCAACTCCCATTAAAATTTGAAGCCATTCTAAAATCCCAGCTTATACTACTACATCATTCCTTCTACGTACCCCAGCTGAATTTCTCACAGAAATCACATTTCTTCATCGGCCTCAACTCATATATCTTTTACTTTTAATCAGAGATGCTTTTTGATATGCTTTTTGATATAGAAGAAACCTTGGATACAAATTCAGGGAAGACTTCACTTACAATCAACTGAAAGCATGTCACTTCTACAACATGTAGAGGAATGTCAAAAGCATTTGTTTTTGTGGGTGGGATAGGCTTTCGCCTCTTAAAGTTTTATTATTAGAATTGAATAATGCTGCCACTGACAGTAAAATAAAGTTGATGTGATAATTGAATCATAAAAGTGAGGTACATATAATGAGAAATAATCACCATTATTACATAAAACGAGAAAATAATTATGGAAGAAACAGAAAGAATTACCTGAAAAGAGGGATTTGGAAGACAATGAAACAAAAATATAAAGAAGAAGAAATTGAAGATATAATGACTGCCCATTTCTTTGATGAACCCATCAAAAACAGCTTCAAAATTTAAGAAACTGTAAAGTGCCGTGATGGAGAGAATTGAAACCGTAAAATACGCAAGCTAGATCATGGGGCCATCTTGATTGATTGATGGAACACCTGACAAGTGTCCATTACATATCTACATCTGTTTTCTCTCTTAAATTAGGAAATTGTTTATTTATTTTTACACTAATTAGTGGAGAAATTCTGGTGAAAATATCCATAAATTTTTATGAAAATAGCCAAAATTTAGGAGCTATTTATAATTTTAGCTAGCTTTTCATTTTTTCTATTTTTATAGCCAAAAATACCCCATTTTAGATACAAATACGTCTAACTAGCCCTTTTGTAAATTGTACTATTTAGTGCGATAATCCCTCACGTGCTTGACATTTTGTCTAATATCTTAATATATGCTCATCTTTATGTGCATTACTGCATTATTGCTTAAACGTATATTACTCAAAATAAATTATAAAATATCAAACTCTTTTAATTAAACTTTAATGCTAAAGAGCTCACACTTCAATGATGTTTGAATAGTAGTAGCTTGTTATAGTCTTTAAACCGTTAGTATTGCAAAGTCACAAGCCTTACAGCTTCTGTAGTTGATATATCCCCAGGCCCAAAAAAAAAAGTGTTAGGAAACTAATTTTTTATAATGTGTTATGCAAATTTTAATATACTCGCAAGCGTACGAATATTTGAAAATAGAATAGTGGTAACGAGGTCGAATCCATAGGAATTGTTATAAATTGAAAAGTCTAATTTAAATCTAAAGTTAATATTAATCCTAACCTAGTTGAGCAAATTGAGTTTTAAGATAAAATAAACTAATTAAACTAATAAAACAATTAAAGCAAAAGCAAATGGGATTTCAATAAGACAAAGATTACCAACTAATAATTAAATCAATCTATGTCATCTCATGGATATAACAATTAAGCCCAAGTAATTAAATCTAATGTAGGTTTTTTTTCTGCTTCAAGGTAGGATTTCTAAGCATGATATGTATCCTACTGAAAAATAAAGAATCAAAGTTTCCTAAGCATTCAATGTATCCAATTTATTGAAAAAACAAATAATCAAAGAGAATCACATTAATCATTATTTCACCAAGCCTTGATTTAATCAAATAATCTCTTAACTATCAAGAATACATAATATTAAAAATGAAAAGATAATTATTCAATCAATCATGTGAAACAAGAACCATAATCATCAAAGAACATATATAGAGAATTAATTAGATAAAAAGATAATTATTTCATTGAATAGGGTTTCATCCTTAACCTCAGTATAAGAAAATTAGCTAGACATACTTGAATGAAGAACAACAAATAAAATAAAATTAGCCATGGGAAAATTGCACTGCTGCTGCTCCTCTCTCTGCCGCATGCGTCTCTCCTTAGCTTCTCTTTATATGGTGCACAAACAACTTGGCCGAATCCTTGTCAAATTATAATTGCTAAGAAACCGCCTCTCTAAGCCAAATTATTCAATCCTCACGTGCTGGCCACTCTTCTTTAATTAATTTCCTTTTGTTTCCTTTATGCAATTTAATTCTTCACGGGTTCCATTAAATTGCTTTCCATAGATAATGCCCTGCACATGAATGAATTTCATTGCCAAATTTAATTCCTCACTTTCCTATTTCTTCTTCACGTGATTGCCATACTCTTCCTTTTTTGCATGTGCGTGGACGAATGAATTTCATTGGCTTCAGTTTCATCGGCTCGACTTCAACGTGCATATATGCCTATTTGCTTCCAAAATCAATTAATCTTTAATGCTTCCAAAATTAGATTTCTTCATGCCCTTTTTATCCATAATCTCTAATTATTCCCCTATTCAATAAAATAATATAATTAATTAAAAATAACAAGTAATAAAAACTAGTAATTATATAATTAAGGGTAAAATATGTGTATATTTTATGCTCATCATAATGTTACAATCTGTAGAAGTATTATTATCTTATATCCATTAGAATTTTAGATACAAACATTTATAATATATTCCATAAATCTATGCAGACTAGATTAGAAATTTACTCATAATCCTATTTATTTCTATTCTATATTTTGACAGTGTCCTCACCATTATTAAGAGTATCAACCCTTAGCTCTTTTAGGTTCTGTTGTTTAGTAGAGCTTTTCAAATAAAACTTTTATTAGTAACATTTAAAAAAAAATAATTATTTGGTTGTCAATAAATTTTTTAATATTTTAAAAAAATTTCAACTCTAATAAAGATAAAATAACTTATTTAATCTTAAAATTTCTATTTTAAAGTTAAAACATAACCAAATAAAATTGTAATTTTTTTTCAAAAAATATAAAGTTAAATTAGCATTTTGATCATTTGAAAAGGCATACCGAAAATACACTTAGGATATGTTTGGTTGGTAGGAGAGGAGGGTGGAAGAGAGATGAATTTAGATTCTTTTATGATTTCTTTTGTTTGGTTAGTTATAGTTTAATGGAAATTAATTTCTAAAGGAATTCAAATTCTAAGAATTTGAGGAATTTTAATTCTTCATCAAAGGGTAAAGAGTCTAAATTCCTTATCAATTTTAAAACAAAATTTTCAATATTATCCTTTAAATAAGTTAAAATATTATATTAAATACTATGATATGAAAATAAAAAAAACATAAGTTAAAAATTGTTGGACCACTGCCGGATCACCGCCGGACACCGTTGGACCGCCGCCAAACCTTACCGGACCTCACCGGACCGCCACCACATTATTTAAAAATAAATTATGTTAATTATAATTACTTAAATTAATAATAAAATAAAATTAGATATGAAAGATTGGTTATTAGGATTATAAAATAATAATGAATTAATAAAAATATTATATATAATTAAATATTTTGTTATTAATTTATTTTCTAAATTAAATTAATTCATAATTTAATTATTTTTTATATTTACTAATAATATTAACATTTTATCACTAAAACTTTACTCCACTCATTTTCAGGACTGACAGCATTTAATCATGCTACAACTTGTAGTTAATTGTCAAAATCACATACGAATGAAATTAACGTCAAACATCACAAATATACATTGTACTCCATTTTTTTCTGTGTCATGATTTTATACACAAATGCAGAAGTTGGAATTGCTTTTGATCTATTCCTGTCGTACTTCCTCTAGCCCTATGGTACTTGCTCATCAAATCCTGCAAAGAATTCAATAAATTCAGAGATGGAAGAGAATTATGATTAAGGTTAGGCGCATAATGGTTCTTTCAACAAGAAGACGACAATGAAGAAAGAAGGATATACTGTATGTATTCAACAACATGATGGTGGGAAATGGCTGCGAAGGCATCAGTGGACAGTTGTATTGTAGATGGGCAGGGCGTCTGTGAGCAGAAATCCACTACTTTTACATCAATGACTTGGTGCTTGCACGGTCGATCAGCTCCACTCGAGCATCTCATTTTATAGCGCCTTCCACAAGCAGCTCCATTATCCCACAACCCTTCACCCACTGCGACAAATAACTTGCTTGGTGGGAACTGGTCTTGTCTATTTCCATAGCATCTGGTTGCTGCAAGAATAAAAGACGGTAAGAACCAAGAATATTAGATAAAGTCATAGAATATGTTTCTTTTTTTTTTTAAATCTTCGTAAACTTTGATTTTTATTGCAAATATTTGGATGTGACGGAAGAATGATTTTGCTCACGTATATATGGTGGGTTATAAGATGTTGCAGTGCCAATATCCCCATATACTATGCAGGCTATTCTGCTCATCAGGGCTGCCACAAGTGCCAGATACAGAGCCTCATTGGAAGAAGAAAAGGAGATATGTTAGATTCATTCACCTGTGCCAAATTTATAGAAGAAGAAGGTTAACGATGGAATTTTTTTTGGACCTTTGGATTCTACAATTATGAACAACTTACTTTCAAGGCAACAAAACGTGAGGAATTAGTAGAGTATTAACTATGCAATTTGATTTCTGTTACTTGCACTCATTTAGATAATTTCATTTCCATCACGTGCACCTTTTAACTTTATTAGAAATTACTTGGATTTTTGGCATAAAACTAATTCATGAATCAAAGATATCCTCTTAGTTCAATAAAAAATAAATTTCATAACTTCACATATGACAAAAATATAGCACAAAACGCGATTACTTATCAATTAAAGAATAATGATAGATATCTCAACATTTAACTGATGTGTCATTCATTCATTAAATGGTGTTTAAATAATTTTATAAATTATAAATTTTATCATCCTATAAATGAATGACGCATAACATTAACACTCAAGCTGAAATTTAAATGTTGTAATCCCAATCATTACTCTTAATTAAAAAGTTTTTTCATTTTGATTAATCTCCAGAAAGTTCATTCACTTTTTTAGAAACTCGGCCAATGAGCCAAGTGAGTTCTTATCTAAAACCCACCTCATAAGTTACAAATATCTTGTTATGACATCAATATTAAAAAAATAATAATAAGGAAAAATGGAATATGAGAAAAGGCTTAGCCCAAGGACATGAAATCACAACTTAAATTCACAAAAGCAGTCCGGCAAAGAAGACCCGCGTCCCGTAAGAAAACCATCTCTGTGTACCTTCCACAAGGCTTGCATCAACTCCTTCCCTTCCAAGCCTTGATAAGTGAACTCCGCAAAAGCTTTTCTGCTTAAGAACATAGTTTTATACAACCCTTTAAAAGTATGCATTGCCGCAACCATCTTATCCATGTTTCCAAAATATGTAGCCATGTAGGAATCGCTGTTAATGGATACGTAATAATCTAAGGCAGCTTTTGTGTTCCCATGCATGCGTGTTAAATCCTCACCAGTAAGAAGGGCAGACTTGGTAACTACATTGGTGTAAATAGATGTTAACCCTTCGATTTCCATCAGGCCATCGCCTGCAGTCAGATATATATTTGTGTTTGTTGGGATGGAAAGTGCTTGAAGTATGAGAGCTGTTTCATTGGGTGTAAGAGGACATTTTCCCCGTCTTCTCCAGATGCGAGCTACCTCCACAGTCCATGGGTTTCTATCACCCCTTGCAGACTCGATCGCTTGCATGGAGGTTGGAGAAAGTCCTTGGTATTCACATTGGCTGTAGGCAACCATATCTGGTTCAAACCTAAGGTAAAGTGAGAGAAAAGGTTTGTATGGCTTCCAGAAGCTCAGCTGCTTTCTTCTGCAAGGATCTAGTAAGATGTAATGCACGGTAGCATGCTTGACAAAGAGCAGCTTTTGCAAATCTTGGGTACTTGTAGGATTTTATGTAAGCACAGATTCAGGATAAAATATAACAGTACACTCAACCATGGTAATAAATTATGAAGTAATGAAGCAAGGAAACTTGAGATACGAAAAAAATACCTGTCCCATCTCTGGCTCATTGCTGGTGTCAGTGAGATATACTTATGTTCCAACAGGGATGGGAGAATACTTTCAACGTAATCAAATTGTCCTTTCCGTTTGCTACAATCTACGTGAAAAGGTTCTTTAGATGAAATCTCAGGAGGCAATTCTTTGACAACATCAACAAAGCCGTCCATATGTTGAATGAAGTAGTCGACATCAAATACATCTGCAAAATCACTGAGGTAAAGCTAAAGAGTTAAACGAATACAGTCTGTATAGAGTAACAGAAATGGAAACTTAAAATGCACTAGACAACTCATTAGCCTCCCACTCTATGATGTTAAATAGCCATAAACATCATCATCTAACTCAAAATCAACTAAGAAGGGACATATAATGAGCACCATTAGAATCACACCGAAAACATTCATACAGAGATTCCTTGGCTAGCTCCATGCAAAAGCATCAATTACAACCCAAGTATCTTTACAGTTCAACACTCACTTTCAATGTTTTACAGAAGAATCCATGATTTATCATTAATAACAATATTTTTCAAACTTAACAACAGCTTGATGAAAATTCAGAAGTAATGTTTGTATATTTTAGATTTTGCTTGAGAAAAAGGTAACATATATTAACACAGCACTCCAGGGACTAACTATTTAACAAAATTAATCAATCAAAAGTGAGAGAATCCAGAATTCTACATAGGCTTTCAATTCCAAGAGACAAGTTCAAAAATTCATCTTTATGGAGTTCCCACTCTCTAGCACCACCGTGATGGTACATAAGCATAATCACAACTTACCTTGACTCATTCCAATATGCAGCCACTTCAAACTTTGGAAGAACAAGAGTTGCATTTAGCAAACGAGCAACACCAACACCATCACACAACTGCATAAATTGTAAACAAGGTACCATCTTTAGCAAAACAGCTATAGAAATCAACAATATCAGATAGCAATCTGAAAGTTACAGTCAGAAATATCCAATATACACTCACATCTCTTCTCATCTAACTGAGGCCACCATAGCAATCCACAGGGATATATCCATTACTCTTCGCTGGGAAAGCTGCAGGATTTCAACAAAAAACCAATGCAATTGTCTGCAATGATAGCCAATTAAAATTGACTCAGAATTTCAAAAATCAACAAAATGACTTGAACCCAATGCCAACTTTAACCCGTTCCACAGCCTCAAATGTTATACTGCAGTCTTTTACCCATAACTTTATATCAAGCATATGAAACCCAATCTCAAATTTAACACTAATTACGAAATATATCCTTTTTGTAGTATATTGAACATGACTTGTACTAATTTGTTGAATCACACTGTTTAAAAAAAAATCAATAAGAAAACAAGCACATTTCAAATGTCAATATATGATTTCATCAAATCATTAACAATGCATAAAGATCTTTTTGCCGAAATTCCAAAAACTTAAGATGAAACAAACAAAAATCAATGATGTGTAGGAAGAACTACTTACGAGACAAATGCCCGTGAAGCCACCATTTGCAAGGCCTCCACTCTACCAACCTCCTCACACTCCATATATCAGATTCCCCTCTACACAAAGACAAATCATATTTCATTAATTAAAAAAAAATTCACACTACTCTTCATTAATTGGCCAGTGAAATCCAAAATCACCGATCCAAAAATCCCAAAATACAATCACAGAACAAATTTCTTTTACTTCCAAAACAATATATCAATCTAGCATCACACCATTTCTTAGAATCTAGCATTTAAGGGCCAAAAAAACTAAAAAAACAACAAAAACCCAGTAACCGAAACAATATAAAATGCTCCACTGAAAAACTCTTAACACTAGAAAACACAGAATCAAAATTCCTTTTTCTGTTCTCTCTTGTGTCACTACATTCAATGGTTTAACAAGAATACTGAGCTAATACGAAATAAGACAAAATAATGGGGTGAAAATATAAAGAGAAAACGAAGCTGCTTACGCGGTGGAAGAAGGAGAAAGCGAACGGAAAGTAGTGTAAGGAGAGAGCAAAACGACGGCAAGAAAAAGGGAGAGACCGAATATGATGGAAACGAACACTGGTTTTACTGTAAACTTAATCATTTCATAATCATAATCGCAAAATCGTAACCATAGATCTGATTATTACAATCTTTGGTGTGACGTAGAATAAAGAGTTTTGTGGTTTCAGATCGATTTGATGGGGTTAAGGCTCGAGGGTTACGTTTGTTCATTAACAGAACTGGAATATGAAAGAAGATGCAGATCAAAAATGCTTTCTTCTTATGAGTCCCAAATTTTTAATCTTTTATTGAATAATGACTTCCTTTATTCATTTCATCAAATAGGTCCTTGTTCTTAACTCATGCACTGAATGTGAATAGTATTATATTTATCTAGCATGACAGACTGACAATATAATTTGGATGCTTGCGTTTGCCTTGTGATTGTTTCACTTAGGCCATGTTTGATTCATGGTATCATCGTGTATTAACTAATAATAAATACTTAAATAGTATATAAAAATATACTATAATATTAAATTATTTAATTATATTATAATAATTAATGTATAAAAATTAATTATTTTTAATAATTTAATATAAATATTAAATATTATATTCTAAATATATAATATAAACTAATCACAAAAAAATTAATATAGTATAATTAAAAATTAATACGAAGATAATTAGTGTAGTACCAAACATATTATAACATAAAATTAATATAGTACAGTGTAGCACCAAACACTGTACAACATTATTATAATATAGTGTTAATGCAATACAGCATAATACAATACACCTGTATTAAAATAATGCAATACAGCATAATATAATACAGTGTGCCAAACGCACCCTTAGTGGTATAAATTTTTCAGATTAATATTTTGTGATACTTATTACAGCTATTGTCAAAACCATTTAAGTACTCTATTTTTTTTTCAAGAGTTTTAAAAATATAGAATTGTTACCACCTAAAAATCGATATCAAGCTCAATGACTCAATTCAGCCTATAAGGCTCAGACACGGGATGTGTTACATGATTCTCAAAGTTCATGCAGAATATTGCCGAATGTGATTCTTCATTTGATTGTTTCCCGAATCTGATTCTTCATCTGGTTTTATAAGTTCTTTGAAATTCTCATGCTCACCAATGCTCCGGCTATAGAATTTATGACTTTCTCTACTACTAGAAGCCATCGTCAAAATCCTAAGAAATTCCCCAATGGAGTCGCCAAATGTTTGAAGTGGGAATTTCACTAAGCCAAATGTCACAAGAATGGGCTCATTCTTGACTTAAATAGAATTGGGCTTGGATGAAAATTCGGACTAAATGATCTGCAATCCTTCTGATTATATTTTGTAGTTTGAAGAGTAAGGTCTAAAAGCATATTCAGTCATTGATATGGCTTGAATAAACTCTTGTTGCAACTTTGACTCTGGCTTGAATTATCGTATACATGAATAGTATCATATACGTGAGCAGTGCTATCTATGTGAATCGTATTGTATAGTATCATATACGTGAGCAGTGCTATCTATGTGAATCGTATTGTATGTGTGAACAGTTTCTTTTCTCCAAGTAATTACGATCAATGGCTCTAATATCACCGTTAGCAAATTGATGAGTGAAGTAAATACACCAATAAAATGAAATTGATAAATAAATATTACAAAGAAAACACGAGAACGTCTACTGAGAAAAGTTAAGAGGAAATATTTTACTAATTATGTGGAGTTATAAATATTGTAGTATTTTATCTCACAACCTAAAACTCCAATATACCCTAACTCTCAAATTACTAAGAATTTCAAAACTCTTTTAATTCTTGATTTCTTCTTTCTCCAAGTGATGCTTCTCCATGCTCTTAACTCTCCTATTTATAAGGCATGCCAAGCCCAAAATGTCAATTTTGGGTGGCTTTAAATAATAATTTATTTTTTAAAATTGATTTATTTTAATAAAATAATTGGTTTTGTCAAAATTGGTTGGTAATATTTTATTGCTACCATTTTACTGTATTTAGACTATAAGAATAGATACTACCATTGAATGTCTTGAACAGCTAGCTTGGCTAAACTCTACGTTTTCTTCGCATGGTTTCATCAGCAATGCCCTGCGCGAACTTTGGGAATCATGTAACACATTTTATGTCTAAGTCTTTTGGGCTGAATTAGGTCATTAAGCCTGATATCGATTTTTAGGTAGTAGCATTGGGTCTGATATTAATTTCTAGGTAGTAACAAGAATTTTTTATATTAAGACCCAAAAATTGTAACCAAAAAAGGAAATTAAACATAGTTTTGTTGTCCAAATTTTAGATATTAGGTACAACCTTGAGTTGATTTAAGCTACATGATTATATAAATTACACTGTCAACATAATGAGATAATGGAGTAAAACTAAATTAGCTACATAATGAGACAATAGAGTTAACTAAATTAGTTGACACAAGTATACAATTTATTAGTTGACACTTAAAAGTTGGCTTGAACTTTTAGATGACGTAATTTGATGTCACTAGCTATTCGTAATTGCATCAAATTTAGGAATCTATTTTTAAAGAAAGTAATTATTGGATCATAACACCATTCGTGTTTGTACACACTAGTTGTAATATGTGTGGAACCTATATATATTTTTACAAGGGGTATAAGTTACATCAAATGTAACTTAGCAAGACCCATCAACTTTTTCTCATCTTTCATTTGCTTCATTACATTGAATCAACTTGAATCAACTAAATATGTATCATATTAATCCATTATCGAAGAGTTTGAGTTGAGTTGGGTTAGAATCGTTTAATAAACATTCATAACTATTAATAAATTTATCATTTTTAAATGTGAAATAATTCTTAAATTTTTTGTTTGAGTTGAGTTGGGTTAGAATCATTTAATAAACATTCATAACTATTAATAAATTTATCATTTTTAAATTTGAAATAATTCTTAAATTTTTTGTTTATTTATAAATTCAACTCCCACATGAGGTTCGGTTCGAACCGAAAATTTTCGGATCGATTCGGTCCCATTATGTAAAAAACTGAATAAAAAATAATACCGAATCGATACCGAACCAAAACTAATGGACCAATTCTAGTTCAGTTTTCAGTTCTGAACCTTATTAAAAATTAAACAAAATAGGGCAATTATCCACCGTCCACAAGTTTGTTTCGGATTTTTCAAAAATACACAAATACTTTATTTTTTGTCAGTGCGCCACCTGAAGTTACTGTTTCATTGCACTCTTCCCCCTTCGTCTTAACACTGTTAAGATCATTTAATTAATATTCTGTTAAATGGAAGTGGAAGAGTGTTCAGGTGGCCCACTGACAAAAAATAGGTAGACGGTAGATACCGTCTTAACACTGTTGGGCAATACTTTATTTTTATTAATATTCTGTTAAAATCATTTGTGCATTTTTGAAAAACCTGAAACAAACAGGTAGACGGTAGATAATTTTCCCAACAAATTAATTGAATATAGTAAATCTTGTCTCTTTCAAATTTCAATATCCAATTTTTGTTACAGCAAGTCAAAAACAAAACAAAAAAAAAAATCAAATACCAAAATATATTTTTACAACACTAGAGTTCAACAAGTGCAAGTCAATACAAAACTTGAAAAAAAGAAAACCAAAGAAATGAGAATGATGAAGTACCGAAGTAGTGGTGAACGGAGAGCACAATTGTAGACACGATGGCGGAGGTGCAGGCTGGTGGTGTTCTCTATCACTTCTCTGTCTTATGGCCTCTAAAAGACCGTCACTTTTCTTCTTCTCTTTTGATGCCTATGTGGTTGGTGGTGGAACTTGGAATAGATTGCTTAGAGGAAGCTTTGCTTAGATTGTTTGCTCGGTAGGAAGTATAAAGGAGTGGAACAAATGAGTGGTTGGGCTTGCGGATCGATTTTTTTTTTTTGCCTAAAGAAGGTGATTTTGGAGGCTAGGGTTGGTGATGAAGGTGATTGTAGGGGCTAGAGTTGGTGATTTCACTTGTGAAGGTGTGAGGGTTTTGATTTGTGGATACGGTTTGGGCGTAGAGAAAATGAGAAATGAAGAGTTTGTATTTGTGGCTAGGGTTTGTGTTAATGATATATATATTAATAGGGGTAGCAAAACGAATAAACGAATTGAGTCAAAATTTTACTGATTCGGATTCGATTCGTTTATTAAACGAATTGAAATCTCCGGATTCGGATTCGATTCGTTTATTAAACGAATATTCGGTTCGATTCGTTTAATTCGTTTACTGTAGAATAATCGAATCGAATCGAATCAAATTTGAATTCGTTTATTATTCGTTTAGTAGGATTACTATTCATTTACAAAAATTAAGTAAATATCAAATAATCCAAAAATCCAAACCACAATATTAAAAGTTTAAAATATACACTCATCCAAACACTAAATTACAATTTTTTAATAATACAAATAACAGTAATTAAAACTCAAGTTTTAAAGCAAAGATTTCTTTAGTTCTTGCCGTTAGCGTCAGATGGTTTGTCTTTGTCATCGGCCGCATCATCAGATTCAGAGGGAGCTTCATTGGTTTGGTCAATGATGTCATCGGGATCGCGAGTTTGTCCATGGGAGCTCGAGCCTTGTCGAGGATTGGCTTGAAGGCCAACTCAGTAGCCAGCCACCCAAAAGCTAGAGCACCAACAACGGTCAACGCTTATTTAAGAACCCCAGTTTGCAAAAATTCACAAAATCCAAAGCGCTGTTATGGTGGTGACCGGGAGTGATCCAACGGTGCGGATTACTAGTATTAGTATCAGATGGTACGTTGAGATCAGAGGTAGAGAGTTGGTAACTGGAGTTAGGCTGTAACAGAAGTGAAAGAAAAGCTAAAAATTAAAAAAATAAAGAGTATGAGCTTACCGTGCGTTAGGTGAGAGTGAGATGGTGGAGACCAAAATGAAATGGCCGCTAGCTAGCTAAGCTGTGCAGAAAACAAAATGAAATGGTTGCACTTGTGGTCGGCTGCAGAGGGTGGAGACGAAGGGAGAAGGGAAAGAGAGTGGAATTGGAGATGAAGAACAAAAATTAAGGCTGACTGTGCCCTAGTTTTTGCTTCATTTATATACTTTGTATTATTATAGTTTTAAATTACGATATTAGCCTTCAAATTCTAAATTTTTTAAAATAAATTTAAGGATAAATAGGTAATTTAATTAAACAAATTTTAAACGAATAATTCGTATTCAATTCGTTTATCACCCATTTATTAAACGAATCCTAAACAAATGAACGAATCCATGTACTCAAACCCGCATTCGATTCGTTTAATTAGCGAATTGAATCGAATTCATCCATTTATTAAACGAATTAATTTTTTCAAACCCAAATCCATTTTATTTGGATTGAATCGAATCGAATCGAATAAACGAATCCTGACTCAGATTGCCACCCCTAATATTATATATACTACTGTTATAGTGTGTGCATATGTATGATAATAACATGTTCTCACATGCTATATAATGCCATGTGGCCATCCGGGTTTTTGATTTGGTTTTTCGGATTTAAAAATTAGAACCGAAAACAAAAATAGAATCAAACTGATAATTTTTTGACTCCGGTTCGATTGTGCCTACCCCTTGAGGTCAGTACACACTTTTTCATTTGTTTTGTCCACTTCCAAATCCTCGAGAGAAACAAAACAAACAAAAAAGATTTTAATAAATTTGATGCCTTATTCGCCGAATCTCTCAAACTTTAAATAAAATGAGTGTCGTGATCCTGAATTGCCCATGTGATAAAAGAAATGTTTAGTCCAATTTCCAACCCACATCTCCTAAAGAATTTCTCAACCTCAAATAAATAAATAAATTTTCTCAATCGAAGAAATATGTTTTGGCCGAAATTCACAATTCCACCTCATGATTTAAATAAAGCACACACATTTCATAAGCTTCCTTCCACACGATTTAAAAACCCACCGAGTAACCAACCAAAACTCTTTCCCCTTTTGCTTCCATTCTCCATCTCTTTGTCACTTTGTTTTCCTCTTCCTCACTCTATGGTATTCAAGAATTATTAAGGATGCGTTAGGTATTATTTTTTAATTGGTATTTTTTATGTTTGTTTTAGAGAAGAAAAATGATATTTTTGATGTGACATTTTTTAAATTGAAAATACATCTGACAGCTTATTTTTAAATAGTATATGAAAATAAAAAATAATAAAAATATATTTAGTTGTTTGTAATGAAAATATAAAAAATAATGAAAACCCGTTTAGTATAATATTTTATAAAACAAATTTTTTAACTATTTATTATTCAATAAAAATAGTATTGTTTTTAATTTGTCTATTGTTATTATTTTTATTTATTAATTTAATTAAAATAAAATGGAAATGAACCTGACAACAACCTTTTTTCTTTAAGAAGTAATTTATTTGTAGGCAATTCGAATTTACAATCCAAAAAATACTATAAAAATGTAAAGTACATATTATTTTTGCATCTACATATATTTAATTATTTACACGTATATGGTAACGGCCAACACTTAAAATACTGAGAAGAAAAAAAAAATCATCATATTTGACACAAGTGAATTACACTATTCTACTTCCAAATAATTTTTAATTATATTTATTTAGTCTTTAATTTTGATCAAATAAAATAAATTTATGGTTACCACTATATATTATTTTTATAATTTAATAACTGAAAGTCGGGCTCAGACTATATAATTATTTTTATTCATTGAAATATTTTTTAAAGAACTAGCAGAGGGATGAATGGGATTTTTCAGTCAAGAAAGAAAGAAACTTAAATGAAATTTGTACGTGGGTCCAATAGAAGACAAACATCTGACTCATGCACTTCTCTTTTCTCAACTTTATCTACTTTTCTCTAAAAGTTGGAGAACGCCAATTCGACGTTCTCCAACTTTTCTTCACAATTGATAGAGATTGAGAATTTTTTGTTTGGGTAATTTTTAAAAACCATTCCGGAGGTTTGTCTTTACTACACTTAAAGAGAATGTTTGTATATATTGACAATATTTCCTCTGATTGTGTATAAGAGTTAGTCACCCGTTAGGTTATTGAGGGTAATAACGTAAATGCTCTATTTTTTTATTTTTAAATCTAACAAAAGTTAATATATAGTAACTGATTAAACAAGAGTCGCGAAATTCAGACGGTGCTTTGAAGCTTGTGAAACCCGAAGGGGTAGTAACCCTTTTTCATATACAATGACAATGTTTAGCTTCATTTCTTTTTCTTTTTTCTCAACATAACTTCAGGAGTGCTTAGCTTAATTTTGAAGGTTGTAACACCCGCTTAACATCACATCGTAATAATGATAATTGGGTGTGTGTGTTAGCATTTTGGTCTGAAAGCTGGACCCCCGTTTTGGTCGAAAAAGATGATTTGGCCTTTACATTGTTTGGATCTATAATATGAATGATTTTCAGCAAAAAGACAATTTTGCCGCAAATTATTTGGGCAGTCAGATGATAATAACCACAAATGTTATCTCTCGCCTATAACTTGAACTTGAGGAGATATTAAAAGTTGTTCTTTATACTCTACAGTTAGTTTTATCTTCTTCTTTCATTCCTTTGACATCTTTGAACAAAAATGGGTAACTGCATCCCAGCCCTCTTATCGAAGGACACAATTTGTTCAATTTTATCTTACGTTGGTGGAGAAGCTAAGTATATATGGGGTCTTAAAGATAATCTTGATGAATTGCGGACTCAAAAGGAGGACTTGATTGCGCAAAAACAACAGCGGCTGAATCAGGTTCAGCTTGCCGAACAACAACAGCCCCGAACCCGACGGACGAGGACGGTGGAACAGTGGTTTGAAAGGTTGGAACAAATGGAAGATGAAGTTGAGGATCTGCTACAAGAAAGAGATCAAGAGATTGACAGATTGTGTCTTGGAGACTTCTGTTCCAAGGACTTGATTTCAAGCTACGACTTCGGCAAAAAAGTGGAGAAGTTGAAGGAAAAAGTAATCAAATTGAAGAGAGAAGGAGAAGCAATCAGCGAAGTTTCTGAGATGTTACCAGAAGGTCCAGCGGTTGCAATAGCTGTTGAGCGGACAATCGTAGGTCAAGATTTATTACTTGACCGAGTTTGGAGATGCATCACCGATCAAGAAAAGAATAAGGGAATTATTGGCTTATATGGCACAGGGGGCGTCGGCAAAACTACCCTCTTACAACAAGTCAATAACAAATTCTGCAGTGATGAACAGCATCATTTTGATGTTGTTATCTGGTCGGTTGTGTCTAGAGAGCCAAACAAGGAGCAGATTCAACAGGATATTGGAAACAGGATAGGCTTCTCAGAAGAATCCTGGCAGAAAAAAAGATTTGAAGCCAAGGCTAGAGACATCACCAACACTTTACAGCATAAGAAGTTTGTATTGTTATTGGATGATATATGGGAGTCCAAACTTGATTTAACATATTTGGGCGTTCCTCTTCAAAGACTACATTTTGGGTCCAAAATAGTCTTCACAACTCGTTTTCATGGTACTTGTGGTGAAATGGGAGCCGACGCGCGGTTCCCAGTGACCTATTTGGGAGATGAGGATGCCTGGGAATTATTTCAGGGGGTGGTCGGGAGATACGTTCTCGACAAGCATCCGGACATTCCGAAGCTAGCCAAGGATATGGTAAGTGAGTGTCATGGTTTGCCGCTAGCACTCAAAACAGTGGGTCAAGTCATGTCGCGCGCTGAGTACCCTGAAGAATGGAAAAGCGCAATTGAGACCATAAGCGCATCAGCTGCTAAATTCGAAAATATGCAGGAAAAGGTGCTTTCGCGTTTGAAGTTCAGCTACGATAGTTTGCCCAATGATGAACATCGATCTTGTCTCTTGTACTGTTGTTTATTTCCAGAAGACTTTAAAATTCCAAAAACCGACTTGATAGAGTATTGGAAAAGTGAAGGATTTTTGGATTCGATTAGTTGGTGGGAAGTTCGTGGTGCTCTTGTTCGTGCATGCTTATTGGAGGAAGAAGGTGATCATGTAAAAATGCACGATATGATTCGTGAAATGGCATTATGGATAGCAAATGAAGTAGAGAAGGAGAAGGAGAACTTTTTGGTTCGTGCAGGAGTTGCATTAACTGGCGCGCCAAAGATTGAGGAATGGGAAGGGGTCAAAAGGATATCTTTGATGAAAAACGAAATTCAATGTCTACCACAAATTCCCACTTGTCCACATCTCCAGACTTTGCTTCTAAATCGAAATCGTATTACAGAGATCACTGACAGTTTCTTTCAATCTTTGCCTTCACTTAGAGTTTTAGATCTAAGTGAAAATCGTTCCCTAACTGAACTTCCTGTAGGGATTTCAAGTTTGGTTTCATTACACCATCTTGATCTGTCTTTTACTGACATAAGTGGGTTGCCGCAAGAGCTCAAGGCATTGGTGAATTTGAGATATTTGAACTTGGAGTATACATATGAAATGTCTAGAATTCCACAGCAGCTGATATCAAGCTTTTCAAAGTTACAGGTACTCATGATGCGGCGTTGCGGTTTTCGTCACCGGCCAATAGTGGAAGAAGGCAACGTTCTATCTGATGACGCTGAAGCATTGATGGAGGAAATCCACTGTTTGGAACAATTAAATCTCATCAGCTTGTCCTTGCGTAGTTCACGTGGTGTCGAAAACTTTTTGAAATTCCCAAAGCTGCTGAACATTACTCAAGCTCTGTCCATCAAAAACTGCGAAAGTCTACCGCTCAATTTCTTCTCACATCTAGCAAACATGGAGCATCTTGAGGTGTTAGAGATCAGGGAAAGTAATTTGGAAGAGTGGAATATATACCGTGCAGGAGAGTTACAAAAAGTGCTTCAAAGCGGTGGTTCTCGAAATCTTCGAGATGTTGACATATTCCTTTGCTCAAATTTGAAGGACTTGACGTGGCTTGTTTTTGTTCCAAACCTCAAGTGTCTAAGTATATGGTTTTGTAAAGACATGGAAGAAATAATCAGTGTTGAAAAATTGAGTGAAGTTTCAGAGATGATGGGAGAGCTTAACTTGTTCGCAAAACTCGAATTTCTGATCCTAACAAGTGCAAGTAATTTGAAGCGCATCTACCACGATCCTTTGCCCTTTCCACAGCTGAAGCAAATTCAAATATCGGGATGCCCAAAGTTGAAGAAGCTCCCACTCAATTCCAGCAGCGCAAAGGAACGTAAAATTGTCATTCGGGGAGCGAAAGAATGGTGGGAAGAGCTACAATGGGAGGATCAAGCCACTCAAAATGCTTTCTCTCCCTGTTTCCTACCTCCTAAATAATAAAGTGCGATAAGGAGCAAGAGTTTGAATAAAATTTCTGGCTGAGCTTTTCCATTTATATATTTTGTCTTTCTATTTCATTTAATTTAAAAGTCGTCTGCTGTGTTGAGTGTGTGTCACTTGTTATTAGCGTTTGTACTGTTGTTTCCTATTTAATAAAATTTCTTTGCTCTTAGAATTACTTTTGCTAGTAATTATTTATAATGCTTGCAAGTTGCTTAACTGAATATGACTTCTAGCTTGAAAAAGTTATTATCCATTTCAAAATGCTTTCTCTCCCTGTTTCCTACCTTATAAGGAGCAAGAGTTTGAATAAGATTTCTGGCTGAGCTTTTCCATTTATGTATGTGCTTAATGTCATTATTTTTTCTTTCTATTTAATTTAATTTAAAAGCCGTCTGCTGTGCTTGTTATTCGCGTTTGTACTGTTGTTTCCTATTTAATAAAATTTCTTTGTTCTTAGAATTGCTTATGCTAGTAATTATTTATAATGCTTGCAAGTTGCGTAACTGAATATGACTTCTAGTTTGAAAAAGTTATTATCTATTTCAGAGATTAAAAATTATCTCAAATAGTGACTAGTGAAATTTCTGTAATAGTGGTATTAAAAAAAAAAAAATTGTGCTAGTGATTAAAAAAAGTCCATTGGATTTGGCCTAAATTGGAGATCGTGGTTTGATTTTCTTAGGTCAAATGCTCCGCATCTCACTTTACAAAGTAGTTTTAGTGGAGGTAAACAATTAAATGTTCTGCAATCTCTATATAGGTTTTTTTAGCAGATTTCACCCATTTGATTGTAGACCGACCAAAGCATCCATTGAATCGATACACGTCACCTCTATAGGCATTTACGTTTTATTACTAGAATCGAATAATGCCTGCCATCGACAATAAAATAAATTTCATGTGATGATTGGATCATAAAAGTGAGTGCATATTGAGAAATAATCACCATTATTATATAAAATGAGAAAACAATTGTGGAAGAAACATAAAGAATTGCCCGAAAAGAAGGATTTGGAAGACGATGAGACGAAAACATAAAGAAGAAGAAATGAAGATATAATGGCTGCCCATTTCTTTGATGAACCCATCAAAAACGGCTTGAAAATTAAAGAAACTACAAAATATGCAAGCTAGATCATGGGGCCATCTTAATTGATTGAACATAGAGCACGTGACAAGTGTGCGTTACATACTGACATCAGTTTTCTCTCATAATTTATGAATTTTTTTTATTTTTTCCTAATTACTAATTCGTGAAGAAAATTTGGTGAAAATATCCATAAATTTTCTCAAATAGCCAAAATTTAAGAGCTATTTATAATTTTAGCCAGCTTTTCATTTCTTTTATCTTTATAGCCAAAAATACGCCATTTTATTTTTAGATACAAATGGCCCTATCGAATAGAGATGGCAATATTCGGATCCGGCCCGCATCCGGAAAGATCTGGAAGATTCGGATCCGCATATTTAAAAATACGGATTCGGATGTCAAATTAGTAGATCCGCACAGATCTGGATTCGGATCCGGATGCTAGGGCATCCGAAAAATTGGATATCAGGATCGGATAAATTATATAATATATATATTAAATTAAAAAATATATATTACCATAAATTATATAATATATATATTAAATTAAAAAAATATATTACTTATATTGTGGTATTATGGATTTATGATATTGTTGTATGTTATTCATATTAAATTGTTAATTCTTGAATTATGAATTTATATTTGAATTTTATTTAATATTATTAGATAAATTGTTGAATTTATGTTATTAATTTTTTTTATTTTTAATTTATGTTGTAGAATTTTTAATTGTAGATTTATGATGTTATCTGTTATGTTGAATTATTAATTGTTGAATTATTAATTGTTGATTAAAAATTTATGATTGAATTTTATTTATTATTATTAGTTAAAATGTTGAATTTTTAAATTATTTAATTTTTAAATTACGGATCCGGATATCTGGAATATCCGCCCGTAATTCGAGCGGATATTATCCACATCCAGATCTATATATTATTTTGTATATCCGAATCCGGATATAAAATTATTAATCCGGATCCGGAAATAGCCCAGCACTTGCTCGACATCTTATCCAATATCTCACGTGCATTGTTTTTTTAATTCATTAAACAAATTTTTTTGGGGTCTCACTAAGTTACTGTGGCATGATGATGTCAGCAACTTTAAAAAATAAATAAATTAATTAACTGCTTTAGTTCTCGCATGCTCAAAACATCAGATATTTTAAGATAAGATTTCAAACACCACAACAAATCAGGTGATTAGTAAGTTGAATAATTACCAAATTTTTTATCCCAATTTCATGATGTATGCGATTAAATATAGCGTCTATTATGTGCAATTATAAGTACCACTTTTATTCCGAAATTGACCTCTAACACTTATTATTTTCTATTACATAAAACACTAAAATAGATACTAATTAGAATTAATTACTATATAAAATTTTTATTACCAATTAAGGACTTAAGAGTGATATGTTAAAGGTGATGAATATTATAAAACTTATGCTCATCACCACTTGTCTAATGTACTAGATAATGTTAACGCAATTATTATTAATAGTATTATACTAGTAGGGGATAAATTTAATTTATTTTCACTATTAATATCTTTTCTATTAAATAACAGTGTTTCATTAACCTTAGATGATTACATACGATGTATAACATAGTTTTCATAAGGTGCATTTGGCAGCTTACATTATATTGTATTGCATTGCACTAAAATACTGTTCTTATGGTAACTCGTGTTTGGATGTAGTTTCTAATTGCATTGTGTTTTGTTAAAAAATGTGGCTAATACAATGAAAGTTATATAAAATAAACTCATGGAAGGTGGGGTTCAAATTGTATTACAATAGAATACTATTCATATTTTAAATATAATCATTTAACTTTTATTATTTAATAAATTCTAAATTTGTTAAATATTAGTTTATATTTATATTTAAATAAATATAATAATTTAAATAATAATATAAGATAATAATAAACCGAAATATCTAATAAACAAATGATAATATGTTTTTTTTTATTTTCATTACATAGAATCATTTTATTATTGTTATACTAAGTAAAAATGAATTTATAAATTTTATTTAATCATTTATTATTTACAAACACACTAAATTTAAAAATAGATTTAAATTAAACAATTATACTCGACATTATTATCCCATATTATAATAACTAATATACAGAAATAAATTACATTATAATATAATATTATAAATAAATAACATAATACTGTAATACTTTATTATTTAATAATAGTTTGTTTTTAAAATATTTTTTATTATAAAAATAATATATAAAAATAATTATTTTATACTTAATTTCAAAAATTAATAATAAACCCTTAAAATGTTAATGAATTTAAAATCATATTAATTTAATTTTAAATTAATATAAAATATTATTATTTTATATAATACAGTTCATACTTGATGCAGAACAAGAAATTGAAAAAATCCTAATTGGATTGAAATTTATAATATTTAGGAATATTTTAATTAATTTGTATTTTAGTTTAATTTGGTTTCCTATTTAGAGTTTTAGTGTTTTGGCATTACTTATTTGAGTTATATTCCTAATTTAGGTATAAGTCTTATTAAAATAGGTTTTTTTAGTTAAATTAGGATAAGTCGTAGTTTGTATAAATAGACATCTCTTGCAGCCTTTGAAAGCATAGAAATTTGAGTTCAATAATATTTTCAGATTTCAAAACTCTGTGTGAGTTTTTGAGTTTAGTTAATTCTCGGCATTCTGCAGAATCAACAAGTCTTAACCCCCATAAGTTCACGGTATTCTTTGGAATCAATGTGAATTTAGTTCGTTTCTTTATTTCGGTATTCTCTAGAATCAACGGAATAAAGAACATAAAACTTCCGCTGCATCAATACTACACCAAACGGCGATATATGTTAATACAATAAAACATAATGGAATATAACTAATACAGTATAGTACAAAACAATATGCCAAACACAACCATAGTGCTTACAACCCAATATATCATAATGTTAATTGTAAGTGTCTCATATTATAACATTTTTTTGAATGATTAAATATGATAACAAAAAATCTAGCAACGTTTTATTTGTCCCAATTTAATTATATTGATTTTGGATTACTAGTTATATCATTTTTTATTTGTAAATTTACTAGCAATTTCAATTGAATATGCGGCTATACTGAAAATTTTATCGCTTAAGTGTAATCGATTTACAATATAACATATTCTTTTAATGAAACTAAATTCAATATGGTAAAAAATATTTATACTGTATTTCAATAATGATTTGAATTCTATTTTTTGCTATCAAAAGTATTAATGTACTCCGAAGAATTAATTAAAAAAAGTATAGTGTTTTGGCCTGAAAATAGTTCAACCGAAAACACTATGAGAGCTTCTCTTACATAGTGTGATTTATGGTGGAGATGGAGGCTGAGGTGTTCAAAGGCAA
Source organism: Clausena lansium (assembly GCA_030449835.1). Lineage (NCBI taxonomy): Eukaryota > Viridiplantae > Streptophyta > Magnoliopsida > Sapindales > Rutaceae > Clausena > Clausena lansium. The sequence continues at coordinate 2,239,864 of JASUUF010000369.1, forward strand.
CTCGCTGGCGAGGTTACGACAGGGATGAACCTGAAATCACAAAGAATAGCCGTTAGAGGAGATGCCAGTTGTGGCCGACGACGGCACGCCAACGATCAAGTCAGTGGAAGGTTGAAGGAGGAGCTAGACTTTAAAGGAAACCCGCAAAACAAGAAAATTGAGAGAAAATTGAGTGAGTTCTCCTAGGTTTTTGTTAGCTTACCTTCTTAAAGAAACTAACCTGATCTTTTATAGTGGAGTACCCCTGGGGGCATCTTTGTGTCCTTTTAGACACATGGCAAGCCATTGTGGGTGGTTGCCCTCCTCAGGTATGGTTTTAAGGGTAATTTATCTCCTTTTATTGTAGGTTTTGAGCTTTACTTGAGTTAACAGCTGTCCTCTTGGGGACAATCTGTATTGACAGTATGTCTCCAAGTCTAATTGATTTATTTTGAATGAATCAATTGAGCTAGGGAGCACCTGAGCTCTCTGGGGATGGTGCAGACGGCTTGTCCGTGGTCCCCCATCTTTTAGCCTGACTTTGGTGGCTTATAGAGAGATGTTCTTGAGGTAGCTCAGGTGGGGACAGTACGGTAGCTACATGGCTTGGTGGCGCTCACGTGATTGTTAGGGTTTCGTGGTCTCGCGTCATCATCTGGCGCTGCGGGTACGATTTTGAGGCCAATTTCCGTCACTTGTCGTTGACCCTTTGAGATTCTCTCATTCCGTCTTCCCTAGTTAACTTCCCCTTGTCTCCTTATCACCGTCATACTCCCCTCTTCAACTCTCTCTTTATTCCTTGTCCTGGTCTAAAGTCATGCTCCCCAGGTGTCTTGCCCTCAATTTCCCTAGTGGATAATTTATCACCAACATATAGTTAGTTTAATTACTATCTCATTCTATTAAAAAGATTTTAATTTATTTTATTTTAATTGATTCTATAACTTTACAACCCCTGAAGGCCTAAACCGCACTCCCCCCCTTCCATAAACCCCTGAGCATTCTCTCTTCGGTTTTTAATTTTTACCCTCCACAAACAATCTTCAAACCATTTGTTCCGGTTGCCAATCATTCTAAATAAACCAATTCAGCAAGTTTCCCCTTCGTTACTACTTTTGGACAAATTAAACATCATCCGTTGGATAAGGTTTCAACACACTGAATGGTGGAGATTTTCGAGATTGTAAGTTACGTTTAACGAAACTTAGGAATTGCCTTCTGGGGGTTACCCAACATTCACTTGCTTGAACGCTCTAACGTACGCCTCTAGATAAAAGTGAAGCATGGGCCCACGTGACCCCACCTCCCATGCCTTATTTTTGGTGTGGCGTACGTTTACTTGAACACCACATCCATATGAATCTGATTTAGTTTTAGGATCCATGTTCAATTTTATAGGACATTCAGATAAAATTTGTATCCTCCTCCACCTAGTCTTTTCTCATCAAATAATTAAATGTATTCTATTAATTACAATAATTTCCCCGTGAATTCCCTACTAATTTCAAAAGCTTAACTTCTTACATAAACTAAACCAAATTATCTAAACGGCCTTAAATCGAAATACTAAAACAAAAAATTCTTGTAGAACTGAATATTAGCTTTTAAAATGAAACAAGAAAAATGAGTTTCTAATAAGGTGAAGCTAAAATGAATGCCAATTAAAAGCAACAATAGCATTAATTTAGGGTGCACTTGGGAGTGTGGTGATATAGCTTTTAAGCTACAGTTGCTGTAAAAAAAAAACTGTAATTATAAAACAAAAGTTAATTGTATGTATTAAATAAAATTTTTAAATAATAATTTTGATAAAATTATTAAAGATATAATAGATTTTTTATCATACAAGTGAAAAATTATATGAATATAATTTCTAAGGTACAGCAGCTAGTGTTTGTCGAACACTTCCAACCTCAATCTTAAGCACACTCTTAAACCATCTTAAGCACATTACAGGACTTCCTTAACCCAACTCATTCAACAAAACAGCAGCAAACCACACAAAAAGGGAAATTTCTCAATCACTTTCAAGCTCTGTTTCTTCGCTTCTTGATTTCCTGAATCCTGTTTTGCCCCTCATTGCATTCGCTAGCTCTTGTATCGTACAAGAAGTACTTCGCTCCAGCTTATCTGCGAGTATCTCAATGATGTCCGAAAAACCTTGAGTGCCTCACAAGACTGACCTCAAGAACTCTGTATGACATGTCAATTATTGGTCCCCAAGAGTTATTCCTGTCGTACTTCCTCTAGCCCTATGGTACTTGCTCATCAAACCCTGCAAAGAATTCAATAAATTCAGAGATGGAAGAGAATTATGATTAAGGTTAGGCGCATAATGGTTCTTTCAACAAGAAGACGACAATGAAGAAAGAAGGATATACTGTATGTATTCAACATTGATCTTTTGGTCATGATGGTGGGAAATGGCTGCGAAGGCATCAGTGGACAGTTGTATTGTAGATGGGCAGGACGTCTGTGAGCAGAAATCCACTACTTTTACATCAATGACTTGATGCTTGCACGGTCGATCAGCTCCACTCAAGCATCTCATTTTATAGCGCCTTCCACAAGCAGCTCCATTATCCCACAACCCTTCACCCACTGCGAAAAATAACTTGCTTGGTGGGAACTGGCCTTGTCTATTTCCATAGCATCTGGTTGCTGCAAGAATAAAAGACATTAAGAACTAAGAATATTAGAGAAACTCATAGAATATGTTTCTTTTTTCTTAAATTCTTTGTAAACTTTGATTTTTGTTGGAAATTTATCGAGGTGACGGAAGAATGATTTTGCTCACGTATATATGGTGCGTTATAAGATGTTGCAGTGCCAATATCCCCATGTACTATGCAGGCTATTCTGCTCATCAAGGCTATCACAATTGCCAGATACAAGAGCCTCATTGCAAGAAGAAAAGGAGATATGTTAGATTCATTCACTTGTGCCAAATTTTAATAGAAGAAAACTGAAAAAGGTTAACGATGAAATTTTTTTTGGACCTTTGAATTCTGCAATTGTGAACAATTTACTTTCAAGGCAACAAAACGTGAGGAATGTGTTGAGTATTAACTATGCAATTTAATTTATGTTACTTGCACTCATTTAGATAATTTCATTTCCATCACGTGCACCTTTTTACTTTATTAGAAATTACTTGGATTTTTGGCATAAAACTAATTCAAGAATCAAGATATCCTCGTCGTTCAACAAAAAATAAATTTCAGAACATGACGTATGACAAAAATATAGCACAAAAACATGCTCACTTATCAATTAAAAAGTTTTTTCATTTTGATTAATCTCCGGAAAGTACATTCACTTTTTGAGAAACTCAGCCAATGAGCCAAGTGAGTTCTAATCTAAAACCCACCTCATAAGTTACAAATATCTTGTTATGACATCAATATTAAAAAAATAATAATAATGAAAAATGGAATATGAGGAGAGGCTTAGCCCACGAACATGAAATCACAACTTAAATTCACAAAAGCAGTCTGGCAAAGCAGACCCTCGTCCCATAAGAAAATCATCTCTGCGTACCTTCCACAAGGCTTGCATCAACTCCTTCCCTTCCAAGCCTTGATAAGTGAACTCCGCAAAAGCTTTTCTGCTTAAGAACAGAGTTTTATACAACCCTTTATAAGTATGCACTGCCGCAACCATCTTATCCATGTTTCCAAAATATGTAGCCATGTAGGAATCGCTGTTAATGGATACGTAATAATCTAAGGCAGCTTTTGTGTTCCCATGCATGCGTGTGAAACCTCACCAGTAAGAAGGGCGGACTTGGTAACTACATTGGTGTAAATAGATGTTAACCCTTCGATTTCCATCAGGCCATCGCCTGCAGCCAGATATATATTTGTGTTTGTTGGGATGGAAAGTGCTTGAAGTATGAAAGCTGTTTCACTGGGTGTAAGAGGACATTTTCCCCGTATTCTCCAGATGCGAGCCACCTCCCCAGTCCATGGGTTTCTATCACCCCTTGCAGACTCGATTGCTTGCATGGAGGTGGGAGAAAAGCCTTGGTATTCACATTGGCTGTAGGCAACCATATCTGGTTCAAACCTAAGGTGAAGTGAGAGAAAAGGTTTGGGTATGGCTTCCAGAAGCTCAGCTGCTTTCTTCTGCAAGGATCGAGTAAGACGTAATGCACTGTAGCATGCTTGACAAAGAGCAGCTTTTGCAAATCTTGTGTACCTGTAGGATTTTATGTAAGCACAGACTCAGGATAAAATATAACAGTACACTCATCCATGGTAATAAATTATGAAGTAATGAAGCAAGGAAACTTGAGATACGAAAAAAATACCTGTCCCTTCTCTGGCTCATTGCTGGTGTCAGTGAGATATACTTATGTTCCAACAGGGGTGGGAGAATACTTTCAACATAATCAAATTGCCCTTTCCGTTTGCTACAATCTACATGAAAAGGTTCTTTAAATGAAATCTCAGGAGGCAATTCTTTGACAACATTAACAAAGCCATCCATATGTTGAATGAAGTAGTCGACATCAAATAGATCTGCAAAATCACAGAGGTAAAGCTAAAAAGTTAAACAAATACTGTCTGTCTTGAGTAACCGAAATGGAAACTTAAAATGCACTTGACAGCTCATTAGCCTCCCACTCTATGATGTTAAATAGCCATAAACATCATCATCTAACTCAAAATCAACTAAGAAGGGACATATAATGAGCACCATTAGAATCACACCGAAAATATTCATACAGAGATTCCTTGGCCAGCTCCACGGAAGCAAAAGCAAAAGCATCAATTACAACCTAAGTATCTTTACAGTTCAACAATCACTTTCAATGTTTTACAGAAGAATCCATGATTATCATAAATAACAATATTTTTCAGACTTAACAACAGCGTGATGAAAATTCAAAAGTAATGTTTGTATATTTTAGATTTTGCTTGAGAAAAAGGTAACATATATTAAATTGCACTCCAGAGACTAACAATTTAACAAAATTAATCAATCAAAAGTGAAAGAATCCAGAATTCTACATAGGCTTCCAATTCCAAGATACAAGTTGAAAATTCATCTTTATGGAGTTCCCACTCTCTAGCACAACCATGATGGTACATAAGCCTAACCACAACTTACCTTGACTCATTCCAATATCCAGCCACTTCAAATTTTGGAAGAACAAGAGTTGCATTTAGCAAACGAACAACACCAACACCATCACACAACTGCATAAATTGTAAACAAGGTACCATCTTTAGCAAAACAGCTATAGAAATCAACAATATCAGACAGCAATCTGAAAGTTACAGTCAGAAATATCTAATATACACTCACATCTCTTCTCATCTGATTGAGGCCACCATAGCAATCCACACAGATATATCCATTACTCTTTGCTGGGAAAGCTGCAGGATTTCAACAAAAAACCAATGCAATTGTCTGCAATGATAGCCAATTAAAATTGACTCAGAATTTCAAAAATCAACAAAATGACTTGAACCCAATGCCAACTTTAACCCGTTCCACAGCCTCAAATGTTATACTGCAGTCTTTTACCCATAACTTTATATCAAGCATATGAAACCCAATCTCAAATTTAACACTAATTACGAAATATACCCTTTTTGTATTATATTGAACACGACTTATACTAATTTGTTGAATCACACTGTTTAAAAAAAAAATCAATAAGAAAACAAGCACATTTCAAATGTCAATATATGATTTCATCAAATCATTAACAATGCATAAAGATCTTTTTGCCGAAATTCCAAAAACTGAAGATGAAACAAACAAAAATCAATGAAGTGTAGAAAGAACTACTTACGAGTCAAATGCCCGTGAAGCCACCATTTGCAAGGCCTCCACTCTACCAACCTCCTCACACTCCATATATCAGATTCCTCTCTACACAAATACAAATCATATTTCATTAATTAAAAAAAAATGCACACCACTATTCATTAATTGGCCAGTGAAATCCAAAATCACCGATCCAAAAATCCCAAAATACAATCACAGAACAGATTTCTTTTACTTCCAAAACAATATATCAATCTAGCATCACACCATTTCTTAGAATCTAGCATTAAAAGGGCCAAAAAAACTAAAAAAACAACAAAAACCCAGTAACCGAAACAATATAAAATGCTCAACTGAAAAACTCTTAACACTAGAAAACACAGAATCAAAATTCCTTTTTCTGTTCTCTCTTGTGTCACTACATTCAGTGGTTTTACAAGAATACTAAGCTAATATGAAATAAGACAAAATAACGGGGTGAAAATATAAAGAGAAAATGAAGCTGCTTACGCGGTGGAAGAAGGAGAAAGCGAAAGGAAAGTAGTGCAAGGAGAGAGCAAAACGACGGCCAGAAAAAGGGAGAGACCCAATATGATGGAAACGAACACTGGTTTTAGTGTTAACTTAATCATTTCATAATCATAATCGCAATCGTAATCATAGATCTGATTATTACAATCTTTGATGTGACGTAGAATAAAGAGTTTTGTGGTTTCAGATCGATTTGATAGGGTTAAGGCTCGAGGGTTACGTTTGTTCATTAACAGAACTGGAATATGAAAGAAGATGCAGATCAAAAATGGCTTTCTTCTTTTGAGTCCCAAATTTTTAATCTTTTATTGAATAATGTTTCCTTTATTCATTTCATCGAATAGGTCCTTGTTCTTAACTCATGTACTTAATGTGAATAGTATTATATTTATCTAGCATGAAAGACTGACAATATAATTTGGATGCTTGCGTTTGTCTTGTGATTGTTTCACTTAGTGGTATAAATTCATCGGATTCATATTTTGTGATACTTATTAGAGTCATTGTCAAAACCATTTAAGTACTCCATTTTTTCACAAGAGTTTTAAAAATATAGAATTGTTGCCACCTAAAATTTGATATCATGCTCAATGACTCAATTCAGCCCATAAGACTCAGGCACGGGATGTGTTACATGATTCTCAAAATTCATATAGGATATTACCGAATGTAATTCTTCATCTGATTATTGAGCAAATATTTCTGCTACTGTTTTTCGAATATGATTCTTCATCTAATTTATAAGTTCTTCAAAATTCTCATGCTCACTAATATTCTAAATATAAAATTTATGACTTTCTCCACTGTCAAAAGCCATCGTCAAAATCCTAACCAATTCCCCAATAAGTCGCCAAATGTTTGAAATGAGAATTTCAACAAGCCAAATGTCACAAGAATTGGCTCCTTCTTGACTTAAATAAACTTAGGCTTGGATAGAATTTTTGTTATGATGTGTGCGTATGTATGATAGTAACATGCTCTCACATGATATATAATGCCATGTGGCCATCCGGGTTTTTGGTTTGGTTTTTCAGATTTAAAAATTAGAACCGAAAACAAAAATAAAATCGAGCTGATTATTAAAAAATCCTCGTTAACGGCTAAATAACTAAAATTATTTAAAAAAAAAACACTACTAATTAAAATTCTACTAACATACTGCACAGTCAACACTTACCCACCCATTCTGTCTAAAAGCTCCTCACCGGCTCAGCTTTCACTATCAAATATAATTTCAACACTGTCAGCGAACAAGCACATCACATCTTAATAATGATAATTGGGTTTGTGTGTTAGCATTTTGCTCAGAAAGCTGGACCCCCCCAAAATAATGATAAAAATATTGTGTGTGCTTGCGTTTTGGTCAAAAAAGATGAATGATTTTCATCAAAAGACAATTTTGGCCCTAATTAATTGGGTATTCAGATGATAATAACCACAAATGTTCTCTCTCGCCTATAAACTTGAACTTGAGGGGATAATAAAAGTTGTTCTTTATACTATACTGTTAGTTTATCTTCTTCTTTCATCCCTTTGAAATCTTTCAACCAAAATGGGTGGCATCATCTCGAAGGACACAATTTGTTCAATTTTATCTTTTGTTGGTGGAGAAGCTAAGTATATATGGGGTCTCAAAGATAATCTCGATGACTTGCGAATTCAAAAGGAGAACGTGATTGCGAAAAAACAAGATCTGCTGGATAAGGTTAAGCTTGCTGAACAGCAACCTCGAACCCAACGGACGAGCACGGTGAAACTCTGGTTTGAAAGGGTGGATCGAAGGGTAACTAAAGTTGAGGGGCTGCAAGAAGAAAGAGATCAAGAGATTGACAGATTGTGTCTTGGAGGCTTCTGTTCCAATAACTTAATTTCAAGCTACGATTTCGGGAAAAGAGTGGAGAAGATGAAGAACAAAGTGATCGAATTGAAGAAAGAAGGAGAAGGAATCAATGAACTTCATGAGGAGGTAGCAGAAGGTGCGGCGGTTCCAATAGCTGTTGATCAAAGAAGAATTGTTGGTCAAGATTTATTACTTGACCGAGTTTGGAGATGCATCACCGATCAAGAAAAGAATAAGGGAATTATTGGCTTATATGGTACAGGGGGCGTCGGCAAAACTACCCTCTTACAACAAGTCAATAACAAATTCTGCAGTGATGAACAGCATCATTTTGATGTTGTTATCTGGTCGGTTGTGTCTAGAGAGCCAAACAAGGAGCAGATTCAACAGGATATTGGAAACAGGATAGGCTTCTCAGAAGAATCCTGGCAGAAAAAAAGATTTGAAGCCAAGGCCAGAGACATCACCAACACTTTACAGCATAAGAAGTTTGTATTGTTATTGGATGATATATGGGAGTCCAAACTCGATTTAACAGATTTGGGCGTTCCTCTTAAAAGACTGCATTTTGGGTCCAAAATGGTCTTCACAACTCGTTTTCATGGTACTTGTGGTGAAATGGGAGCCGACGAGCGGTTCGAAGTGTCCTATTTGGGAGATGACGATGCCTGGGAATTGTTTCAGGGGGTGGTCGGGAGAAACGTTCTTGACAAGCATCCCGACATTCCGAAGCTAGCCAAGGCTATGGCAAGTGAGTGTCATGGTTTGCCGCTAGCACTCAAAACAGTGGGTCAAGTCATGTCGCGCAAAAAGTACCCTGAACAATGGAGAAGCTCAATTGAGACCATAAGCGCATCAGCTTCTAAATTCGAAGATATAGAGAAAAAGGTGCTTTCGCGTTTAAAGTTCAGCTATGATAGTTTGCCCAAAGATGAACTTCGATCTTGTCTCTTGTACTGTTGTTTATTTCCCGAAGACTCTGAAATTTCAAAAACCAAATTGATAGAGTATTGGAAAAGTGAAGGATTTTTGGATTCTACTAGTGGGTGGGATGTTCTCTGTGATCTTGTTGGTGCATGCTTATTGGAGGAAGGATGTGATCATGTAAAAATGCACGATATGATTCGTGAAATGGCATTATGGATAGCAAATGAAGTAGAGAAGGAGAAGAGAACTTTTTGGTTCGTGCAGGAGTTGGATTTGACGCCCCAAAGATTGAAGAATGGGAAGGGGTCAAAAGGATATCTTTGATGAAAAACGAAATTCAATGTCTACCACAAATTCCCACTTGTCCACATCTCCAGACTTTGCTTCTAAATCGAAATCGTATTACAGAGATCACTGACAGTTTCTTTCAGTCTTTGCCTTCACTTAGAGTTTTAGATCTAAGTGAAAATCGTTCCCTAACTGAACTTCCTGTAGGGATTTCAAGTTTGGTTTCATTACACCATCTTGACCTGTCTCATACTCGCATAAGTGGGTTGCCGCAAGAGCTCAAGGCATTGGTGAATTTGAGATATTTGAACTTGGAGTATACAGCTAACATGTCTAGAATTCCACAGCAGCTGATATCAAGCTTTTCAAAGTTACAGGTACTCAGGATGCTATATTGCGGTGATAATCATCGGCCAATAGTGGAAGAAGGCAACGCTCTATCTGATGACGCTGAATCATTGATGGAGGAAATCCGCTGTTTGGAACAATTATATCTCATCAGCTTGTCCTTATATAGTTCACGTGGTGTCGAAAACTTTTTGAAATTCCCAAAGCTGCTGAACATTACTCAGGCTCTGTACATCAAAAACTGCGAAAGTCTACCGCGCAATTTCTTCTCACATCTAGCAAACATGGAGCATCTTGAGAGGTTATCTATAGATTGTTGTAATTTGGAAGAGTGGAATATCGACCGCGCAGGAGAGGTACAAAAAGTGCTTCAAAGTGGTGGTTCTCGAAATCTTCGAGATGTTGACATATGGCATTGCTCAAATATGAAGGACTTGACGTGGCTTGTTTTTGTTCCAAACCTCAAGTGTCTAAGTATATGGTTTTGTAAAGACATGGAAGAAATAATCAGTGTTGAAAAATTGAGTGAAGTTTCAGAGATGATGGGACAGCTTAACTTGTTCGCAAAACTCGAATTACTAAGCCTAACAAGTGCAAGTAATTTGAAGCGCATCTACCACGATCCCTTGCCCTTTCCACGGCTGAAGCAAATTTACATATGGGATTGCCCAAAGCTGAAGAAGCTCCCACTCAATTCCAGCAGCGCAAAGGAACGTAAAATTGTCATTCTGGGAGAGAAAGAATGGTGGGAAGAGCTACAATGGGAGGATCAAGCCACTCAAAATGCTTTCTCTCCCTGTTTCCTACCTTATAAGGAGCAAGAGTTTGAATAAGATTTCTGGCTGAGCTTTTCCATTTATGTATGTGCTTAATGTCATCATCTTTTCTTTCTTTTTAATTTAATTTAAAAGCCGTCTGCTGTGCTTGTTGTTCGCGTTTGTACTGTTGTTTCCTATTTAATAAAATTTCTTTGTTGTTAGAATTGCTTTTGCTAGTAATTATTTATACTGCTTGCAAGTTGCTTAACTGAATATGACTTCTAGTTTGAAAAAGTTATTATATATTTCAGAGATTAAAAATTATCTCAAGTAGTGACTAGTGAAATTTCTGTAATAGTGGTATTAAAAAAAAAAAAAATTGTGCTAGTGATTAAAAAAAGTCCATTGGATTTGGCCTAAATTGGAGATCGTGGTTGATTTTCTTAGCTCAAAGGCTCCGCATCTTACTTTTCAAAGTAGTTTTAGTGGAGGTAAAGAATTAAATGTTCTGCAATCTCTATATAGGGTTTTTTAGCAGATTTCACCAATTTGATTGTAGACCGGCCAAAGCATCCATTGAATCGATACATTTCTTAAAAAGAGGATCATTCGGGGGCAAAATATTGAGCATATCATCTAAGTTGTATCGAGTCTCTCTCGACATTCTTCTTCTATGTTTTATCATTGCATCATAATTTTGATCATTTTTTCGTCTGATATTTTTTCTTCTAATTTTTTTCGTATTTACTGTGACCGTATATAAGTTTGAAAAACAGGAAAAAAAAAATGAAAGCATATTTCATCCTAGCTAGGAGGTTCTTGTTTCATCAATTCAGCCAGCCACAAAATAACACCTAGACAATACCGTGGCCAAACTGGCTTCTACAAATATGAAAATTACACGGCATTTAATGTGCCTAAGGTTTTGGCATATTTAAGAACAAAGATTCAGAGCAACTCTTAGCTATAAACAACTAGAATGCTGGTATTAAATGCCAGCTAGTTAGGTTTACAATAAAATGAGCTGAGCTTTCAATCTATGCCATTCAAAATTCCTGCAAACATTCTGGATTATGACTGCAATTCCTGCACAGTAACAAGCTTGTTTATATAATGAGTTTCATGTATTCAGTCTGTTTTATACGTACTTATTTGGGTCCTCTTGCAAACATTCAAGTATCTTTTTTTCTGGCTTGGTTAGGGAGGATAGCCGAGCCATTCCCTTTTATGAGCCGAAAAGGCCAGGCAAACCTAAATACCCAATAAAGTAAAAAAAGCGATTCTTTAGATTGGAGGTCACATGCTTGATATTTGATGCTGTCAAATCTTCAGTAGTCAAACAGGATCAAATCATAATGTGTCATTTAATCAGCAGAAGCAACAAGATCATACAGAAAAAGGATTTACAGAAAAAGAAAGCAAAAAATTGTTACAACCTACAGAAAACCAAATATTCTACTAGCCAACTCCCATTAAAATTTGAAGCCATTCTAAAATCTCAGCTTATACTACTACGTCATTCCTTCTACGTATCGCAGCTGAATTTCTCACAGAAATCACATTTCTTCATCGGCCTCAACTCATATATCTTTTACTTTTAATCAGAGACGCTTTTTGATATGCTTAGGTTTACAACAACGAATAATTTTCCTTAAGTCTTTTCTAATAGACAAGAAAGCACAAAGCACAAAAATTGTCATGGTTGGGTAGATATAAACAGGAAACTTTGTCACAAGAAAACCTGAACATGATGGCTTCTCTTACAAGGCCCCAGAGCAGAAGAAGTGTCCCAATTAGGCTCATCTTCCGAGCTCCAATTAAGGCTCCTGCAACAGACAAATAGCTTCCTGCAAGAACCTGGTGTTCCCCCAAAAAAAAATCAAAATGAAATGCATTGTACTGCTGAATTCACTTTGCTATGGTTTGATGACTCTGTTTGTACAAAGATCATATTTAGGCTCGTAATGTTCAAAATAGCAAATAATTGATATGATGAATGTGATGGTTTCAAAAAAAAAAAATTACGACAACCTCTAGGCGGAGGAGATCAGTTTTCCGGGAATTCGTTAGATTGGTGACGTTATGGAACTGCAGCAATTTGATGTAGCTTGGAATGTTTTTGCCCTTCGTTATAGCACTTGCCAATGCTCCAGGATATAGAAGAACCTTGGCTACAAATTCAGGGAAGACTTCACTTATAATCAACTGAAAGCATGTCACCTCCAAAGGCGTTGTACATTTTCACCTTCTACATGGTATCCTGCAAAAACAAACAATAAAACATGCATTATACAAGTATTTAGTATGAAATAGACCAAAAGCATTTCTTATGCCATTACGCTTAGCCAATAAAATCTCACAGGCCATTACAAGGGATCTGGGATTCGAACTCCAGTCACGTAGAGGAGTGTCAAACGCATTTGTTTTTGTGGGTGGGATAGGCTTTCACCCCTTCACGTTTTATTATTAGAATTGAATAATGCTGCCACTGACAGTAAAATAAATTTCATGTGATAATTGAATCATAAAAGTGAGGTACATATAATGAGAAATAATCACCATTAAGAAAAATTTTTAAAATTTTAAAAAGACCAAATTGAATTTAAAATTTATAATTTTTTTTAATATTTTAAAAAAATTTTCAACCTCTAATAAAGACAAAATAACTTATTTAATCTTAAAATTTTTATTTTAAAGTTAATATATAACCAAATAAAATTTTAAATTTTTTTAAAAATTTATAAAGTTAAATTAGCATTTTGATCATTTGAAAAGGCATACCGAATATACACTTATTTTTTAATAAATAACTATTTCACGCCGCAAGAGGCACAGAAAAATCAATTTATTTTGTCCCCGTACACTTTTTCATTTGTTTTGTCCACTTCCAAATTCTCCAGATAAACAAAACAAACAAGACAAATTTTAGTAAACGTGATAAAGAAATGTTTATTCCAATAAATAAAATATTATCTGGTGATGGTACGACATTCCTCTGAAGTAAACACCGGCCCATCAATTTTCTCAACATGATTTCAAGCACACAGAATTCACAATTTTTCCCACATGATCTAAAAGCACACCGAATTTTCTTGACCTTAATTATGGGTCTTATAATGTTTATTGAAATCCAATATTGTAGACTGATTGGTGTAGTTAGAAAATCATGTTAGTGGAGCAAAATTTATAATTGATCAAAGGAAAAAGTTTATGATCTTACTTTATTATGTTTATAATTTTATTAGTGTTTTTTTATATATATATATATACCTTAAGAAAGTAGAGTTTTAAGAACACAGTCAAATTGTAAAAAATGAATAGCAGATATGTGGTTGTAGATATTTTTGTTTTACTTTTTAATAATGGATTCAATTTGACTCTTTCCCCCTTTTGCTTTCATTCTCCATCTCTGTGTCACTTTGTTTCCTCTTCCTCTCTCCACGATATTTAAGAACTAAGGTTATTTTTCGCCAGCCCCCATAAGAATCGACAAATGTTACCACACACCATAATCTTTCAACAACTATCAACGCACACCCATTCCGTTAGGAATCACCATTAACTTAACTGCTACAAAGGTATAATAGTAAAGTTATAGGGATAAATAAACAAACAAAGGTTTCTCCACGACTCCATTCATGCTCCATCTTCTTCCCTCCTCCATTCACACTCCACCAAAAGTGCTCATTTTCTTCCCTTCTCCATTCACACACTATAGACTTTTCCCTTTCATTGACATCACAAGGCTCCGATAACCAACTACGCTACCGCAACAAATGCTCATTTTTGGGTGGAAACAAGTAGCAAGAGCGTGATGCAACATCGGGAAGCTTCTAGCAGTTTGAAGACTGGTGGCTTGCTGCTGACTGACGCAGCATCGACAATGGCGACTAGCAACTGCAAAATCAAAACCCTAAAATGTTAGGGTTTCCATATTATTGTTTATTGATTTTTAGGTTTGGGTATTCTAAACTATTTAGATTGTGCATAAAAATTGGAAACTTATGTTGTTGTCGGTGGTGTTTTGAAAGCAATAGTTGGTGCTATTGCTTTAAATACTGGGAAATGCAATGATGATGCTGCTTGGAGTTGGAGATGTCTTCTAGGTTTGGTTCAAGAATAGATAATGTTCAATTAATTTTTGTTTTAATTTAATTTCTTTTTTAAAAAATAGCTTTAATTTGATTGTAATTGTGTGTGTGCGCGCGCGCGCATGTGTATATATATATACATATATAATTATGTTTTCATGAAAATAAATTGCCAAATAATATATATGATTAAATAAATAAATATCTGTCAAAATCGTTATGGTTAAAATTAAAAAATAGCTTTATTAATGGGCCATTCTTCTAAAAAAAAAAATAACGGGCCATTCAATGCTTGCAACTAATTCAATTTATATGGGGCATTATGGGAATTCTAGTAAATATCTGTCAAAATCGTTCAAGTTGACGATAATTTCTAACGAAATGGGTACGTGGTGATAGTTGTTAAAAGACTAGGGTGCGCGGTAACATTTGTCGATTCTTATGGGGGGTGGCGAAAAATAACCCTAACTATTAAGACCAAAACACTGCACTTACATAATTTACACCATAATGTATACACATTAATTCACACAACAAGCTTTTAAAACAATAATCATACATACATACATACATGTATATATATATATATATATATACACACACACGTGTGCGTGTGTGGAGCAAGTGCAAAATGGGAATGGATTTGGGTTGGTGAGTGTTGCTTTATTAGAGGGAAGCAGGTGCAAAATGTGCCAATAAAAGTGAGGTCCATAGTGAGAAATAATCAACATTATAGTATAAAATGAGAAAATAATTATGGAAGAAGCAGAAAGAATGACCAGAAAAGAGAGATTTGGAAGACGATGAGACAAAAATATAAAGAAGAAGAAATCAAATATATAATGGCTACCCATGTCTTTGATGAACCCATCAAAAACAGCTTGAAAATTAAAGAAACTGTAAAATGCCGTGATAGAGGGAATTGAAACTATAAAATATGCAAGTTAATTCATGAGGCTGGCCATATTGACTGATTGAACACATTAGCACGTGATAATTGTGCGTCACATACTGACATCATTTCTTTTATTTTTATAGCTAAAAATATGCCATTTTAGATACAAATTGCTCTATCTGGCCCTTTTGTCAATTATATTATTTAGTACGATATTCCAATACGTTATTGACATTTTGAAGAATATCTCACGTGCATTTTTTTTTTTAGTTCATTATATATGCTCATCTGTTTGTGCATTATTACTTCAACGTATATTACTTAAAATTAATAATAAAAGTGTCAAACGCTTTTAAATAAATTTTAATGCTAAAGGGCTCACTTTAGTGATGTTTGAATAACAGTAGCTTGTTATAGTCTTTAAACATCTAATAGTGCAAAGTCACGAGTCTTGCAGTTAGTTGATATATCCCCAGCTAAAAATATGTGTAGGATAAAAGTGGTGGATCAAATTAATTTAGTTTTTAAGTCGCAGTAATTAGTGTTTATTAAATATTAAAAGTTATAATTATACATTCTCAATATCAAATAAGAGTAACAATATTAACCAAAAATCTACTTTTATTCTATATTTTACCAATGTCCTCACCGTTATTGAGGGCACCAATCCTAAGCTTTCTTATATTTTGTTTGGTATATCTTTTAAAGTAGAGTTTTAAAAAAAATAAAAAATTGTTGCTTGGTTGTCAATAAAAATTTTATTAAAAATTATAAAATTATTTTAATAGGTAAATTTCTTAAAATTATGTTATGAGATGAGTACAATAAAATTGTGAAAGTAAGTAAAGGAAAAATTGTGAGGTGAGTAAAGGATATTTTAAGTAATTTAATATTTTAAAAAAATTTTCCAACCTCTATTTTAAAGAGTTTAACATTCAAATTTTTATTAGTGTAGATAAAATAACTTATTTAATTTCTTAAGAATTTTACTCAAATGATAAATAAACATTGTTAAAAAATAATGAGATTAAATAAATATTTTTTACCCAACATTCTCTTCTTTTTTTTTTTTTTTTTAGAATAACATTCACATGAACTCTTAAAAAGTAACTATTTCAAGCTGCAGAGGCACAGAAATTATCTATTTGTCTTGACCCAGTAGGCCAGTACACATTTTTTCATTTCCTTGGTCCACTTCCAAATCCTCGAGAGAAACAAAACAAACAAAAAAGATTTTAATAAATTTGATCCATGTGATAAAGAAATGTTTAGACCAATTTCTAACCCACATCTCCTAAAGAATTTCTCAGGGCAATTTACAAAAATAACCAAAAAATTTTAGGCTCTTTCACAACTAACTACTCAAATTTTTTTTTATTATAATTAGTCAAATATCTGAATTTTGGACTAAAGTGTCCTCGGTAGTTTCATCAAATTTACAAACACGTGCCATTCTTGTAAAATCCAGGAGGAATTAATACTCAAAACTCTCTCAACACCTTTAACACTAGCAAATGATCAAACATTCATCACTCTCAACAAATCAACGAATCTCATCAACAAGTTTAACACAACTGAAGATATAATAATCAATTATAGAGCTTGAGGAGGTTAGTGTTTGTTTTTATAGCATAATATAATCTTTTAAGGCATTAAGTTTAGGATTTAAGTTCAAAATTTATATGTATTTCGTTGCAAATATTGTTATTTTCCATTATAAAAACAATGTGACTTGTTAAAATACTTAGCTTAAGTTGAGAAATCATTGAAAAACTGAACACCCGAGCAAAAAACGAATGATAATGATAAGTCGGACAGGCAGAGCTTAGTGCGACGAGCGATTGAGACAGTGCTGTCGCACACATAGCTTAGTGCGACGACAGGCACTGTCCCATCGTCGTCGCACATAAACAACATGAGAGATTAGTGCGACAGGCAGTGGGACAGGTGCCTGTCGCACTAAGCTCTGCATGTTGTTTATATGCGACAGGCACCTGTCCCACTGCCTGTCGCACTAAGCTCTGCCTGTCCCACTTATCATTATTTGTCAGGTAAATTGCGAAGGTCATAACTTATGATACGTATGTTCGTTTTAGACGTATAATATACCGTTTCGAAGCTTGTGATGAGACGAATCAATACCTAGAATTGCTTTCTCTATTATACCGTAAAAAAGAAATTGTGGTTGTATTTAAGTGGAACATGCACCAGTGGGACAGGTGCCTGTTAAAGGATAAGTAGCACTGTATTTATGTGCGACAGGCACCTGTCCCACTGCCTGTCTCACTTGAATAAAAAGTGTTGGGTAACTTTCGGAGGTCATAACTTAGGGTATATGCGGCCGTTTTAGGCATATAATATACCGTTTCGAAGCTTGCGATGAGACGAATTATTTCCAAAATTATTTACACCATTATGCCTTAAAAGAAAACAAAAAAATTAAACGATACCCAATTTACGTGCACACATAAAGTTCTATGTCACACGAACTGCGGTTGTTCACATTACCAGGTTGTGTAGCGTGTAATCATTTTTTTGTGTTTTTAATATATTTCAGGCTTCATGGATACAGTTGTGCTTCAAATGTGTTACGATGGTTGGTGGGAGACGTTGGAGGATGGTCGTGTGGAGTATATGAATGCAAAGAATTCAGCTTTTATGATTCATAAAGATTGTACATTTGATCAGTTTCTTGCAAGAGTGTATGAGATTTTGGAGATTAATCGTGATGAATATATTATCTCGATGAAGACAACTTTAAGGTCTAGTAACACAACTTATCGTGCATGTTCACTGCCTATGGACATATTTAATGATGAAATGGTCAAGGTTGTGTTACGTTTGGCCTCTGAGGTAAACTATGGGTGCATCCCTATATTTATTACGACATCTCCTCGAGTTCCATCCGAAGATGTTGTGCCACCTGCAAAAAATGAAACTTCTTTTAGAGGAAATGACTCTGTCCCTGACATTGAAGAAGATGGGTTACCACAGATGGTGCCATTGCAGCAACATTACTCGCTAATTCGCAACAACAATGACACCATTTACGATGATGGCATTACATTAGCAAACGTTGGAGGAGAGGTATTACCAATGACGACGTCAATACAACAACGTTACTCTCCATTCCACAACAACGAATTCCGCAACAATGATGATCCTACTAACGACATCAGGAACACAGATGGTCTAGTATTTGATGGGGGTGTCGGTAATTTCGATATTCCTATTAATGATGAGGCTGAGGGTCGATACGATATTCCTGGTAATAATAGAGACAGGCAACCTATTCCTCCAATGGTCCGTTCGACGAGTACGACAGCAGTCGATCCCCTTACAAGTATTGCTCCAGTTTTGCCTTCGAACTTGGTTGCTCCAGACTTCGTTACAAGTGGAAATTCTGATTATATTGGTGTAGGTAAGTTATTCGCTGAGAAGAATAAGTTAATACTGGAACTGCGCAAAGTTGCATTGCGGGATAAGTTTGATTTCAAGATTGCACGATCAACGACTACGCGTTTCGAGGCCCACTGTTCTTCAGAATCATGTAAATGGCGTATTCGAGCAACGAGAGCTTCGAATCAGCAGAATGTTCCTTGGGTAGTGAGGAGAATCGACGATGGACACATATGTTCTAATGAGATGTTGCCTGGTGGTAGTCGTCAAGTAAGGAGCCGGGTTGTTGGTCATATTATCGCAGATAAATTGATTCAAGAAAGACGGATATACACTGCGAATGACATAAGAGCAGACATGCAGCAGGAATACGGTGTCCGATTATCATACCAGCAGGCATATCGAGCCAAAGAAGTTGGTCTTGATATAGTTCGAAGGACCCCAGCAGAGTCATACAACTTACTTTCCAAATACTCCCACGTTTTGACTTTGAGAAATGAAGGCACTGTTACTCACATGGAACGGGATGGAAATGCGAATTTCTTATACTACTTTGTTGCCCTTAGATCCTCCATCAAGGGTTTTATGCAATGCATCAGGCCAGTGATTGCTGTAGATGGAGCTCATCTAAAGGGGCTATATCATGGAAGCATGTTTGTGGCAACATGCTTAGATGGAAACAATCAACTGTATCCGTTAGCCATTGGGGTGTTGGATTCGGAAAACAATGATGCTTGGGAATGGTTTATGGCGAAGTTACATGGAGTGATTGGCGATAGACCAGAGTTAGTATTTATCTCTGACCGATGCACATCCATAAAGAGAGCCGTTATGAAAGTATTTCACAATGTAGGCCATGGTGTTTGCTTTTACCATATAAAGGGTAACATAAAGTCCAAATTTCGGATGTCCCAAGCTCTTTGGGAGCAATTTGAGCCTGCCTTTATAAACGCGGCAAAAGAGTATGGACACGCAGAATTTAAAAAACAACTAGAGGGGTTGTGGATGCTCCACTCGAGTGCGGCTGATTACTTAAAGAATAATGTGGGTACGTGTAATTGGGCAAGGTCAGAGTTCGATGGTAGGAGGTACAGTATTCTTACCACCAACATCGCGGAGAGCGTGAATTCTTTGATGAGGGAACCGCGAAAATTTCCTATTACTCATCTTGTTGATCACTTTAGAAAAACATTACAGCAATGGTTTTATGATAGAAAAATTGTGGCTGAATCGATGAGTACTCAACTGACAACGTGGGCAGACGAAATAGTCATTGAGAGGAGAAATAAGGCTGAAAGAATGACCGTTAAGCCTGTGACTGGGACTCGATTCCAAGTCTTCGGTGGTGGTATTAAGGAGGGTTTAGTTGATATACGTAACAAGAATTGCTCCTGTAGAGTATCCCAAAAGTACTTGAAAGAATGAGTGCGAATGTCGGACTGAGCGGTCAACAGTAATTTTGCCATCAAACCATTGATCAAACTCATCATGTAGACGTGGATCCTGCAGTCCTCTGAGTGGATTTATGTCCACACTCGTACTATCATCAAGAACACCATACATTCTTTCGAGGGCGGGAAATGGCTTTACGTTTCGTACTCGCTTGAATGGAGGAATCAAGTAAGGACTGTTGAAGACGTAAGACGGTATGTATGGACGTCCAAACTTACTTATGCCCGGAGGCGCCTCTGTGAGGATTTGCACGCTCTCTCCACTGCCGTCCCCAATAAAACTATACAATGACATAGGAGTGTGCACATTCTGATTGGTAACATCATGGTACATATCATTGTCATTCGGTGCCTGAAAGATCATTAAATATGAACATATTAAACAAATTCACTTGTGTACTAAATCAACATAACTGTTAAAGTATAATTTGCTCGCCGGATACGAGCGTCCACTTGGAGAATCATTGTAGCGATGTATAAAGCCCATTACCGCTTGACTAAAATCTTTTTGTTCTTTGCACTCTGCCTCAAAATCCGACTTCAGTTTAGAAATGGACCGATCAATCCTATTCAACCGTCGAATGATATAATCATAATGATACTTTGTCCTCGACTATTACCAAAAAATTTAAAATGAGTCATATATATAAGAATGATTTATACGTAAAGAGCTCAAAATAATAAACTAAATTACAAGTAACCTCTGAATCCTCCAAGTCATCGGAATCGGGTGCTTGTTTGTGATTGTCATCTGCAGCAGGCTCATGTTCAAAGGAAGTCTGCTTCTCTTGTGTAGGGCTCGCGGTGTCGTGACGCACCGCTATTTCCCTTGGGATGGGCAGCTCGTTGATTGAAGGTTTATGCTATACCAAGTAAAATTAAACTTATGAGCCATATATCTCGAGTTTAAAAAATTCACAGTCACCATACTGTTATGATACATTAAACGATACCCACATTACGGACCCAACTGGGGATATATGGCACGTAATGCTTCACAGTCTTCCAATATTTTTGGACTTCTCCTTCGAGTTTGGCTGAATAGTTTGTAAAACGTTTCCCTGCATGAAGAATAAACTCGAGAGTTACAAGATCATAAAAGTATTTAGCAATATGAAAGTAGCATTATACATACACACACACACACAAAGCCAATATATATATATTTATATATATTACTTACAAGACGAGAATTGTCATTGAAAAACGAATAAACTCCTCCAAAGTTTATTTTAGAAGAAGCGATGGGCTTCCACTTCACGATTCGGGGAATCTTCTTTTTCGTTTTGCCGACCCACTCTGCCGGCAGCCCGTCAATTGACTCAAAAATCCAGGCCTGCACCAACGAAAGTTATAATATCAGTAAACCAATCAATATGTATTATTCATTATTACAGAACTAACTGAGCATAAAAATTTATTCAACACACCTGAACAGCGGACGTAAAGCCATAAATATTGTACTTTTCAATCTTATGCTTCGGATTTTCCTGGCGAGTCTTCTTAAATTTCTCGCTTTTACCATTCAATGCATTGTCAAGACTGTCGTATATTATTTTCCACGACATACAACCCCACGGATGACTTCGGAAGTGATCTATGTCATCTACTTGGTCCAGCAATGAGAAATTGATTTGATAATGATCTTTTCTTGCATATAGTACACGGTCAGCAAAAAAAAATAGCGCGATCTTTATCGCATCAATGTCTTCCATACCCTCAAAGTCCAAGTCCGTAAATCTTGACTCAAATTGCGCAAGATTCAACTTGCGAAACAAACCATCAAAATACCTATTAAGTAACCTATTACGGGTTTTTTGGTGTTTGGGTACAGCATCTCGACCATAGGATAGTCCCGTTACTAGACACCACTCACCAACTGATAACCGAATGAGATGCTCACCAACTTGAAACCACAGCTGATCTTTTTCTTTACTTTTTCCATGAGCCACTTGCCTAAGCAACAGATTATGCACAAGAACACCACTGAACGGAAAGGTTTGCAGCTCCATGAAATGCCCAAATACGTTTTCTTAAACATTTTCAACTGCCGTTTTGTTAATTTTTCCCTAATGGCTTTCACAACTATTTCTACTTTGCACATACTCGTGATGCGCCCATGAAAGTGATCGCCATAAGGTATCTTCATCATGCCCAGTTTATTCCTCGGTCTCGGTGGATTATCTCCTGATGAATACCCCATTGCCATGTATCTGATACAAATCATTTAATTAAATTGTTATATTAAAGAATTAAATGTAATAACCTAATAAATTTAACAAGAACACAGAAAAAATATAGGGACAGAAAACTTGGGACGGGCCTGTCTTTGTGTGCGACAGGTATCCTGTCGCACACATTATGGTGCGAAGATAGTAGCTACAGATACAATATTAAGTGCGACAGGGTGCCTGTCGCACTTAGAGGAAATGCGCATCGCCACTGCCTTTGAGTGCGACAGGCACCCTGTCGCACTAAGGCAGTGAGCAGTATCACTGGTTACGAGTGGGACAGGCACCGGGTCGCACCATCTTTAGTGCATCACGGTTCCTGTCGCACCATCTTTGGTGAGACACGGTTCCTGTCGCACTCCCAACCAGTGAAGCTGCTCACTGCGTTTGCGTGCGACAGGCACCCTGTCGCACTCAAAGGCAGTGGCGATGCGCATTTCCTCAAAGTGCGACAGGCACCCTGTCGCACACATGCGGTGCAACACGGTTCCTGTCGCACTCCCAACCAGTGAAGCTGCTCACTGCATTTACGTGAGACAGGCACCCTTCGCACTTTGAGCACGCGCGCTATGCGTGCCACAACACCGAGCGCGCGCGCGCTGCTAGGCTGTCGCACGCACGGCGCGCGCGCTCGGCTGTTGTACGCATAGCGCGCGCTGTGCTAGGCGACAGCCTAGCGCGATGGGCGCTGCGTGCGATAGCCTAGCGTGCGCGCGCCTTGCATGCGACAGCCTAGAGCGCACACGCCTTGCGCGCGACGACCCTAGCGCACGCGCGCGCTCGGGTCTGTCGTGACGATAGCGCGCGCGCGCGGTCATTGTCGCACGCACAGCGCGCGCGCGCTCAAAGTGCGACAGGCACCCTGTCGCAAGTGCGGTAGCCTAGCGCGTGCGAGCTGTGAGTGCGACAGCCTAGCAGCGCAGGCTGTGCGCACTACCATCTTTCACCAAAACACCATTCCCAACACATACAAACACACCATACCTAGCATAAATTTTCTATAAGAACTTTCATCAAACACATAATATGCACTAGTTGTAACTTCGAATTTTTGCTAAATTTCGTTTCAGTAATCCCTCTAACAGCCTATAAGAATCTAAAATCCCAATCAAATTCATTCAAATCATGGAAAAAATCAAGTTACCTTAGCTTGGGTTTCGTTCGCCGTCGATTGCAGAGGAAATTTTTGGGGCGGGAGTTGATCGCTGGGAGTTGATCGCTGAGGGTATTTTGGGCCAAAAAAAAATTATTTGGCTAATTATGATAAAATTAAGTTTTGGTGGTTAGTTATGAAATAAGCTAAAATATCTGGGTTATTTTTGTCTATTCCCCAATTTCTCAACCTCAAATAAATAAATAAATTTTCTCAATCGAAGAAAATATGTTTTGGCCGATATTCACAATTCTCATTTCTCACCACATGATTTAAATAAAGCACACGGAGTTTATAATCTTCTCTCCACACGAATTAAAAACAAGTCCTGATACTTACCCCGGGTCAAACCCCAAGTCAAACCCCGAAAATAAGTGGGACGACGTCGTTTCGCGCTTATTTATTTTTTTTGTTTTACTTAACTCCAAAACGACACCGTTTGACCAAGGTAATGCTTCTCATCTTCGAACCAACAGATTTCAAGCTAAGCACGAGGAACGTTTGAAGAACGTTTGAGATTGAGTCCCTTTTCTCTTTTCTTTATGCTGCCTGCGTCTGAATCTTGAACTGAACTTGAACAACTAGAGTTCCAATCCTGTTGGGTGGCTTTGATGCGAATGGAATCCCTTTAACTAGAACAAAAAGGCATTTCATTGAACGAAGATTTGCAACAGTGCACTTACCCCTGTAAGCTGAGCATTTGTTTCTCGAACCCAATTGCTGGAGCTTGTTTGCGAAAGGATTTAGACCCCTGTAAGCTGAGCAAAAACTTCATTGAACATAGACTTGGATTTCTGCACTTGGCCCTGTAAGGTATTTTCTTATTTATTGTCTTATTTTTTCATCAAAAATTTATTGTTTTAATTATCTGAAATTCAATAGATAGACATATTAAAGAATTGTACAATGTTGTTTGAATTATTATTTTTTGAATTATGCTATGTATGTCTCTTGAACATGTTTATTTGAAATTTATTGTTTGAATTATTTGAATTATTGAGCGTGAACATACTAAGTATTGTTTATTTATTTGAATTATTGTTTTTTGAGCGTGAACATACTAAGTATGCTTAATAAAAAATGATATACAACTTTGAAGAAAAAATAAAAAACTGTATGTATGCTTAACAATTTGTTTTGGTGGATGTTGGTCTTACAAGTATTGCGTAATAATAATAATAATAATAATAATAATAATAATATTTCGAATTATTTAAATTTGCAGCAGTGAATGGACAATTTGGAACAAGTGGAGGACGTTGATGAAATAAAGGAATTGCAGGGTTTACCGAGGGCTGATTTTGAAGAAAATAATGAGGAATTGGCGGAAAAAGTTGTTCATCCTATGGTTGGGATGTCTTTTAATAGTCATGATGAAATGTTTGAATATTACAAAGCTTATGGCCTACAAGAGGGGTTTCCAGTGATGCGAAGATCTTGTAGAAAGGCGGATGATGGGAGCTTGAGATATGTGTCATTTACTTGTGGGCGAAACGGCAAGTAAAAAAGCAAATCCGATCATGTTTTGCGGCTTCAACCTAACCAAAAAATTGGATGCAATGCTAAAATTGCAGGACGTTTGGATTTGGTTAGTGGAAAATGGGTAATTGAAAATTTGTATCTTGAACACAACCATGCCGTGAGTCCGAGCAAGAGTAGGTATTACCGATGCAACCGTACCATTAGTCCTTTTGTTAGAAAGCAGCTTGAAATAAATGATGAAGCAGGAATAAAAATGGCACAAAGTTTCAAGTCAATTGTTGTTGAGGCTGGTGGCTTTGAAAATGTCTCTTTCTTAGAAAGAGATGCTAGAAATCATGTTGACAAGATGAGACGATTAAGGCTCGGAGAAGGGGATGCTGTTGCAATTCAAAGGTATTTTAAGAAAATGCAAACAGAAAATGATGGGTTTTTCTTCAGTTTTGACTTGGATGAGGAGGGTCGGTTAAAAAATGTGTTTTGGGTAGATCCAAGAAGCAGGGCAGCCTATAAAGACTTTGGAGATGTGGCTACATTTGACACCACATACCTTACAAACAAGTATGACATGCCATTTGCTCCTTTTGTGGGAGTTAATCATCACGGGCATTCAATTTTGTTAGGGTGTGGGTTGATTTCGCATGAGGACACAGAGACATTTATGTGGTTATTTGACACATGGCTATCATGTATGTCTGGCGCTCCTCCCCTTGGAATCATCACAGACCAAGATAAAGCAATGAAAAATGCAATTGAGATTGTTTTCCCAAATACTAGGCATCGATGGTGTTTATGGCATATATTGAAAAAAGTGCCTGAGAAGTTAGGAAGGTATGGAGAATATTATGAAATTAGAGTTTCATTACTTTCTATTGTTTATGATTCACAGACTCCTGATGAATTTAAGGAAGCTTGGCATGACATGTTAGAGAAATATGATCTTGGTAATAATCAGTGGTTGAATGGTTTATACGAGGAAAGAAACCGTTGGGTTCCATGTTTTGTTAAAACTACTTTTTGGGCTGGAATGTCAACTACTCAACGTAGTGAGAGTATGAATGCTTTCTTTGATGGGTATGTTAACTCAAAAACAACTTTGAAGCAATTTGTGGAGAAATACGAGAAAGCAATGGAAAGTAAAATTGAGAAAGAATGGCAAGCAGATGCTAGGTGTTTTAGCCAACGGATACCATGTCGTACCAGTTTTGCAATGGAGAAGCAAGTTGAAGAAGTGTACACTATTTCCAAGTTTCAAGAATTTCAAGAGGAGCTAATGAATAAGATGTATTGTGAGGTTTTCAGTTGTGGGGGATCAGAATATGAAGTTATTGAAAATGATAGAAAGACTTTTAAAGTTATTTTTGAACAAGATGAGGGTGAAATTCGTTGTGTGTGTTCGATGTTTGAATATAAGGGTATTCTTTGTAGACATGCCATTGCAGTGTTGTCACGTAACCGTATAAAATTACTTCCTGAAAAGTATATCATGCGAAGATGGAGGAAAGATGTCCGGAGATACTACAGTAAAGTGAAAGTCAGTTATGATGTGAGGAGTTCGAGCATTGAACATCAGCGATATAAAGAGGAGTGCACTGCTTTCTATGATGTTGCTGAGGTAGCTTCAAGAAATGAAGAAAGCCATAAAAATATGATGGGTTGGATCGAGAAAGTAATGAAAGATGTATCTCTTAATGTTTGATGTGACAGTGAGGATACAACTGTTGTTGGTGGGTCAGGAAGTTGTTCCGATAACCTACAGGATCCAGTAGTAACTCAGCGTAAAGGTCTTCCACCTACTCAAAGAAAGCAAAAGCAATTTAAAAAGCCAAAACAGAAGTCGAACAATGTTTCGGTGAGCACAACAATCGAGGTAATTATATTATCTTAAAGAAAATTAAATTACTTTAATACATTCACATTAAATTAATTTAATATATATTGTAAATGTGTTTTGATTGCTTTTGTAGAACTTGGAGATACATGATTTATCATCTTCTCAAGTGGCTACTACAATCCCAACACAATAGAGCAATATGGCTATCGTTATTTCCATTCCCTGTCATTTTTTGTATTTGTCATTCCCATTTATAATTTGTGTTTAATTTTTTTTTTTGGTACAACAGCTAGCACAACAGGCACTTCCTGAACATGCATTTTGCCCCCCTTAGTATCAGCCTTGGACAAATTATGGGGGAGCTCATTGTGTAAACTTCCAACAATTATCACAACAAGGATTGGAGGACGCCAATCGGAGAGAGTTTTCACCTAATGAACCCAGCATATGATTATTTAGTTATTTCGTCGTTTGTATCCAAACTAGATATTCAGTTGTTGAATGTAGCAATTTTATATTTAAGTGCAACAGCAGCACAACAACATTAAAGCAAGAATTTGAAGCAATTTCTAATTAATATTTCACATGAAAGTGCTATTACATATGGTTCCAAGCCTTACATATTCGAACAACTTAAAAATAATACTTGACTATGAAACAAATTACAACAGTTACAAAAAAATTAAAAAAACCATATCCTGGTGTCTGTCTCCTTCGATGTTGGTCATCAAATAATATTTGCAATTTAACGGGCAAACACTCAATCTCCAATGCCAACTTCCTAACCTCCTCTACTAGCAAGTCAATTTTCTCCTCGCAAAGTTTCCGGTCTTCTGCCCATTTAAAGTTGTTACATGCTCTACAACGCCAAAATTGTCGATTCGGATTCTTTGTTGTATGTGAGGTTAACAACTCCATCTGATCACCGCATTTGTTGCATATTTGCGGTGAGTTTCGAACTTCACTTGTGTTAGATGACATTGTGATTAATGGAATGCTGAAACTGCCAATAAAAAAAAAAAGAGCAATAAAACATAAAGCAGTGCTAGATGACATTTTCATATTTTCATCCAAGTCATACTTAACTTGAGAAAGAATGGAAGAATGTTGCTTGTTATAAAAGTTGTATCAGTACACGAGAGAAATTAAAAAGACATCGCCCATCTTCCATTCACCCACCAAATGTCATACTAAACCACTAACTGACCTATTTTCTTCAACTGTCAACTAAATTAGTTCTCCTTTCTCTCTTTTGTCTAACTTCTGACTTTCAACAACATATGAACAAATAAATAAATAACTAAAATCTGATTCACAAAAAAAATCATCTCAATGAAATGAAATCACAACATATATATGATTGATGATCTAACTATTGACTGACAATTTTAACTATTTGTGTACCAAGTTCTTTCTCAGAATATTCACCTATTTTACGTAATTTACATCTAACTCTCAGTGTTAGTTTCTGCAACTCAAATTCTTTGACACTTGCATCTTTAGATGTAAATTACGTTTATATACAATTATACAATTAAATGTATATAGGTTTTCAAAGCAAAATACAATTATAAGGTTTATCCTCATTTCAGGTGTCTTGCTTGTACAGTTCAGAGCCAAACTCAAGACAGATGAGACACAACTAAATGTATATAGGTTTATATATACTAGGATGCCAGATAATAATTAATTGCACAACTAAATGTATATAGCTGGAACAAATTAAAGCTGGCAAGAATGAATTCATCCATGCAAACAAAACCAGCGATTGATCACAGATTACAAGTTTTGAAGTAAACTTTAAATGTCGCAGAATTTTTTTTTCCTATCAGCAACTAAATGTATGTAGGTTTATATAAACTTTTCAATCAACAATTCCTTCACTAATCAATCAATTACCTTGTCCTAATTTTTGCAATAAATTGAAGGAACAAGAAACCAGTCAGTTTTTTCATTCCGTTATTGATTTTTTCGATATGCAAACAGGGGCATACAAGTTCAATTCATGAGAAAATGCAACAAACAACAACTTCCATTTTCATTCTTTCCTTCCCCTCCATTTTCCCATCAACCAAACACAATCACCTGAACAAGAAAGAAATCCAAAAGAACCCAAAACGCAGACTGAAATAATACAGATAGTGACAAAGCAAAATACATAACCCAGACAGAAGTGAATTCGATACAAAACACAATCACCTGAACAAGAAAGAAATCCAAACAGAAGTGTATTCAATACAAAAGCAGAACCCAAAATATTGACAAGAAAGTAATTTTCAAAGTAGAACCCTAAATTAGCCAAAGATCGAAGCATTACCTGTCACGTGATGGCAATGACGGTCGGTGGTGGCAGTGACGGTGGCAGTTTCACCGTTGGTGGTGGATTCGAATGGCTGGATCTCTGAATCTGGATCGATGAAGGAGAAGAAAAAATGGCTCGCTCGATGAAGGCGCTTCAACTGGAACAAAAACGCTCCGTTTTTGCCTTTATGTAAACGAAAGTTTTAACTGATTAAAACGCACTGTTTTCCATTTAGTGAAACGGTGCGTTTTAACTTTCGGGGTTTGACCCGGGGCAAACATCATTTTCCTTTAAAAACCCAACCTCTTTATGGACTCCACTTTTAAGAAGGATGTTAATGTTACCCACCGAGTAACCAACCAAAACTCTTTCCGCTTTTGCTTTTATTCTCTGCCTCTTCTGCGGTGACTTTAGATATAGACAAATAAGACGATTGTATAAAATCTTATATTTTTAGAAGGTTTTATTTTTTTAATTATTCTCTTAATAATTTTTTTATTTGTAATTTTTTTTAATTAAGTATTATAGAAAATAAGAAAGTCTATTAGATATATCTCTGATTAATAATTATTTATAATTAATAATTATTTTTTTTATAGAAAATCTATATTTGGTAACCTTAATGTTAAAGAAGTATAATTAATAATATTATATAACCATTAATTCATTCATTATTAGTCTTTTCAAGAAAAAAATAAATTATTTAGCTTTTCAATTTAAAAAAAAATAATTAATTAACTTTACAATCTTCGACTTTTAGTATTTCTTTTAATTTTTATTAAAAACTTTATAATCTCAAAAATCAATAGATGAAAAAAATTCTTGTTTTATTCTCTATAAATAAAATTATTATATTCATTAGTTCATTAAAAAATAAAAAAAAATTAGTTTCTTGAAATATAAAGTCCATATCTATTATCTGATTATCAATTCATCATCTCAATTTTCTATGTTCTGTTATTCTAAATATTCTATTTAAAAATAATATTGGTCTTATTTATTTATTTATTTATTAATAATTTTAATGGAAGTAAAAAATATATCTTCTTCACTATATTTTTAGGTTTTGTATTTGAAATTTTTTAGGATCGTTTTTATTATTGTTGAAATTCAAGAGTTAAAAGGTAAAATAAATTTTGAGTATTTTTATATATTTTTCAATATTAAAATTACAAAATAAAAAGAGGCCTCATAAAAAAAATTTATCTAATGCCCCAAATACTCTAAAGCCGGCTTTGCATCTCTCTGTCACTTTGTTTTCCTCTTCCTCTCTATATGATATTTAAAAACTATTAAATGGTTGTTTGTTTCTCCAAAAAAAAAAAGTTTTGTTTGTTTGTCATTAGCTTAATTTAATGATTATAAATACTTATTTAATTTTTTAAAATTTTTTATTGCTGTTTTGTTAATTTTTTAGTAGAGTTTTTAAAAATGAAATAAATTATTTTTATTTTTATTAGTAAAAACTTAAACTTTAGACCTTTAAGAGAAGAGATTAATAATATCTAAAATATTTAATATATTATTTATTTATTTAATAATTTTATTTTATAATTTTTATTAACTAATTTTAAAAAATTTATCTATTAAAATAATTTTATAATTTTTACTAAAAATTTGTATTGACAACTAAATAACTTAAATTATTTAGATAAAAACTCTGCTCATAGCAATTCTTCCAACATACTACTGCACTTACCCACCCATATTATTTTTTTTTTTAAATAGTGGTTACATACTAATTACTGATTATATATCAAATATTTATAAATTGTTATTTCAGCAGACACGCATTCGTAAGAGAAAAAAACTATTTATAAATTAATTTTACTCAATTATACTTAATGAAAAAAAAATTTTAAATCTCGATATAACTAAGACTCGTGACAAAACATTCAAATTTTGGTTCACCAACGAACTACAAGTCTCTTGGCTCCACCCATACTGTTTAAAAGCCCTTCACCGGCTCTGCTTTCACCGTCAGTATTATATTATTTCAATACTGTCAGCGAACAAGCACATCACATCTTAATAATGATAATTGGGTGTGTGTGTTAGCATTTTGCTCAGAAAGCTGGACCCCCCAAAATAATGATAAAAATATTGTGTGTGTTTGCGTTTTGGTCAAAAAAGATGATTTCGCCTTTGCATTGTTTGGATCTATAACATGAATGATTTTCAACAAAATGACAATTTTGCCGCTAATTATTTGGGTCTTCAGATGATAATCACCACAAATGTTCTCTCTCGCCTATAACTTGATGTTGAGGAGATAATAAAAGTTGTTCTTTATAAGCTACTGTTAGTTTCTCTTCTTCTTTCATTCCTTTGAAATCTTTCAACAAAAATGGGTGGCATCATCTCAAAGGACACAATTTGTTCAGTTTTATCTTACGTTGGTGGAGAAGCTAAGTATATATGGGGCCTTAAAGATAATCTCGATGACTTGCGAATTCAAAAGGAGAACGTGATTGCGAAGAAACAAGATCTGCTGGATAAGGTTAAGCTTGCTGAACAGAAACCTCGAACCCGACGAACGAGGACGCTGGAACAGTGGTTTGCAAGGGTGGTAGAAATGGTAGCTGAAGTTGAGAGGCTCCAACAAGAAGAAGATCGAGAGATTGGCAGATTGTGTCTTGGAGGCTTCAGTTCCAAGGACTTGATTTCAAGCTACGACTTCGGGAAAAGAGTGGAGAAGATGAAGAACAAAGTGATCGAATTGAAGAAAGAAGGAGAAGCAATCAATGAACTTTATGAGGAGGTACCAGAAGGTGCCAATAGCTGTTGATCAAACAAGAATTGTTGGTCAAGATTTATTACTTGACCGAGTTTGGAGATGCATCACCGATCAAGAAAAGAATAAGGGAATTATTGGTTTATATGGTACAGGGGGCGTCGGTAAAACTACTCTCTTAAAACAAGTCAATAACAAATTCTGCAGTGAGAAGCATGATTTTGATGTTGTTATCTGGTCGGTTGTGTCTAGAGAGCCAAACAAGGAGCAGATTCAAGAGGATATTGGAAAAAGGATAGGCTTCTCAGAAGAATCCTGGCAGAAAAAAGGTTTTGAAGCCAAGGCTTCAGACATCACCAACACTTTACAGCATAAGAAGTTTGTATTGTTATTGGATGATATATGGGAGTCCAAACTTGATTTAACAGATTTGGGCGTTCCTCTTCAAAGACTACATTTTGGGTCCAAAATAGTCTTCACAACTCGTTGTCATGGTACTTGTGGTGAAATGGGTGCCGACGAGCGGTTCGAAGTGTCCTATTTGGGAGTTGACGATGCCTGGGAATTATTTCAGGGAGTGGTCGGGAGATACGTTCTTGACAAGCATCCCGACATTCCGAAGCTAGCCAAGGACATGGCAAGTGAGTGTCATGGTTTGCCGCTAGCACTCAAAACAGTGGGTCAAGTCATGTCGCGCAAAGAGTACCCTGAAGAATGGAGAAGCTCAATTGAGACCATAAGCGCATCAGCTTCTAAATTCGAAAATATGCCGGAAAAGGTGCTTTCGCGTTTGAAGTTCAGTTATGATAGTTTGCCCAAAGATGAACTTCGATCTTGTCTCTTGTACTGTTGTTTATTTCCCGAAGACTTTGAAATTCGAAAAATCGACTTGATAGAGTATTGGAAAAGTGAAGGATTTTTGGATTCGATTAGTTGGTGGGAAGTTCGTGGTGCTCTTGTTCGTGCGTGCTTATTGGAGGAAGAAGGTGATCGTGTAAAAATGCACGATATGATTCGTGAAATGGCATTATGGATAGCAAATGAAGTAGAGAAGGAGAAGGAGAACTTTTTGGTTCGTGCAGGAGTTCAAAAGACCGAAGCACCAAATTTCGAAAAATGGGAAGGGGTCAAAAGGATATCTTTGATGAAGAGCGGAATTAGAAGTCTACCACAAATTCCCCCTTGTCCACATCTCCAGACTTTGCTTCTAAATCGAAATAGTATTGCGGAGATCACTGACAGTTTCTTTCAATCTTTGCCTTTCCTTAGAGTTTTAGATCTACGTGGAAATTATTCCCTAACTGAACTTCCTGTAGGGATTTCAAGTTTGGTTTCATTACACCATCTTGATCTGTCTCAGACTCGCGTAAGTGGATTGCCGCTAGAGCTGAAGGCATTGGTGAATTTGAGATATTTGAACTTGGAGTATACACCTGAAATTTCTAGAATCCCACAGCAATTGATATACAGCTTTTCAAAGTTACAGGTACTCAGGATGCTGCATTGCGGTTATAATCATCGGCCAAATAGTGGAAGAAGGCAACGTTCTAACTGATGATGCTGAATCATTGATGGAGGAAATCCACTGTTTGGAACAATTAACTCTCATCGGAAAATGCAAAAGTCTACCGCTCAATTTCTCACATCTAGCGAACATGGAGCATATTGAGACGTTAAACATTTGGGATAGTAATTTGGAAGAGTGGAATATCGATCGCGCAGGAGAGGTACAAAGAGTGCTTCAAAGTGGTGGTTTTCGAAATCTTCGAGATGTTGACATATTCCTTTGCTCAAATATGAAGGACTTGACGTGGCTTGTTTTTGTTCCAAACCTCAAGCAGCTCTATATAAGTGGTTGTGATGACATGGAAGAAATAATCAGTGTTGAAAAATTCAGTGAAGTTTCAGAGATGATGGGAGAGCTTCACTTGTTCGCAAAACTCGAATTTCTGATCCTAAGAAGTGCAAGTAATTTGAAGCGCATCTACCACGATCCCTTGCCCTTTCCACAGCTAAAGGAAATTCAAATATCGGGATGCCCAAAGCTGAAGAAGCTCCCACTCGATTCCAGCAGCGCAAAGGAATGTAGAATTGTCATTTGGGGTGAGAAAGAATGGTGGGATGATCTACGATGGGAGGATCAAGCCACTCAAAATGCTTTCTCTCCCTGTTTCCTACCCTTTGAATAATAAAGTGCGATAAGGAGCAAGAGTTTGAATAAGATTTCTGGCTGAGCTTGTCCATTTATATATGTGCTTAATGATTATCTCGTCTTTCTATTTCATTTAATTTAAAAGCCGTCTGCTGTGTTGAGTCTTTGTCACTTGTCATTTACGTTTGTACTGTTGTTTCCTATTTCCAGTTAATAAAATTTCTTTGTTCTTAGAATTGCTTTTGCTAGTAATTATTTAACTGAATATGACTTTTAGCTTGAAAAAGTTATTATCTATTCAGAGATTAAAAATTATCTCAATTAGTGAGATTTCTGTAATCGTGGTATTAAAAAAAAATAGTGCTAGTGATTAAAACAAGTCCATTGGATTGGACCTTTAAATTCTACAATTATGGATGTTGTTCAAAATTTTAATATACTGGTAAGTGCACGAATCTTTAAAAATAATGTTAATGAGGTCGAACTCACAGGAATTATTATAAATTAAATAGTCTAATTTAAATCTAAAGTTGATATTAATCCTAACCTAATTGAATAAATTGTATTTTAAGATAAAATAAACTAATTAAACTAATAAAGCAATTAAAGCAAATGAGATTTCAATAAGAGAAATATTACCAATGTTTCAGAATCCACCACTATTCAACTAGTAATTATCTAATTATTATTAATCCTTAATTTTTAGAGTGACAACTCGAAATCAATCTATGTCATCTCATGGATATAACAATTAAGCCCAAATAATAAAATCTAATGTAGGTTCTTTTTCTGCTTCATGGTAGGATTTCTAAGCCTTATATATATCCTATTAAAAAACAAATAATCAAAGAGAATCACATTAATCATTATTTCACCAAGCCTTGATTTAATCAAATAATCTCTTAACTATAAAAAATATATGATATTAAAGATGAAAAGATAATTATTCAATCAATCATGTGAAACAAAAACTATAATCATCAAAGAATATATATAGGGAATTAATTAAATAAAAAGATAATTATTTCATTAAATAAGGTTTCATCCTTAACCTCAGTATAAGAAAATTAACTAGACATATTTAAATAGGGAGCAACAAATAAAATAAAACCAGCCATGGGAAAACTTGGATTGCCGCTGCCGCTGTTCCTCTTTCTGCCCTTGTTGCGTCTGGCTGTCCTCTTTCACAAGCTGAAAACTTAACTTATATAATGCCCAAGACCATCCAATTATTGGCCGAATTCTATAAGGATTATAATTCTAATTCATGGCCGGTTACATTAATTGCTTTCCAATATAATGCCATGCACAATAGCCATGCACTTAAGCGAACGCCACCAATTGCCAAATTAATTCTTGACTTTCCAATAATGCATGGCCACGTTTTGCATGCTTTCTTGCCACCTCAATAATTGATCAGATGCACCATCTTCTTTTCTTAAGGAAATTGACTCCAATCTTGGTATTGATATCTTGATTAGGCACGAAACTATTAATTCATGGCTTTATTTTCTTGTCTTCCAATTTATTTCCAATTTAATATTCCTTGCTACCCAATTTAAACTTCTTCATGACTTTTTATCCATAATCTCCAATTAATTCCCTATTCAATAAAACAATATAATTAATTAAAAATAATAAATTATAATAACTAGCAATTATATAATTAAAGGTAAAATATGTATATATTTTATGCTCATCAATGGACAATTTACTTTCATGGCAACAAAACGTGAGGAATGTGTTGAGTAATAACTATGCAATTTGATTTCTGTTACTTGCACTCGTTTAGATATGATAGGCATCCTAACATTTAAGTCTCACTTTGAGTCATAACTGATATGTTATTCATTCATTAGAGGGTGTTTAAATAATTTTATAAGTTATAAATTTCATTATCTAATAAATGAGTGACACATAACATTAGAACTCAAATTGCGACTCAAATATTGGATCCCAATCATTATTCTTAATGAAAAAGTTTTTTCATTTTGATTAATCTCCAGAAAGTACATTCACTTTTTGAGAAACTCAGCCAATGAGCCAAGTGAGTTCTAATCTATAACCCACCTCATAAGTCACAAATATCTTGTTATGACATCAATATTAAAAAAATAATAATAATGAAAACTTAAAATGCACTTGACATAAAAGACATCTGCAAAATCACTGAGGTAAAGCTAAAGAGTTAAACGAATACTGTCTGTATAAAGTAACAGAAATGGAAACTTAAAATGCACTTGACAACTCATTAGCCTCCCACTCTATGATGTTAAATAGCCATAAACATCATCATCCAACTCAAAATCAACTAAGAAAGGACATATAATGAGCACCATTAGAATCACACCGAAAACATTAGGGATGGCAATGGGGTGGGGAGTGGGTAGGGGTGGGGAGGCCTACCCCATTCCCCACCCCATAAAAAATTTTGGCCCCGTTCCCCACCCTATTCCCCAATAAATTTTGTGGGGTGGGGATGGGGAATCCCCATGTGAGAAATAATCTCTCCATCTCCACCTCATTTCTCGTTTATTATTTTATTTTAGACATAGATACATAATTTCAGTAAATTAAAAATTAAAAACTTAAATAAAAACATTATTATGATCTAAAGTATTTAAATTATTAAAAAAATCTATAAAAAT
Organism: Clausena lansium; assembly: GCA_030449835.1. Taxonomy (NCBI): domain Eukaryota; kingdom Viridiplantae; phylum Streptophyta; class Magnoliopsida; order Sapindales; family Rutaceae; genus Clausena; species Clausena lansium. The sequence goes on from JASUUF010000369.1 coordinate 2,276,685, forward strand.
TTGAAACAATATCTTAAAATGATATCAAAACTGTAAAATATTTTTATAAATAATAACTAAAATCATAAAAATATATAACAATATTTCAAATTCTTCTTTGTTAACGGTTTCATCTTCTCTTTATCATATTTATATAGTCTATAATTGTAAGGTTTATCATTCTTTATAAATAATTCAATGTTTTAAGATTGAATAAGAATTACATTGTAGGGTTTTCTTTTTAGTTATATTCTATTTGTATTAGGTAAAAATAAAAAGAAAATTTATTAACTAATATTATAATTGATAAATAAAAATTAAATATTTATATATAGTGGGGATTGGGGTGGGAGTGGGGTGGGGAGTACAATATCAAATCTCACCTCATTAAAATTTTGGGGATTATTTTTCTCCCATTCTCTATCCCATTCCCTAAAAATTGTTCAAAATTCACCCCATTTAGGGTGGGGCTCCATGAGGCCCAAACCCGTAGAGAATTTTGCCATCCCTATAAAACATTCATACAGAGATTCCTTGGCTAGCTCCATGGAAGCAAAAGCAAAAGCATCAATTACAACCCAAGTATCTTTACAGTTCAACACTCACTTTCAATGTTTTACAGAAGAATCCATGATTATCATTAATAACAATATTTTTCAAACTTAACAACAGCGTGATGAAAATTCAAAAGTAATGTCTGTATATTTTAGATTTCGCTTAAGAAAAAGGTGACATATATTAACATAGCACTCCAGGGACTAACTATTTAACAAAATTAATCAATCAAAAGTTTTAGAATCCAGAATTCTACATAGGTTTTCAATTCCAAGATACAAGTTCAAAAATTCATCTTTATGGAGTTCCCACTCTCTAGCACCACCATGATGGTACATAAGCATAACCACAACTTACCTTGACTCATTCCAATATGCAGCCACTTCAAACTTTGGAAGAACAAGAGTTGCATTTAGCAAACGAGCAACACCAACACCATCACACAACTGCATAAATTGTAAACAAGGTACCATCTTTAGCAAAACAGCTATGGAAATCAACAATATCAGATAGCAATCTGAAAGTTACAGTCAGAAATATCCAATATACACTCACATCTCTTCTCATCTAACTGAGGCCACCATAGCAATCCACATGGATATATCCATTACTCTTCGCTGGGAAAGCTGCAGGATTTCAACAAAAACCAATGCAATTGTCTGCAATGATAGCCAATTAAAATTGACTCAGAATTTCAAAAATCAACAAAATGACTTGAACCCAATGCCAACTTTAACCCGTTCCACAGCCTCAAATGTTACACTGCAGTCTTTTACCCATAACTTTATATCAAGCATATGAAACCCAATCTCAAATTTAACACTAATTACGAAATATACCCTTTTTGTTTTATATTGAACACGACTTATACTAATTTGTTGAATCACACTGTTTAAAAAAAAAATCAATAAGAAAACAAGCACATTTCAAATGTCAATATATGATTTCATCAAATCATTAACAATGCATAAAGATCTTTTTGCCGAAATTCCAAAAACTTAAGATGAAACAAACAAAAATCCATGAAGTGTAGAAAGAACTACTTACGAGTCAAATGCCCGTGAAGCCACCATTTGCAAGGCCTCCACTCTACCAACCTCCTCACACTCCATATATCAGATTCCTCTCTACACAAATACAAATCATATTTCATTAATTAAAAAAAAAATGCACACCACTCTTAACACTAGAAAACACAGAATCAAAATTCCTTTTTCTGTTCTCTCTTGTGTCACTACATTCAGTGGTTTTACAAGAAAACTAAAGCTAATATGTAATAAGACAAAATAATGGGGTGAAAATATAAAGAGAAAATGAAGCTGCTTACGCGGTGGAAGAAGGAGAAAGCGAAAGGAAAGTAGTGTAAGGAGAGAGCAAAACGACGGCAAGAAAAAGGGAGAGACCGAATATGATGGAAACGAACAATGGTTTTACTGTAAACTTAATCATTTCATAATCATAATCGCAAAATCGTAACCATAGATCTGATTATTACAATCTTTGGTGTGACGTAGAATAAAGAGTTTTGTGGTTTCAGATCGATTTGATGGGGTTAAGGCTCGAGGGTTACGTTTGTTCATTAACAGAACTGGAATATGAAAGAAGATGCAGATCAAAAATGCTTTCTTCTTATGAGTCCCAAATTTTTAATCTTTTATTGAATAATGATTTCCTTTATTCATTTCATCAAATAGGTCCTTGTTCTTAACTCATGCACTGAATGCGAATAGTATTATATTTATCTAGCATGACAGGCTGACAATATAATTTGGATGCTTGCGTTTGCCTTGTGATTGTTTCACTTAGGCCATGTTTGATTCATGGTATTATCATGTATTAAATTAGTGTTTATCTTATTTTAATACCAAGCCCATATTTGGCAGGAGTGGAAATGAAATTAAGGGGAATTGCTAATTCGGTAACAACCGCATAAGAGCCCCTCTTTTTTTTTTTTTTTTTAATAATAAATAAATATTAATTTTTAATATAATATAATATTAATTTTTATTTTTTCATTATAATTATTAATTACAAATTAGTAATTTATTATTTATATTTTAATTTTTATTATATTAAAATTTGCTAAATAATGTATTATTTAATTATATTATAATAATTAATATATAAAATTAATTCATATTTAATAAGTTAATATAAATAATAATAAATACTTAAATAATATATAAAAATAAAAAATGCAATATTACATTATTTAATTATATATTATTAATTTTTATTTTATTTTTACATTATAATTATTAATATAAATTAATAAATTTATAATTTATTATTCAATACTATTATATTATATTATATTTTTACATTATAATTTATTATTAAATATATAATTTAATATAACTAATAATAAATACTAAAATAGTATATAAAAATATACTATAATATTAAATTATTTAATTATATTATAATAATCAATATATAAAAATTAATTATTTTTAATAATTTAATATAAATAATAAATATTATTTTCTAAATATATAATATAAACTAATCACAAAAAATTAATATAATATAATTAAAAATTAATACAGTACAGTGTAGCACCAAAAATAGTATAACATAAAATTAATATAGTACAGTGTAGCACCAAACACTGTACAATATTATTATAATATAGTGCTAATGCAATACAGCATAATACAATACACCTGCATTAAAATAATGCAATACAGCATAATACAATACAGAGTGTCAAACGCACCCTTAGTGGTATAAATTTTTCAGATTAATATTTTGTGATACCTAGTACAGCTATTGTCAAAACCATTTAAGTACTCTATTTTTTTTTCAAGAGTTTTAAAAATATAGAATTGTTACCACCTAAAAATCGATATCAAGCTCAATGACTCAATTCAGCCTATAAGGCTCAGGCACGGGATGTATAACATGATTCTCAAAGTTCATGTAGAATATTGCCGAATGTGATTCTTCATTTGATTGTTGAGCGAACATTTCTGCTATTGTTTCCCGAATTTGATTCTTCATCTGGTTTATAAGTTCTTTGAAATTCTCTTGCTCACCAATGCTCCGGCTATAGAATTTATGACTTTCTCTAGTACTAGAAGCCATCGTCAAAATCCTAAGAAATTCCCCAATGGAGTCGCCAAATGTTTGAAGTGGGAATTTCACTAAGCCAAATGTCACAAGAATGGGCTCATTCTTGACTTAAATAGAATTGGGCTTGGATGAAAATTCGAACTAAATGATCTGCAATCCTTCTTATTATATTTGTGGTTTGAAGAGTAAGGTCTAAAAGCATATTCAGTCATTGATATGGCTTGAATAAACTCTTGTTGCAACTTCGACTCTGGCTTGAATTTTCGTATACATGAATAGTATCATATACGTGAGCAGTGCTATCTATGTGAATAGTACTGTATGTGTGAACAGTTTCTTTACTCCAAGTAATTACGATCAATGGCTCTAATATCACCGTTAGCAAATTAATGAGTGAAGTAAATACACCAATAAAATGAAATTGATAAATAAATATTACAAAGAAAACACGAGAACGTCTACTAAGAAAAGATAAGAGGAAATATTTTACTAATTATGTGGAGTTATAAATACTGTAGTATTTTATCTCACAACCTAAAACTCCAATATACCCTAACTCTCAAATTACTAAGAATTTCAAAACTCTCTTAATTCTTGATTTCTTCTTTCTCCAAGTGATGCCTCTCTATGCTCTTAACTCTCCTATTTATAAGGCATGCCAAGCCCAAAATGTCAATTTTGGGGGCTTTAAAATAATAATTTATTTTTTAAAATTGATTTATTTTAATAAAATAATTGGTTTTGTCAAAATTGGTTGGTAATATTTTATTGCTACCATTTTACTGTATTTAGACTATAAGAATAGATACTACCATTGAATGTCTTAAACAGCTAGCTTGGCTGAACTCTACGTTTTCTTCGCATGGTTTCATCAGCAATGCCCTGCACGAACTTTGGGAATCATGTACATTTTATGCCTAAGTCTTTTGGGCTGAATTAGGTCATTGAGCCTGATATCGATTTTTAGGTAGTAACATTGGGTCTGATATTAATTTCTAGGTAGTAACAAGAATTTTTTATATTAAGACCCAAAAATTGTAACCAAAAAAGGAAATTAAACGTAGTTTTGTTGTCCAAATTTTAGATATTAGGTACAACCTTGAGTTGATTTAAGTTACATGATTATATAAATTACATTGTCAACATAATGAGACAATCGAGTTAACTAAATTAGCTGACACAAGTATACAATTTATTAGTTGACACTTAAAAGTTGCCTTGAACTTTCAGATGACGTAATTTGATGTCACTAGCTATTCGTAATTGCATCACATTGAGGAATCTATTTTTAAAGAAAGTAATTATTGGATCATAACGCCCTTCGTGTTTGTACACACTAGTTGTAATATGTGTGGAACCTATATATATTTTTACAAGGGGTATAAGTTACATCAAATGTAACTTAGCAAGACCCATCAACTTTTTCTCATCTTTCATTTGCTTCATTGCATTGAATAAACTTGAATCAACTAAATATGTATCATATTAATCCATTATCGAAGAGTTTGAGTTGAGTTGGGTTAGAATCGTTTAATAAACATTCATAACTATTAATAAATTTATCATTTTTAAATTTGAAATAATTCTTAAATTTTTTGTTTATTTATAAATTCAACTTCCACATGAGGTTCGGTTCGAACCGAAAATTTTCGGATCGATTCGGTCCCATTATGTAAAAAATCGAATAAAAAATAATACCGAATCGATACCGAACCAAAACTAACGGACCAGTTTTAGTTCAGTTTTCGGCTCTGAACCTTATTAAAAATTAAACAAAATAGGGCAATTATCTACCGTCCACAAGTTTGTTTTGGATTTTTCAAAAATACACAAATACTTTATTTTTTGTCAGTGCACCACCTGAAGTTACTGTTTCATTGCACTCTTCCCCCTCTGTCTTAACACTGTTAAGATCATTTAATTAATATTCTGTTAAATGGAAGTGGAAGAGTGTTCAGGTGGCCCACTGAAAAAAAAATCATTTGTGCATTTTTGAAAAACCTGAAACAAACAGGTAGACAGTAGATAATTTGCCCAACAAATTAATTGAATACAGTAAATCTTGTCTCTTTCAAATTTCAATATCCAATTTTTGTTACAGCAAGTCAAAAACAAAACAAAAAAAAATCAAATACCAAAATATATTTTTACAACACTAGGGTTCAACAAGTGCAAGTCAATACAAAACTTGAAAAAAAGAAAACCAAAGAAATGAGAATGATGAAGTACCGAAGCAGTGGTGAACGGAGAGCACAATTGTAGACACGATGGCGGAGGTGCAGGCTGGTGGTGTTCTCTATCACTTCTCTGTATTCTGGCCTTTAAAAGACCGTCACTTTTCTTCTTCTCTTTTGATGCCTATGTGGTTGGTGGTGGAACTTGGAATAGATTGCTTAGAGGAAGCTTTGCTTAGATTGTTTGCTCAGTAGGAAGTATAAAAGAGTGGAACAAATGAGTGGTTTGGCTTGCGGATCGATTTTTTTTTTTGCCTAAAGAAGGTGATTTTGGAGGCTAGGGTTGGTGATGAAGGTGATTGTAGGGGCTAGAGTTGGTGATTTCACTTGTGAAGGTGTGAGGGTTTTGATTTGTGGATACGGTTTGGGCGTAGAGAAAATGAGAAATGAAGAGTTTGTATTTGTGGCTAGGGTTTGTGTTAATGATATATATATTAATAGGGGTAGCAAAACGAATAAACGAATCGAATCGTTTCGAATCGTAAACGAATTGAGTCAAAATTTTACTGATTCGGATTCGATTCGTTTATTAAGCGAATTGAAATCTCAAGATTCGGATTCGATTCGTTTATTAAACGAATATTCGATTCGATTCGTTTAATTCGTTTACTGTAGAATAAACGAATCGAATCGAATCAAATTTGAATTCGTTTATTATTCGTTTAGTAGGATTACTATTCATTTACAAAAATTAAGTAAATATCAAATAATCCAAACCACAATATTAAAAGTTTAAAATATACACTCATCCAAACACTAAATTACAATTTTTTAATAATACAAATAACAATAATTAAAACTCAAGTTTTAAAGCAAAGATTTCTTTAGTTCTCGCCGTCAGCGTCAGATGGTTTGTCTTTGTCATCGGCCGCATCATCAGATTCAGAGGGAGCTTCGTTGGTTTGGTCAACGATGTCATCGGGATCGCGAGTTTGTCCATGGCAGCTCGAGCCTTGACGAGGAATGGCTTGAAGGCCAACTCAATAGCCAGCCACCCAAAAGCTAGAGCACCAACAACGGTCAATGCTTATTTAAGAACCCCAGTTTGCAAAAATTCACAAAATCCAAAGAGCTATTGTGGTGGTGACCGGGATTGATCCAACGGTGCGGATTACTAGTATTAGTATCAGATGGTACGTTGAGATCAAGAGGAAGAGAGTTTGTAACTGGAGTTAGGCTGTAACAGAAGTGAAAGAAAAGCTAAAAATTAAAAAAATAAAGAATATGAGCTTACCGTGCGTTAGGTGAGAGTGAGATGGTGGAGACAAAATGAAATGGCTGCTAGCTAGCTTAGCTGTGCAAAAAACAAAATGAAATGGTTGCGCCTGTAGTCAGCTGCAGAGGGTGGAGATGAAGGAAGAAGGGAAAGAGAGTGGAATTGGAGATGAAGAAGGCCGACTGTGCCCTAGTTTTTGCTTCATTTATATACTTTGTATTATTATAGTTTTAAATTACGATATTAGCCTTCAAATTCTAAATTTTTTAAAATAAATTTAAGGATAAATAGGTAATTCAATTAAACGAATAATAAACAAATTTTAAACGAATAATTCGTATTCAATTCGTTTATCACTCATTTATTAAATGAATCTTAAACGAATAAACGAATCTATGTACTCAAACCCGCATTCGATTCGTTTAATTAGCGAATCGAATCGAATTCACCCATTTATTAAAAGAATCAATTTTTTCAAACCCAAATCCATTTTATTTGGATCGAATCGAATAAACGAATCCTAACTCAGATTGCCACCCCTAATATTATATATACTACTGTTATGGTGTGTGCATATGTACGATAATAGCATGTTCTCACATGCTATATAATGCCATATGGCCATCCGGGTTTTTAATTTGGTTTTTCGAATTTAAAAATTAGAACCGAAAACAAAAATAGAATCAAACTGGTAATTTTTTTACTCCGGTTCGATTGTGCCTACCCTTGAGGTCAGTACACACTTTTTCATTTGTTTTGTCCACTTCCAAATCCTCGAGAGAAACAAAACAAACAAAAAAGATTTTAATAAATTTGATGCCTTATTCGCCGAATCTCTCAAACTTTAAATAAAATGAGTGTCGTGATCCTGAATTGGCCATTGGCCATGTGATAAAAGAAATGTTTAGTCCAATTTCTAACCCACATCTCCTAAAGAATTTCTCAACCTCAAATAAATAAATAAATTTTCTCAATCGAAGAAATATGTTTTGGCCGAAATTCACAATTCACACCTCATGATTTAAATAAAGCACACAGAGTTCATAATCTTCTTTCCACACGATTTAAAAACCCACCCTCTTTATGGACGGACTCCACTTTTAAGAAGGATGTTATTGTCACCCACCGAGTAACCAACCAAAACTCTTACCCCTTTTGCTTCCATTCTCCATCTCTTTGTCACTTTGTTTTCCTCTTCCTCTCTCTCTATGGTATTCAAGAATTATTAAGGATGCGTTAGGTATTATTTTTTAATTGGTATTTTTTATGTTTTTTTTGGAGAAGAAAAATGATATTTTTGATGTGACATTTTTTAAATTAAAAATGCATTTGACAGCTTATTTTTAAATAGTATACGAAAATAAAAAATAAAAAAATATATTTAATTATTTGTATGAAAATATAAAAAATAATGAAAACCCGTTTAGTATAATATTTTATAAAACACAAGACTAAACTATTTATTATTCAATAAAAATAGTATTGTTTTTAATTTGTCTATTGTTATTATTTTCATTTATTAATTTAATTAAAATAAAATGGAAATGAACCTGACCACAACCTTTTTTCTTTAAGAAGTAATTTATTTGCAGGCAATTCGAATTTACAATCCAAAAAATACTATAAAAATGTAAAGTACATATTATTTTTGCATCTACATATATCTAATTATTTACACGTATATAGTAACGGCCATCACTTAAAATATTGAGAAGAAAAAAAAATCATCATATTTGACACAAGTGAATTACACTACTCTACTTCCAAATAATTTTTAATTATATTTATTTAGTCTTTAATTTTGATCAAATAAAATAAATTTATGGTTACCACTATATATTATTTTTATAATTTAATAACTGAAAGTCGGGCACATACTATATAATTATTTTTATTCATTGAAATATTTTTTAAAGAACTAGCAGGGGGATGAATGGGATTTTTCAGTCAAGAAAGAAAGAAACTTAAATGAAATTTGTACGTGGGTCCAATAGAAGACAAACATCTGACTCATGCACTTCTCTTTTCTCAACTTTATCTACTTTTCTCTAAAAGTTGGAGAACGCCAATTCGACGTTCTCCAACTTTTCTTCACAATTGATAGAGATTGAGAATTTTTTGTTTGGGTAATTTTTAAAAACCATCCCTGAGGTTTGTTTTTACTATACTTAAAGAGAATGTTTGTATATATTGACAATACCCCCTCTGATTGTGTATAAGAGTTAGTCACCCGTTAGGTTATTGAGGGTAATAACGTAAATGCTCTATTTTTTTATTTTTTAATCTAACAAAAGCTAATATATAGTAACTGATTAGACAAGAGTCGCGAAAATTCAGACGGTGCTTTGAAGCTTGTGAAACCCGAAGGGGTAGTAACCCATTTTCATATACAATGACAATGTTTAGCTTCATTTCTTTTTCTTTTTTCTCAACATAACTTCAGGAGTGCTTAGCTTAATTTTGAAGGTTGTAACACCCGCTTAACTTAATTTCAAAGGCTTTAACACCCGTTGATTTTCGAAGGCTGTCTCTGAGGTCAACCATGTTTCGAACCAAGTGCCGGCGACAACCAGCATCTGAACAGCCAGTTAGCAGGTGTGTATTTCTATCGAAGCTTAAAACTGAGGCTGGGTTTTATTATTTTCTTGGATTTTGTTGAATTTGCTTCTAGTTGGTTACCTGATTTTTTGATCCAGTTAATTGAGAAAAATGTGTAGGATTTCCACAAATTGAAGTAATGTCAAAAAATAAACTGATTCTTGAGTTGATAATCATTGGATATGTTATTTAAACTATGAAAACGAGTTGATTTTTGATGATTTTGAACCGTGATTTGTGAACGTTTGCTGAAAGTTGCTTGAGTTGTTCTTCAAATTGAAGAACAACTCAAGTTTTTTTTTTGAGAATGCATCATTGTTGCTGAGAAAATGCTTATGGTTTAGTCTTCTTAAATTTTATTTTACAAATGTGCAGTTCATGTAAAGTTCAGTTGCTTGCTGGTTGGTTTTTTTTATTTTTATGTTTTGTATAGACTGCCTCCAACAACTGAATTTTGTTGGTAAATTGATGCAGTATTTTCTTTTCTTTGTGTAAATGTTTGTACCTTACGTAAAATTCAGATGCTTGGCTATTGCTTTTTGAGGTTGTCGTTAAGATCTTATATCCTTATTTGCATCACTTTGTAGTGTTATTCTGAATGTGTTAAGAAAATTAGAATGAAAAATATACTATTTAGCTCATTTTCAGAGTTTATTGCTGCTGTCCAGTTCACTTAGCTCACCAGTCATAAGTTAGTTACATTGTTAGCTTAACTAATGCAGCATGAGTATATATTGTGCAGTAAATTCAAAATCATTACATATAACTCATGTAACTAAGAACATCAAATAGTTTAATTCATAGAATGTTAGTTAAAGCATCCAGCAATTTGTAGAATGTTAGTTAAAGCATCCAGAATTTGAATATATGCAATATGCTTGTAGGGCATTTGACTCAAGAATGAAGTTTGATTTGAATGTTAAAGCATCCAGCAGAACATTATGCTCAAAATTTATGACAAGACAGAGAACATAACCTAACTCCATACACTATTCTTTTGCGGGGATCAGATGATGCAACACCTTTGAAGAATAGCGGCATCGATAGATGGTGTATCATCTTTTGCTCACCTAACATATAGGTTTGAGTTTTTTTTATTTACATTTTGTTCAAATGTATAGCATTATTGGCTTAATTATTGCAAACTATTATATGAGAGTTGCTTTTTGTAAGGACGTATATGGTGTGTTTTCTGTCACTTGTAAGGGCTAAGTGTAAGCTAGCCAAACAATGCCTGTTCAAACTTAAATTCTGCTGGAATGCAAATTATCTATCTATATGGTTGTGCCACATAATTTCATTTTATTATGTTTTCATTTAAATATCTGATAATGTAGTTGTGATTTCCTGTTGTCTCAATCCTATGATGATGTTGAGATTAATTTTAGTTGATTTGGAGTAGAATGGAAGATTGTTTGCACTGCAACTTCATTAAACTATGCATTGATAGTTTAACAAGTCTCTGTTGTGCTTTGTTTTGATTCTATAGTGATTATCTGTTGTATTATTTTTGTTAATGATTTTGAGATATGAAGATGATTTTATTCATAGAATGTTAGTTATTGATTGGAGTGGGCTAGTGATACAAATTGTTTTGAAGTATGTTGGCTGATGATGGTGAGATTAAGTTCACTTATAAGTATAATGGAGGCTTGACTGGACAGTTATTGCATTAATACACAAAAAGCTATAAAAGAGCATTTCATGGTGCATTTTTATGCTAGTGCATGTTCATTTAGCTACTTTAGACACTACTACATGCATTTGTTGACTAGACAGTTACTTACCAACTATAACTACACCCATTATTGAAACTATAACAGCACAAATGAAAAAAAAAACATGTTCAGGATCAAGACTGTCTTTAGACCACTGCATTTCACTCTATTTTGTTGGACTTTTTGCACCATTGACTTCAATTCCTTCATATCCTTTTGTATACTCATCAGTAGCTCATAATTTGCTTGACATGTTTAAGCCATCAAATATAGCACCTCTGTTGAAATCATTTGGGGATGAAATCCAAAATTTGAAATAGCCACAGCCATGTTTGCTATCCATACGGCAATAATATAACTTGTTTAGGTTGTCATTTGATTCCGACACCTTCACATCAGCTCTTTTGTAGCATCTACATATCTTGTTTGAAAATCGAATGAGATTGCCATTAATCTCATCCCTCCATCCTCTGCATTCTTGGCTGCTTGATCCAATTGATTGCTGTGAACTTGTGGAAGTCATAACAAGTATGAGTAGCTGTGCAAACAAAGAAGTATTGTGCAACAAATGAGTCAAATGATGCCCTTTTAAATAGAGTTGAGCTTTTTATTTTAAATACCCACGGTAATATCAGTGCTCTTTTTATTTTAATTAATTTAAAATGTTTTCAACTATTTGTTCATATTATGTGTCATTTGATTGTTACTGTCGAAATATTTTTTTTAAAGGGCATTTTGGTCTTTTCAACACTCAATTTAGTTTTGTTTTGTTTTATTATATGATTGTGTAATGTCAAATAAAATTTTCATAAGAGTATAATAGCCTTTTCACTACTCTATCCTATTTGGCGTCAAATGTGAAGATCATTTATAGTATTAAACAATCCTGTCATACCTTGAAATTTGCTTCTGTGAAGGGCATTTTTTAACTTGCACTCAATAACCGTTACTCTTATACACGGTTGAGGAGGGTATTGTCAATATATACAAATATTCTCTCTAGATGTAGTAAAGGAAAACCTCAGGGGTGATTTTTAAAAATTACCCTTTTTATTTTTTTTTATTTTTAATTTATTGTTATAAAACTAGTTACCAAACATATTTTCTTAACTTTTGTTCTTAGAAAACGAAAAACACTAACCGGAAAACGTTACCAAACAAGTCCTTGAATGTTTGTTTGTTTCTCCAATCAAAAAAAAAAAAACATATCTGTTTATTTGTCATTAGCTTAATTTAATGATTATAAATACTTATTTAATTTTTTTATTTTGTTAAATTTTTTTATTGTTATATTATTATTTTTTAATAAAATTTTTAAAAATTAAATAAGTTATTTTTATTTTCATTAGTAAACACTAAAACTTTAAACTTTTGAGAAAAGAATTAATAATATCTAAAATATTTAATATATTATTTATTTATTTAATTTTTTTATTAAATAATTTTATAATTTGTACTAAAAATTTTTATTAACAACTAAATAACTAAAATTATTTTAATAAAAACTCTAATTATAAAAATTCTGCAAACATGCTGCACAGTCTGCACTTACCCATCCATACTGTTTAAAAGCCCCTCACCGTTTGTCAAAGAAAAAAAAAAAAAAAGTCCCCTCACCGGGACTGCTTTCACCATCAATATTATATTATTTCAATACTGTCAGCGAACAAGCACGTCACATCGTAATAATGATAATTGGGTGTGTGTGTGAGCATTTTGGTCAGAAAGCTGGACCCCCGTTTTGGTCGAAAAAGATGAATTGGCCTTTACATTGTTTGGATCTATAATATGAATGATTTTCAGCAAAAAGACAATTTTGCCGCAAATTATTTGGGCAGTCAGATGATAATAACCACAAATGTTGTCTCTCGCCTATAACTTGAACTTGAGGAGAGATATTAAAAGTTGTTCTTTATACTCTACAGTTAGTTTTATCTTCTTCTTTCATTCCTTCGAAATCTTTCAACAAAAATGGGTGGCATCATCTCAAAGGACACAATTTGTTCAATTTTATCTTACGTTGGGGGAGAAGCTAAGTATATATGGGGTCTTAAAGGTAATCTCGATGACTTGCAAACTCAAAAGGAGAAATTGATTGCGAAAAAACAAGATCTGCTGACTAAGGTTAAGCTTGCTGCACAACAACAGCCTCGAACCCAACGGACGAGCACGGTGGAACAGTGGTTTAAAAGTGTGGAAAAAATGGAAGCTGAAGTTGTGAAACTGCGACAACAAAGAGATCAAGAGATTGACAGATTGTGTGTTGGAGGCTTCTGTTCCAATGACTTGATTTCAAGCTATGACTTCGGGAAAAGAGTGGAGAAGATGACGAACAAAGTGATCGAATTGAAGAAAGAAGGAGAAGCAATCAATGAACTTTATGAGGAGGTACCAGAAGGTGCAGCCGTTCCAATAGCTGTTGATCAAACAAGAATTGTTGGTCAAGATTTATTACTTGACCGAATTTGGAGATGCATCACCGATCAAGAAAAGAATAAGGGAATTATTGGCTTATATGGTACAGGGGGCGTCGGCAAAACTACCCTCTTACAACAAGTCAATAACAAATTCTGCAGTGATGAACAGCATCATTTTGATGTTGTTATCTGGTCGGTTGTGTCTAGAGAGCCAAACAAGGAGCAGATTCAACAGGATATTGGAAAAAGGATAGGCTTCTCAAAAGAATCATGGCAGGATAAAAGTTTTGAAGAAAGGGCTTCAGACATCACCCACACTTTACAGCATAAGAAGTTTGTATTGTTATTGGATGATATATGGGAGTCCAAACTTGATTTAACAGATTTGGGCGTTCCTCTTCAAAGACTATATTTTGGGTCCAAAATAGTCTTCACAACTCGTTTTCATGGTACTTGTGGTGAAATGGGAGCCGACGAGCAGTTCGAAGTGTCCTATTTGGGAGATGACGATGCCTGGGAATTGTTTCAGGGGGTGGTCGGGAGATACGTTCTCGACAAGCATCCGGACATTCCGAAGCTAGCCAAGGCTATGGCAAGTGAGTGTCATGGTTTGCCGCTAGCACTCAAAACAGTGGGTCAAGTCATGTCGCGCAAAAAGTACCCTGAACAATGGAGAAGCTCAATTGAGACCATAAGCGCATCAGCTTCTAAATTCGAAGATATAGAGAAAAAGGTGCTTTCGCGTTTAAAGTTCAGCTATGATAGTTTGCCCAAAGATGAACTTCGATCTTGTCTCTTGTACTGTTGTTTATTTCCCGAAGACTCTGAAATTTCAAAAACAGACTTAATAGAGTATTGGAAAAGTGAAGGATTTTTGGATTTTACTAGTGGGTGGGATGTTCTCTGTGATCTTGTTGGTGCATGCTTATTGGAGGAAGTAGGTGATGATGTAAAAATGCACGATATGATTCGTGAAATGGCATTATGGATAGCAAATGAAGTAGAGAAGGAGAAGGAGAACTTTTTGGTTCGTGCAGGAGTTCAAAAGACCGAAGCACCAAATTTCGAAAAATGGGATGAGTACAAAAGGATATCTTTGATGCAGAGCGGAATTCAAAGTCTACCAGAAATTCCCAACCGTCCACATCTCCAGACTTTGCTTCTAAATGAAAATAGTATTGCGGAGATCACTGACAGTTTCTTTCAGTCTTTGCCTTCACTTAGAGTTATAGATCTAAGTGAAAATCGTTCCCTAACTGAACTTCCTGTAGGGATTTCAAGTTTGGTTTCATTACACCATCTTGATCTGTCTTATACTGAAGTACAAGGGTTGCCGCAAGAGCTCAAGGCATTGGTGAATTTGAGATATTTGAACTTGGAGTATACAGCTAACATGTCTAGAATTCCACAGCAGCTGATATCAAGCTTTTCAAAGTTACAGGTACTCAGGACGCTGTATTGCGGTTACAATAACAGGCCAATAGTGGAAGAAGGCAACGTTCTATCTGATGACGCTGAATCATTGATGGAGGAAATCCTCTGTTTGGAACAATTATATCTCATCAGCTTGTCCTTATACAGTTCACGTGGTGTCGAAAACTTTTTGAAATTCCCAAAGCTGCTGAACATTACTCAAGCTCTGTCCATCAAAAACTGCGAAAGTCTACCGCGCAATTTCTTCTCACATCTAGCAAACATGGAGCATCTTGAGCAGTTATCTATAGATTGTTGTAATTTGGAAGAGTGGAATATCGACCGTGCAGGAGAGGTACAAAAAGTGCTTCAAAGTGGTGGTTTTCGAAATCTTCGAAATGTTGTTATAGACGGTTGCTCAAATGTGAAGGACTTGACGTGGCTTGTTTTTGTTCCAAACCTCACGGTCCTATGGATAGATGGTTGTTATGACATGGAAGAAATAATCAGTGTTGAAAAATTGAGTGAAGTTTCAGAGATGATGGGAGAGCTTAACTTGTTCGCAAAACTCGAATTTCTGTGGCTAAGAAGAGCAAGTAATTTGAAGCGCATCTACCACTATCCCTTGCCCTTTCCACAGCTGAAGCATATTAGCATATCGGGATGCCCAAATCTGAAGAAGCTCCCACTGAATTCCAGCAGCGCAAAGGGACGTAAAATTGT
Source organism: Clausena lansium (assembly GCA_030449835.1). NCBI lineage: Eukaryota > Viridiplantae > Streptophyta > Magnoliopsida > Sapindales > Rutaceae > Clausena > Clausena lansium. The sequence continues at coordinate 2,292,613 of JASUUF010000369.1, forward strand.
CATTCGGGGAAAGAAAGAATGGTGGGAAGAGCTACAATGGGAGGATCAAGCCACTCAAAATGCTTTCTCTCTGTGTTTCCTACCTAGTACCTTCTGAATAATAAAGTGCGATAAGGAGCAAGAGTTTGAATAAGATTTCTGGCTGAGCTTTTCCATTTATGTATGTGCTTAAATGTTATTATCTTTTCTTTCTATTTCATTTAATTTAAAAGCCGTCTGCTGTGTTGAGTGTGTGTCACTTGTTATTTGCGTTTGTACTGTTGTTTCCTATTTAATAAAATTTCTTTGTTCTTAGAATTGCTTTTGCTAGTAATTATTTATAATGCTTGCAAGTTGCTTAACTGAATATGACTTCTAGTTTGAAAAAGTTATTATATATTTCAGAGATTAAAAATTATCTCAAGTAGTGACTCGTGAAATTTCTGTAATAGTGGTATTAAAAAAAAAAATTGTGCTAGTGATTAAAAAAATTTGGCCTAAATTGCAGATCGTTGTTTGATTTTCTTAGCCCAAAGGCTCCGCATCTCACTTTCCAAAGTAGTTTCCAAAGTAGTAGGTAAACAATTAAATGTTCGGAGGGTTATTTACATTTTAAAATTTACTCATAACACTTATTTTTTTAATATTTATATTTATTAAATTTTAAAATTAATATATTAGTTAATTAATCTATTAAAATATGAAATTTACCCTTAATTTCTTCACCTGCTTCGTTTCTCTTAGTTCTTACTCTACACTCAAATTTTCACAACACAATTAAAATACTGGCGGAAAAGATTAACCTCCTCAGATGTATAATTTTTAAATGTAAAGTCATTGAGATTTGATTAGTAAAACAAAGGTAAATAATTATCGCCTCCATCCGAAAAGGGCAAAAAAAGAATTAAGTTTGCTTTTTGGAATTGATTTTTTTTTTGTGCAGCCAATTACTGTTAAAAATGGAATATTCCATAACTCAAATTCTTGAGGGTTTTGTACAACATGTTTGTTTGTATAATTGTATTTAAGATAACAAAATTGTAATTTCCTATTTGTCCTATTTGTCCATGAAAAATATCAATCGGTTCTCAACAATAATGAATCTGATTTGACTACTTTGCATGGCCAAATTATAAATCATAGAAGATTATAAATATGAAGAAAGGGTGTGCAGAAAAATTAGGTTTAATATGATTTAAGTGGATTGTCCTTAACAGTAAATTACTTTTGACCTATTTTAATAATAAAAAATAATTAAAAAATTGAGTGTTTAGAGTATAAATAGTTCCACCCTTAGATGTTCTGCAATCTCTATACAGCTTTTTTAGCAGATTTCACCAATTTGATTGTAGACCGGCCAAAGCATCCATTGAATCGAGGGTTTTTTATTTAAATATCTCCCATTTGCCCCTAAATACCATATTTATATCCTATTACATACATATGTCTCATGAAGGTAGAAATAGTCTAAAATACCTTTAAAAATCAGTCTAAGAAAAAGTTGAGTACGAAGTCGGTTAAGTCGAGTAAAAAGTGAAGGGAGATGAGTAAGTCGAGTAGGAAGTCAAGTAAGTTTATTAAATAAGTCGAGTAAGTACTGTGAATAAGTCGAGTAAGAGTTGTGTTATTTTTTAAAGAAGTCGAGTACGAAGTCGGGTAAGTATTTACTATTTAGTCGAGTAGAAAGTCGAGCAAGTCTATTAAATAAGTCGAGTATTAAGTTGAGTAATAGTCGAGTAATTTTTAAAACAAGTCGGATAAGTTATTTAACTAAGTCGAGTAAGAGTTGAGTAATTTATTTACAAGTCGAGTATGAAGTCGTGTAAGTCGGGTATTTAGTCGAGTAAGAAGTAAAGTAAGGGGGTTTAGTAAGTCGAGTATGTATTGGAGTAGGAAGTCGAGTAACTGAAGTCTGGTAATTATTTTGAACAAATCGAGTAAGAGTTGTGTAATTTTTTAAAGAAGTCGGGTACTAAGTCGGGTAAGTCTATTTAAGAAGTTAAGTAAGTCTATTGAGTAAGTCGAGTAATTTTAAAATAAGTTGAGTATGTTATTTGAACAAGTCCAGAAAAAGTTGAGTAATTTTTTTAAAGACGTCGAGTACGAAGTCAGCTAAGTTGAGTATTTAGTCGAGTAAGAAATAAAATAAAGGAGTTGAGTAAGTCGAGTAATTGAAGTAGGGTAAGTCGAATATTTTTTGCTTGCTCGACTTTGTGGCCTTAGGAAATCAATTGGATTTTATGATGATTTTATTAAGAATATCTTTGTACTTTCCATGATTTTTTTAAGTATATATGTGCAAAATTAAAGAATGTTATAATTTAGGGTATATTTTAGATATTTTGGAGAAAATGGGGTATATCCCACGCAATTCTCCCTTGAATCGATGCATTTCTTAAAAAGAGGATCTTTCGGAGGCAAAATATCGAGCATATCATATGAACACTGAATAGAGTAAAATTTTATCTTCTCTCAAAGCTCTCTTTGCTCAATCAAGTGAGCTTTACTTTCAATACATATGTTCACTGCTCTCTTGAACATTGAATTAACACTTGAGACAAGAGAATGTCAAAATACTTTATATAACTCTATAACCCAAACACAATTCTATTGAAAGTTAAAAAAAGGACAAACACTACAATAGAAGGTAGTGAAATACTCTGGATTAAATAATCTTATAGATGTCAGTTTGGTCTGTAATCTGAAGCAATAAACTAGGAACCCAATTTCCAAAGGTAAGCTCATGATTGCTGCATGAAAATTTTAGAATAATTCAAATACTGCCATTAATATATTGCACCACGTGAGAGAGATGACATGGCATTACTGTGCAGCGAGCTCTTGCTTCTCAAGAAAAACCCTTTTCCTACCCAGATTCTCCACAATTACAGTGTCATCCAGCTGAATAACGCCGTTATTACCGTTGAGAGAAGGAAAGGAACTCATCTCATGTGACAATAACTCCTTTTTTAACAAAGCATCAGAACAAAGCAAGAAGGGAGCGTCAACGTTTACTCTCACTGCCATTGGAATTCAATGTTCTGACGCTGGCGCAGTTAAGTCAGTTGGCATTAAAGTCATATTTTATACGTTCATCGATATTATCTTCTCCAGCTTCCATATTTACAAACATAATTCTTTCCACAATATACATACTTGAAGTTAATCTTTTAGCAACATCATGGGTAACATCATCTCAAGCTCAAACTTCTTACCATCACCTGAATCATTTCGTTCCATTTTATCTTATGTTGGTGGCGAAGCTAAATATAGATGGCCTCTCCAAGTCAATCTTGACGCCTTGCAGACTGAACTCGACAAATTGATTCAAACAAAAGACGATCTGCTGAACACAGTTGAGCTTGTTGAACAACAACAACCTCGAACCAGACAGACGAATCAAGTCAAAGGCTGGCTTCAAAGGGTGCAAGAAACGGTAACCAAAGCTGTTGACCTGCAAAATGTGAGAGATCAAGAACTTGGTAGACTCTATCTTGGAGGCTTCCCTTCCAAAGACTTGGCTTCAAGCTACAACTTCCGAAAAAAAGTGGTGGCAATACTTTTGAAGAATGAAGAGGAGACATCAAAGACGTTGCTGATATAGTACCAGAAGATGAAGCGCTTGAATTAGCTGTTGAGTGAACAGTTGTTGATAAGAATCCATGATTCATCAAGTTTGGAGATGTCTCACCGATCAAGAAAAGAACTGTTGATATATTATTAATTAATTGTGAGATAGCAAATATATATGATATAAATTCAATACAGTAAACACAATATGTATATCACAAATCTGTACGAAACAGATTAATAACGCAACCAACAAACAATATATAAATAATAATATAAGATAAATTAAATTACGGACAAACCACAATTATAGTAAAACAGAGAATTCAATAAGAAATAAAATTTAATAAATATATTAAATTTAACTAATTAAGAAAACAGCAAGCAAACACGGAACAGGATCGGTGAACAGTATCACAACAGTGAACAGTGATTAATGAACAATGCTCGTGAACAGCAGACAGCAAATCAGCAAACCAGCGACCAGCAAAACAACGAACAGCGACTAGTGACTAGCAAAACAATGAACAGCAACCAGTAAAAGAACCCGAGGCCTGCAACAGTAGTGTTCTTAAAACAGATTGACCGCCTACTCGGTGCTTTAGGATTAATTAGTCTCTGTTTCCCAGAATCACAACAATGTTGAACTCTCTCAAAAAGGACGACAAGACCAGAGAGAAAAGATGATTCGTGTGCAGCTGTGTTTTTTCTCTGTGTTTTTAAAATGAATTGGAAAGCTGTCTTTTTATAGTGAGGATTCTGTAACCCTAGCTTGCCAAAAATAAATTTCGCAATTAAAATTAAAAGAAGTAAAAACCAGCCCACGCGAACCTGAGTGATTTAGGCCGACATTCGTGTACGCAGGACGTGCGGGCGCACACAAGTTCAGCCAAATCGGGCCGATTTTGGGTCCATGATTTGCACCGTTCCTACGCAGGCGCGCGTGGAGAGAGCCTTCATCCTTGATATTCTTGAATACCCATATATGTGTAAACATATATAAACCCAAATCCAATGACTTAATTTTCCCATGTGGAATAAGTCCACTTCCTCTTAATTTTTTCCACATCAAGGGTGCATATTTGTGAGACAATTTCTCATTCACATGACCATCATTTTGAGCATATGATATACCGAATCGAACTATTCACGGAGTACTTTTCGAAACCTCTACGACCTTTCACTTATGCTAAGTGGGTCCCACTCAAAATGTCTAATGGTGTTGTGTCTAAGACATGTCCAATTATTTATGCTTTATAGAAGAGGTACCTTTTCACTTAAAGCATATATCCTCAACAATCTTAAGACGTTATTTATACAACAATGGCACCAAGTTCATCTCTTCGATAATTCGCAGCAGATTTTGTCAAATTAGAGAGATTTGATGGTGGCAACTTTATACATTGGCATAAAAAGTTGCATTTCTTATTGACAAGCCTTAATGTGGTCTATATTCTCACAACACCAAAGCCTCAAGAACGTGAGATGAGACATTAGCAGAAACTAGAGCACGGCAGAAGTGGGAGTAAGATGACTATGTGTGCAAGGGACACATTTGTAATGCTATGTCTGATACTTTGTTTGATCAATACCACAACAAACCCACAGCAAAAGAAATATGGAACTCATTGGAGGCCAAGTATATGATGGAAGATGCAACAAGTAATAAATTCTTGGCTTCTAAATTTTTTAATTATAAAATAGTAGATAACCGACTTGTGGTTGAACAATATAATGAGATTTTGCATATTCTTGATCTATTCAACCAACACAATATGAAAATGGATGAGTCTATTATTGTTTCTTCAATTATTGATAAACTTCCTCCCTTTTGAAAAGACTACAAGAAAAGTCTTAAACATAGCAAAGAGGAAATTAGCTTGGAAGGCTTAGGCCAAAGTCTTCATATTGAAGAGGAACTCAAGCTTAATAGTCTTGAGGAACAGGCTGCTCTATCCTCTAAAATTAATGTTATGGATGAGGGGAAAGAGTTTAAACATTCTAATCACCCTAAGAACAATAAAAAAAAGAAAGTTTAATTATAAAGAGAATCAAAACAATAAGAAGAAAAAGAAGGGTACTTGCTACCATTGCGGAAAGCCTGGCCATTTCAAAAGAGATTGTAGACTTTTTAAGAAACAAAAAGAAGGTTCGAACACAAATTTTATGGCCATGATATCCGAGACAATGTTCACGAAGATGATAATGCATGGTGGATAGATTCTGGTGCAACCAAGCATGTGTGCAAGGATCGTAGCCTTTTCACATCTTACAAAGCAATGGATAATGAAAGTGTTCTTTACATGGGAAACTCCTCCACTGCAACAATTATAGGAAAAGGCAATGTGCAACCAGAGTTTACTTCTGGAAAAACCCTAACTCTTAATGATGTTTATCATGTACCAGAAGTTAGGAAAAATCTTGTATCTGGTAGTCTTCTTAATAAGTTTGGCTTCAAACTTATATTTGAGTCAAACAAATTTATATTGTCTAAGGGTGGTACCTTTGTTGGAAAAGGATATATGTATGAGGGAATGTTTAAACTCAGTATTAATAAAATGAATACTTCTTCTGCTTGACTCATTATCTTTGTGGCATAATCGTTTAGGACATATGAATATTAGAATATTGCATGATATAGCTAATTTAGAATTAATCCCTAAATATGAAAATGATATACATGAAAAATGTAAAGTGTGTGCACAGACTAAAATCACAAGAACCCTTTTAAAAAAAAAATTGAAAAACATCTTCTTTGTTGCATTTAATTCATAATGATGTATGTGATATGCATAGTAATCATACTAAAGGAGGTAAAAAATATTTTGTTACTTTCATTAATGATTTTTTAAAATATTGTTATGTATATTTATTACATTCTAAAGATCAAGTTTTAGATAAATTTAAAATTCATGAATCTGATAAATGTGTATATAGCATATTCAATGGAAATAGAGGTGTGAGTATTTGTTTATATGTAGATGACATGTTAATTTTTGGTACTGATAGTGAGAGCATTAAACTCACTAAATCATTGTTGTCATCTAATTTTGATATGAAAGACATGGTGCTTGCTAATGTGATTTTAGGAATTAAAATTATCAAAAATGATAATGACCTAGTATTGACCCAATCACATTATATTGAGAAAATTTTAAAGAAGTTTAATTGTTATGATTGTAAGCCCGTGTCAACACCTTTTGATTCAAACATAATATTGTATCCTAACACTGGAAGAATAGTATCCCATTTAGAATATGCTCGTGTTATTGGTTTTCTTATGTATGCTATGACTTGTACTAAGCCAGACATTGCTTTCGCTGTTGGAAAGCTAAGTAGATATACTAGTAATCCAAGCCAAGCACAATGGCAAGCAGTGTATAGAATTCTAAAATATTTAAAACAAACGATAGCTTATGGTATATACTACACTGGATATCCTACAGTTTTGGAAGGATTCTCGGATGCTAGTTGGATTACTGATCGAGATGATCATACATCCACAAGTGGTTGGATATTTACTCTTGGTGGAGGTGTTATTTCATGGGGCTCAAAGAAGCAAACTTGTATAGCAGATTCTACCATGGCTGTAGAATTTGTAGCTTTGGCTTTATGTAGCAAGGAAGCTGAGTGGTTACGGAATTTGCTTATAGAAATTCCTATTTGGTCTAAACCAATGCCTTTTGTATCCATTCACTGTGATAATAAGGCAACATTATCAAGGGCATATAGCCAAATCTATAATGGAAAGTTTAGGCATATTGGTCTAAGACATAGTTATGTGAGACAATTGATTATAAATGGAGTAATCACAATTGACTTTGTGAGATCATGTCAAAATTTGGTGGACCCCTTAACTAAAGGCCTTACAAGGGACATTATATTAAAAAACTTCTAAGGGGATGGGACTGAAGCCAGCATCATCTTATCACCAATGATGGAAACTCAACCCAACACTTGAAACATCAAGATCTTGGGTTCAATGAGCAAAGTACATCATATGTTATGATAGCAAGCACTATAATATTTGAGATGCATCCCAAAGGTGAGTGCTTGATACCTGTAACATATAGGAAAGGTTAAGCTACATAGCTTTTAATAGACTTATAAATGTTTTAGTTACAGGGACTTTCTAGATAAGTCTACTATGTGAGTGTAGGAGGTGGTGTCGCTTCCTATGTAACTTGGTTGGTTACTAAAGCACTCATGAAAACAGGATATAGACACAAGGCTAATCCACGTGTCAGCTAAAGAATACTTGAGAATTTGAAAACTTTTGTGTGAGATATATCCGGTTAGTCAAATAAGGTCACTGGTTCAAAGCTTGTCTACTATGCCACCTTGATTAACTTTGATGTGCTGTCACTAAGTGAAGGTTCAAGTCCAAAAGACACCTTCATTTATGCAAAAGTTTTCCAAGCCTGTGCGAGATAATTTTCAAAATTCATCTATTTTGAAAATGGTGGGGGATTGTTGGAAATTTTCAAAATATATGGTGTCTTAATGTAAAGACATGTCCAATTATTTATGCCTTCTAGAAAAGGAACCTTTTCACTTAAAGAATATATCCCAACAGCTACCACTGCAACTGCTGTGTAACTTTCTAAAGTTGCAGGCACTCACAATGCTGGGTTGCAGTAATTATAGTGGAGAAGAAGAAGGGAGAGCTTTATTTGAACATGCTGAACCTTTTATAAAGGAGTTGCTCTGTTTGGAAAAATGTAATCTGCTCAGCATTACCCTGGATTGCTGGCCTGCTTTTGAAATTTTTTTGACATTCCAAAAGTTGCTGAGTCGTACAGAATCTCTAGAGCTTACAAATATTTATATTCCAATGTCACTCAATGATTTACCTCTAGCATCTCAAAACTTTCTTATTCAGAACTGTGCTCTTAAAGAATTGAAGATCGAAAATGCAGGAGATATACAAAACTTGATACAAAGGGGTTTCTGCAATCTTCACACAAATTGCATATTGATTGTTCAAGTTTGAAGGAATTGACAAAGCTTTTTTTTGCTCCAAACCTCAAGAAAATTGATGTATAGAATTGCGGCAATATGGAAGAAATAATCAGTGTTGAAAAATTGAGTGAAGTTTCAGAGATAATGGTAAAGCAGAACTTGCTGGCAGAACTCGAATTTTTATGGCTAAAAGGTCTAGGAAACTTAAAGAGCATCTCCTGGGAAATTGAAGTAACTGGATGCCCAAAGCTGAAGAAGCTCCCACTTGATTCTAATAGAGCATGGACATAAAATTGTTATCAAAGGAAAGAAAGCAGTGGGAGGATCGACTCACTCAAAGAGTTTTTTCTACCTGTTTCGATCCTATGGAGATAGAGTTTTGAATAAGATTTCTGGTAGGAGCCTTTTTTTTCAATTTATGTATCTATTTGTGTGTAACATGCAATCTTGTCTTTCATATCAGACACTGTAATGTAGCCATTTTCCTTTCCCTATCAAGATGGAGAGTAGGCCTCAAAAGCATTGTGAGTAATCTTCAGAATTTTTACCCCTTTTTGGTATGTGAAGAAAGATAATAAAGAATGACAAACTATTATTGGAGAAAAAGAAAATGGCAAGCTCAATACGGTAAAAGTTCGTCGTCCATTTACTGTTGCTCAATCAAGTAAGCTTTACCTTCACTTATTGAAGATTTGAATTAACAACTAAACAACAAAACTTATAATCGATTATATTACACTATGAGTCTTACAGGTTTAAATAATAACAATAAAACACTACACATATGTCTTGTATATAGCTAATTCTACTCTCTTTTATTTTTTCTTGGTTTTGTAGTAAAATTCATTTCTAGTTTGAAGGAAATTGTTAACATCAAAACCTACATACTTCCTGAGCATCTGCTGACATCATATTTCCAAGGACACCATAACCAGATCATATAAAGCAAGAAATGTGAAATAAATACAAAATGAGTCGCAGAAGGAAAGTACCACGCTCTACAGTATCTCCTGCTAAAGCCGACAGTTAGAATGCTAATTGTTTCGAGCACCCGAATCTTCAAAGGACTTCCAGCCTCAAATGGCTTTGGCTTAGCTTCCTTTAGCTCCATTGCAACACACGCACATGCAGGAAAGGAACAGAACAAGAAACCTCATCATGCCAAATATGAGAGATTAGACAAGGCATTACTCTGCAGCAAGCTCCTAATTTCTCTAGAAAATTCCAATTTCACCACAGGTTCTCCACAATCAGTGTATGATCCAACTTTAACACATTCAGTTTTATCATTAAGAGGAGGAAGAGAATTCCTCTCATGTGACAGTAACTCCTTACTTAGCACATGATCAGAGTAAAGCAAGAATGGAAGGCAATTTCATTAGATTAAGAAAGAATCGCCACCCAATGGAGCATTTGAACCAGAACTCATGTCAAATTCTTGAAATTTCCTGCTTTCAGTAAGAGAACTGAAGGTGGGGAGCATAGCCAGAACCGGATTTAAATTCAATCTGGTCTTTTGAAGACTTATGATAACAGTGTACTAACAGATACTGTCAAGCTTCTATCAAAGATCCGTTGTACCAAAAACTAACCAATTTAAGCTAACAAACCTGCATGAACAACTAAATTTCAATACCCATGAAAAGACTCTGCCTTCAAATTCACATACCAGCTTCTCTCAACTAATGACCACCACTAGAAATAATGAATCTTTATCGTAAATTCAAAATGCATGAAAGAAATCGTCAAAAGAACTTATATTGAACCTTCTCTCTCAGTTCCTTCAACTACCAAAATCCACCAAAACCAGCAAATTTCAAACTCTATCAATTATCATTCTCTCTCTCTCTCTCCCTCTCTTAGCAGCATGGGGCTATGAGGTCAGGTAACAAGGTTCATATTGATGCTGAATATTTTGTCGGCTTGTCCTAATTCCAGATGTGAATGCAATATTCACATTACATTGTCTTGCCTACCATTTGATTTTGAACCACAAAATCTGTGTAAAGTAGTTCATGTTTCACACTTTCTTAGCCCTTATCATCAGCATTCGTCTCCCATATTCTCAGATTTAAATCATTGGAAATTGAGTGACAGACATGATAACAGAATCTAAACTTTAGTGGCATGAAGGAACATAGAAGCAACATGGGATTGTTACAACCTACAGAAACCCAAATATTCCACTAGCCAACTCCCATTAAAATTTGAAGCCATTCTAAAATCTCAGCTTATACTACTACATCATTCCTTCTACGTACCCCAGCTGAACTTCTCACAGAAATCACATTTCTTCATCGGCCTCAACTCATATATCTTTTACTATTAATCAGAGATACTCTTTGATTTGCTTGGCTTTACAACAACGAATAATTTTCCTTAAGTCTTTTCTAATAGACAAGAAGGCACAAAGCACAAAAATTGTCATGGTTGGGTAGATATAAACAGGAAGCTTTGTCACAAGAAAACCTAAACATGATGGCTTCTCTTACAAGGCCCTAGAGCAGAAGAAGTGTCCCAATTAGGCTCATCTTCCGAGCTCCAATTAAGGCTCCTGCAACAGACAAATAGCTTCCTGCAAGAACCTGGTGTTCCCCCAAAAAAAAAAATCAAAATGAAATGCATTGTACTGCTGAATTCAACAGAAAAGCTCCTAACATACACTTCTGGAGTTTCACTTTGCTATGGTTCGATGACTCTGTTTGTACAAAGATCATATTTAGGCTCGTAATGTTCAAAATAGCAAACAATTGATATGATGAATGTGATGGTTTCAAAAAAAAAAAAAAAAACCTTTGTTAGATTGATGACGTTATGGAACTGCAGCAATTTGTTGTAGCTTGGAATGTTTTTGCCCTTCGTTATAGCACTTGCCAATGCTCCAGGATATAGAAGAACCTTGGCTACAAATTCAGGGAAGACTTCACTTATAATCAACTGAAAGCATGTCACCTCCAAAGGCGTTGTACATTTTCACCTTCTACATGGTATCCTGCAAAAACATGCATTATACAAGTATTTAGTATGAAATAGACCAAAAGCATTTCTTATGCCATTACGCTTAGCCAATAAAATCTCACAGGCCATTACAAGGGATCTGGGATTCGAACTCCAGTCACGTAGAGCAGTATCAAAAGCATTTGTTTTTGTGGGTGGGATAGGCTTTCACCTCCTAACGTTTTATTATTAGAATTGAATAATGCTGCCACTGACAGTAAAATAAATTTCATGTGATAATTGAATCATAAAAGTGAGGTACATAATGATAAATAATCACTATTATTATATAAAACGATAAAATAATTATGGAAGAAACAGAAAGAATTACCTGAAAAGAGGGATTTGGAGGACAATGAGACAAAAATATAAAGAAGAAGAAATTGAAGATATAATGACCGCCCATTTCTTTGATGAACCCATAAAAAAAAGCTTCAAAATTAAAGAAACTGTAAAATGCCGCGATGGAGAGAATTGAAACTGTAAAATACGCAAGCTAGATCATGGAGCCATCTTGATTGATTGATGGAACACCCGACAAGTGTCCATTACAGACCTACATCAGTTTTCTCTCTTAAATTAGGAAATTGTTTATTTGTTTTTACACTAATTAGTGGAGAAATTTTGGTGAAAATAGCCAAAATTCAGGAGCTATTTATAATTTTTAGCCAGCTTTTCATTTTTTCTATTTTATAGCCAAAAATACGCCAGTTTAGATACAAATACCCCAAACTAGCCCTTTTATAAATTATACTATTTAGTGCAATAGTCCCGCACGTGCTTAACATCTTGTCTAATATCTTAATATATGCTCATCTTTATGTGTATTACTGCATTATTACTTAAAACCAATTCAGCAAGTTTCCCCTTCGTTACTACTTTTGGACAAATTAAACATCATCCGTTGGATACGATTTTAACACATTGAGTGGTGGAGATTTTCGAGATTGTAAGTTACGTTTAACGAAACTAGGAAATGCCTTTTGGGGGTTACCCAACATTCACTTACTTGAACACCACATCCACATGAATCTAATTAAGTTTTAGGATCCAAGTTCAACTTTATAGGACATCTAGATAAAATTTGTATCCTCCTCCACCTAGTATTTTCTCATCAAATAATTAAATGTATTCTATTAATTACAATAATTTCCCCGTGAATTCCCTACTAATTTAGCAAGCTTAACTTCTTACATAAACTAAACCAAATTATCTAAACGGCCTTAAATCGAAATACTAGAATAAAAAATTCTTGTAGAACTGAATGTTAGCTTTTAAAATGGGACAAGAAAAATGAGTTTCTAATAAGGTGAAGCTAAAATGAATGCCAATTAAAAGCAACAATAGCACCAATTTAAAGCATCCTAAGCACATTACAGGACTTCCTTAACCCAACTCATTCAATCAAACAGCAGCAAACCACACAAAAAGAGAAATTTCTCAATCACTTTCAAGCTCTGTTTCTTCGCTTCTTGATTTCCTGAATCCTGTTTTGCCCCTCATTGCATTCGCTAGCTCTTGTATTGTACAAGAAGTGCTTCGCCCCATCTTATCTGCAAGTATCTCAATGATGTCCGAAAATCCTAACCCCAACAGTCGGCTCCTCAACATCTCAACTGTAGAAGAATATGGTGGTATCCCTTCATCGACCATCATCTCAAAGTATTTGCACGCCTCCTCTAGTTTACCTTTCTTCTTGCACAAACCATGAACCATAACAGAATATGTTGAAACTGATGGGTAGAACCCTCTCTTCTCCATACTCTCCCAAACTTCGGTTGCCCTATCGAATCTCCCCACCCTTACCAGCAATTTCAGCACCATGTTATAAGTATGATGATCTGGCATAACATTTTCTTTTGTCATTCTAGTGATCAACCAAAGAGCCATATTGACCTCTGCATGATCACAATGGTAAGCTAGGATTGCATTGTAACTCCATTCATCAGGGCTAGCTCCCATCCCTATCATCTCATCCAAAAGTTGATAAGCCTCTTCAACTTTCTCATTCTTGCAAAGTTTCTTGATTATACAATTGTAAGTAAACACATTGGGCACAAGATTGTACCTCTTCATCGAATCAAGCACTCTAAACACCGAATGAATATCATTCGCCTCACAAAAGGCATGAATGAAAATCGAATAACTAAAGGCATCCGGCTCTGCTCCAATCGAACGCATTTCTCCAAGCATCTTATGCGCTTCATCAATATTACCCGCTTTGCACATAGCCTCCAATAGACTATTGTACGCAAGAACATCGACCGGACATTTTCTTTCAAGCATTTCATCGAACAACTTACGCGCTTCACTCAACTCACCAACATCACCAAACCCTCTTACCAAAATGCTGTAAGTTTTCACAGTTGGAGTAAATTCATGCTTAACATTGTCAAAAAATTGATGGGCAACCTTCACATGCTTTCTTTTGCACAACGCATGCAACAGCTGATCAAGATCATAAATGCTAGGCTTAATACCAAACTCTACCATTCTATTAAAAGCCCTAATAGCATCATTAGGTAAGTTAGCCCTAGCATAAGCTCTAAAAACGATCCAAAAAATTTCTGGGTTTATTTCAAAAGACTGATTCTCCCTAATCTCTATCAAAAAATCCCATAATAAAGCAAACTGTTTGCTACTTCCTAATATATCTACCAAAATGTGATAGCTATCAGCACTGTGTTCAAAACCAGGGATTCTTTTAGCCCAAAGAAAGAATCTGTGAGCAGAGAACCCAAGATTCTTGCACCTTTTTAAGACTTGTTCAACCAAGTTTGTGGATACTTTTGAAGCGAATGTGTTGAGGGAAAGTTCCAAGTCGTGGTGGGGGTTTCTGTGGTCGCTTAAAACGCGGGAAATTTCGTTAACAAGGTCTGGCGATGGTGGAGGGTCTGAGTAGTGGTGGTGGTGAGTTTGAGAAGAGAAGTCGTGTTGGAGTTTTGGTTTGTGAAGAAATTGGATGAGTTGTGTGTGCAGTAGAGGCTTTGCTTTGCAGAGTGATCTGATTGCCATTTTGGAGATTGCATAATGCATATATTGGTCAAGGAAAGATCTTTGTGTTTATACTACATGAATTAGGCAAATTCATGGTTATGAGATTTTATTAAATTGATTGTATTACAACTTACATTTAGCAGTCTCCAGATATATAAACTTACAGTTTTATCGGGTATATATTTATGTTCAATCCAATATTATTAAGATATGAAATGAGATATATTACGAGATTTGAACTCGTATCTTCAAATTTGAATTTTTAAATTAAAACATAATTTGGTATTGAGGTGCTGTACCTTTTAAGATACAGCTGTTATGTGAAAAAAATTATAATTATAAAATAAAATTAATAGTACATAATAAATGTTACTTTTGAATAATATTTTTGATAAAATTAGGAAAGATATAATAGATTTTTCATCATATAAATATAAAATTAAATCAACTTAACTTTTAAAATACAGCAACTAATGTTTACTAAATATTTAGTGCTATTACTTACAAACTACAACTATCCAACATCAATCCCAAACAAGACATGAGTATAAAGATTGTTAAGATATAGAATGAAATGAGTTGGTTAGAGGATTGTTAAGCATGATGCATTTTCCTTCACTGAAATTGCACATCAAACACAAACTTTTCACCCCAAAAGCTTACAAGTGTTAATAATGTAGCATGCAAGTTAAAAGAATGTTAGTTTATGCACTCACTAGTCACTGCAATGTGATATATATATATATATATTGATGTGAGCGCACTGCATATCATTTTGAAGCTGAAACTAGTAAGCATACATAATTACATATGATATATTTTCTGATAAAATGATTTTTCCTATGTTAAATTATTGTCCCGAGTACATCAACTTGTTCCTTAATTAGTTAGATTATTGGTGAGTAGTTTCTCAAGTTGGACGGGAAATATTTTGCATTACTTTAGCTGATTCTTGTCCCACAAATTGAGTTCCAATTAATGCCCACTACCTTATACAAATTCGATGATAATAATGTATGTCAAAGAGGATATGCATTAACCTTTTGAATAATATAAATTAGATAAATAATGATCATTAATATTAAAATCTATAAGCATGCATGCTTGAATGATTCTTCTTTTTCCACTTGTGCAGATTGTACTGAAATCTCAAAGCTTGTTGAATTATACCTTTTTTTTTCCCAAGTTGTTATAATTTACAGATATTTTATAACCTAAAATCTATAGAGAATTTACATTTTTGAGCTTGTGGAAAAATGAGCCCACTGAGGGTATGAATGAATTAAGGAAGAATATCAATGGAGAATTCAACATGTCGATCAGTGGCTTTAACTCTCCTCTGCAATGCACAAATTATAGCTTTATCTCTTTTTTCTCCTTAGAATCTTAAAATAAATATTAAATACAAAACAAACCAAACCCAACAAAATCCCCTTATAAATGTTCATTTTTCATAACTTTTTGACTGTTTCGTATTGAGATATTAAAATTTTTAAGTTATAGTTGTTGTAAAAAAAAATTATAATTATAAAATAAAAATTAATAATATATAATAAAGATGAAAATAATAAAAATATTATTAATTTTTATTATATAAATAATAAATCAAATCAACTTAATTTTTCGAATCACAACAATTAATATTTATCTTAGTATCGTAATTTTTAAATTACAACTAACATTCTCAGTACTAATCAATGCCTAAGAGTTCGTTTATTACAATTTGAACTTATCCAATCTTAATTAATAATTACTTATGAGCTTGCGGCCGGCAGCTGCCCTCCACTTGTCTGTTAAGGAACGATCATACTTCATAGTTCGTGGTGTCACTTTCGCTTGTCAAAGGCCTGTATTTATGTAGTTCTCTCTTTTAATATACAAACTACAAAGACAGAGATCTCTAGAATCTGGCGGGCAAATGGCAATTAAAGAACTTACGAAATTTTTTTTTCACAAAAAGAAAGTGCTTCTAAAGTTTGACCTAGTTGTACAAGCATTCCACATTTTGCTTGGCATTTTGTATCTGTTTAGTGCATAGTGTCTAGGATGAGCATGAATAGTTTGAAGAGTTGTCGTAAGCAAAGTGGGAAATTTTGTTGTCAATCACTTTCATTTTCTTATGGGACATTGTGGGTCTTACATTAGTGACACTGATACCCAACTCAAAAAGCTTTTCAAATTGAACATTAATATAAGATCACCAATCCCATCAATAAATTTTATGGCCTATAAAAATTTCATCTCAAACAGCGGCCAACCCTTGTAAACCAGTACTTAATTATGGGTGAAAATGGTTAGTGTTTCAATTGCTTTATTTGTGAGCGCACAGTTTGATAAATATTGTAATATATGTAGAACACTTTTATATCCACACATTGCATGCTGAAAAAAACATGACATCGTTAATTTGGGTTTGAATCTTAGAATAGTAATACGTTATCTTCATTAGTTCCGTAGATCCAGTATGTGAAGTGTAGCTTGTCAATTATTTTATAGTCTTCAACCAAACAAATAAAAGTGATTGTGTCCACTTAAATTATAATTAATTATTAAATACCTCTTGTCTCCTTCATCTTTCACTTAAAGCATGCTTAAAGAACTTTATACACATTATATACATATGGCTGACGGTGGCCATATATAAATTCACATTGTTGACTATTGCAGCAAGAGAGAAGTTAGGAAATAGTCATCTTCTTCCTTCCTCCTTTTGCATCATTCTTTCAAGTATCTTCATGCCATATATATTTTCCTTATATCTTGTGGCATTTTCTCCCCCATGATCAAAGTATAACATGTGAAAATTACGTATGTCCCTTCTTCTAATTCAAAATTAATTACTTATTGGTACATTATGATCATTTTCTTTCCCACTTCTCTTTCCATAATACTGTTTTAAATCATTTTTCTCCCAATCATATAATTACTTAATTTATTAAACAATGTCATATACGTCACCTTCATTTATACCAACTCTAGATCAAAAATTATACTCATTTTAAATTGAACCAAGCAAGCATCCATCATAGAATAAATTAAGTTTGATTTAAATTTAATGTTTAGAGGGAATATACGTCGTTCCTCTTAATCTTCATTGATAATAACATTAATGTACAAGCATCAAATCTGTGTGCTTGAGAGAGACTAAAATGATTATAAATACAATATTTTATAACTCAGTCTTAATCAGTCGATCAACTTTTCTGTTAAACCTAATATAAATTTATTTTATTACATTCTTGCCCTACTATTACTATCTTTTTCTGGCTCGACGGTGATAGCTAACAACTTCTGGAGCAGATGTTAATATTTAATCATGATTAAGCCTCTGTTCTATGGACAGAATCAACCAAACCATGCAATAATAGCTGGAGGGCACTTGGACTTATCCACTCTTTCTTTAATTTCTTTTTAAAAGTTAAAATATGGCACTCATTGACATATGTCGGGAATCTATATTCATACAATTATATAACATAGTTTAGAAATTTACACCTAATTAATATAGACTAGATTTGTCTAGATCTCGCTTATGAATATTCATCCACAAAAGAGGATATGGTTCATCACACTTTCAATAATATTTTTAAACAAGATTGTTAGGGTTTAGATACTGTGTGGTCTATGTTTCGCTTACTTTACCGATCTTTCTTTTCTAATATTTTAATCTTATCCAATGTTAGTCATTCCAAAATCAATAATGTTCGAAATACTAATATTTGAGTCTCAATTTGAGTCATAATATTAAGTGTTACTTATTTATTAGACTATGGATTTATAGATTGTAAAATTACTTAATCACTATCCAATAGATGAATATCATATCTGTTGAGACTCGAATTAATATTTACACGTTGGAATACTTAGTATTATTCTTCTAACATTTATCCCAACCAATATGAGGATGTCGAAAAAATACCCCGCTCATTCTATACAACCATCTTACATCACAATATTTCCTAAATTATGTGGTTCGCATTAAAAAAAATAATAGTGTAATTAAATAACTTTAAAACTTGTGAGCATATACCATCATCATTTAAGATAGAGTTTCAGAATGACTAGCATATCAATCTAAACTTTTAAGGGTGTAATTAGTTGTCATTTGCTTACTAGTGTATTGACAAACCGTCGTAAGTTAGCAAATGACAAGTTTGAGCATACATGGATTTTTAAATTAAAACCGTGAGGATGCTTCATCTCCATCCCCAGCAGTTCCTTAAAAGATTAAAAGATTTCTTTCTATTTATAGTAAATGCTTACAAATGTGTTATTTGATCTGTTATAAAAAAAAAGATCGAAACCCTTCTACTATTTGAGAAAACTAATCGAAATCTTCTTGATGTTTTAAAATATATCTAATCCATTAGAGTGTCAACTTTTTTACTGATCTTATAATTTTACTCTTGGCCATTGTTTGATTTTGAAAAAAAGAACACCTTTAATTATTTAATTAATTGAATAACTTTTTTTTAATCATAACGAAAAATTAAATATGATAAAAAGTGAAGGATTGCCATAATTTTTCAGTTAATTCTGAATTAACTAATGGTCTCTCTCTATATATATAAATACTATTTTTTCAAGAATAATAAGATGAGAGTATTTAAAACAATAAATTTAGGGGGTTTATATAAATTCAACTTATTATTCACCAATATATATTAATTATGATTGAAAAATTATTTAATTACTTAAAAAATTTATGGTATTCATATCTCAAAAATCAATAACCATCAAGGGTAAAATAGTAAGATCAGCAAAAGGTCAATTCAAAGAGGTTCGAATGTGTTTTAAAATGTCAAGAGATTTCGATTAGTTTTGTAAAACAACAGGGGGAATTATTTTTTTCATCCACAATTCTTATTTTCTTACTATAACAACTCTCTACAGCCATTTTTTTTTAAAATAACTACACATTTGTAAAGATGGAATACAAAATGTGACATATGCACAACTCAACTGTTAGGACATTTATAAGCATAGTATCATTATTTTTCCAATAACCTAAACCACAGCACAGTTTTTAATTAAAGTCATCCATGAATGCAATAATCAGCTTTTAATTTTCTAACTTTCTTTTAAGAATGATTATGTTGGGACTAATTAATCCATTCATTATTGTGTACAGTGGCAGACCAACAAATAATTAGGTCCTGGGATACATGTATGTCCTGGGTAATAACCCTACCCCAGTAACCCCACTTTAAATTGAGCAGGTTTAATACCTTTTCTTGCTTTTAATTAAAAAAATTTTCCATCCATATCCTAAATTAATTATTTAATTCTAAAAACGATTTGGAATTAATTAAACTCGACAGTGATTTCCATCCACGTCACCTACAGTTTTCACCATTTCTTAATTAGGGTATGCATTTAAACCATAACTTAATTGGTTAAAAAAGTGAGAAAAATATTCATTAATTTAATCTTTATAATTTGAGCTAATTACATAATTAATCCTTATTTTTTAAAAGGTTGTTGAAAATGTTCTTATTATCTATATGTTTCAATAAAATTCTATTGACTCACCCCCTATAAATCATATCCAATATTTAATTTCATCAACGATAGAAGTGTTTTAAGTAATTTTATAAAATATAAAAACTAACAAGATAATTAACAAACTATAAGACAAAACTGTAATTATCCTTAAACTTTACACGTCACACCCAAGTGAAAGCCTCTAGAAAGCTTTGTAAAGTTTCTACGAGTATAATAGCATACACAGTCCAATCACCAATTTTCCCAAACTTAATAATAACCCAAAGTGAAAGTAAAAGTTAACCAAAAAATAATAATAATTACAGACAGCCGGTGACCAATTATCCAAAACGCAAAAATCCAACCACAAAAACGTAAAAAAAAAAAAAATATATATATATATATTAATTAATGTTTCTGACGTGGTCTCCATGAAGAGAAGAGGGGGTAAAAATAATGGCAAAGGTGAGTCGAGTTAAGTTGAGTTGAGTCACCAACGTGGAATCTACGTGTCATGGTCATCTAATTGCATGGACGGGACACGTGTCATGCATGAAAGCTCCCTTATTTCTATATATTCACCGCCCACTCTCATTCGCTCAATATAAATCTGTCTCCCGTACTGCCGTGGCTTGTTCAGCTTTCTTTTCGCCTCTGAAGCTTTCGTTTTGTCACTATTTTTATTATTAATTTTTGGTGTGTTTAATTCCTCTTGTTTTTCCTTTAATTATATTAATTTCCTTTTTGATTTGTTAAAAATAGAGAATGAAAGAAAGTGTGGGAAACCCTCTGCATCTCAAATCTGTCAATCATGTTTCACTTGTTTGTAGAAACATCTCTGAGTCCATTGATTTTTACCAAAATGTTCTTGGATTTGTCCCCATAAGGAGGCCAGGTTCTTTCAATTTTGATGGGGCATGGTAATTTTCTTTTCTTTTCTTTTCTTTAATCAATAATACAAAATTCTCTTGTTTGTTTCTTGGGAAAATTTTCTATGCTAGTGTTGCTGAATTATTATTATTATTATTACTATTATGTAGGTTATTTGGTCATGGAATCGGAATTCATCTGTTGCAATCGGAGAATCCGGAGAGCTTGCCGAAGAAAAGTGTGATCAATCCTAAGGATAATCATCTCTCATTCCAGGTAATTAATTTAATTAATAAAATTAATTTGGATTAATTTAATTTTGTTTCTCGTGATTTGTATGTATGTATTGTAAAGATGCGTGTGAGAATCGAACATCTCTTAACGAAATGTTGTTACGGAAAACGACAATGTTGGGGGTCGTTTTCATTGGATACGAAGTATCTATAAATATAGCAAGTGTTGTCAGGTAATTTCATTGTCACATGATTCACGAGAGCCGATCATGCAAGTTGTTTTGGTTTGATTAACAAAAGAAAAATAATTAATCAATCTTAAATCATGAGCTAGGGTACGTTCTTAACCTTTTTTAAAAAAAATTTTAAATCATGAAGCATGATGAAAGGGGAAAAAAATTTTCCTTTTATGCAAGATTAAAATAAATCACGTCTCTTTGAAGGAAAAAATGCCTAGCGTTATGCGACTATTCAAAATACTAATTTTTTTTTTTCTTTTTAATCACATCATTATATGTAAATATCGTTCTTACAAGTCTATAGCGGCCAATCTATCTATAAATATCATTCTTACAAGTCTATACCAACCATCTGAATTGTGGGCTATAATGTAACGTACAAGTTGTCAGTCATAACAATTTAATTATTTTTTATAATAAATTTTATGAGTTGTCATCCATAACAATTTAATTATTTTATATGTGATAATTTTTTTGAGTGACAACTCAAGAATTGTTGTATGTTGCTGAATGATGTACCATAACATGATTTTGTATTGTTTTTTGTAAAGTTTGAATCTCATGAATCTGAGAATTACGTTGTATATATTTTGTAAAAGTGCGGATCTTCGCATCTGAGAATATTTATTTTATTATGTGGTGACGATAGTGTGAAAGTGTGGGAAATGTGGAGAAATTCTTGAAGGAGATGGAGATCAAGTACGTGCGAGCACTGGTAGAGGAAGGTGGAATTTTCGTAGAACAGTTGTTTTTCCATGACCCAGATGGGTTCATGATTGAGATATGCGACTGTGATAACTTGCCGGTGGTCCCATTGGTCGGCGAGGTTGCTAGATCCTGTTCTCGAGTGAACAACATGCAACAAATGGTGCAGCAGCAGCTGCGAGCTAATTGAAATATTGAATTGATCTGGTTTTGATGATGATGATCATGATAATATTAATATTTCAGTGCTATGAATAAAAGTTGATGAAACGGGATGAGAGAGCAACAGCTGTCGATCTCTTCTTCTGTTTTATGGTTTGTTTCCATTTTTGGCTCATCGGACGGTTTCATTTTGCGTATGATAAGACAGATGGATGTGATCCCTTAGATGTGGAAATGATCATTTTATTTGTTTTTGTTTTCGTCATCCTTGATGCCTCATTGGATGGATTAATTTTCTATTAGCATAAAATTAATTGTGTTTCTTTTATTTATGGATCATTCTATAATTTTTTATTACCATGATTAAAATTACGGTATCAATATTGTAATTATACATCAATTGTATAAATGAAACATAAGATATATAAATTTAATATAAAATTTATAAATTAACATTAAGTGTAAAATAAAACATAAATTACATAAAAAGAACATAAGACTGGTAAATAGATGGTAAAATAAGTAAATTAATAAAGGAGTAGTAAATTGGTGTATTATAAATAAATTAAATAAAAATTTATAGATGTAACATAAAACTTGTAAATTAATATTAAATGTAAAATAAAACATAAAATGTGTAAGTAGAACATAAGACTTATAAATAGGGATGGCAAAAAAGTCCGATCCTGATTTTGGCTAGATTAGCCTGGCCCTTATTTTTCAGGCTTTGGCCCTAATTTAAGGGTCAAAATTCAAGCTTTGGCTTAGAAATATTAGGCCCGATCAAATTCGGGTCAAGGCTCGAGCCTTATATGGCCCAGTGATGTAGGAAGCATAAGGGATAGAATAAGTTAGGAATTTTAGATTTTGAGTCAATTTAGTATTTAGTATTTTATTATGATTTATCTTGTTTATTAAGCTATTTGAGTCATATTTGTAATTCTAGTCTAATTAGGATTTTAGATTATTTTTCTCATTTGAGAAGGATTAGGATTCAATAGTTACTAGTATAAATAGGCTTGTTATGCTTGTTTCTTGACAGAAGCTTTTCATTAATAATATTTCAGATTATTCCCTTTGGGTTTATTTTTGTCGTTAATTCGACGTTAACTTTTTTTAAGAGTTATTCTTCTTTCTTGAGTTTCAAGAACGTACGCTAAAATAATATCTAGTATCACTTCCGCACTGCGTCAAATGGTATCAGAGCCTTTCTCTGTGCCAAGCAGGGCTTTCCTGACTATCAATCACCGTCCACACACAAACCCTTCGTCCCCCATCCATTATTTCCACCAAATTAAAAAAAAATCAAAAAACAAAAAAAAAAAAAAATTCGAAGCCACCCTTACAGCCACCATACGCGGCTGCCGCCGCCACAAATCATCATCCTTTCCTGTCGATGTCACCACCATCAGAATCCAAAGGAACCGCCCATCAAAACCCAATCCATCTTACCACCAAACGCCAGCCAAACACCACCCAAAAGCCACAAAAACCGCCGCTCAAAACCGCTCATCGCCGCCGCTGAACCACCACGACCCAGCCTCCGTCACCACTACCAATCCGATCACCGTCATTAACTCTTTCTTTCCACCTAATTCCCACTGTCAGCCGCCACCTCACTCGCCGGAAACAAACTGAACACTTTGCCGTAACTTCCATTCACTTTTCCATTCAATCCACACCGATTTGAGTCAAACCACCACCACCACCACCATCACACTCACCACCATCAAATCTTCCAGATCTACCCTTCCGTTACCGTTTTTTCGACCACCGTCGCCAGCAACATCAACTTTTGCTTTTTTATAGTTTTAGCCCAAGATTTTTTTTAATTATATTATTGCCCTTTAGATTTACTGTTCTTGCAAAAAAACCAAAAAAACAAAAAAAAAAGAAGAAGTAACAATGGTTTCTGGAGAAAGCAGTACTTAATTTGAAGATTAAATTACAAGAGGGATAGAGCGACTCGAACAATCACAGAACCATTCAGCAGAAGCATGGCATGAAACAACGAAAGCCTTACAGTCATTACAAACCCATATTATGGCAATGGAAGAAGCATTACTTGGTGTGAGACAAGATTTAAAAGAGATTCAACTTGGCCAAAGAAGTAACCAGGAAGCTAAGGGTGTTGAAATTGTTGATTCAGGAATCAATTTTGGTGAGCAAAGGAAGACAAATGGAATTGAGGAAATAGGTAGCTCTAATAGGAATAGAAAAGCTACTCCACCTTTTTCAAGTTCAGAAGATTCAGAAGGTGAAGAAATAGAAGATGAACAACAAGAAAAGCATCTTGGACAATCATCAAAGGCATTACAAGATTCAATTAAGGCAAATTCAGCGAAGGCATCAATACAACGTTCAATTGAGGCAATGGAGTGTTCATCAAAAGAATCTCGAGAGTCATTATTAGAACTTCAACTTAATTATTCTAACCCCTATGCTTCCTACATCACTCGGCTCTGACCTTGCCCGAACTTGAAACAAATTAAAAAAATAATAATAATAACATAACGAAACATCACACGCATAACACACTTAATCACACAGTTACACATGAGTAGTCGAGCACATTTTATTGGAGAGGAATTTGTGGATGAAGAAGAATGTGGCCCACAAGTATTGGAGTAGATTTTTTTTTTCCTTCATGTTGGGTTGTGAATTGTTATTGTTAAACTATTGAACTTCTTGTTTCAATTGTGTAACCGAATTATGTGTTTTTATTTGTTTGTTAAACCAATGAACTCCTTGATTAGATTTTGGAATTGAATTGCGTGTTTTTATTTGAATTAGACATAATTTTTGTTTATGTTTAATTATTTATATAATTTATGGTAGAGATATTGATTAGAGTAATTTTTATGTTATATTATTTTAAACAAGTTTTAAAGTTTTTAAATATTAATATATTAGGTGATTAAATTTAAATTATTTAAATATTTATAAAAAAAAATTGGTCGAGCCAGAAAAAAGCCTTGGCCCAGCCTTGACACCATTAGGGTCGGGCCAGACCCGGCCCTAATGTGAAATATTTAGGCTTTTGTAGGGCTCAGACCTTTGTTTGTATTGTCGAGCTCAAGCTCGGGCTTGGCCAGGCCCTGTCCTGACCCGACCCATTGCCATCCCTACTTGTAAATAGAAGGTAAACTAAGTAAATTAATATAAGAATGATAAATTAATATATTATTGGCAAATAAAACAAGAACTTATAGATATAACATAAAACTTATAAATCAATATGAAGTATAAAATAAGATATAAATGATGTAAATAGCACATAAGATTTATAAATGAAAGGTAAAATAAGTAAATTAACATAGAATTGGTAAATTGATATATCATTGGTACATAAAATAAAAATTTATTGATATAACATAAAACTTATAAACTAACATTAAGTGTAAAATAAAACTTAAATTAAGTAAATAAAACATAAGACCTATAAATAGAATGTAAAATAAGTAAATTAACATAGGAGTGGTAAAATAATGTATTATTGATAAACAAAATATAAACTTACAGATATAATATAAAACTTATAAATTAACATTAAGTGTAAAATAAAATATAAATTAAGCAGATAAACATAAGATATGTAAATAAAAGATAAAACAAGTAAATTAACATAGAAGTGGAAAAATGATATATTCTTGGTAAATGAAACGTAAACTTACAGATGTAATATAAAACTTGTAAATCAATATTAAGTGTAAAATAATATATAAATTATGTAAACGAAATAGAAGACTTGTAAATGAAATGTAAAACAAGTAAATATTACAAGAGTCATTGAAAAAAAAAATGTACAAACGTAAAATAAAAACTCATTATAATAATGATTACCTTATATACTTACTGTTTTTATTTCTAAATTGAATAATGATAGTTTTGGGTTTATGTAATATATGTGATGATATACGTGAAATTTTTATTAAGAATAAAACTTATTATCAAAATCAAATTTTGAAAAAAAAATTTCATATATTTTCAAGATTATTTGTAAGATAAGTGATTTTGTATCTTTCTAACCCTCCTCAATAGTAACTCCAAATGATCATTTAGTATAAGTAAAAAGAAAAGTTTGAAACTACATATAACATGTATAAAACTAAAAATTATATCTAATTTTATTGATATTCCATGTATGTCTAGTAATATAATAATGTATTTTTATTTTGTTTTGGCTTAATCCACATAAAAAAAATAATTTTGTTTAATTAACTTGTATAGTAAACAAATACTATGATAGAAAATGAAAAAAAAAATTTATAAATGTCCTAGCATGAATATATAATTTATGGTTAAACCAATTTAATAAAACTTATTCTAATTGTTTTCAATACAAATTTTCGTTTTGAATTGATGAGTAATTTTTTTTTGGCTTAAATAAATTAAATGTTAAACTTTTTTTTTAATTAAAGTTTAATGTTGATTTACAAGTTTTATGTTATTTTTACAAGTGTTTGTTTTTGTTTGCAATTTTAAAATACTAATTTACCACTCTTATATTAATTTATTTGTTTTACCTTTCATTTATTAGTTTTATGTATAATTTACAAAATTTATGTTTATCTCAACATTGATGCCGAAATTTTAATCACCGCATTATACAATTTTCCTTTATAATATTATCTAATCAAATAATTAATATATGGCTCGATTGGTCCTGCACTCGTGCACCACTTGTAGATATGACAAAAAAACCCGGGCCGGTCAGACCGGTAAAGGGCCCGGCCCAAGTCTGCGAGCTTTAGGCCTAGCCTACAGCAAATAGGCCTAGTCATGGGCTGATAATTTAAAAGCCCACAATGGATGGGCCTAATTATGAGCTCATGGGAAAGGCCCGAGCTTTATATTTTATAAGTTAAATTTTTTTATTTTATATATTATGGGCTTTATATTTTATATTTT
This sequence comes from Clausena lansium, assembly GCA_030449835.1. NCBI lineage: Eukaryota > Viridiplantae > Streptophyta > Magnoliopsida > Sapindales > Rutaceae > Clausena > Clausena lansium. Next base: position 2,319,722 of record JASUUF010000369.1, read on the forward strand.
GTGTATTTGATTATTAATCTATTATATATTGAATAATAATCTTTAATTTAAGTGTTTTTTTTATTTTTTCCCTATTTTAAACTTAATTAAAAATTTATTTTAAAAATTTTTATCCAAGTCCAGGCCTAACCTTAGCCATCTAAGTTTAGATGGGCTTTTGGAGGGCTTGGAAAAGCCCGGCCCAGACCCTTAATTTGCCATCCCTAACCGCTTGTAAGTTTTTCCCATTTTGATAAAAAAAAAGAGTAAAATTAGAATTTTCTCAAAGCAATTGTGCATATTCTATCTAGCTCATAGACTTCACTGTAATTTTTAAAATATAGTTTATTTGAGTAGAGTTTTTATTTAAATAAATTTTAATTCCGTATAATTTTTTAAAATATATTAATCAATTAGAAGAATTTTTGTTTTATAAAATTTATCTTAATAGTCTTAAATTTTTACTAGTAGTAGATGTAGGATAGTATTTTTGAGCCTTAAAATTTTTTATTAAAAAATAATCAAAAAATAATAATTATAAAATTATAAAATTAAATAAGTATTTATAATTATTAGATAATAATTATGTTCATCTATAATAATTATTATCATCCATCGATAATAATATGTTCATCAAACATGTAAAATACTTCATAGAAATGGAATTTAGTGAGCCCTATGGATCAATTCTTAACATTAATTATAGAAAGAAAAGAAAAGGGAAAAGAAAAAAAAAAAGTCAACCCCTCAAAGCCTGAGAGGCTCAAGCCAATATTTTTTCCTTGTTCTTTTTCAATCTATGGATATAAATGCTTTGCTGTAACCATTTAACTTTTTATCAGAATTAATTTTTAATTATATATAAAACTTCAAAACTAATGAGGTTTTCATAATTAGTTTCTACATTAACAAGCTATATTGCAATTGAGCCAGTCTTGAAAAGATGAACACAATTTCTTTTACAAAACTTAATTCTTGCTTATATATATATATAGAATTACAACAAATGAAACAAATAAAAATAAAACACAAATAATGAGCAGCTAATAATTAAGGACGTGATCATGCTAGCTAAAGACCTCTTGCCAGCATCTGCTCATAATTCTCAATGGATTCAAGCCTCTGAATCAAAAGTTGATTCTTGAACTTCTTGATGAACAGTTCTGCACTTTCGTTAATGTCCATGGATGGCTTGCTCTCTAGCTTATTATTATTTTTAGCCGCTGCTGCTGCTGGTGTTTTCTCCACCACTTGGGGCTTCATCAAATCAGCTTTATTAATAGTGTCTTCTTTTGCTTCTGCAACTTTGGAGCCGTAAAATGAAGGAGGCATTGATGAGCTATTATTATTCTTCATCTCTATTTCAAAATAAGCTTCTCAAATCTTCTTGTTTGAAAAACTTGTACAGTTGTACTATTTATTAATTTGATGTGCTATGATGGTAACATGCTTCCATATTTATAGTATGGGAGATCATCAAATAAGAATTTCTTCTTTTTTAAATGGGGGTGTGAATGATGATTCCTTGACAAAAGAGCATTTAGTTCAATAAAGATAGCCATAAAGTGAAGTTAGATACCATTTGAGCTCAAAATGATATGCTTGTATGGTCAAAAGTGCATATTGTTTAATTTGCGTCCCATTTAGATCAACTTTGCTGTGAATTTAACGGTCAAAATTGAAATAATTTTCTATTATTCATTCTAATTCGGTATGAAATAATAAAATTAGGTTTGATTGACAGAAAAATGACACGATTTTGTCTATTATTTATCATACTAATATGATGGATGTGTGATATATATATATATATAAAACTCATATAGTATTTTCAATACTACAAAAAATATTGACGTGTTTAAGAATTCAACTGATGAAAAAATATCCAATAAAAAATACCTTTAAGAATTTTTTCTCCAAGAAATTAGAGGATTTGGCATTTTAGACCAATTTTGACATAACCATCTACAACTTATCGTAGCTTAGCAATAAAAAAAATGTCGGCAAAAATGACTTGTGGGCTGTGGCTTGGCTCAAAGAAATGGAGTGCCTAAAATAATAATTTTTGCTGACTTTTTTGAGCAAAATGAAGACCAAATTATTAATAGTTCACGCCCACACGCATGTGAGATTAGACAATTCAATGCAAACGTGCGGCATAAGAGATGGCAGCTGCGGTTGGGACCGAAAGGTGCCCAAAAAGGACGCCACTGTCGCCGAGTCAAGCACCAATCCTCCTCCTTCGTCGCAATGGAATATGGATATACATAACGGGTCTCACTAAGTTACAATTTATGCAACTTATACCCGTGTAATATGATAGTGAGTTTTACAATCATGTTACTAATTTTACATGTTTTACAATAGGGTGTAAATTATATAAATTGTAACTTAACAAAACCTATACATAACATGTAAATTATTAGCGCATTTATTTTTATAATGTTTTTGTTTATTTATTTATTGTTTTGAGCCAATAAGAGAAGGCATGGCATGAAGCATCTTATACCAACCAAACTATTTATTATTGTAGTTCTTGCTTTATGGGTACTTTGTATGCACATTTTTTCTATAATTCTATGGCATAAATGGTGTCAAATTCTCACATTGCACATGTTTGGTTGGATAGGGAAAATTGTAAATCCGTTCGCACAATTAAAAATTAAAATGAATGTTGCTCAATAATTATTTATTTTCATAAAATTACACAATTCCATAGGTACAAGACATTATGTATGAATGAAAGAAATTACGTTTGTTATTATATTAAAATTATTTTTTTTATTTTTTTTAACTAGATGACTAATTAAATAAAATAATTTAAAAACCGTATACTCTTAGGTGAAAAAACCAAATATCTTGATTTAACTGATGATCCTTGAATACACACCAAACCTTTTTTCACACTTTTGTTCTTTTAACAATAATCACAAGTCTTAAAAAATTGACAATCATCTTGGTTCAAACTCAGTGTCTCTTCAATCGCTTGCCTTACACCAAGAAGCCATGCGACCTTGCTAATTGAAGAGGTCGTGCTGGCTTTCATATATCAAACTGTCAAACCCCGAACCAAGATAGATGCAAGACGCGATCTCTATTCACATTTTATTATTTTACATAATAGTGCAGATACTCATCCCGCAGCCAATCCCTCTCCATATTCAATGTATTTTAATGTTTCGTTATATAAAGAAACTTGATTAGTTCACTCCAATAACTTACATCAAATTTGTGAAATCATTGAATAAAATTTACGCAACTTAATTGGTCCCTTTGATAATTGTTAATTTCCTTGTCTTTTTTGGTGTCTTTGTTCAAACCAAGACGAACCTTTTAAGTAGTTTGCATTCAATAATTTCATGTGCAATCATTGAAAATCCACATGAAACCCAAGTCATCACTTTCAAAAACATATGATTTCTCTAATAATCACTAACTCAATAATATCAATTAAAGGCTATATGGGTAATCTATGTCCAACATAATAAACATGATCCTCAACTCATGCTGTTAACATAAATTGGCTCTCATCTACCAAGTCCCCAACTTAAAAACATGTCATGCAATTTCTATTGCTTAAAGCTACCATCTTAGTTCTAATTAACAGCCGAAAATAAATAAATAAATCTTAAATATGAATCTGACATGGGCCCAACATAGGCCTCTGATCCAGTTTTGGCCCAATATAAAGTAAGGGTAATTAGGTAATTTAATAGTTATCTTAGAAAACATTCGTCCATTGAGCAGAACTCCAACTAAGAACAGCCATGGACACTATCCATAGATTGTCAGTGCGTCATCTCCCAATTTGTCTGGCTAAAAGGCATATAAAATCCGCTCCGATATCATTATGCCCGGCCCGAAAACTGGTTTCGAGACCCGAATTTTCAAACTATGCAACATTCTCCCCGCCCCGGAAAGTCCGCACGACCTCTACGATTAGCAAGGCGGGTTGGCTTCTGGGTCTGGGTCAAAACAAGAAAACGAGGCTGCCGGAAATAGTACAAGCGGGTGACCCGGTTTTGCATGAACCGGCCCGAGAAGTTGACCGGGGTGAGATCGGGTCGGAGAGGATACAGAGTATTATTGATGATATGGTTAAGGTTATGAGGTCTGTTCCTGGTGTTGGGCTTGCTGCTCCTCAAATTGGAGTCCCATTAAGAGTTAGTTTTAATTATTGATTTTGTGTTTAGTTAGTTTTATTAACTGTTGCCTTCGTAAGCATTATTCATTTGTTTGTGGTAATGGTTAGTTTTATAAAAATATGCTAAAGATTTTATGCTTTGATGGACGTCATGTAATGTTGAATATTTATTTTGAGCTATGCAATAGATAGAATAGGTGTGTGGTTGAACATCGATGCTAATTTCGTTCAACTGACACTTTTTCTAATCATAAAACTGGTGCTTACAAGTTCTGGTTTAATCATTAGGGTGTGTTTGGGATTGAGGTGCCGTAGCTTTTAAGCTACAACTGTTGTGGAAAAAAAGCTGTAATTATAAAATAAAAGTTAATAGTACGTAGTAAATATAATTTTTAAATAATAATTTTGACAAAATTATTAAATATATAATATATTTTTCATCACACAAGTTCAAAATCATATTAACATAGCTTCTTAGTTACAGCAACTAGTGATTACCAAATACTTTAGTACTGTACCTTTCAAGCTACAGCTGCCCAACCTCAATCCCAAATGCACCTTTATATGCCTTGCAAAGTAGTCTCTTCATTTCATTTGAGCAGCTTTGTCGAATTTTTTCTGGTTTAACTGAAAGATTGAATGTTATGTGTTCTTCATATACCATCTGTTGGAGTTCCACTTGCGGTGTTGATATAATATGTCTGAAGTTAATATGCAATTATACTCTCAGAGAGAAAAGAATTCTGTTGAGAGTTGATTAAGTGGATAAATCTTTTAGAATAATATGCAAATGGAAGAATCTAAACTCGAAAAGATTTTTTTCTTTTTCCCTTTCTTGGTTATAGCCATGCACCTTGTAACCATTCTGATAAAAACGGGAAAAACTTATAGTTTTGAAGTAATCAACTCTTATATGTTATCAATAGAATGGATCTGCCATCTCTTTGTATAATTAGCGCTCTGATTAATTTCATCTCGGCAGATCATAGTGTTGGAAGATACAAAAGAATATATCAGTTATCAACCTAAGGAAGAAATTAAAGCCTTCGACAGACGCCCTTTCGATCTTCTGGTATGTTTATTTTATCCAATGTTTTTCTTACCTTTATCATTCAACAATATTCACTTTACACTTACACTGTATTAGTTTTTTTGAGGCAGATGATTCTAAACCCGAAGCTAAAAAAGAAGAGCGACAGGACAGCACTGTTTTTTGAAGGGTGTTTAAGGTAAGATGAGAATAAGTAATTTCAACTTTAAAATTCTTTTGTTCCCTTTGTACGTTAATTTCTATGTCACCCCTGCTGCCTTCTCTCGCATCTCTGCTTAGACCCATTTCCCTTCTTTTTCCTTGTAACATCCTCCAGCTGGTGCCCTGTAAACTGTGCATTTAAATTACCAGGTCCAGACCTGCTGTTCAAGATAAATAAACAAATCTGGTGTTTTCGTTTTGACGGTGGACTGCATTATCTAGTGTCTTTAAATGAAATCCTGCCCATAATGCATACTTAAGTTAGTACTTCGTATTACATTCTGAAAAGGCGTATGATACCAAGCTTTTACGATAACATTATTAGGAATTTTTATTATTCCAAAGGAACAAATTTGTTCCTCTTGTCTCACCAATCTTGTTGCATGATATTTTACATTATGGGTTTCCTCAAACTAATTGATTCCTGCTTTCTAGCTCTCTCATAGGAGGAAAGTATCATTTGTCCATTTTTTTTTTAAACATAGAATAGTATCATTTGTTGTAAGCCATGACTGTGCTGATATATGAGGTCAAATAATACTGTCTTCTGTTTTCTTGCTCCTAGACTTCTAAAACTTCGGCAAGTAAACTATGCTAAAGCTTGTACAGGCGAAAAAATAATTAGTAAACGTTATCCATGTTATTGATAGAAGGAAGTGGTAATTGATGTATAAGAATGCTATTGCCTAGAGTTTGGATAATTCACAATCATCAAATTACTATTTGAGTTCAGTCAGTTTTGGTACCGTCAATGACCTATCTATGTCTGATTCTTCTTGTTCGATAGATTATTGTAAATTTGAATTTTGGATTATCATGTTGGTTGATGGGAGCTTGAAAACAATTGAGAGATTCTAGACATGGAAGTAGATTTTAACATCTCTGAATTTTCAGTTGGAGCTGTGACTTTACTGTTCACAATGATTATATTGTATATGGTTTGTAACTAGTGCCCTTTCTTTTAATTTCCAATTTTGCAGTGTCAATGGATACAGAGCAGTGGTGGAGAGATATCTAGACGTTGAGGTTACAGGTTTGGATCGTGATGGTCAGCCCATCAAAGTAGATGCTACAGGTTGGCAGGCCCGGATTTTACAGCATGAATGTGATCATCTAGATGGTACTCTATATGTCGATAAGATGGTACCAAAAACATTTAGAATTGTAGAAAATCTAGACTTGCCTCTCGCAGAGGGTTGCCCTAAGCTTGGTGTCCGTGAGCCTTAATGCTGAACTATCAGTCTAAAGATTTGGTGAGAGTTAATGTCATTTTATCAGTATGCTTCTGGATGCAGCTGACTTGTTGAAGGTTTGGCTGCTCTGATTTAATTCTTTAGACTAGGAAATGCCAGGGAATTTTTTTTTTTTTCATTTCACTGCATTTCCTATTGTTATCAAATTGTTGATTTATTGCTGAAACTTTCGCAGCAACTGGAGTTGCTAGTATTAATTTATTAAATCTGGCATGGAACTTATTCATATAAAGCACTTCTTCTGTGATTGTGTGCTTACAGAGCTGCTATTTATGAGGTAGAAACTTACACTTTCACAAATTGAATACACAGCATGTCATCTGAATCCACCAACAAGAAGAAGGCATTGAAGAGAAATGCCATGGTTTTTATAGCTAAATTGTCTTTATTGTATATAATAAATTCTGATTGTACACTCTTTTGATTGGCATGCTGCACAATGAATTTATACGCCATTTTCCGGATAACACATTATGACTTGCAGCCACTAGATACAACATTTTCATAAATTATATACAACAATGATCATATACTCGATAAAGTCAAACTTTCATCAGAGCAATTTAGTTTTGATAGCCTTATTATGGCTGAACTATATAATTGATGCAAGGAGATATTGAAAACGTGTCTAGGAAAACTGACCTCCCTTCAGAAGGATTGAAAAGCTAAGTTAGGCAGGGCTTTCTGCTGAATTAAGCCCTCAGAACATGCGAAGCAAGGAGGTGGGTCAACTTGACCCACACTTGACCCGTAAGCTTCCCAACAAAATGACTGCGTGATGCCCCCAGAGTGTGACACAAGCTGAATGTCTTCCAAAAATAAACCTTCGCATGGTGAGTCGTCACTGCATGCAAATTTTATTGCTTCCTCTGTCGCTGAAGTTCCTTTAATGTGCATAAAGGTTATGTTCTTCACTTTAACAGCTGAAGTCTGCATTTTATGAAGACATTAGGCGATATATTTTTAGAACAAGAATATAGAGTATTCAGTCGGTCCTTCTGACAAACTGTGTTACAAATTCAAACGATATTGCAAGAGACAACTCTCCAAGACTATTTGTTTAAATGTAAGATCATGCTTCTAAATGAGGATTAGGTGATGAGGGTGACAGGAACATGCAATAATCATTGTTCATAAAATACTATTATGGAAGATCTTTCAACACAATAATGTGCATATGGAATGACATTGTCCTAAAATGGGAAGCATCAATATAGACGTGCCCTGAAAAAAGACTACATGGAGTTTTCTTTAACCATTTCTGTAGTCAGTCGTACCAATAAAACTCCTCAGCTATTACAAGTAGTGTCAGGTTTGCATACCTGGTTTGCACATGGTACCGGTGAATCACAATAATATTGGTCTATTATTATTGGATTTGAAACATTTTTCATCAAAATATACAAGAACTGAATGTTGGCGGCAAAACCACTACCTCCCTGGTGAAGAAATAAGAAAGTCGAGCATCAGTTTATTACCAATTCACTGTTTTAGAGTATCTACACGCAAACAACTATACAACTACATGTAGAAGGCACACAGAGGGATATCTGAGGAAGCCTACCTGCCATGTTTTTATCCGAACCCCATTCTCAGTGTCGGAAATAAATGCTCCATAAACCATTATATCATGAATTCGTGCAGATGAGTTTGACTTCCCCAAGCTTCCAATGCTAAATGCAATCCAAATGTTATTAGTCAAGGTATTCAATGCCAGAGATCCTGATTAATGTTAAAGTTGTTTTTACCTTATACCATGGCCTGGCCCACAGGCAAAGTTTCTGATTCGGATCAGTGAAGAATTCCCAACTATAGATATGCAGTCATCTCCTAGATGCAGAATTTTAAGAATAAAATTTTGATGGAAGCACAATCAATAATAAAATTTCAAGAATAAGGACATGTAGGCAGAAGAAAAAAAAGAGCAACATTATGACAAAATTCTTTACTGCAAGGAATTCAAGTTTTGCTATCCTTGTTCCTCATCCTCTCTACGTTAAGGGGAGAAAAGGATTTTGAAACGTTAAGTAACTCATCTCTCAGGCATCTAATATAGAGGGACCAGTGTAGATTACATTTTGTTTAAAAGGGTACAAAATTTTCAATCCATCAGTATGTTTTGTCGTGAAATATAAGCAAAAGCATAAATCCTACTGATGCAACCCATAGCAATAACATCATCTAAAGCCTAGAAGAAAGGTTCATTCTCTGCCGTATCGGAAATGAAAATTACATGTTTACAAATATTTCAACTTTGTTGAAGAGTTTCTTAGTTCATGATACCTAAATTTCATAATTGAATCCATTTAGTAATAGTTTTCGCAAGAAACTTGTTCTTAACCAAATATGAACAAAATTCATATTTATTATCCTCTAATAATTGTTGAAGAAATCCCTACATTATGTTAGCTTATAAAACAGAACCAGAGAAACAAAGAGAAAAAATTGGTGTTCCTACTGTTATAATCAATTCAACAACCCACTGACTATATTCTTGGACTCATATTTTAACAAGTTTGAACCTAGTTTCCATTAAAGTTCTTCCGATCAACTTCTTTTAAATAATAAAAACAAGTTGGGTAACTATGACCTTTCGAAAAGAATAGGAGAAGAGTTTTTTGAGATTACTAAAGTTTTTGACCCAGTAGATTGCAGCAGTTTCTGGTGATAACTAACCTGTTCCAACTATGCTATTCTTGACTTCAACACCACGAGATGCACTGATGTGGATCCCATCCGTATTAGGGCTTTCAGCAGGTGCAATCACTTTGAGATTGGATATCACAACCCGTAGACAATTAGTGAATGCAATGTGCATTTGTTGACTATTGACCACCCTAAGGTTCTGAACTTTCAAATTCTTGCACTTGTGAAAAGTAATAGCCTGCAAGTGTGATTGTTATGACGTATTAAGCAAATAAATATGAAGGAAAACTAATATTCTCAGGACCATAACTGGAAGTGTCATTGGAGTAAAATATTTTTTCAAATAATGTTGGGAAAGGGGCAAGGAAGAGATCAGCAGAACAAACTGCATTGCCCCTAAAAAGAAGCAGCACTAACCGTTGGAGCATGACGACACAGCTGCAATAAAATGAATCGGAGCCAATTTTAGAAAAATGCAGGCATAAATATCCAAAAATAGTCATAGATTTAAGACTGCAAGATAGCTATACATTTGTTGTGTTAATCTTGCAGGATCTTGCCCACCATTCCTGTCCCATCCCATTGATTGTCCCTCCTCCTTGTACAGTAAGATGGTTCACCCGACTAAAGTAGAGCCATCTACGTCGATTCAAACCCTTCCAGACATCAGGATCTTTCGGAGCAACTATTGTCCCAGATATCTATTAGAATGCAACTCCAATTGATTAAATACAAGGAGAATTAAGGAACCGAAAACTGCATTATATAGGAAAAATCAGTTGCGAATTAGAGTAATTTAACCAATAATATCTTACCTCCAAAGTAAGTCTAGATTTACAGGGCCCAGAAATATCAATGGGATGGATTAGAAAAGTGTATCCAGCTGAAAAAACAATTTTTGTCCGTGCTGGAAAAGAACAAGCCTTCTTCCAAGCATTTGCGAATGCCTGAGAAAGCAAGAAATGCTCTATAATACAGGAAATGATTTTCTTTCCATCTAGTTGTAAGGAGAGTGAACGTATAAAACAAATAACATTCTCTTTGTTATCTAAGCTCTAGTAAATTACCAACAGATTCAGTGAAAGAATTTTGGTGTCTTACAACATCTCACCAAAAAGACTTTGAGTTCTAAATCTTCATTCCTTTTCCTCATTTCTTAGGAAACCGAAAACCGGCTCAGTAAAGGACAATAATTTCCTAGCTGCAAGAATTTTAACATTTCCAGCTTACAAATTTTCTCATTGAGAATATGATATGCCTGGAGAAATTCCAAATATGTCAACTCTGTATATGACTTGACCTCAAAATCATGAAATTTCTAAAGCAATTTTATTGTTTCTTCTTAACTAACTGGGTACCATTTCATTTATCAACACATCTCAAAACTTAACACGCATTACACTTACACAATTACTTTTCAAGTTCAAATACTGAGCCATTCAAATAAACCAACAGAAACAGCATCCGCGGTTCAAGTCGTAGATAAGTTACCTCGGTATCATCATTGAAGCCATCTCCTTTGGCACCAAAATCACCAACAAAAATGACCCTTTTGGATCTGCGTCGGGTTCTGTTTGACCCAGAATGTGGCAGCTCCAACGAGTCAAAGCCTTCTGTAGAAACAAGGCTTGCTGACAGACAAACAAGTACATGGATTAGAACTATAAAAAATGTCGAAAATGAACACAACTTGAGTTGCTTCATGTTCTTTCTTAACCGAAATTGAAATTGTCTATTAGTTTGGGAAAGTTTAAGATTTTATACGAATTAAAGAGTTTGTGGAGAATCTTACAGAAGTTTACTGTGTCAAAGCTTGAAAGAAAACGCTAAAAATGGAAAGCAAATTCTGGTTAAATACATTATTATTATTATTATTAAAAGTAATATTATTTAAAATAACATAAAAAATAAATAAAATGTTGATGGATGTTTAACTATAGTGATTATGATTTAAAAAAAAATTGCGCATCAAATGATTTATAAATCATTAAAGAAAATGTATCATATGGGTCAAGTGGGAGAATGTAAGATTTTATGGTTCACATGATTATTTTAGCCCATATAAATATATTTATTAGGTTTATATCATTGAATATATTTTTATTTATGAGAGAATATTACATTCCTTAATTAGATTCAACTTTGATGGTTATATTTATTATTTATTTATATGCATTAAATTACTGTTATTATTTCTACAAAGTCACAACTGCTATTTATTGCTATCATAAAAAAATCAACAGCAGTTTCATTTTCTGATTTGTTCAGATTCTTTAATTACATATTATTTAACTGTATTGTGTTTACTGTATTAAAATTATTATTATCAATAACAGTCATCTCACGACGATATTCATAACATTCTTAAAACATATTGAATTGATTTGTTGAGATGATATCTGATGGACTCCCTACTGTACCTAGCACAGTCGCTGACACCTCTGTGGTGATTCCGACTTCTACTGCTCTCACCTCTGTAGTGAATGGGGTAATAACGACCCGTACTATTGTCACTTCTGTGGTGAGCAGACCAATTCCTTTGAGCCATGCGGAAAGGCCAGAAAAATTTAATGGGCAGAATTAATATAACTATTTAATTCGATAACTAATCTTATATACTAATTTTTTTAAAGTGAGACAATTTTTAACACGGCCCATGAATTGGACACGACATATCGCTATTCTAATATATTAAAATTAACATAATTATTAAATTTATTAGGCTGTAGTCACACATTTACTGATCGTGTCAAGTTTAAGTATAGAGTTTCGTCCTTTAAATCTATTTATGACATGTAATTATATGTTGAATTTTTTTATCCAAAAAATTTTGGTATATTTGTCATATTTAAAAATTGAATAGTTATATTTAAAATACAATTGAGTAGAGTTTGAGTAGGTTATGCCCCTAATATGGTTGTATTCCTCATCTTTTTCAAAAACATATTAAAATCATGTTAAATAGTTGAAATTTTATTAAATCATTTGATTATGTTAAACAGGTGACTTGATTAATAGAAAAAAGTCGGGTGGGTGTTAGCTCAAATTTAAAATAATATGTTAAATTTTTTACTCAAATTTAATACAATATGTTTAATTTTTTACACTAACTACTAACTAATAAGAACTTACTTGTATTAACTATATTTATTAATTGTCAAATTTGACATGACCCAACACGCGGAGCATGACACGAATAAATAAGTTTGGATCGTAAAAATTCACATGATTATTAAATGGGTTTGATCTGAGTCAATGTAATTTTTTTCCTCCGACAAGTTAAGGTTCAATCTCTTGACTTATTTACCCAATTAATGACACAATTATTAAATATATTTGCATGACAATATACTTATGTTTTCAATTCTAAATTAATTTGTGGAATTTTGTCATCAAAGTTCAAATATTAAACATGATTCTTTTTTTTTATTATAAATGAGCAGTTATATGGTATTCCATTTTGTTAAATTCTAAATAGATTTAAAACTCTAAAGGCGTAAATGTATTATATTTTTGTAGATATGTACATTTTATAATATCAATACAAAATATTATTTAGATATAAAGGAATGCAATTTGTGTCAAATGAGTATACAATGTTTGGTGTAAATAGTATTAAAAAAGGTATTAATTAAGTAGACTATTGAATTGTATCATGTTGGATGACGCTATTACTTGATTATTAAGTGGGTGCATCGGGTCACCCGTTAACTTTTAATATCGGGTTTGGATTTTAATATCATTTTAACATAAATAATAATAATATTTGTAATATAAAAACACACCAAAGTCAATACTACGTCAAATGAGATAGTGGGTTTTATGAATTTAATATTATATATTTATTTTCTAATACATATCTCATCAAATACATCTTAATTAATTAATACAATACAAGACAAAGGAGTGCAACACAGTGCAACATTAATGAAAAAGGAAAATGAGCTCATTCAGATTTGCCGACAAGGCCTTGCATGCATACTAGAAATAAGATAGAACTGAAAACACGGTTTGTGCCGCAGTAAGTATAAGCAGTACAAGCGCAGCGAAGAAGGAAATGATTGCCCATGGAGTGTTGAAATATTCGCGCTTTAGGTTCGCCATCCATTTGTTCCAAGGTCTCTCACAGTACTTGTTCGCACGCTCGAATATGTCTTCGTAACAGTTGAAAAAAGGGAGCGAGACAGAATCTGCAACCCTATTGAACATCTTGGCAACCACTGCTTCATCCCCTAATAAATTAACAAAAATTCTGCTATCACAGAGTATTTTCACATCCTTTGTGGTGTTTATGAGACAGTCCATGAATTTAAAATAATTAACGAAGGGAGAATATTCGCTAACAAATGATGATAACTGCTCATGAGCAATGAGATTTCGGACTAAAGATTCTGTGTCATCATCAATTACCAATGATGGGATTTTCATTATTCCCTTATCCTGATCAAAATCTATATCAAACATACTTTGTTGTCTCTGATCAATAATAATATTCTCGAATTTGATTCCAGCCTCTTCGAGCTCTGTAGCACATCGTATGAACTTCCAATTGTCTAGTATCTCAATCGTGACTGGACGAGGTTTCCACACCCAGTAATTATCGTGTATGAAGCCCAGGAGATGCTTTGTTTCTCCCCACATATTTCCAATTTTTGATCCTTCCAACAGTGGGTAAGGAAGCAAGCCATCGAAGAAACGCAGAATCAACTGATGGAAATTTAATTCTTTTTCTTCTTCGGGCGTCTTGGTCATGTCATAAAACTTCTGAAGAACGAAGAAGGGAAGTTGATTTTCAACCAACAACAAATCACGACCCACTTTCTTTGGGATCCAAAGCATGCTGATAACAGGGTCGTTACAGCTGGCCTCAAAGTGAGATGATAGCAAACACCTGCGAAACAACTCGACGATAAAGCAAGCATCTAGGAGCATCATTTCCGCAAACTCGTCTGAATTAAGACTTTTAGTTTCCGCATAACAACTACGAGCTATATCTGCTAATTCTTTCATGGCGTCGAGATAGATGGTTAAATTTTCTTCCCCATTTCGCTGGAGAAGCGCTTTCAGATAGCGCATTTTGTTCTCTTCCATCTCTACTAAGTGACTTTTACCACGGAGGTGGTGGTTCAAAGGACCGATTGCTACTGTTTGTGGTTCATAGGCTTGATAATTCGCATTACGCAAATGCACGGGTACTTTTATTATCTTAAAACGAGAGGATTCTGCAGTTGATGACAGTGCATCAAGTTTTATCCTAATAGTAGTAGGTGAGAGATCGCCTTCATTGGACATCTCCTTCTCTGGCTCTGTTAATAATCAGTAATGAAAGAATATTGGAATTAACTAACAAGGCTAAAATCATAAAAAGACAGTTCAATAAGAAATTAAAAGTCATATATTGATTATAATATCAAGATCGAAATTGGTCTTTCTGAAGAGAACGAATGGCAACAGAGAGAGAGAGCTTCAGGAGATCCGCAGTAAGAGAAACTTACTCGTTAAAGGCGGCCTGCTTTTTACTCGCTGACTTAATCCTATCTTCTTTGCGATTCTTAGATATTCTACTGTCCTACCACGTTGCAGCTTCACTAATCAATTTCTAGTTTCTGATAAAATTATTTGTTCAGGAAGTGAGTAAATTTGAATATGGATTTTATAAGTTCATTAAACCATGGCTAAGTTACAGCAGCCCCTCACATATACAGCACTCCAGCCATGGGCTCCACATTTGAGGCATTGTCGATGGGAGTGTGCTGTAAGTTATAAATGCTGTAACTTACTATGGTCCCTAATTATAATTGCATTTAAATAACTACTGCCACAATGGTGGGCACCTTTCCTGTTCCAATTTTTTGTCGTGAGCCAAAAAGTCATCTCACTTTTCAATAAATAAATCTACATTTACAAACGCCCATAGATCTTTGGTCTAGTGAGATTACTTATTTTCACAAATTTTTATAAAAATAATTATAGGGTTTAAATTTTTTTTTTCAATTATAAAATAATTGGGTGGAGGTTATTTTTTCTTTTATAAAATATGAGTAGAGTAGACGTCTCTCGAATATTAGAGAGTGTTAAAATTTAGATAGTGCTATATCAGAATTAATATTAACTTGTCTCAGTAATTATCTGCAAATGTTTGCAAAAACATTGGATAAAATAAACATACCAGAAGATCAAAAGGGCGTCTGTCGAAGGCTTTAATTTCTTCCTTAGGTTGATAACTGATATATTCTTTTGTATCTTCCAACACTATGATCTGCCGAGATGAAATTAATCAGAGCTCTAATTATACAAAGAGATGGCAGATCCATTCTATTGATAACATATAAGAGTTGATTACTTCAAAACTATAAGTTTTTCCCGTTTTTATCAGAATTAATATTAATAGTCATAATTCACTCTGCAAATGTTTGAAGTATAACCCCTGGTCTTAATTCACTTTGCAAATCCAAGAATAATATTGCTTTGATGCTCCTTTTGCTTCCTATTCATGTCTCTAGCGTGATTAGAAAGTTTTGCTGCAGGGGAATGGATTTGTGAATGGGAAGAGAAGGAGGATGAAAATGAGATTACAATAGATACTTTATTCAATTTTTTATTTTTATAATTCTTAATAAATTAATGTTTATTGGTTTTTTGTTCTTGGAATTTGGAAGAGAGAACATGAATTTTTGAAACTCGTAGAAAGAGAGGGTTGTTTGATTTTTAATAAATTAATTTTTATATTTAAAAGATACTGACACATGTAAAAAATTTATTGATTAGTGGTTCCACATCATCTGATGACATGGAACATCAGATGTATTGTAGAATTTTTCAAAAAGGAGTTGGAAGGAAAGGGACACTTGTAAATGAATCGGCACGGTGGTGCCTGTTGGTTATTTTTATTGAATTTTAGTCTTGATAAATTCCCTTTAAAAAATGAGATTTTTTTTAGTAATAATACACATCCCAAATTTTTTATTCTAAATAACTATCTCAAATGATTTGATATTCATTAATTAGTTACAATTAATTTACTTGGATTTTGAAAAAAAACTATCAACTAATTGATGAATGCCAAATTATTTGATATAGTTACTTAGGGCAAAAAATTTAGGATATGCAGCATTACTCTTTTTTTTTTTCACTTTCTTCCATGAGAATTTTTCTTTTCTTCACTTCCTTACATGAGAAACTTTTGTACTCATTAGAAATTTCAATATTTATTATTGGGGTATTAGGTCTTTTCAGTAATTTAAGTATTTCGATCATGCTCTGTATCAAGCAAAATAGTATTAATATCCTAAATATAAAAAATATTTACAATAAATTTCTAACATTTCTAATAAATATAAAAAAATAAACTATTTATATAATTAATCAATTAAATCATTCTTATAATTTTTTACTTCGATTTTTTTATTGTTAAAGTTGTTTTAATATAAATTTTATTTAATTATTTTATCTTTATGATATAAAATAACTCAATTGCCAAATAAATATATGTTATTGTATATAATACTCTAGATACTTAATTGTGTGACTATAATATAACTTTTTAAATAAAGTGTAATATTTTTCAATATTTTAGATGCAAATGGCATAAATTTGACAGTCTAATAATTTACATGAGTATTGTCTCATGAAAACAATATGTTAGTTTAATTAAAAGTTCATTAACTAAAAAAAATATTGAAGTTAAAGCAAATTTTTTATATTTTTAACTTTTAAAGGTAATATAGTCAATTTAAATTTAGGCTAAAGTAATCTTAGTAGCAAATATAATAAAAAAAATCTAAGTCACAAAAAAATGAATTAAAATATTACAAAAATAAATTAAGATATCACAAAAAATAAATTAAAACAGATTTAATTGATTAACTCTTCAGAATTCTTCTTTTTTTGAAATTTTTAAAAATAATGTGAATTTTTTATAATTATTTTCTACAAGTAGAGCGGATTTACATAATTTATGGGGTAGAAATATCACTACCCTTAAAAATTAAATAGTTATATTTAAAATAAAATTGAGTAGAGTTTGAGTAGGTTATACCCCCAATATGGTTGTACTCCTCATATTTTTTAAAAACATATTAAAATCATGTTAAATAGTTGAAATTTTATTAAATCATTTGATTTTGTCAAACAGGTGACTTGATTTGTAGAAAAATGTCGGGTGGGTGTTAGCTCAAATTTAATACAATATTTTAAATTTTTTATGCTAACTAATAACTAATAAGAGTTTACTCGTATTAACTATAATTATTAGCTGTCAAAAAAGAAAAAACTATTTATGAATTAGACTGTTTATTTTTATAATAAATTAAATATATTTTATTTTATTTTAATTCTTCTATTAAAAGTTGAAAGCAAGTCGCACGTGGAGGGGAAGACGTGTCGGTTTGAGTGATTGTGAATAAAACGACAACGGCATACATCAAAATCAGTCGGCATGGTGCCTGTTTGTTATTTTTGTTGAATTTTAGTCTTGATAAATTCCCTTTAAAAAAATAAGCATTTTTATTTTTATTTTTTTCACTTCCTTGCATTGAAACTTTCGTACTCATTGAGAAATTTCATTATCTGTTGCCAGGAAAATTGGGGTATTAAGGTCTTTTCAGTAGTTCAAGTATTTCAATCATACTCTAGTTCAGCCAAAATAGTATTAATACCCTAAAAATATATAAATAGTGTTCAAACCTCAAACCTTTTATACTTCGAAGAGATCTACCGATTAATTCAATTAGCATCACTTTATTTGTCAATTTTTTATTAATTCATTTATGGTCAAATATAATCAATCAATTGAAACATAAATGTGTGTATTTTTCTTGAAACTAATATTAAACTCTATATTACTTATATGTTACACCAATTATATAAAGATTAAAGTTTCATTATTTTCTACTTTTACGTATGGTACAACTTGAGGTTTAAAAGATAAATTTTTTTCCCAAATAGAAATTTTAGATTAGTTTTTTTTTTTTAATAATCTTTATAAGAAGAAAAGTGAAGAGCCCTAGTTGAGTCACCCAAAGTAAAGGCTCGATTAGTTTTTCTCCTCAAATAAGTGAGTGTCGTACTCAGCTTTAATTAGGTATGAATTATCGGCTACATTGTCATAGTATCTTATTTATTGTGCTTTATCTAAACTCTCACAGTCCTTTCCTATCAACACAGGACTCTCTATTGAAATATCGTGCTATGATTTTATTTATTTTATTGATTGTTTGATCATTTAGCTGTGCACAGATTGTAAAGTCGGACCCAATAGCAATAAGAGTACATTTCATATAAATGAAAATTTATGTTACATGGACCATCAATAATGAATTTATTTAATGTAATTTTGAAAAGTGTAGGTTCTGAGGACAATGAATGTTGAACCAAAATAAAATTATACAGGGCTTTTTAATCCAATGATATGGTCTAGATTAAAAGATCCAGCATTCATGATAAATGATGCATGCAATCTTGTTGATAAGAATGATCTTAGTGGTCGCAGCTTGTTGGGGTCCAAATCTTAGTGGGACCTCATGTGTTAAACAGGTAACACGTTTCCAATAGTTGAAATTGACCCATGAACTTGGAGATAAAAAAAATTGAACAAAGCTTATTGTCAATTAGCAAATAGGCGAAGCACCAATCCCTTGGAAACATTAGATTATTCTCAAATAATTTAATTCTCAGAAATTTTAATTGCTACTCCAACTACGTGCAAGTTCCTTAATCATTTTTTCTCGTTATTCTATGATGGCCGGTGATGACATGTATGGCATCTCAACCGACTAATTCATTAGTTTATATATCAACTAATGAATTACCAACAGAATTTCATCATTTGAATTAAAAATTATAAAATTTAATAATTAATTATCAATTGAGTTAATGAAATAATGACATATCATTTACCATAACAATTGGGATAAAAGGATAACATTATTTTTTAAACCCATATTTAAACTTTCTTCTTAAAATGAAAGTTTAAATTACAAATTAAGTGTCATCCTTCTTTTGAATCGTTCCCACATTGGCATTTGCAATTTTTAAATAACTAGATGACTCCAAATGTGATGTTCTCAAAGGGTCAATTCACAACAAATCTCAACTTGCCCAACCGAGCAGCATCACAAGTGGGCCGTTTTCAATTTTGTATCCTATCTTAGGGGTCATCTCGGCGATCCCAATTTGGTCCCATCATCACATCAAATCAATAAATTAAAAAAATAAATAAATTGCATAGTAGTAGGTTTCACATTGACTACACTAGTGTGTGAAAAGTGCATTAGTTGACAAAATTGCACCAACCTAAACTATAGGTCACCCTTTTTTTCATCCCTTTGGCTTTGGCGATCCCAAGAATACCAAATTTTCTGCCAAAGCAAATAGAATTATGCAGATTCCTCTGCTCTCATATAACCGAAACTGAGATCCTAATTCTGAAGAAATGATTTGTACTTGCTAAAAGATTCAAACCAACTACTAAACTAGTATGATTCAATATCATCATCTCATAAACGGGATAAATTTAGATAAAGATTCTAAGTAAAGAAAAAGATTAGAAAATTTTGAGATCCTAAACTAGAGAGAGGAATCCCAATCAAGATTTTCTATGTACAAAGATGAAATTATATCAAGAAACAAACAATATTCACATAATTACATCCCATCAGAACCACAGTAACATAAAAGCAGAATAAAAAATCCATAATCTAAAAAAAACAAAAGTTGAATTTTAAAAATTAACACTATCGTTTTTGTTCCAAAAAACTCCCCTACATCTCACTTTTGTTCATGAGATGAACTAAACTGAACTGAATCCAACTGAAAAACCTGACAACCTATAAATGCACAAACAATAATAAACAATATTCCCAAGTTCATCGGAATATTCCACTTACGGTGGTGGCCTTAGAACATGTGATATCTAGAACTGTCGTGATCTACGCTTACCGGTTGTCTTGGCATGAGTATTATTCTTGAGGGGTTTGTTAGCAAAAGCACTGCAGAACCCACATGCAGAAACCCTAGGAGAAGGCGGTTCGATTGCCGGAGAGACTCTGCCGGTGCGGTATCCTCTTGCTCCGCCGCCGCCGCCGCTGGATCGGTTTCTTTCAATGGTAGTGTTGATTGATCTTGGAGGCTTAACATCGACTTGCGGCTGCTGCTGCTCTTGCTGGTCCTGTTGCGATGGTGATATTTCAACTGCCGCAGCTTGCTCTTGTTCTTTTTGCTGCTTGTTGTCACTATCATTTTCTTGATTTAATTCTTTTAAGAACTTGTCGTCCCAAATAAGACCTGAAGAGCCTTGCCTTCTGAATGAAACTGCAGATCTTTGCAGACCAGCCATGGCTTGAACTTGATCAGCTTCTCTCTCTCTCTCTCTAGATCTTTCTCTCTGCTAGCTGATCAAATATAATGTCAGTCCCCTTCTCCTTGTTGTGTGCACACAAGAGTTTCTTATTTATATTTTGAAAGATAAGATAAAAAAGAAATGGTCATAGTGAGGCAACTCAGTCAAAATCTTCAAACTTTCTTTAATTGTGTTGGGAAATTTACATCTTAACCCAATATTTTAGATAAATTTGTAAATCAAATTCAAAGTGAGATATCTCAGTTACCCGTTGTCGATTCTTAATAATGATAATAATAATAATCATATTAAATTATTAACCTCTCATCTGTATATTGAGAGTCAAAGTCCAAACGGCTTTTTTTCCTTCTTCTTTTTCGTTGTGTAAGTAAAAATAAAATTAATTTAGGTTTTTTTAATAATCTATATTATTTATGGGTTTTTCTATGTAAATTTCCCAGTTGGCTGATTTAATTATTTTTAAAAGAGGGAGAGATTTGTTTGATTGTGCACTGAAAATGCGAGATCCTTATCTTATTATTATATATGAAAGTTATTGTTAGAAAAGTTTGAATATAAAAACGAAATTTTATTATTTTATACTATATTTGGCTTTGTATTATATGCTAACGTCTTTTTCTCCAACATTATTGACCTGGCATTGGCATATCCTTTTGATTAGTCGTGTTCACAGTTCCCATAAGCCGCCTCGTTTTAATTTAAATTTTATCGTTTTAAAATAGAAGAGGTAATTATATGGGTCATGACACGAGTATACGGTATTTTTTTTATATTTATGTTGATATAAATTGACATGATTAATAAATAAATTGACATAACATGACACAAATAATTATTATATTATTTTTTATTTTTCGTGTTGGACTACCTCAACCTGTTTTTTCACTTATGACATGTATGTGATAATATATTATTTTAAAAATAACTAATATAAATACTTAATATTAAATTAATTATTCTTGTCATATTTATATTTAGGGTCCAACAATGTTACAACAGTAGTATCATACCACTTCTTTGGTCTTTTGTGAGAAATTTTCATATAAACCCTCCACTCACTCCTATTTAATATTTGTTTCATAAGTATTAAGCTAATTTCTACCTGCATCCACAAGTACATTTCCGTTAGTGCCTCATACTATATAATATTTATAAAATTTTTATCCAATATTGGATTTGTATCACAATACCCCTCTTTTTTTTTTTTTTTTGATAGACCTCTTTACTATTTTGAAATTGAATCATTGGCATGTTTAATTTAAAACCTTACACTCATTTCTAATTACATTTTTTTAAACATCCATTATCAAATTTCATTTAAAATTTTACACTCTTTTTATTTCAAATTTATTTATAAATATTATGGTACCTTTTTTTTTTTTACATTCACAACAAATTATGTAATCCCAATAGTTCCATTACAAAAAATATTATAATTTTTCATACTTTTATTTTTATCATGTTATTTAATCCTTTAATTTACTATTGTAAATAATAATTCATCATCTCCAATGGGTGCTGAATTAATTTTATATAGTATGGACTGACATTATATTATTAAAAAATTTTATTAGTATATATTAAGGATAAAAAATTTTACTAAATTATAATTTAATATTGCTTAATGTGATTAAAAAATAATGTAATATAACATAATACAACAAATAATGACGAACCAAATGCACCCATAAGATAAGAATATTTGAAATAAACAACATGATAAAAATAAAAGTAAAAAAGAAATTGTAATACTTTTTATAATAAAGTTATTGGGGTTACATAATTTGTTATATATGTAAAGTAAAAAGTAATATTTATTAAAAAAATTTATAATAAAAAGAGTGTAAAATTTTAAATGAATTTGATAGTAGATTTAAAAAAAAAATATGAGTGTAAGATTTTAAATTAAATATAGCAATTATTCAATCTCAAAATAGTAAAGAGGGGGTATTATGATGCAGGTGTAACATAAAATAAAAATAATATAAAATAGTGCAAGGTGCTCATTGAAATGTGCCCATGGGCACAGGTGAAAATTAATTAAATAATTATGGAGCAAAGTTTAAATAAAAATGAGTGGAAGGGATTTTATGAAAATTTACAGTGGTGCTGCCACAAAAGACAAAAAAAGTGGTATGGTACCTGTGTTGTAACGTAGCTAAACCGATATATTTATTATAAACTTAGTCATGTAATATTTAATATCATGTTAACCAAGGGTGAAAGCTGAAAACTTTGGTTACAGGGGCCATGTGAATAATGTAAAAAATGAAGCTAAGATCGACAAATAATGGAATAATACAAATGTAGATATAAGTGAAAAAAAAAAGTGAGTTTTTGAATTAAATATTGAGTTAGAGAAGATAATTATGACATGTTAGTATCCCTAAGAAAAGATAAATTGTAATAAAATTATAATAAAAGTAGGATTTAGGTATTGTGAGTGACTAGATCATGCATTTATTGTAAAAGCGAGATTTCAAAGGACTTAAAAATATATACATCATTATAATTTGGGGAATTCTAATTAGTTTAGAGATATCTTTAAACTTCTATCATAACTTATGATATATCATATATTAAAAATTGAAATAAAAAAATTCTGAAATTTTTACAGGGGCCACGGCCTAGTATGATCTCTATGATGTTATGCCCTTCATGTTAACTTATTTATGACTTATTTTTAAGAATAATATTGACATATTTATTATATTTTAAATAATTTATTTTAATTTTTTGTATTAAATTTATTAAATAGGTCAATACGATTAGCATAATTAATAAACGGATCAAATTTGTTTTTTTGATGTGTCGACATGATTAATAAATAAGTTATATACGTATTTGTTTAAATTTAACATGACACAATAGCATTAATTATCAACTTAATTTCAAACAAGTTCACAAAGGAGGACGTGGATTTTTTTTTTATTGGAAAAAAAAGGTCTTACGAATATTAAGACATATCGATTTTACAGGACATTCTAATAGAATTGTATATATATATATATATATATATATTATTTTTTCAGTAACTTTAAAGTGATAATTTTTGGAATTGATTTAATGGATAAATTTTTGGATAAAGAATCGTTTGGAAATAAAAAAGGTTGCAACAGCATTAGTTTCACCACCGAAATTGGTGAGGTGTCTGAAAATTTCTTATTAGACACTTTTTTTTATAATAATTTTAAATGAACAATTGTCCATGAGTTGTTTAATTAATGAGAGTGATGAACATTTTTGTTTAAATAATAGAGGAGTCCGAAATTGGAGGTGGGGAAAAATTAATTTATATGTTAAGTGATAGTCAAGAGTCTCTCTCTAGTCGTCTCTCCCATGTGCTAGCTGGAAACAATATTTATTGATAGCATTTTTGAGATCATTACCAATTGTGTTAATCATTGGATTACATTGTTAATTAATTAGTTTAAACTGGTATTTTATGGAGGTGAATTATTGGAACATAATGGTAAAGATGTGACATTTGAAAAGAAAAAAAGGAACCACCCAAAAAAAAAAAATTTAATGTGATAGCTGCATAGAATTGCAAGATTCTTGCAAATTGCTATTTCAAAATTCAAAATTAGTTGCTTAAAAATAAAGTTGGACTTACTTATTTTATAAGGTCATTAATGTAGTCTATTAGTCCAAATGTTGAGAATTCTTCTTGTGCAAGTCGAAATAATGTAATTAAAAAATATGTAGAAATTTATCTTATTCCAATGAAATTGTTTCCTCATGGTTATATATTAAATTGTTGTTGGCAATTGACTTGAGAGTATATTGACATGTCAACAAATTTGATTATAGTTGCTTATTTGATTAAATAACATAACAATTATAAATTTCACATCTCTCCTAACATGGCAAGGTCTCTTTTAATGCTTATCGTATTTCAATTTTTAGACCAGAAAATTTTGAGTATCTTTAAAAAAGAAAATGAGTTCTAAATTTTGTATATTATCCCATTAGGCTTTAAAATGGTTCTCTTTTTTTAAAATTTTTTTTCCTTTGAAGGTCGAAGCAAAATCATATCCAAATTGAAGAAATAGTTATATAGAAATTTATTTCATGTCAATAAAAGAGATTAAAGCAATAAGCAAGAATAAATCTGAAAAATTTACACACTTCTCTCAAAGTCATCATGATTCGAATCTGAAGTATCAGTACGTGCTTTCAAGGAAAACTATAATATAGTTCAGATTTGAAGTCTCAATAAGATGTCAAAAAATTTTTGGTTTATAAACGTAGCGATCGAGTCACTTTTCCTATTCTCCTCCGAACCATGAGACTAAAGAAAAAATTTATTTTTTAAAATATCCAATGTACGAGGTGGAAACATGAAAATGTATTAGATTTGTCTTGAGGGGAACATAAGCGATGACACGATTTATAATGCTACCAATGGAGGCATAATAAATAAAATCAAATAAAGTTTGAGGTGACAATTCTTGTAATTCATGTCGTGTCATAATTGTATCGTGTATCAAGTTAAATAAATATAAATACGACACGTTTAATATTGGTGTTAAAAAATTCAAACACGGATATGACTCACTTAATAAATGAGTGACGTGGCATGACACGTTTGACATGTTACCGTTTGATTACATGATTACGACACAATTACACAATTATGATATGATTACCATAACACAACTATGCAATTAAGACACGGTTGCATGATTACGCAATTAACAACCCGGTTATGAACAAAAATACCATCGTAATTCAACTGTTAAAAAAAAAAAGCATATGATTAAATAACAATAAACAACATATAAACTTAACTAATCCAATATATTTATGAGAATTTGATTATATAAACCAACAAATATAAATTTATATCATTACAGCACAATGATTAATAGATAATAACTCATCCAAAATATAAAATATGATAAATTATTATTCGTGTCATAAACGTCTAACGCATTGAAATGATACAACACAAATACGACAAGATTGTTTATCGTGTCATGTCAATTCATTTATTAATTGTGTTAATATTTATCAATACAAATATATTAAAATCGCATCGTATCTGTATCGTATAATCGTGTCGTGACTCATTTTGCTACCTCTGTACAACCATAACCGGCGCACAAAATATGAAGGTAAAGTGATAATTATTAACTCTCTAAGACTACAACTCGTTTAACTAGCCGAACAGGAATATGTCAAACTTGATAAACCATTCACAAGTATCCTATTCCTATAGTGTAAAATTGTTTCGGTCAGGCATACTCTAAAATAGTACTTTTGGAATGAGTCCTACTCATAACTCATGGTTAGTTGGGGGATTAGGTCAACAAATTTATGCAACAAGCAAGGTCAAACAATTTTGTATTTCTAGTATTCTCTACTCTTTAAAAGCGTCGGACCCATCCTGCCTGCACTTCATGTCTGCAAATTCTGACTTGCAAGTTTTGTAACGGGGTCTTCCTGAGTTATAATTTATAGTTAAGTAAAATTTATTCATCCGTCAATTTATTTATTATATATTTTTTATTTAATTATAAGTTACAGTAAATATAATTCAAAAAATAATATATTAATCGTCTTATCATATTAATTTTAGAAAAAAAAATGTTATAAGTACTTGTATTGATGAATGTGTGTGAGCTGTATTTTTTCATAATTTTGCTGTAGGGACTTGAGATGAGTCATTTAGCACTTATAAAAGAAGTTTCTAACATACTACAACAATTTTTATCTTAGAAAAACCAAAAAAGCATCAAAATCATCTTTATCCATCAACATCTTTGTAACAATGTAAAACATTTTTCATAAAATTAAAGTGCATTGTTGTTCCTTTTTTTTCAAACACAATTTTGTAACGGTAGATTGTGACCTTGAAAATTTACTAGATTTGAATAATATTTGGTCGCTCTTACCAACAGGAGAAGTCTTGAATTGGGGCTTGAAATTTGGAAAGCAAGCATGAGCAAAACCAAGAATTTTTGGTTCATGAAATTTTTCATGCAAGTCTAAAGCACAATCAAATCAAATGAGACCAATTCATTGATAGTTATCATTGTCACCATCATAGCAAGCATCATCAACATTATCATTGAACAAATTTTGTGGCACCAATTCAACATTGCGTGTCATGATTGACCAAATAATTTAAAAAGCAAAAAAAAAGGTAAGAAAAGAATTGCTTTATGATGGGCCTTAATAATATTGACAACCAACCAACTTGACCATCATGTTACACCAACTTGATATAATTATGAGATCAAGATTTTAATTGACTCAAATTTTTTTTTTTCAAAAAGGGAATTTAATTGAGCGATCACTTGAAACTTTTCTTTTAGCAAATGGATTTTAATTATCCAGACATTACAAATCAAACAAACAAACAAACAAACAAATATGTAAATAATGTCAATTTTTACATATTTAATTATGATCATCGGAATTTGAATTATGAGAAAATAGTAGATAAAAAATTGATTTCTACAATAAATACCTGTATATAATAAAAGACTAATATTTTTCTTTTTGAAATTAACTGTCAATAATTTTTTTTTGACACTGATATATTATAATCAGATTGTAACTGATATTATATCAAACTATTAACTGATATTTACAAATCAGACTATTATTAGGACGAGAGTTTATATTTTTACTTTTATTAATATTCAAAGGATATCTACTCTACTCATATTTCGTAAGAAAAAAAACCACCTCTGCTTAATTGCTTGAAGAATTAAATCCCTATATTACTATATACGAGAGCTTGAGTTGTGACCAAGAACGAGTGGCCAAAAGACCAATAATTTTAAATGAGCTTTATCATGTTGACAGAGGATATGCTACAATTAAAATCAAATAAAAAATTATAACACAAATCCAAAACACTGTTACTTAAACGGCGCCGTCACCAAAAAAAATTTTGAGCGCCAAATATGAAAAGCTTCAAAAACTTACCCGCCAAAAGCGATGACCACTATTTAGATCACATACCTACTTATGACAATTTAACCCGGACTCGGATAAACCCGGAAAATACGGGTTGGGTTAAACCCGACAGAATAATAAAAAAAGCAGGTATCCGGATTTAATTTTTGGGTTCAGGTGAACCCGAAGATCCGGAACCCGGACCCGGATGTCTTATTTCGATAAATTTTTGAAAAATATAAATAGAAAAGTTAAAAAAAAAAAAAAAACTAAACCTAATTTCACATTTTCACTCTCAAGTCTTCACACTACAGCCGCCGTAACCAAAATTCTCTTGCTTCTTGGGCAAAATCCAAAGCCAAGGCCAAATTGCCAAACCGAAACTGTCCTTCTCTAAGTTCTCTTCAACTTCAACTCATCACTCATCTGCTGTGTTCATCATCGTCATCGTCAGCTCAGCGCCTCAGCCGTGCCCGTGAATCGTCACGCCACCTTAATCATCGTCAGCGGCTTGTGGAGACTGATACGAAGTCGATCGCGACTGTGACCTGTGACGCTGTCGCTGACTCGCTGTGTTCATCATCAGCCGTGAATCGTGAGTCTCCTTTAATTATCGTCAGCGGCTTCTGTGATTTATATTCTATTTTTTTTATGTAATTCATGATGATTAAACTTAATCTCGAGTTTTCTAACTGTAATTAGAATCAAGTTTCATTACGTGACTTAAATGATTTGCTGTTTCTTTTGTTTGTGGAAATTCTAGAAGATATTTAGTTTAGATTTTTTTTTTCTACGAAAATAGTGGTTTCGGGGATGAATTTAGATCTAATTCTCGCTTGAAGCTGAGATCTGGATGTTGCAAGTATTTTCCATTTCTGTGTCTCTGTATTATTGTTGCTTGGTTCAATTTTTTGTTCATTTTCAGGTACTAAAAGTTTGATGAATGATGAGTGAGCTGTGAGCAGCAGTTAAATGAAGAAGAATTGAAAATGATGAAGAAGAGTTGTGTAACTTGTGTTATGGATTTGAACTTCGAAATTTGTTTATGAATTATATTTGTGGATGTGTTATTGAAATTTAGAATTTTTATTTGTTTTGTATTCGAAATTGGTCCGGATATGTTATTGTTTTTGTTTTGTTTTTAATTCGAATTTGTTTACCTGATTCTTTAATCATCCGGGTTTAAAACCCCGATTTTTCGTGGGTTGAACCCGGACGCAAAAAATCCGGATGTTTATCTAGGGTCTGGAGCGGGAGGGCCAAACCCGGACCCGGTATTTGCCATCCTATACCTAAGAATGAGTTCGATCATTTTCCTCCATTTTCTGACTATTTCGATCTCGCCAAACAAACAGCCATAACGGGTATTTATTAAATATTATTTCTTTATGCATGTATTGATCTATGTGCTAATGTATAATGTACGTCTGTTGTTGCGCATGTAAGATGTTTGATGAAATGCTTGAATGAATGCAGGATCTTGAAAAGGAAAAAAAAAAATGCACGGGAGATTGGGAGGCCGTCTGGTAAAGGAACTTGCGAGCTGTGAAAAAGGCCAGCTCACGCCTTTCAATGTAATTTCAATTTCGTTGTGTTCGTTGTTTCTTGATTTCTGTTTGTGTCGCGTGAAAAGGGCATGCTTAAGCTTTTGAACCAATGTATGCATTATGAAGTGGGTGGTTTTTTATTTTTTGATTCTTTGTACAATCACTTAGCTTTTTTTATGTTATTGTCACGTTTTGCTGTGGCTAGTAACTGCTAGATGAGTATTTCGGGTGTGATGTTGCAGGATGAGCTTTTAAATGAAGTAATTAAAGAATGCAGTGAAAATTTCCTCGCACTTCAGTCCTTGATAAGGTAATTGTTTGGTATGAATCCTTGGTGTTTGTTTTGATACAATGAGTAATTGCATACATATTTTCTTACTTTGTAAATTTATGCTTGTGATAGGAAAATGCAGGACGAGGGATTGGATTTTCAAACAACAAGAAATGCAGATCACTATGGAGCACTTATCAACCACCTTTCTCTAACTCGCAATAAACGCTGCCTGATGGCATACGTGTAAGTATTCTCTAATGCTATCTTATTTCTGTAAGCAAGGTTCTTCTAATTAGTTTTTTTATGTTTAATTTGAGGTTTTTCATTTTGACAGTAACTCACTAACTCTAGCTCGTGGTCTATGGTCATGCAGGAACAACCGAGCAGAAATGATACAGAATTTGGCATGGACGGTTGGGCTTAGGCTCTTTGAGCTGCCCGAAGAAATTCAAGAAAAACTCAGTCATGCGGAGAAAGATTATTTCAAGAGACATTCTGCGGCCTTGGAATCTTACATGTCGAAAGTGGATCTTAACTTGAATGTGGTAACTCCTTTCTCTCTTTCTCATATGATTTAAACTTTCTGATCATAAGAACGCACAGTTGGTGATCTTGGTAAGTAATTGATGACTAGTGGATGCTGCAGAATAGTCATGCAAATGGTTCTGAAAGCCTGAGTGTTGGTTACTAATGACAAAAATATATCTATCAGATAAAGGAAGTGAGGGTTTTGGCAATAACTTTTTGCTTTCAGAATCAATTGATAATGTCATCTGTTGTAAGAAAAGGTTATGAAGTGAAATGCATGCAAAGTAAAAAGAAGCACGTGGTCATTGAAGGAGCATTATGTTATTTAGCCATTCTATAAGATAATTGTGAATAAGGATGTAAATGTTCTCAAAACTGAAATTTGGCTGATTTTAAGGTGGATTAAGTATTGGAGAATCCAATTTCTAAATAGTTTTCCTCTGAAAACTTGATCAAACTTGAACCAACTAACTAGATTTTTAAAGCTAATGTTCTTATTTTTGCAAAGGATATGGTGCCACCAAAAGACCCCTACATCAAGGTGAGAGTCCTTGATGATCTTGGTGAGGGAATATTAGTAAGTGATAAGGCAGCCAATTTTGCCCGCCACTCGATGCACTTTCTCAAACGAACTGATGCAGAGCCATACATCTCAAGGGTGAGTTTCCTCTCTAACTTGTTTCTCAAATTGTGTCTTCAGATGCTGGCGTTAAAACATTTCCAATGCTTGTAACACTATTCATGGTTTTCCTTGCTCAACAGGGCTCGATGGAGGAACTTATGGGCTGACCTAAACGTGGCCCTCTGCTATTGCACATGTTTATTGAAGTTTTATGGACCTGACTTCGTTGTTTATCCACCGTATGTAAATTAGTAGTTCTGTTTAATTGCAGATGGGAAGTTCTAAGTCCTAGTGAAGGTGCAAATTTTTTTATATGCTTTGTAGTGTTGTGAATTTGTCTTGAGTTGGAGTTGATTTGCATCTTACCACCAACATAAGAAAGACGGTATGCTGGCTAGTTAAATGGTGTTGCATAAATCTGGTTTCATTTTTTTAACCAAATGGGTCAAATAAGAGTATAAACTTCCATCAAGAAGATGATGAATGCAAGTAACAGACCCAGTAATGCTCTTTGATGTACAATTTCATGATGAATATTTGTTATGGTCTGGTAGACTTGCTGAACAACCTTCACCTACTACAGCCGGTTGTTTTGTTTTGTTTTGTTTTGTAAAGATTGTAATACAATTAAATATTTGGTAGAAATTAGCGGAGAATATAGAAAATGGACGAGTGTTTCAATCAATGAGCCCACGTTTCTTCAGAATCTTCGATTCGGAAAACGACACGAGTGACATGGCACTTCAAGTGGCTGGGTTACCCTTCAGTGAATAATGACTGACTGAGCAATTTGTAAAAATTTCGACCCCATCCTTTATCTGTATGCCTGTCATTCTCAGTGAAAGTCATCTCTAGCAAATGCATTATTGATTCTACAAACATCACCAGCAGCAAAGTTCCATTCGAAAGAGACACTCTGCCATGGCTTCCCAAGCTAGTAGCCAGCTTCACTTCATCTTGTTTCCTTACCTTATTCAGGGCCATATGATTCCCATGATAGACATTGCAAGATTGTTGGCAAATCATGGCGCCTTTGTTACCATTGTCACCACACCAAAGAATGCAGCCCGGTTTCAAAATGTTATCGAACGTGGGATACAATCCGGACTACCTATCCAAGTGATTGAGTTTCGTTTTCCATGTCAAGAAGTAGGATTGCCTGAAGGTTGTGAGAATTGGGACATGCTTCCATCGATCACCTTGGCCCCCAAGTTCTCCGCTGCAGTTGAAATGCTGCAATCGCCATTGGAAAATTTGTTCAGGGAGATACAACCTAAGCCAAGCTGCTTAATCTCTGACATGTTGTTGCCTTGGACAGTTTCTTCTGCCAGCAAGTTCAACGTTCCGAGGATTGTTTTCCATGGCTTTTCTTGCTTTTGTCTGTCGTGTTCATACAGCTTGAGTGTTTCCAAGGTTCATGAGAGTGTTTCCTGTGATTCAGAGTATTTTTTGGTGCCTGGTTTGCCTGATCGAGTTGAACTAACTAAAGCTCAGCTACCCGAAATCCTGAAAGTGAAAAGTTTGGGTGAGCCCATTTTGGCAGCTGAAAGGGCATCTTATGGGGTTATTGTGAATTCATTTGAAGAGTTGGAGCCTGCTTATGTTGAAGAATACAAGAAAGCAAGAGGTGGAAAGGTTTGGTGTGTTGGTCCTGTTTCATTTTTCAACAAGGAAGATATTGATAAGGTTGAGAGAGGTAACAAGGCCTCAATTGATGGCTCTGATTGCTTGAAATGGCTTGATTCATGGGAACCAAGCTCTGTAGTCTATGTTTGTCTTGGAAGTATTTATAATTGTTCAACCAGACAACTGATAGAGCTTGGTTTAGGGTTAGAAGCAACAAAGAAGCCATTCATCTGGGTTATAAGAGCAGGAGACGGAACAAAAGGGTTAGAGGAATGGCTTTCGGAAGAGAACTTTGAGGAAAGGATTGAAGGGAGAGGACTTTTGATCCGGGGTTGGGCTCCTCAAGTAGTGATATTGTCACACCCTGCAATTGGAGGGTTCTTAACACATTGCGGCTGGAATTCAGTACTAGAAGCGCTTTCAAATGGCTTGCCAATGGTTACCTGGCCATTTTTTGCAGATCAGTTTTGCAATGAGAAGTTGGTTGTGCAAGTGTTGAGGGTTGGTGTGAGGATCGTTGCGGAACGTCCACAAAGTTTAGCCGATGAAGTGAAGAGGGAAGATGTCGAAAAGGCTATTAACATACTGATGGATGAAGGAGAAGAAAGAGATGAGAGAAGAAGAAGGGCTAAAGAGTATGGGGAGATGGCAAAGAGAGCAACTGAAGAAGGGGGATCTTCTTCTCTTAACATTAAACTGTTAATCCAAGATATTATGCAGCAAGCAAAATAAGGTGAGCAATCCAACGTGATGCTCCCATATGTAAGAGTGAGATCAAAATAATTTGGCTTTTAAGTCATAGCAATTAATGTTTATTAAATATTTTAGCGTTGAAGATTTTAAGTACTAAAAAGAGCCTTAATTCATTTAGATGCTGTGATTTGTTTGTGATTTTGGTTGTAGTTTAATTCGAATTCTACAAGTTTAATTTTCTCTGTGCTATTAAATATGATAAATTATGTTCACCATCTTTGATATACTCTCTTTTTTAATTTTCAGAGCTTGATAATCACTTTTCTAAGCTACATAGCAATCACAAAGGGACTTGAAATTTGATAAAAGTACAGAAGAAAATTTGTTTCAGAATGCCATCATTGTTGACCCCTCTCAAAATTTCATTTTTTTCAGAATTTTTTTTTTCCAATAAAATATTTAGCCTGCTGCTCCTGAAAAATTTTTAAGATACCAAGAATGAATTGAATTATCAACAATCAAGGGAATTTCATGATAAAGTACGAGTTTGGTGCCATAGTTTGTGAATGAGTTGGTAGCCTTCCTATTTGACATGTGTTTACATATGTTAAACTTGAGGTGTTACAACTATGGTGTTAGAGACGGGATACCACCTGTGACACACCCCCGTTCTGGAAACACCTCTCATTAAGATGGTAAAATCTTTGTATAATATTAAATAATTTTGCTCAAATTCCATCGTCAATTTACAAATATTCTTTTTAAGACTAAGGACTTGTTTATTAAATGTTTGAAATCTAAAATTTTATTAATTTAAGATATCTTCTAAATTTTTTTTAACTTATGTTTTGATATTCATATATTTATATCTAAAAATTAAACTTTTATAATTTTTATCTGAATAAAAAAATTTCTGAATGAGAATTAAATATTATATTAAAAAATAAATATGTGATTTAGATATTGATATTCAGATTCATTCAGATTTAATAAAAATTTAAACTCATTTAAATTTAAGACCAAAAAAAAAAAAAACAAAACTCTACCTAAGTTTGGTGATTAGAAGAAAAGTTTTTGGACCTTTTGCTGTGAAATGCATGCAACGGAGAAAGAAGCAGTGAATATTTTATTTTTCATTTGTATATTACGGTTTGCTAATATATACAATTAAAAATTTATTAGCGGGTGTAAGATAATTTTAGATGTCTATTGCAGCCTAGATTTCTACTCTTATAAATTTTGCACTCCGCACACATTAGTAGGAAAAAATCTTCCTCCAACTAATTTTTGAAATTGAGAGAAGAATAAAACCTCAACATTTGTTGTAACTGGAAACCATGCCCTTAAAAAGTCTTTTGAGGGTTATATGTATGTGTAGCCCATTGGTTAAGGAAGCATTAATTTAATCCCATTAAACCAATGAATTACCCATAGAAAATGGACAATTGTTTCAATTTATATATTGGTCAGTGCAAGTGGTGGGGTTACGTTACCTGTCTAGTCTGTTTCTACTTTTTTGAGTTTGACTAACAATCAGGATAGATTCCGTAGGAAAGTGGAAGAGACTTGGTGGTATATTAAAAATTTCTAAAAGTCAGACAGAGAATTTTCCTAAGCAATGTGCAGACAATCTCCACCAGGACCACCAAATCCTTATCACTCGCACTAAAGTCATCTTTAATAATGCATTATGCTAAGTTCCCAAAGCTAGCATTATTGATTCTATAAACATCACCAGCAGGCAGCAGCAAAGTCCCATTGGGAAGAGAAACTCTGCCATGGCATCCCAAGCTAGTACCCAGCTTCACTTCATCTTGTTTCCTTTTCTTGCTCAGGGCCATATGATTCCCATGATAGACATTGCAAGATTGTTGGCACATCATGGCGCCTTTGTTACCATTGTTACCACACCAATGCATGCAGCCCGGTTTCAAAACGTTATCGAACGTGGGATACAATCCGGGTTGCATATCCAAGTCATTGAGTTTCATTTTCCATGTCAAGAAGTAGGATTGCCTGAAGGTTGTGAGAGTTGGGAGAAGCTTCCTTCGATGGCCTTGCTCCCCAAGTTCTTCACTGCAGTTGAAATGCTGCGTTTGCCGTTGGAAACTTTGTTCAGGGAGATACAACCTAAGCCAAGCTGCTTAATCTCCGACGTGTGTTTGCCTTGGACAGTTTCTTCTGCCTGCAAGTTCAATATTCCAAGGATTGTTTTCCATGGCTTTTCTTGCTTTTGTCTTTTGTGTCTGCACAGCTTGAGCGTTTCCAAGGTTCATGAGAGTGTTTCCTGTGATTCAGAGTATTTTTTGGTGCCTGGTTTGCCTGATCGAGTTGAACTAACTAAAGCTCAGCTACCCGAAATCCTGAAAGTGAAAAGTTTTGGTGAGCCCATTTTGGCAGCTGAAAGGGCATCTTATGGGGTTATTGTGAATTCATTTGAAGAGTTGGAGCCTGCTTATGTTGAAGAATACAAGAAAGCAAGAGGTGGAAAGGTTTGGTGTGTTGGTCCTGTTTCATTTTTCAACAAGGAAGATATTGATAAGGTTGAGAGAGGTAACAAGGCCTCAATTGATGGCTCCGATTGCTTGAAATGGCTTGATTCATGGGAACCAAGCTCTGTAGTCTATGTTTGTCTTGGAAGTCTTTGTATTTGTTCAACCAGACAACTGATAGAGCTTGGTTTAGGCTTAGAAGCAACAAAGAAGCCATTCATCTGGGTTATAAGAGCAGGAGACGGAACAAAAGGGTTAGAGGAATGGCTTTCGGAAGAGAACTTTGAGGAAAGGATTGAAGGGAGAGGACTTTTGATCCGGGATTGGGCTCCTCAAGTAGTGATATTGTCACACCCTGCAATTGGAGGGTTCTTAA
Source organism: Clausena lansium (assembly GCA_030449835.1). Classification (NCBI taxonomy): domain Eukaryota; kingdom Viridiplantae; phylum Streptophyta; class Magnoliopsida; order Sapindales; family Rutaceae; genus Clausena; species Clausena lansium. Next base: position 2,355,425 of record JASUUF010000369.1, read on the forward strand.
CACATTGCGGCTGGAATTCAGTACTAGAAGCGCTTTCAAATGGCTTGCCAATGGTTACCTGGCCATTTTTTGCAGATCAGTTTTGCAATGAGAAGCTGGTTGTGCAAGTGTTGAAGGTTGGTGTGAGGATTGGTGCAGAACGTCCACCAATTTTAGCCGATGAAGAGGAGAATGGGGTGCCGGTGAAGAAGGAAGATGTCGAAAAGGCTATTAACATGCTCATGGATGAAGGAGAAGAAAGAGATGAGAGAAGAAGGAGAGCTAGAAAGTATGGGGAGATGGCAAAGAGAGCAATAGAAGAAGGGGGATCTTCTTACCTTAACATCAAGCTGTTAATCAAAGATATTTTGCAGCAAGCAAAATGATGGGAGATTTGACATGTCCCTTCATTATAGATATGTGTGCGCGCTCCTTTTTTACTCCCTCTTCTTTCATTTCAGTCCTCAAATCAATATGATCTTCTTTACTGTTGTATCATTGTTTGTGAGACAAGTATCATAATGCAGATAATTTCACTGTCGTGTGAGAAGACATCATACATGAGCAAATATCAATGGCGTTTGTTGTTTTATTATCTAGTAGAAAATTTGACGAAAAATTTACATTCATTTTCTAATGAGATAATTTTTCAATATAATACAACAAGTGATCTCAGGCTGTAAAGTCTGAAGAGCAAGCTAGGAAGATCAGCTCTTTTTTCAAACACTTTTTACTTTCTGTGTTTACTACTACCACTCCCACTACTGGAACCTCTTGAGGACTCGGACAAAAAAGAATCTAATTTAGCTACAATCTGTGTTTCAAACTTATGGCCTTTTAATGTGGTTCTTACCTTCCGCACCACTTGTTGCTTCATCACCCTCCGCTCAGCTATTGAAAGATGCTTGCATTTATCTATCCCCTTGAGAAATTCACCCAGAGTTTCACCTGAGCCACCACTGGTCTTCTCTATTTTCACAAGCTTCTCCACTACCTGCAATGAAAGGATCCTCTCTAGGTCGGCTTTTTTTCCCAATTCTACAATATCAACAATGCAGTGCATGTTCACTTCTCGAGTCTTCACTGTCTTGCTTTCGAGTGATTGAGCCATTCTTTCTATGAGACCCATCTTAAAAATCCTATTCAAAACAAGTTGTCCACCATTGCTGAAAAACATCTGGTGCAATGCTGTGTAGGCGGAATCCTGAATTTCTGAGACACAGCATTGCATCATCTTAACAAGCTCAGGGATTATATCATACTCTAGAAACTTCTTTATGCAAGTTTCTCCACCGGCACAAGCTAACTTCGTAAGTAAAAAGGCAGATTCAGATCTCACTGAATTTTGTTCAGGTTGCACATATTGGAGAAGCCCTGATAACTTTTCAATAAGGGGGCTTTTGATGATCATTTCTCTGATCCTCAGCTCACCTGCTTTCTCAAGGAATGGTATGAGATCCTGCATTGCCCCCTGTACTTGCTTGTTATCACCATCTAACAACCTGTGAATGACATCCTCAAAAGTTTGTAATTTCGGCAAAGGGGGAACAGTTTGATCTGACATAACAAATCTTTCCAACCGAAGCCTCACTTGCCATGGCAGAAGGTCAAGATTAGCTGGTCGAAGAGAACCATTTGCAGGAGGGCCTGCCAACTCATAGAATGCCTTCAAAGTGACAATTGCATGGTGTTGTACTACTTCAGAACCATTCTCAATAAGTTTTATAAGGTTCTTGTCAATCTCAAAAGCATACATTTTTTCAACAGCTTTTGACTTTCCAACTTTGGCCAATGAAATTAGTATTGTAAACATGTGCTCATGCCACTCCTTGGCATCATAAGAGGGCAGAGTTGCCAGCTTATCAAAGGGTATGCTCTGAAGCACCTTGTCAACTGTCTCTGGAGTTCCAAACTCCGCAAGCTTTGTGAGGACAGTTAAAATATCAGTCTGAATCATTGGGTCCTCACTTTTTTGCAGTAAACCTGCTAGCTTATCAATCGCTCCAGTAGTTTCAAGGGATGGAATATAACTGCAATAATCTCCCTTACTGAATATATTCGTGATAGCTTCTGCAGAAACTATTGTTAGACTGTCTGAATCTCTAGAGATAAGATCTGCAATCCTCGGTCCTAGTATGCCACTAAAGCAGATTCTGCTAGTTTCAAGTTCGGAAATGGATTTGCTAGCCATAAGAGCCTGGAGAATAGCTTCTATGGTGATAATCGCCAGCTTTTCTACAGAAACACTGAGGGAAAACTCTACCTTTTCCTCAGCAATATTTTTGATACTTTCTTTCCCAAAAATAAGAAACCAGGGGCAAATAAATGCAATTTCTTCAGCCTCTGGCCCATTTATTAGTATCTGAATTGAATCATTTGTCTTGCTATCAAGGTACAGAGATACCATGTCATGTACTTGGTATAAGGCATCTGTATCATCTTTCATAAGCAAGGATCCTTCGACAAGCTTGCGTACTGCAAGAGAAAACAAGCTTTTCTGCCCAAGAATTGACCATATTGCTTCCAAACAAGCTTCTGGTACTGGTTCTGCCCACGAAAGAGCAGCAAGGGCTATGAAAAGCCTTCTGGATTCTCTAGGCATTGCTTCAAGACTGAACTCAAATGACCCAAAAATTGTTAGTGTATTCTCAGCTTCTTTCTCATTTACATATGAGACAGGACCGGGTGCACATGTGGCGAAGGTCGACAAATCTGTAATGGCCTTTTCCCATTTCTCAGATCTTAACTCTTTCCTGAGAGCCTTACCCATAACAGCTACTGTTAGAGGGTGGTGGCCGCAACGTTCTAGCAAGCTCTCAGCTGCAGTCTATACGAAAAAATTAACTCAACATATCAGAAGGTAATTAGAGAAAAAAGAAAACTAGGAAAATGGAGGTGAACAAAGCAGATAACTGGATGTGATGTAGTGGACAGGTATGAGTAATTGATTTTATGGATTTTCAGCTTCAAGCCTTCAACTAATATCAATCTATGACAAACACAAAAGTGATATTTCATCCTGCTCTAGAAAGCAGCATCATATATATTTCTCAATACGAGGATGCGTGGAAACTTATAAATCAAGCATTTAAGACTTCTACATATATCTGGAGTCAATTAACTTAATTTTGTAGAAGCTAAGCTGATAGAATTCCCTGGCTATATGCTAATTACACAGCTTTCACTTTCCAGAGATATGATTTTTGTCTCATTAGTTCCAGAATTATATCCTTTTGCTACAAGACTTGGTGAGTCAAGCTAAAACATCTAGGCTCACACAAAACTGCCAATGATGGTTCTAAAAGTAGCTTGATTTTTTTAATAATAGTTCAGATACATAGTTTAGGTCATCTGCGGAGTATTTGTCTAATAGACAGCCACAGACCTCCACATTTCCTGCATCTGCACTATTGAACGCTCAGGTGATACCAATCACCCATTGCATGAGAGACACCCTAGAAAGGTTATCATGACTCTTCGGGTTTAAGGGCATATAGACATTTGCCATGTCCCATGGATACAAAATAAAAAAGCCATGTACTTATAATTATGCTGAGTATAGGTCATATTCATGTGTTTGGATTCATCAAATAAAATAAATAAAACATGCTGATGCAGTTGCTTCATTCCAATGTAATGATTTTGGCAAAAAATAAATATTAGATGGAGTCAGTTCATACCGGTAACTCTTCTTCAGTAAGGAGGCTATGGTAGAGAAGGATTGATTTGCTTATCTCCATTATATCATCTTTGCTCAACTCTACCTTCTCAGCTTCTGTTATTTCGTAGACAGCTTCATTTCTTGTTGTTACTAAGTATTTGCAATTATTATCATACAGCTTTGCAAACCGCTCCACTATGTCCTGCTCCCACACATCATCAAGTAGTATCAGTATGCTCTTTCCATACAAGGCTTCTTGAAGCAAGCAACAAAGATATTCAAGATCACTATTCTCATCCTTAATCTTTTTCCAAAATCCTATCTGCACCAAGAATTTGCTAATTTTTCTTGCTAAGCGCTTCTGGTAATCAGACTTACTTCCATTGCAAGCAGCTCGACTGCACCATTGCCCAAATCCAAGTTCAACCGCTCCACCCACAAATCTTTCTGGAGGATCAGATGCTACTTGACGAGCCAAACAGGACTTCCCAATACCTGATAATCCAACAATTAGAATGACTTGATGAGTTTCCTCCTGTTCTAGCAATTTCATTAAAAACTTGGATTTACTAGAAATAGGGTAGCCTTGTTCAGCCTTTACTTTCAATCGAATTGGAATTTCCTGCGCCGTTAATTCTATTACCTTCTCAACATTTTGCGCCAAAATTTGAGATTCAAGCCACCAATTCAAGTCATTGTTGATTGAGTTCACTAGCTTCCCAAGTGGGTCACCAGCCATAGAAGTCCACACTACATGAGCCAAGTTCTTGATTTTACTCTTTGAAACCATCCTTCTTGCCTTCCTGATCTTTGGATGCAGCCGTTCTATCAGGGAATTCAAACTTTGAAGTTGGTGATCTAATTGAGGGTTATGGAGCTTGTAGACATGTTTTTGCTTAATTCGGCGCATCAAATTCTCAAGATCACATACAAAATCCTCTAGGCTTCGGATTCTCTTTGGAGCTTCATCGAGATTCCGAGAGGCTTGTTCTAATGCACCAACAACCCCTACCATGCTTGAAACTATTTGTGTTGCCGCAGAAACAACTTGCAAGGCATCCATTAATACTTGAACTGTCTCGCTAGCTATATATATTTCCAAATTTGACCAGTAAAACAGTTGTCCTCAAACCAGTGATTGAAGTGGCCCCAAGAACTTAGGATATAAAGTATAAACCTCCAATCAATCCACCATGAAAAAATGATTATAATCAAAGTCTTTTTAACATAATTCTGATGTTATGTAGATTCCATTGTCTATTTTCAACAATAGAAGAAACCTTAAACAGTGACAGCACTAATCCAATTTTGCCAAATTGTAAAATAATGATGGAAATCAATCCTAAAAATGCTCTCAACAATACTCCAATTACCATTATCAGGACACCCTAACAACTCCATCATTTGTCTCCCCAGGAATCTTAATACAAACCAATCCTGAAAGCCACCCGACAAAAAATCAATCAACAAATTAATCCACTTTTGAAATATAATCATACATTAAAAATCCTTTAAGCTACAATTCTGCAGAAGTCAAGATCTATTAATAATACCCGAGCTGCCCCCAAAAAAAATAAAAATGTATCAATCTCCATTCTACACAATATTATTCAATGACTAAAACAAATAAAGTATTCTACAAGCTTATAGATTGATATTATCAACATTCAGAAACAATCAAACAAACCACATTCGAGTTCTTATATGATCTTTAAAATGAAAATGAATCCATTAGTCTTAACTAATTCATAAAAAATAAAAAAATAAAAAGAGTAAAAACCAAGTTTATCAATTAAGTTCATGGACTACATAATTACTAAAAAACAGATTAAATTAAGTTACTTTAGTTCTAAGATCAAAGTTGGTCATACCTTAATTGACTGGTTACTGAAGAGAGAAGAGTCGTGGAAGTATAGACACAATGCCTTGTACTGTTTTAAAGTATTTTCTATCCTTCAGTAAAAGATTGCAACTGAAAATAATGATTTGGTGACTTAGAAAAAATCGAAAATGTTTTACCAGAACTAAAAATTATGATCGAAGTCAAACCACTTGCAGCTGAAACATACTGTGTCACGAGTTGGGTATAAGTCTAAAGTGACAAACCACTGAAATTGCGGATTGGCACGTGTAAGGATAATGGAGGTAAAGGGTGCGTTTGGTGTTGTTTGTTTTGTAACATAGATGTAATTAGTTGGAAAATGAATTTAAAAGATTGCTCTAATTTGTTTTTGGTAAATTTGAAAATACTTGTTGTTTATTTTATATGTGGCTTTGAAAAATAACATAGTAAAAATATATCTAGTCTAGTAGTGTGTTTTCAAAAAATTAGTAAAATATAAAATAAATGAGATCTATTATTTTATTTTATTGTATAATATTTAATTTTTTTTGAGTGGTACCCAATTGAAATGATTTACAAAATTGCTTGCTGACTTCTCATAAGAAAACAGACGTGGGATCAATAAATGCAAAGTAATTTTTTTTCATTGTTTTGCATTTTATTTGATGTACGCGGAAAATGATTTGTTCTTGTTCTACAAAAAAAATGAAAACATCGTTGCACAAATACCCACCAAACTGTTTTCTGTTTTTGTAAAATGAAAAACACTAAAGAAACTACATACCAAACAGCACCTAAACATTTCCATCCAATAAAATTTCTCTGGTGGCTATGTTTCAAGGTTCCACCTTCCAAAGTTTCTCTGTTTTATTTTATGTTTTTCAGTTTTGTTAATTATTAGCGATAGTCTTCTTAAACAAAGCATTTGTCAAGTGTGAATTCTCAAATATGGTACATACTAATGTGAACAAAATCTCAATGGTTCATTAATACAATTTGATTAAGAAGATCAATTAGGACGATATTTTCTTTTTAACTGATTTAAGATGTTTAAAAATCTCATCGTCGTTGGTGGGCTGGAGCATCTCAGTTGGTTAGAGCGTGTAAACACAAAGTCGAATGTTCAAGCCTTTTCTCTACCGTTTCCTTTTTCATTTTATTACAATAAAATATCTTCAATCATTTTTCACACAAGCGTGGGCCGGGCTCTGCCTTCTGCTCACTGACCTTCCATACAAGTCGCATCTTCACATTTACCATTATGCCAAATCTTAAAAAGTGGAAAGGCAAGCGAAACAAGTGGGCATTTGGGTCCAAAAGGGATAGTAATAAATACACAACAACACAAGTTGGCTAGTTGCATTTTTTTGTCGTCTATTTATTTAGAATGGAAGAAGAGGCAAGGCTTGGATGAAGCAACGCTCCTTTTATTGGCACATTTTGCACTTGCTTCTCTCCAATAAAACAACACCCACCAACCCAAATCCATTCCCATTTCCTCTTCTCTTCTTCATCTTCTCTCCAAACAATCATTCCTGAACCAACTTCTCTGTACAAACAAATTTCCCCATTCCCACCCGCACACTTTGTGCCACCCCAACTCGCCTTACCCCCTAATAATCTCATCCCCATTTCAATTGGCACCTTCTCAATTAAGCACCAAATATCATCATCCCCCTCACTAAGCTCCCACACGCAGGCATCCCCACCGCACGTGCCGCCGATGAGTGTCAACTTCTGGTTTCGTGAAACCAACGTGGCGAACTCTAACCTGTCCGCCATTGGTACGCTTAGCTCTCGCCACGTGTTTGACTCTATATCGAAGCCCATTACACTGTAGGCCCGGGCCGATGTGATCCAATACAGCATTCTCCTGGTGTAAACGCTCTCGTTCGGGGTCCAAACCGTTAGCCTCACCGCGAATTCCACCGGCATGGAGCCTATTACTTGCCATGTGTCGTGCCTCGAGTCGTACATTTCAACCATGGACTCATATGTGGCACCGCCACGCGGTTCATCGGACGTCCCCCCTGCCACGTAGACTCTAAAACATGGAGATGGGCCGTCTTGGGCCGGGCCTTCCACCACAACTCCCACAGCTGGATTAGTCCTAGAGATATTCAATAAAGGGAGGTGCCTAAACTGCCTGGTGAATGGATTACACAAAACTAATTGTAGAATTGTAGAATTTATGGGTCTCAAAAGAAGGAAGCTACCAATTGAGGAGACGGGTCGCACCGGATCCGGCAAGAAGGCGAGGGATAACACGTGCCACCTGTCGATAACCGGGTTGTGAACATAGCAACACAGGCCACGGTTACGTGCAGGCAAAGCCAGGAACCATGCAAGCTGCTGGGGTTGGGACACCGGGTGAAGGTGGTAAAGACTGGCACACGTGTGCCAGTGGTTGCAAACTGATCTGGCGCGTGCCAAAGAGTCTGGAGAAAGGAAGGAGAAGATATTGGCTAGAACATCAGAATGAAGATTGCTCCACATTTTTACAGAGGAAAAAAAAAAAATATATTGTATATAGAGATGGTTATGGTTTTAAAAGCTTGGTGTACGAGTGTATACACGTATATATATGCAGGTACAAAATTGGTGGTGACAGGGGGGCAATTATTGGAGATGAATTATTGGACGCATATGGTATTCGGATGTGTGAACTGTGAAGCTAAATGTGACTCTGAATTTTTTTCCTGTTTTTTTTCCTTGTACTTTGGTTGGTTCTTGGAAGAGCTCAAGGGGCAAGAAGTTGAAAAAAAAGAAGGGAAAAGAAATAATAAAAATATCTCTTTCCTTTTTTTTTTTTTAAATTAAACTTTATTGGGATAATTAGTTGTATTAAATTCTTGTGTTTTGAAGATGGGTTGGTTTTTTTGTGTGAAATGATTATCATTATGGTTTCTTAATAAATTATTATTAGCCGAAGTTAATTATAGTACTTGAGAAAGACGAGTTAAAATTCTCTCATAATTTGATTTTTTCTTGAGTTAAATTTAAGTAATTGGTGTTTGATAATAATAATGTTAGGGATTTTAATATTTAAATCTCAACAACAGTTCTAATGCAAAATATCACTCACCTATTAAGTGTTGAATTTTATAATTAGCAGAATTACTTAATCAGTATTTAATGGATGAATATCACTTAAATTAAAATTTATATATTAGGATACATAACATCGCTCCTTTGATAAATTAAAAAATAAAAGTAATTAAATCATAATTATATACTATAAGTAACATAAGATTTTTAAAACTTCAAGAAAACTCATATCACAAAAGTTTTTTAATCCAATAAGAATTGTGTAAAATAAAAGAGTATTTAATAGAAGAATTTTGATGCTGGAAGTAAAGATGATGCAACTTGCTAGAACGCTATGATGACATTTCGGGATGATTAGTTTGACAACCTTGGATTTATGATGTTGGTCTTATCAAAATGCTGGAGATAAAAGTTGATGGTGCTAGTCATGCTATAATGTTATTAATGCTGGAGATAAAATTATCATAATTTATACAAATTTTAAACGTCACTTTTGTTAATCTTTAATTTTATTTAATATAATTTTAAAATGCGTTTTTATGAACCAAAAAGAAATTGTAACTTCTTAAATACCAAAAGTATTTCAACACATTCTTTATTACAAAATGATCAATACTCCTTTTTATTTGATAAAATTGATTATGTTCCCCATATTTTTATAATCTATTGAAATTATTCAGAAATAAAATCCTAATATAAAAGATCTGAGAGTTGAATAAAAATATAATATAAGCAGCGGCAGGCCCCTAAAGTAATAAACTGTCCCCTCTTGCTCTAAAAGTTTCAGATGACACATTTTATCTATTTAGTCGAAATTACATATTTGTCTTGTTGGATTAATTAAATACATAAATTCTAATTCTAATTTTATTTTAAAATCACACAAATCTCATTAATTTATAATCTACTAGTCCAGTTTGTTTAATTAGATGCTCAAAACTCAATTAAAGTTCTAATATCTAATTTAAAATTTGATCTGATTTCGTTTAAATGTGTAAATTTTTACGACCTTCTTAAAATATTGTTTTCTCAAAGCATATAAAGAGAAATATAATAAGATTATAAAAACAATAAAGTGAAGATCCTAAACTTTTTCCTTTGGTCAATTACAAAATTTGCCCTATTGATATGTTCTTTTAGCTATATCAATGAGTCTATAATATTAGACTTTAATAAACATAATAAGACCCATAGTTAAATAAAATAAAAGTATAAATATGAGGGTTGGTACTCTTAATAATGGTGAGGACACTGATAAAATATAAAATAAAAGTAGATAAGATTAAAAATAAATTTATGAGGTGGTCTATGTAGATTTATAAAATATATTATAAATATGTGCATCTAAAGTACCAATAGACATAACATAATAATACTTCTATTGACTGTGACATTATAAAAGAACAGTTTCTAACACACATTTTTTGCTTGGGAATAATATATTAACTAGCAGCAAGGCTTGTGACTTTCCACTACTAAAGGATTGAAGACTATAACTAGCAACTACTATTCAAAATCATTAAAGTGAGCTCTTTAGCATTAACGTCCAATTAAAAGCGTTTGATACTTTATAATTTATATATTTTGGGTAATATGCGTTCAAGTGATAATGCACAATTGCACATAAAGATGAGCATATATAATGAGTTGAACCCAAAAAAAAAAAAAATGTACATAAGATATTCGATAAAATGTCAAGCACGTGCGGGACTAGTATAATTTATCAAAGGGCTAGTCAGAGGCATTTGCATATAAAATGGCTATAAAAATAAAAGAAATGGAAAGCTGGCTATAAATAGCTTCTAAATTTTGGTTATTTTCATAAATTTTGAGGATATTTTCACCAATTTCCCCAGTAATTAGTGTAAAAACAAATAAACAATTTCCTAATTTTAGAGACAAAACTGATGTCAGTATGTAAGGGACACTTGTCAGGTGTCATGTGTTCAATGAATCAATCAAGAATGACCCCATGAACTAACTTGCATATTTTACAGTTTTAATTATTCCTTCCATCACAGCATAGCATTTTACAATTTCTTTAATTTTCAAGCTTTTTTTTATGGGTTCATCAAAGAAACGGGCGGCCATTATATTTTCAATTTCTTCTTCTTTATGTTTTCGTCTCATCGTCTTCCAAATCCTTCTTTTCCGGCAATTCTTTATGTTTCTTCCACAATTGTTTTCTCATTTTATATAACAATGGTGATTATTTCTTATTATGCACTCACTTTTATGATTCAATCATCACATGAAATTTATTTTATTGTCGATGGCAGGCATTATTCGATTCTAGTAATAAAACATAAAAGCCTATAGAGGTGACATGTATCGATTCAATGGATGCTTTGGCCGGTCTACAATCAAATTGGTGAAATCTGCTAAAAAACCCTATATAGAGATTGCAGAACATTTAATTGTTTACCACGAAAGTAAGATGCGGAACCTTTGGGCTAAGAAAATCAAACCACGATCTCCAATTTAGGCCAAATCCAATGGACTTTTTTTAATCACTAGCACAATTTTTTTTTTTTTAATACCACTATTACAGAAATTTCACTAGTCATTATTTGAGATAATTTTTAATCTCTGAAATAGATAATAACTTTTTCAAACTAGAAGTCATATTCAGTTACGCAACTTGCAAGCATTATAAATAATTACTAGCAAAAGCAATTCTAAGAACAAAGAAATTTTATTAAATAGGAAACAACAGTACAAACGCTAATAACAAGCACAGCAGACGGCTTTTAAATTAAATTAAATAGAAAGAAAAGATAATGACATTAAGCACATACATAAATGGAAAAGCTCAGCCAGAAATCTTATTCAAACTCTTGCTCCTTATCACACTTTATTATTCATAAGGTAGGAAACAGGGAGAGAAAGCATTTTGAGTGGCTTGATCCTCCCATTGTAGCTCTTCCCACCATTCTTTCTCTCCCCGAATGACAATTTTACGTTCCTTTGCGCTGCTGGAATTGAGTGGGAGCTTCTTCAGCTTTGGGCAATCCCATATGTAAATTTGCTTCAGCCGTGGAAAGGGCAAGGGATCGTGGTAGATGCGCTCCAAATTACTTGCTCTTCTTAGCCACAGAAATTCGAGTTTTGCGAACAAGTTAAGCTCTCCCATCATCTCTGAAACTTCACTCAATTTTTCAGCACTGATTATTTCTTCCATGTCATCACAACCAACTATATTTAGCCACTCGAGGTTTGTAACAAAAACAAGCCACGTCAAGTCCTTCATATTTGAGCAACCGTCTATAACAACATTTCGAAGATTTCCAAAACCACCACTTTGAAGCACTTTTTGTACCTCTCCTGCACGGTCGATATTCCACTCTTCCAAATTACTTCCCCAAATTTGTAACTTCTCAAGATGCTCCATGTTTGCTAGATGTAATAAATTGAGCTGTAGACTTTTGCAGTTTCCGATGTACAGAGCTCGAGTAATGTTCAGCAGCTTTGGGAATTTCAAAAAGCTTTCGACACCACGTGAACTGTATAAGGACAAGCTGATGAGATTTAAGTGTTCCAAACAGCGGATTTCCTCCATCAATGATTCAGCATCATCAGATAGAACGTTGCCTTCTTCCGCAATTGGCTGGTGACCAGAACCGCAATGCAGCATCCTGAGTACCTGTAACTTTGAAAAGCTTGATATCAATTGCTGTGGAATTCTAGACATTTCAAGTGTATACTCCAAGTTCAAATATCTCAAATTCACCAATGCCTTCAGCTCTTGCGGCAACCCACTTATGTTAGTCCTACACAGATCAAGATGGTGTAATGAAACCAAACTTGAAATCGCTACAGGAAGTACAGTTAGGGAATAATTTCCACGTAGATCTAAAACGCTAAGGAAAGGCAAAGATTGAAAGAAACTGTCAGTGATCTCCGCAATAATATTTTCATTTAGAAGCAAAGTCTGGAGATGTGGACAAGGGGGAATTTGTGGTAGACTTCTAATTCTGCTCTGCATCAAAGATATCCTTTTGTAACCATCCCATTTTTCGAAATTTGGTGCTTCGGTCTTTTGAACTCCTGCACGAACCAAAAAGTTCTCCTTCTCCTTCTCTACTTCATTTGCTATCCATAATGCCATTTCACGAATCATATCGTGCATTTTTACATCATCACCTACTTCCTCCAATAAGCATGCACCAACAAGATCACAGAGAACATCCCACCCACTAGTAAAATCCAAAAATCCTTCACTTTTCCAATACTCTATTAAGCCTGTTTTTGAAATTTCAGAGTCTTCGGGAAATAAACAACAGTACAAGAGACAAGATCGAAGTTCATCTTTGGGCAAACTATCATAGCTGAACTTTAAACGCGAAAGCACCTTTTTCTCCATATTTTCGAATTTAGCAGCTGATGCACTTATGGTCTCAATTGAGCTTCTCCATTGTTCAGGGTACTTTTTGCGCGACATGACTTGACCCACTGTTTTGAGTGCTAGCGGCAAACCATGACACTCACTTGCCATAGCCTTGGCTAGCTTCGGAATGTCGGGATGCTTGTCAAGAACGTTTCTCCCGACCACCCCCTGAAATAATTCCCAGGCATCGTCATCTCCCAAATAGGACACTTCGAACCGCTCGTCGGCTCCCATTTCACCACAAGTACCATGAAAACGAGTTGTGAAGACCATTTTGGACCCAAAATGCAGTCTTTGAAGAGGAACGCCCAAATCTGTTAAATCGAGTTTGGACTCCCATATATCATCCAATAACAATACAAACTTCTTATGCTGTAAAGTGTTGGTGATGTCTCTAGCCTTGGCTTCAAAACTTTTTCCCTGCCATGATTCTTTTGAGAAGCCTATCCTATTTCCAATATCCTCTTGAATCTGCTTCAAGTTTAGCTCTCTAGACACAACCGACCAGATAACGACATCAAAATGATGCTGTTCATCACTGCAGAATTTGTTATTGACTTGTTGTAAGAGGGTAGTTTTGCCGACGCCCCCTGTACCATATAAGCCAATAATTCCCTTATTCTTTTCTTGATCGGTGATGCATCTCCAAACTCGGTCAAGTAGTAAATCTTGACCAACAATTCTTCTTTGATCAACAGCTATTGGAACCGCCGCACCTTCTGCTACCTCCTCATGAAGTTCATTGATTCCTTCTCCTTCTTTCTTCAATTCGATCACTTTGTTCTTCATCTTCTCCACTCTTTTCCCGAAATCGTAGCTTGAAATCAAGTTATTGGAACAGAAGCCTCCAAGACACAATCTGTCAATCTCTTGATCTCTTTCTTCTTGCAGCCCCTCAACTTTAGTTACCCTTCGATCCACCCTTTCAAACCAGAGTTTCACCGTGCTCGTCCGTTGGGTTCGAGGTTGCTGTTCAGCAAGCTCAACCTTACCCAGCAGATCTTGTTTTTTCGCAATCAAGTTCTCCTTTTGAGTTTGCAAGTCATCTAGATTATCTTCAAGACCCCATATATACTTAGCTTCTCCATCAACGTAAGATAAAATTGAACAAATTGCGTCCTTTGATAAGAGGGTTGAGATGCAGTCGCCCATTTTTGTTGAAAGATTTCAAAGGAATAAAAGAAGAAGAGGAACTAACAGTAGAGTATAATGGAAAACGTTTATTATCTCCTCATGTTATAGGCGAGAGATACAACATTTGTGTTTATTATTATCTGACTACGAAAATAATTAGCGGCAAAATTATCTTTTTGTTGAAAGTAGATCCAAATAATGTGAAGGCGAAATCATCTTTTTGACCAAAATGCTAACACACACAATATTAATTTTTATTTATGGGATGAAACTATTAATTATTACTAGTAATACTATATATTTTAAATTTATTATTTTAAAAAAATCATCTTAAATAATTTAGTATTTATTAATTTATTATAATTAATTCAATTGAATTGATTGAATTAGTTAAATTATATTATATGTATCCTAAATTTTTTATTTTAAATAATTATCTTAAATAATTTAATATTTATTAATTAATTGATATATTTTTTCTAAAATTTAAGTAAATTAATTATAACTAATTAATAAATATTAAATTATTTGTGATGATTATTTGAGATAAGTAGCGTTACTCTAATTATTATCATTATTTTTTTGGGGTGGGTGGAGTCATGTACTTGACCAAAATGCTAACACAGCCAATTATCATCATTAAAGATGGGGTCTTGCTACGTTACCATTGCTGTAACGTACAGCCCACTAACACGAATGGAAGGGCTCATCTGGGCCCACTTTCCATCATTTTTCGCGAGGGGTTGTACTTTAGCAGCACCCATTAAGATGTGAGGTGCTTATTCGGTGACAGTATTGAAATAATTTTATTAGTAGTATTTTTATTAACAAAGTTTTTATCTAAATAATTTTTGTTATTTCATTGTTTGTGAGAATTTTTATTAAAATTAAAAAATTATTTTAATTGATAATTTTTAAAATTATTTAATAAAAAGAATGAAATAAAATTATTAAATAACTGAAATATATTTTAAATATTTTAAAAATATTTAATCTCTATTCTCAAAAATTTACAATTTAAGTTTTTACTAATAGTGATAAAAATAACTTGTTATTTGATTTTTAAAAACCTTACTAAAAAATAAAGAAACAATAATAAAAAATTTAAAATTAAACAAATATTTATTATCATTAAATTAAGCTAATGAGAAACAAACATACATTTTTTGTTTTTTTTGGACATTTAATAGTTTTTAAATGTCATATAGAGAGGAAGAGGAAGACAAAGTGATAGAGAGACGGATAATGAAAGTCATCTTTATTTAATAGTTTACTTGGCGAAATCATCTTTATTTAAATCATGTGGTGAGAATTGTGAAATATAAAATAAAAGTCAATTTTTCCTCACTCCAAAGTAAACGTTATACCATTACCAAATAATATTTATTTATTTATTTGAGGTTGAGAAATTCTTTAGGAGATGTGGGCTGGAAATTGGACTAACATTTCTTTATCACATGGACTAAACACTTTTTTTTTTTTTGATAGAAAAGCTTAACTTTCATTCATTCACCTTTGAGAATAAGAATAACAGATGAGTTGAACAATTATCAGTCCACACTGTAGTTTCTACATTGCTTAAAGTCATTTTGGCACTTGAATAGGCAGTACCATTACACAACTTGGAAATGTGCTTAATTCTACAGCTGTTCTGTCTTTTAAGTCCCTCCTGAATGTCTGATATAGTCCACGAAATTTCAATTTTGCTGTATTTTTTTCCTAACACCAGGTTCACCGCTTCTTGGCAATCAGACTCAATTATCAGTGGCATATATCCTACATTTTCTACAATTTCCATTCCTAGCTGCATTGCTTTTGCTTCTGCAGCAGTCACATCTCCATTAAACCTCTCTTGCTTTTGAGCTGCTGCTACAAAATTTCCTTCACAATCTCTAATCACTACTCCTAAGCCTGCCACTTGATTCTGTTTTTTTTGTTGCTGCATCTACATTTAGTTTAAAACATCCTACAGGAGGAGGTTTCCAACTTTGTTCTGCTGTATTTGGCTGCCTTTGAATGAAAGGCAGTGGTGGATGCTTAATTTTCTTGTATGATTCTGCAAGTGCTTCTGCTTTTGCCAATGATACTTGGGAATCTTCATTCTTTCCTTCAAAGATAAAGAGATTCCTTGAATGCCAATTCACCCAACAAATTGCCACAAACATTTCCATTTCAGCTCTGCCTTTTTTTGCTGCCAAAGACTGGACTATACTCAAAAGGTCTTGGTTTACAAAAAGACTCTTTTCCTCTGCAAAAATGGTGGTCCTCCATATCTTCTGTGATGCTTTACAGTTCAAAAGAGCATGAGACACATTTTCCCCTTGTTCACCACATCTTTGACACCAGGGCTGTTGCAAGACCTTTTTCTTCCAAAGATTTTCTGCTGTTGGGAGCAAGTTTTGTGCTGCCTGCCACATGAAGATCTTTACTTTCTCTAGTAGATCAAGCTTCCAAATCTCATGCCATTCTAAGGGACTTTTCCTTAAAGTGCTTGGCCAATTTCAAAATTTTAAAGTCAAAGCAATCTGGTAGCCACTCTTTACAAAATAATTACCATGTTTATCATATGCCCATATCAGTCTGTCTGGCCTTGGACTTTTTGGTAATGTTATCTTCAAAATATGTTCTGCATCATCCTATGTGAAGTGCTCCTTAATCAAGCTTTCATTCCATTTATGATCCCCATTTATTAGACAAGAGACTGTGGCATCTAGAGGTAGGGTTTGTCTGGACAGGATTTTGAATGTTGAGGGCCTGGGAATCCAGCTGTTGTTATAAATCTTTACTTGTTCTCCACATCCTATCCTTCATCTCAACCTATGATGCAGCACTTGCTACCCCAGAGAATACTCCTCCAGATAAAAGATGGCTTGTATCCAAGCTTTGCCTTCCAAAAATCTGTTTTGTTGAAATATTGTGTTTGCAGGACTTGTGCCATTAGAGACTCAGGGAACTGAATTATTCTCCAACCTTGTTTAGCTACTAGAGCTTGGTTGAAACTGGTCAAATCTCTGAATCCCATTCTTCATTTTTCTTTTGATTTGCACATTCTCTCCCACCTAGCTCAGTGTATACTTTTTCGTTCTAGACCCATTTTTTCAAACTGGTTTGAAGCTTGTACATCTGTGTTCTTGTACTTAGGATTCCCTGTTGGACTTTGTGGTTCATCTCTTTTAGGTTCTTTAGCTGTGTTCCTTCTTCCCCTATCTCTTCTCTGTTTTAATCTTTCAGCTGTGGTTTGAGCTTTAGTCCACGGATTATACGGCAGATCTTCCTTATCTTGGTTTTTGTATGCTGCACACTCTTTGTATTGGTGCCTAAGGCAGCCACAACAGTAACAAAACTCCGGCATCTTTTCATATTGGATTGTGATTGGAATTTGGTCATCATCGGTTCTAGCATTACTATTTATATCTTCCTGCATCACTTCTTGCCCCTCCAATTGTGTATCATCTTGCTCCCACATTGTCTCCACCATTATTATCTTCGTTAGTGGCTTAGTTATGTCGATTGACACCCTAAGCCTGAGGATTTACCCCATTACGTCTCCATTAACGTCTGTTTCCACCTCTTCTACCTTTCCAATTGCTCCACCAATCACTGTTAATATCTCCTTATCCATACACATAATTGGTACATTTTGAAGTTGTACCCAGAAAGACGTATGTGTAAAAGATTGTTTAGAGATGTCTCCCATCCCACTCGGCTCTGTGAACACTATGAGTGCATTATTAAAATGCCATGGGCCATTTATCAAAACGTGTCTTTTGTCTATTTCTGCACCAAACTTGAACATGAAGACATTTTCTCCCAGATTCTCTATTTTAACTTCTCTGATGTTTTGCCAAGCTTGTTGCAAAGTAATTTTCAGACCTTCCATATTGACATTTCTGCTTGTCAAGACTTTTCCAACCAAACATCCAGCTGCAATTTTTTCCCCCTTGGCTTTCATTTTGCTTCTTAAAGATACTCTACCCTTCCTTTCTTCTGATAGTGTGATGGCTTTGCATCGCCGAATTAGCTCGTCGGTGTCCATAGCCACTTTTAAGGGTGTTCTCTTCAATTAATGTTGAATTTATTTTGCTGGCTACTATTTTGACTGTAAGCTTTGATTACCGACAACATAACATAGGATAAAAGAAGAAGCTAAAAAATCTATTAAGAAAGAAAAAATGTTATTGAACCCAACTCATGGGTAGAAAAAAGAGTCATGAAGACTCTAAACAGCTTCCATTCTTGGTTTTCAGAGAAAACCATCGAAGGAAGATAGCTCCACTAATCACACGTTCTTAGTTTGAAAGTTCTTTGCAATTTCACGTACTTTCCCTTTCATTGACTAAGTACTTAATTGATTCTCTTCACAGCTAATTATTTTTACAGCACAGCTAACAACAATTATTTTAAAAGCTATAACATTACCAAACTGGCCCTAAACGTTTCTTTATCACACGGGCAATTCAGGATCACGACACTCATTTTATTTAAAATCTTTTTTGTTTGTTTTGTCTCTCGGGGATTTGGGAGTGGACAAAACAAATGCATCTGCGGCATGAAATAGTTATTTTTTTAAAAAAAAAGTTCAAGTAAGTGAATGTTCGGTAAAAAATATTTATTTAATCACATAATTTTTTTAAATTTATAATATTGTTTATTTATAATTTGAGTAAAATTTTTAGGAAATTAAATAAGTTATTTTATCTATATTAGTAAAAATTAAAATTTTAAACTTTTTAGAATAGGAGTTGGAAATTTTTTTAAATATTAAATTACCTAAATATATTTTAATTACTCCACAATTTTATTTTACTCATTTCATAATATAACTTTAAGAAATTTACCTATTAAAGTATTTTATAATTTTTAACAAAAGTTTTCATTGACAACCAAACAATTAATTTTTTTAGTAAAATCTCTACTTGAAAAACTATACTAAATAGATACTAAGAAAGCTTGGGATTGGTGCTCTCAATAATAGTGAGGACACCGGTAAACTATAGAATAGAAGTAGATTTTTCGCTAGTATTATTAGCCTTGTTTGTTATTAAGAATGGACAGTTATACCTTTTAGCTTTTGGTAAACACTAGTTTCTGTGACTTAAAAGCTAAATTAATTTGATCCACTGCTTTTACTTTAAAAAACTCATAATATCTTTATTTTTTAAAAATTATTATTCACAAGTCATATTTATACACACTATTAACTTTTATTTATAGTTATAACATTCTTTTTTCACAATAATTACATTAGCTCAATATCAAACAGCGCCTTAATGATTGAGGATTGGGTATAATTAGGAGTAAATTTCTGAACTAGTCTTGGTAGATTTATAAAATATATGCATCTAAAGTCCCAATAAACATAAAATAATAATACTTCTATTTGCATAAATTTTTTGATATTTTCACCAAATTTTCTCCACTAATTAGAATAAAAATAAATAAATAAACAATTTCCTAATTTAAGAGACAAAACTGATGTTAGCATGTAACGCGCACTTGTCGCGTGCTATGTGTTCGATCAATCAAGATGGCCGGCCCCATGAATTAACTTGCATCTTTTACAGTTTTAAAACCCTCCATCACGGCATTTTACAGTTTCTATAATTTTCAAGCCGTTTTTGATGGATTCATCAAAGAAATGGGCGGCCATTATATCTTCAATTTCTTCTTCTTTATATTTTTCTCTCATTGTCTTCCAAATCTCTCTTTTTAGGCAATTCTTTCCGTTTCTTCCATAATTATTTTATATAACAATGGTGATTATTTATCATTAGGTACCTCACTTTTATGATTCAATTATCTCATGACATTTATTTTACTGTCAAAGGCAGCATTATTTAATTCTCGTAAAAAAGCTTTTGACATTTTTTTTTTTACGTTCCTCTGGTACGTGAGCGGAATTCGAATCGTAGATCTCTTCTAGTGGTTGGCCTGAGAGATTTTGTTGGCTAAATGTTATATAGTATAAGAAATGCTTTTGATCTATTTCATACTTGTATAAAACATGTTGCATTGTTTGTTTTTGCAGGATACCATGTAGAAGTGGTCGGAGAAACTAACAGTAGAGTATATAAGAACAGCCTCTATTACCTCCGCAAAGTTACAGGCGAGAGAGATAACATTTGTGGTTATTATCATCTGAATGCCCAAATAATTAGCGGCAAAATTGTCTTTTTGCAGAAAATCATTCATATTATAGATCCAAATAATGTAAAATCGAAATCATCTTTTTAACCAAAATGCCGACACACACAAACACAATTTTGATTTTTATTTACGGGATGAAACTATTAAGATGAATTATTATCATTATTTTGGGGTCCAGAAATGCTAAGCTGCTACCTTACACATGCTGTAAAGCACAGTCTCTCACAAAATAGACAGGTGGACTCCACTTGGGCTCACCTTCAGTTACTGTATAAGGTCTGTAGCAAGACCCCAACTATCATCGTTAAGATGTGATGTGACTTATTCGGAGACCGTAGTAATTGGAGACTGTGCAATGTGTTACCAGGATTTTTGTTAGTATAACTTCTATCCACAAAATTTTAGTTACGTAGTTGTTAATGAAAATTTTTATTAAGAATTATAAAATTGAGATATTCAGCGAACATGGCATCATATTTATTAAAATCTTTTGGTTTCATTCTTGATACTGACATACTTTGAGAAATATTTCATGTCAACCTTTTTTTTATTTTTTTACGTCAATTTTTTTAGTTGTTAGACGTAGACAAATATAATTTTCGGTTGGCATGCATGCATCATGCATCATGCGCGTCCCTTTTTTGTAAATTTCCAGAACATTTGGTTTTGAGCAATTCCTCCAGTAATGAATTTAAGAAATCTTGAGCTCGTCCTCACTATCTAATAGCCTAACAATAATGATAGAGATAAAAAATATATATATTATACAATTTCTTTTTGTAACACATTAATTAACTTTGAACAAGTCTTTATGTCATTGCTTCATTAATTAACTTTTTTTTTCCTTGTAAAATTCGTTAGTCATCCTAAACAAATTAACTTTTGGCCTTATATATTAATATTATAATATGTCGACTTGCGGAGTGAAAGACAATTAAAATAACATTGCTGTAGTTGGCACTTTGTTAAATGTCATATATAGTTGGTATTATGTCTAATGCCCACTCCCTGGGAACAATTGAGTACATTCTAATGATCATCAATTATAATACGGCATTGTTAGAAAGTACAAAATATTCATTTTCTTTTTCTTTCTCTTTTTTAAATTGTGAAGAATTAATGACACTTTTGTCTTTATCAAAATTGTTTTGACCACTTATGTTTCTGATGAATTTTTTATACCTTATTTCGTACCTAATGTTAAAATAATAGTAACCAAGAAACTGCGGTATTAAAATTATAATCACATTTAGATTAGTGGTGATAAGAACTAATGACTAGTAATAAATATTATAAATTAAAAATTTAAAAGAAGAAATTGTTATGCTGAGGCATGCGAAAACACAGCAAGTTCTAATATTTTTTAGTGTAGAGATATGGAAAGGTAATTTTATCATCAACGTTTACAAAAACGATATGCTAACTATTTTTTTTTCTTGGGTTCATGTCTATCAACAAACAAGTTGATTTACAAACATGCCTCAAATTAAAATAAAGAGGACTATTTCAATCATCACATGAAATTTATTTTATTGTCGATGGCAGGCATTATTCGATTCTAGTAATAAAACGTAAAAGCCTATAGAGGTGACATGTTGATTATAAGTGAAGTCTTCCCTGAATTTGTAGCCAAGGTGCATGCCACGTTAGTGTGCAGCTTCTGAAGACTCATGCCTTGAACTGTTTGGCTTATAGAGTAATATAAAAGTATTTTAGCTTTCTCTCTGTCTCAAGTGTTAATTCAATGTTCAAGAGGGCAGTGAACATATGTATTGAAAGTAAAGCTCATTTGACTTAGCAAAGAGAGCTTTGAGAGAAGATGAAATTTTACTCTATTCAGCTTTTAGATGATATGCTCAATATTTTGCCCCCGAATGATCCTCTTTTAAAGAAATGTATCGATTCAATGGATGCTTTGGCCAGGTCTACAATCAAATGGGTGAAATCTGCTAAAAAAACCTATATAGAGATTGCAGAACATTTAATTGTTTACCTCCACTAAAACTACTTTGGAAAGTGAGATGCGGAGCATTTGGGCTAAGAAAATCAAACCACGATCTCCAATTTAGGCCAAATCCAATGGACTTTTTTTAATCACTAACACAATTTTTTTTTTTAATACCACTATTACAGAAATTTCACTAGTCACTGCTTGAGATAATTTTTAATCTCTGAAATAGATAATAACTTTTTCAAGCTAGAAGTCATATTCAGTTAAGCAATTATTACTAGCAAAAGCAATACTAAGAACAAAGAAATTTTATTAACTCGAAATAGGAAACAACAGTACAATCGCGAATGACAAGTGACACACACTCAACACAGCAGACGGCTTTTAAATTGAATGAAATAGAAAGACAAGATAATCATTAAGCACATACGTAAATGGAAAAGCCCAGCCAGAAATCTTATTCAAACTCTTGCTCCTTATAAGGTAGGAAACAGGGAGAGAGAGCATTTTGAGTGGCTTGATCCTCCCATTGTAGCTCTTCCCACCATTCGTTCTCTCCCCAAATGACAATTTTACGTTCCTTTGCGCTGCTGGAATTGAGTGGGAGCTTCTTCAGCTTTGGGCATTGCCGTATGTTAATTTCATTCAGCTGTGGAAAGGGCAAGGGATCGTGGTAGATGCGCTTCAAATTATATGCACGACTTAGGTAAAGAAATTCGAGTTTTGCGAACAAGTTAAGCTCTCCCATCATCTCTGAAACTTCACTCAATTTTTCAACACTGATTATTTCTTCCATGTGTTTACAAAACTTTATATACAGCCACTTGAGGTTTGGAACAAAAACAAGCCACGTCAAGTCCTTCATATTTGAGCAACAGTTTATGACAAAATTTCGAAGATTTCGAAAACCACCACTTTGAAGCACTTTTTGTACCTCTCCTGCACGGTCGATATTCCACTCTTCCAAATTACTATGCCAAATGTTTAACGTCTCAAGAAGCTCCATGCCTGCTAGATGTAATAAATTGAGCGGTAGACTTTCACAGCGTTTGATGGACAGAGCTCGAGTAATGTTCAGCAGCTTTGGGAATTTCAAAAAGTTTTCGACACCACGTGAACTATACAAGGACAAGCTGATGAGATATAATTGTTCCAAACAGTGGATTTCCTCCATCAATGATTCAGCGTCATCAGATAGAACGTTGCCGTCTTCCACTATTGGCCTGTTATTGTAACCGCAATGCAGCGTCCTGAGTACCTGTAACTTTGAAAAGCTTGATATCAGCTGCTGTGGAATTCTAGACATGTTAGCTGTATAATCCAAGTTCAAATATCTCAAATTCACAAATGCCTTGAGCTATTGCGGCAACCCTCGTACTGCAGTAGAAGACAGATCAAGATGGTGTAATGAAACCAAACTTGAAATCCCTACAGGAAGTTCAGTTAGGGAATAATTTCCACGTAGATCTAAAACTCTAAGGAAAGGCAAAGATTGAAAGAAACTGTCAGTGATCTCCGCAATACTATTTCGATTTAGAAGCAAAGTCTGGAGATGTGGACAAGGGGGAATTTGGGGTAGACTTCTAATTCCGCTCTTCATCAAAGATATCCTTTTGACCCCTTCCCATTCCTCAATCTTTGGCGCGCCAGTTAATGCAACTCCTGCACGAACCAAAAAGTTCTCCTTCTCCTTCTCTACTTCATTTGCTATCCATAATGCCATTTCACAAATCATATCGTGCATTTTTATACGATCACCTCCGTCCTCCAATAAGCATGCACGAACAAGAGCACCAAGAACATCCCACCCACTGATCGAATCCAAGAATCCTTCACTTTTCCACTGCTCTATCAAGTATGTTTTTGGAATTTGAGAGTCTTCAGGAAATAAACAACAGTACAAGAGACAAGATCGAAGTTCATCTTTGGGCAAACTATCATAGCTGAACTTCAAACGCAAAAGCACCTTTTCCTCTATATTTTCGAATTTAGAAGCTGATGCGCTTATGGTCTCAATTGAGCTTCTCCATTCTTCAGGGTACTCTCTGCGCGACATGACTTGACCCACTGTTTTGAGTGCCAGCGGCAAACCATGACACTCAATTGCCATATCCTTGGCTAGCTTCGGAATGTCCGGATGCTTTTCGAGAACGTATCTCCCGACCACCCGCTGAAATAATTCCCAGGCATCGTCATCTCCCAAATAGGACACTTCGAACCGCTCGTCGGCTCCCATTTCACCACAAGTACCATGAAAACGAGTTGTGAAGACTATTTTGGACCCAAAATGTAGTCTTTGAAGAGGAACGCCCAAATCTGTTACATCAATTTTGGACTCCCATATGTCATCCAATAACAATACAAACTTCTTATGCTGTAAAGTGTTGGTGATGTCTCTAGCCTTGGCTTCAAAACTTTTTCCCTGCCATGATTCTTTTGAGAAGCCTATCCTGTTTCCAATATCCTCTTGAATCTGCTTCAAGTTTGGCTCTCTAGACACAACCGACCAGATAACAACATCAAAATGATGCTGTTCATCACTGCAGAATTTATTATTGACTTGTTGTAAGAGGGTAGTTTTGCCGACGCCCCCTGTACCATATAAGCCAATAATTCCCTTATTCTTTTCTTGATCGGTGATGCATCTCCAAACTCGGTCAAGTAATAAATCTTGACCAACAATTCTTGTTTGATCAACAGCTATTGGAACCGCTGCACCTTCTGGTACCTCCTCATAAGGTTCTTTGATTTCGTCTCCAGCTTTCTTCAATTCGATCACTTTGTTCTTCATCTTCTCCACTCTTTTCCCGAAGTCGTAGCTTGAAATCAAGTCCTTGGAGCAGAAGCCTCCAAGACACAATCTGTCAATCTCTTGATCTCTTTCACGTTGCAGATTCTCAACTTCAGCTACCATTTCTACCACCCTTGCAAACCACTGTTCCACCGTGCTCGTTCGTCGGGTTCGAGGTTTCTGTTCAGCAAGCTTAACCTTATCCAGCAGATCTTGTTTTTTCGCAATCACGTTCTCCTTTTGAATTCGCAAGTCATCGAGATTATCTTTGAGACCCCATATATACTTAGCTTCTCCACCAACAAAAGATAAAATTGAACAAATTGTGTCCTTCGAGATGATGCCACCCATTTTGGTTGAAAGATTTCAAAGGGATGAAAGAAGAAGATAAACTAACAGTAGAGTATAAAGAACAACTTTTAATATCCCCTCAAGTTCAAGTTACAGGCGAGAGAGAACATTTGTGGTTATTATCATCTGAATACCCAATTAATTAGGGCCAAAATTGTCTTTTGTTGAAAATTATTCATCTTTTTTGACCAAAACGCAAACACACACAATATTTTTATCATTATTTTGGGGGTCCAGCTTTCTGAGCAAAATGCTAACACACACACCCAATTATCATTATTAAGATGTGATGTGCTTGTTCGCTGACAGTTTTGAAATAATATTTGATAGTGAAAGCTGAGCCGGTGAGGGGCTTTTAGACAGAATGGGTGGGTAAGTGTTGACTGTGCAGTATGTTAGTAGAATTTTAATTATTAGAGTTTTTTTTTAAATAATTTTAGTTATTTAGTTATTAACGAGAATTTTTAATAATCAATTCGATTTTAATTTTGTTTTCGGTTCTAATTTTTAAATCTGAAAAACCAAACCAAAAACCCGGATGGCCACATGGCATTATATAGCATGTGAGAGCATGTTACTATCATACATATGCACACACCATAACAGTAGTATATATATATCATTAACACAAACCCTAGCCCCAAATGCAAACTCTTCATTTCTCATTTTCTCTACACCCAAACCGTATCCACAAATCAAAACCCTCACACCTTCACAAGTGAAATCACCAACTCCGCCCCTAAAATCACCTTCATCACCAACCCTAGCCTCCACCTTCTTAGGCCAAAAAAAAAATTCGATCCGCAAGCCCAGCCACTCATTTGTTCCACTCCTTCATACTTCGTACCGAGCAAACAATGTAAGCAAAGCTTCCTCTAAGCAATCTATTGCAAGTTTCACCACCAACGACATAGGCATCAAAAGAGAAGAAGAAAAGTGATGGTCTCTTAAGAGGCCAGAAGACAGAGAAGTGATAGAGAGCACCACCAGCCCGCGCCTCCGCCATCGTGTCTACAATTGTGCTCTCCGTTCACCACTGCTTTAGTACTTCATCATCATCGTTTCTTTGATTTTTTTTGTTTTTTCAAGTTTTGTATTGACTTGCACTTGTTGAACTCTAGTGTTGTAAAAATTTATTTTTGGTGTTTGATTTTTTTTGTTGTGTTTTTTTGACTTGCTGTAACAAAAATTAGATAATGAAATCTGAAAGAGATAAGGTTTACTGTATTCAGTTATTTTGTTTAATTTTTAATAAGGTTCAGAACCGAAAACTGAACCCGAACCGATCCGTTAGTTTCGGTTCGGATCGGTTTATCCGATGCCACCACTTGTGGCGTGACCGGTTTATCCGTTAGTTTCGGTTCACACATGCAGTATTGTTCACACATATAGCACTGCTCACATACACATGTAGCACTGCTCCCATATATGATACTATTTATGTATACGATACTATTCAATCCAGAGTCGAAGTTGCAACAAGAGTTTATTCTAGCCAGAGTCGAAGTTGCAACAAGAGTTTATTCTAGCCAGAGTCGAAGTTGCAACAAAAGTTTATTCAAGGCATATCAGTGACTAAATATGCTTTTGGACTTTACTCTTCAAACTATAAAACAAAATAAGAAGTATTGTAGATCATTTAGTTCGAATTTCTATCCAAGCCTAATTTTATTTAAGTCAAGAAGGAGCTAATTCTTGTGACACTTGGCTTGTTGAAATTCCCACTTCAAACATTTGGCGACTCCGTCGGAGAATTGGTTAGGATTTTGACGATGGCTTTTGGCAGTGGAGAAAGCCATAAATTCTATATTTAGAGCATTGATGAGCATGAGAATTTAAAAGAACTTATAAATTAGATGAAGAATCATATTCGGAAAACAGTAGCAGAAATAAAGGAAATCATTATTCAATAAAAGATTAAAAATTTGGGACTCATAAGAAGAAAGCCATTTTTGATCTGCATCTTCTTTCATATTCCAGTTCTGTTAATGAACAAACGTAACCCTCGAGCCTAGTATTTGTTTAACTTTTTAGCTTTACCTCAGTGATTTTGCAGATGTATTTGATGTATTTCTAAGCTATTCATGCGAAACAAGTCAAAAAACACTAAGACAGGTCATATCCCATTTTTTGTGTCAACTTGTTTCTAAGAAGTATTTTATAATTTCTTCCTCATAAGGGGTAAGGCAAATGTTCATTAAAAGAGACAATATTCAATAAATCTGGCGGCTTTTGTAATTGGCTGGCTTTTTTTTTTAATTATAATTCGTGTCTAGTGTTTTGTTTTTTTTTTTTTTGGTGTATCAGTAAATCTTATAACATTAATTCTTGAAACTTATTAGTTATAACTATGAACTGCCACTGAATTATTTGAAAAGTAATTTGATGATTTTTAGGCCATAAGTAGCATTGGAATGTCTACTTTCTTATTGTGGAGGTAGAGATGATGATTTGTTACCAAAGGTAGCATTGGAATGGCCAAGTCTACAATCAGTGGGGTGAAATCTGCTGAAAAAGCTACATTCAGATTGCAGAACATTTAATTCTTTACCTCTACTTTGCTAAAACTACTTTGGAAAGTGAGATGCGGAGCCTTTGGGCTAAGAAAATCAAGCCTCAGAACTGCAATTTAGCCCGAATCATGGATTTTTTAATCATTGGCACAATTTTTTTTAATACCACTATTATCAATTATTATTACTAGCAAAAGCAATACTAAGAACAAAGAAATTTTATTAACTGGAAATAGGAAACAACAGTACAAACGCGAATGACAAGTGACACACACTCAACACAGCAGACGACTTTTAAATTAAATGAAATAGAAACACAAGATAATCATTAAGCACTTATATAAATGGAAAAGCTCAGCCAGAAATCTTATTCAAACTCTTGCTGCTTATTGTACTTCATTATTAATGACGCAGGAAACAGGGACAGAGAGCATTTTGAGTGGCTTGATCCTCCCATTGTAGCTCTTCCCACCATTCTTTCTTTTCCCGAATGACAATTTACATTCCTTTGCGCTGCTGGAATTGAGTGGGAGCTTCTTCAGCTTTGGGCATTGCCATATGTCAATTTCCTTCAGCTGGAAGGGCAAGGGATCGTGGTAGATACGCTTCAAATTATATGCACTTAGTTTTAGAAATCCGAGTTTTGCGAACAAGTTAAAGGTCGATAAATCTGTAATGGACATTTCCCATTGCTCAGATCTTAACTCTTGCCTGAGAGCCATTCCCATAACAGCTACTGTTAGAGGGTGGGCCCCACAAAGTTCTAGCAAGCTCTCAGCTGCAGTCTATACGAAAAATTAACTCAACATAACAGAAGGTAATTAGTGAAAAAAGAAAAGAGGAAAATGGAAGCGAACAAAGCAGATAACTGGATGTGATGTAATGGACAGGTATAAGTAATTGATTTTATGGATTTTCAGCTTCAAGCCTTCAACTATATGAATCTATGATAAACACAAAGGTGATATTTCATCCTGCTCCAGAAAGCAGCATCATATCTATTTCTCAATAAGAGGATGTGTGGAAACTTACAAATCAAGCATTAAAGACTTCTACGTATATCTCGAGTCAATTAACTTAAATTTGTAGAGGCTAAGCTGATGGTGTTCCCTGGCTATATGCTAATTACTTAATATGCCAACACAGCTCTCACGATAGAAAAATTAAGTGGAGACTTTCCAGAGATAAGATTTTTGTCTCATTAGTTCCAGAATTATATCCCTTTGCTACAAGACTTGGTGAGTCAAGCTAAAACATCTAGGCTCACACAAGACTGCCAATGATGGTTAAGTCTAGGTCATTTGCGGAGTATTTGTCTAATAGACAGCCGCACGCCTCCACATTTCCTGCATCTGCACTATTGAATGCTTAGGTGATACCAGTCACCCATCGCATGAGAGACACCATAGAAAGGTTTTCATTACTCTTCGGGTTTGAGGGCATATAGACATTTGCCATGTCCCATGGATACAAAATAAAAAGCCGTGTACTTATAATTATGCTGCGTATATTCCATAAATCATGTGTTTGGATTCATCAAATAAAATAAACAAAAGATGCTGATGCAGTTGCTTCATTACAATGTAACGATTTTGGTAAAAAGAAATATTAGATTGAGTCAGTTCATACCGGTAGCTCTTCTTCAGTAAGGAGGCGATGGTAGAGAAGGGTTGGTTTGCTTATCTCCATTATATCATCTTTGCTCAACTCTACCTTCTCAGCTTCTGTTATTTCGTAGACAGCCTCATTTCTTGTTGTTACTCAGTATTGTAATGGTAGAGCCAAACAGGACTTCCCAATACCTGATAATCCAACAGTTAGAATGAATTGATGAGTTTCCTCCTGTTCAGCAATTTCCTCAAAAACTTGGATTTACTTAAAATAGGGTGGCCTTGTTCAGCCTTTACTTTCAATCAAGTAGGAACTTCCTGCGCTGTTAATTCTATTACCTTCTCAACATTTTGCACCAAAAATTGAGATTCAAGCCAGCAATTCAAGTTATCCTTGATTGAGTTCACTAGCTTCCCAAGTGGGTCACCAGCCATAGAAGTCCAAACTACATGAGCCAAGTACTTGATTTTACTCTTCGAAACCATCCTTCTTGCCTTCCTGATCTTTAGACTGTTTGCAGGTTTATAATGCACTTGTTGATAGCTTTTCTAGTCCTAATGGATTTGGTTTGATTATTGATGATTGTTGGGAGTTAGCTACATCAATTGGAGAAGTGAATTTTTCTTTTGTTAGACGATCTGTAAATACCACTGTCCATGATGTTACACGGGTGGGAGGTTCTTCGTCAGGTCCAGGAGAGTGGAGGACTGTTCCACCTCCTTGGTTGATTTCTAATTTGTCTGATTTTGATTTCGTTTAAATGAATTCCAATTTCATAAAGAAATATCTAATTTAAAATTTGATTTGATTTGATTTGATTTTGTTCAAATGTACAAATTTTTACGACCTTCTTCAAAGTATTATTTTCTCAAAGCATATAAAGAGAAATATAATAAGATTATAAAAACAATAAAGTGAGGACTGTAAACTTTTTTTCTTTGGTCAATTATAAATTTTGCCCTATTGATATTGTTGGATAAAAATCTCATTTTTAATAATGATCTCATATAATATATAAGAATTAAGTAATCTAGAAACTCATACCTTGTTTATATGATAAGATGAATATTCGAAAGCTGCAGATCCACCACCAAACGATCTTCCAGGCTATGACTCAAAGTTGATCAACATTGGACGTGTGGGCGTCTGTTTCACTACTTCCAATTGCAACTGGCGTGTTACCCTTTCTTTTTTTTTTTTTTTTAAAAAAAAAATCTCTCTCTTTTCTTTTTAGAAAAATCCTTATTTATAATAGCTCATGAAAAAACCCTAGCATGTATTATATCTCCTTAATTTAAAATATTAAAATATTTTAAATTAAACATTTATCTCTCCACTTACGTAAAAGTGGAGAGAATGTGTAACCAACTAGGGGACTACCTTGTAAAATATCACAAGACCCCATTTACACTTGTATATAACACATTAGGCCTTAACAAATATTATAATTAAGATTTTTACCTTATATGCCAGTTTTCTCGCTTTTGGGTCCAGTGATGGTGTTGTCAATTAAATGAGCTAACTCGGGGATCATTTGGGAACATACAATAGTGGCTACAATAATTAAGCTTGTGATTAAACAAATATAATTATTTAATTCCAATTCTACTCCACTATAAGATTGGAACTGACCTCCATAATTGTATGCTCGAATAATAATTCGCCCAAGCCACATTGATTTCTTTACTGCACAATCCTTTGTACCACATCGTTAATTAAATTGATATCTCAACTGTTCAATCAATTTAATTACATCTTGTTCCTTGATACTTACTGGTTTTCTCTAATGATCATTTTCAACATACTTATATATATATATGTTGATACACTCTGGCTAGAGAATTCTATGATCAAGTACTAAAACCCATCAAGAGATGTGTCGTACAAATTCTATATTGTCAATTTATAAATTCAATACTTAAAATTGCTCCCACCAAGATACCGGGTAATCTTGACTACAAGTGTATGTCGTGCCCATTGGTAACTCAAATGAAATAACAATTACAATCAAGAAATTATAATTGACTCAAGATTAAGATCACATTAAATCAATGCCTATGAGATTTAATAAGTCTGACAGTTATTACAAAGTTAATTAAATCTCATATGTGATCCAGTTCAATGCAGTCACACTACATCAATAAATTCATATATGATTAAGGCAAATCACTCAATGAACTTATTACAGTTTATACCTAAATAAAGCGCCCAACTTTATTTATCAACTGCGAACTTAATTTATTTAATCATAAGATAACTTGTATTTATGTCTTCTGTGAATCCACATGGTGATCACATAAATACATATAATATGATTAAATGGACTTTACTCAAAATATTAATGCAATAGAGATACTTGAATAAAATATCTCATTCATTTTATTAATCAGAAAAATATTTATAACAATAAATAAACAAATATGCTTTAAAGAGCATATTTTTCCAATAGATATGACTTTTGAACCATATCAATTAGTCTATAATATTAGACTTTAATAAACATAATAAGATTCATAGTTAAAGTCAGGAGGATTTTGTGTGCTTTTAAATCATGTGAAGAAAATTGGGAATTTCGGCAAAAATATATTCTTTAATCGAGAAAATGGTGGGCCGGTGTTTACTTCAAAGTAAATGTCATGCCATTACTAGATAATATTTATTTATTTATTTGAGGTTGAGAAATTTTTTATGAGATATGGGTTGGAAATTGAAATTGATTTTTCTGTGCCTTTGCGGCATAATATAGTTATTTTTTTTAAGAGATCCAGTGCGTGCATGTAGGGTGGAAGTTATATCCGGATCTGGCCGTATCGTCAAGGATCCGGAAGATCTGAATTCGGAAAAATTTGGATCCACATATTTAAAAATATAGATCCGAATGTTCAAATTAAGAATCCGCACTGATTTGGATCTGGATCCGGATGCAAGTGGATCTGGCAAACCTGATATCCGGATCTTATGTTAAATTAAAAAAAAAATATAAACTTAAATTAAAAAAAATTCTAACCTAACTTGTTGGATTGGAAGCTTGGAATCTATATGGATTTGTAGTATTATTATTTGTTGATTTTAATGATGGTGTTAAACTTGAATTTATGTTGTTTTTTTATATTTGATTTATGTTGTGGTATTTTTATTTGTAGATTGATAATGTTGCTGTATGTTAATCATGTTGAATTATTAATTATTTTATTGTTGAATTTTGATTGAATTTTATTTGATATTATTTAGTAAATTATTGAATTTTTAAATTATATTTTAAATTATTAAATTTAATTTTTTTTGCGGATCCGGATATCCCGAATATCCGCCTGCAATTCGGACAGATATTACCCTCATTCGGATCCACAAAAAAATTTACGGATTCGGATTCGAATTTTGTCATCCCTACGTGCATGTTTCGTTTTGGTTTTCAAACGGTTAAACGTAATTATTTAATTTAATAAATCTTTTGCGTTGTTTGATTGTATTTTTGGTAGAACCTTTGAGGAATTGAATAAATTATTTTATCTCGCGAGAGATTAAATTTTTTTAAAAAATATTAAATTATCTAAAATTTTTTTTACTTATTTCATTTATTTTTATAAAATAACTTCAAGAAGCTTATTTATTAAAGTAGTTTTTATCATTTTTAATAAAAGTTCTTATTAATAATGAAAAAATTATTTTTTTTTGGTAAAAACTCTATTAATAAAAACTTTACCAAACAAAGCATAAAAAAACTGTGGGTTGGTACTCTTAATAATGGTGAGGCCACTGGTAAAATGTAAAATAAAAGTAGATAAGATTAGAAATAAATTTATGAGCTAGTATGTGTAGATTTATAAAATATATTATAAATATATGCATCTAAA
Source organism: Clausena lansium (assembly GCA_030449835.1). Taxonomy (NCBI): domain Eukaryota; kingdom Viridiplantae; phylum Streptophyta; class Magnoliopsida; order Sapindales; family Rutaceae; genus Clausena; species Clausena lansium. The sequence goes on from JASUUF010000369.1 coordinate 2,388,695, forward strand.
GTCCCAATAAATATAACATAATAATACTTCTATAAAGGGTCGAGCTATCGTGCAACTGTTGCATGGTACCCTTATTTTGTCTTTTTGCGCAATCACCATTAGATCTCATGTGAGACTAGTTTCAATGGTAGGATGCTATGGTTTGGTAATTAACACTTGACTCCTTATTTGTACACTGAAATTCTAAAAAGTCAAATGTTTTAAAACTTTGACAAATAAATCCACATTGCCTCAAATTTATGAATAATTTAAACAATTAAAAAATGAGTGGGTTGTCTCAACTTAAAAATTTGACTTAAAATTAAACAGCAATATCTAACCCTCTATTTTATTTAATCTAAGGAGTGAAATAAGTGATAACTTGGTATTAAAATTCAATTAATAAATTAACTTAAAAATAAAACTAGCATGATATTATTAAAATAAAATATTAAATAAATAAGTATAAAAACTATGTGTTTTATCTTCTTTCCTTATACTTTAGTTGCCACTTTAAATATGTGCAAAATGAACTTTAAATAAAAAAATTAATGACAATAAAATATAATTTCAAAGTTATTAGTGACCCGAAAACAATAAAATTTAAACTTTATCCATAAATCTAAACTAATATGACATCAATCACTTCTAGCAGATAGATTTGGATTGTTATTTTAATTTATTTAATTGCCACGGTCTCACAATTGCCATCCAAATGTTCAATTCAAGTTACTATATTTTTTTCTTAATTGTGATGTGAAAAATAATTGAGATAATTGGTAGATTAATGATATTTTTATTTGAAATGAGTTGTTGACTAATGATTGATTAATTATTTAAATAGAGAAAAAGGGATAGAGTATCTAAATACAAAGGAGAGGAAAAGAGAATTGAAAAATAAAATTATCATAAATTTATAAATAAAAAAAAAGTAAGGGGTCAAAAAATAAAGTACAAAAGTGCGGTACCGGGCAACTGCTGCACCCTTCTATAAATTGTGACATTATTAAAAAAGAGTTTCTTGTTGTGAAATAATGAATTTACTATTATATTTATTCTTGTAATTACTATAATGCCCCTATATTTTCTATATAAGGAAGGAAATAAATGAATAAGATGAGATGATTCGGGAGCAGCTCTCTCTCTTCTGTCTTTATGTTCTTCGTCTTCCATTCATACAATATACAAATATATACAAATTTATAACACATTATCAGCACGAATTTTGCTCGTATATATATGTATAATATATCAGAACGAAGCTCTCGACGAGCTGAACATGCTGCCGCAAGAATCATCTCGATCGGAGATCGGATGAGTCGGGAAACGGCATCGGAAGAATTCTGGTTTCAAGGGATAAAAACGGGTGGCGATCGGGTCGGGTCAACCCGACTTCCAACCTGGCTGGAGAACCCATTTCTGATCCCATCAACGGTCGCGGAAGGTGGCAAATCGAAGCTCTCTGGCCGGCCGTCGTATCCCCGCCTCTTTCATGGCCTGAAATCGACCGGAAAGCCGTAGATCTATTTTTTAATACAACCCGCGACTCGACCCGGTATCTGTTTGATTTTTCGGCCATCTCACCGGTAAAGGAAGGCACCGATCAGAAGTTCTTGAGCCGCCGGTCATGCCCATGCCATCTTAGTTGCCGGAAGACGGCTAGATCGCCGCAGATCTAGCTTGAAAAGCCGCGACTTAAACCACCATGTTTGCCGACGATTTTGCCGGGATCGGCCACGCCGTCACCTGAGTTTTGCTCCTCACGACTTCCTCTTCAAAACCCAACCAACCACAGCCACCGAGAAGCATCCGTTTGCCGCCGATCAAGCCGCGAATGTTTTCCCCATTTTGAAGCCCGATCCGCCACCGTCCGTGCTCATGAGCACTCACCGCTGGCATCATTAGACTCACCGAGGCCTAGAGTTTTTATACCGACCTTCCAGTTCACCGTTGCTTGATTTCCGGCGATCGTTGAATGGCAAGGGCGTTTTGGTAATTTCAAACTTCTAAGGGTATTATAGTAGTTTCAAAGGTTCAAGGTAAATATTTCTCAGATCCTTAAAAGTGATTTAAATTATGATACATGCCTATACGTATTTAATTTAGTATATAATAATTATGTTACGACCTGAAGTTTGTAACAAATGTGCGTATAATAACATGTTATTATATGTCAATTTTTGAAATAAGAATTCTGAAATTTGAAATTTGAGTTGGGACCTGAAGTCCTAGATCGCTAGATTAGAATCCAAAGTTCTAATTCCACAGTTGTATGTATATGAACTAGAAGTTTCGATTTTAAGATATGCGGATCTGAGACAATTGTATATATGTATCTGAACTTGAAATTTTCAACATTACGGACCATAAGATCCGAGTTGTGTTTGGTAAATATCTGAACCAGAAGTTTCAGATTATGTACAGTAATCATTTGCGAACTTGAGGATCCGAGTTATGTTTTGTGTATATCTGAACCAGAAGTTTCAGATTATGTATGATAATTATTTATAATTATAAATATTTATGAATCCGAAGTTCGAAATCATAATATCGAACCTGAAGTTCGCATTTTATTAATCAGAACTTGCAGTTCTAAGTTATGATTTAAACATTGGAATTTGAAGTTCTAAATACATTCAAGAGTATAATATGACAATATTCGACCATAGCTGAAAATGTGATGAGAAATAATGAAATCGTGAAAAGCTTATTATTCCCTGCAGTGAATAATAAAATATTGAGACAACTAATTGATGTGGAATTTTTTTAAGGTAAATAGTCTAATTTTTGTGTTTATTTATGTTATTTTATTTTATTTTATTATTATGTTAATACGGCTGGTTCTATAATACCGTCTATATTGTTATTGCTTTATTATTATATTTGGCTGGTTTTACAATACCGTCTCTATTAGTTTATTCTGTTAATATGATTTGGTTAATAATATTTGAAGTAAAAATGCATACATTATATTTGGTCATACAGACCAGATTGAGTACTCCAGAAGAGTTATAATCAATCAAATATTTTGAAAAAAAAAAAATATAATATTGATAGCAAGCATCGTGTATTTTCAATGCCTTATTTTTCAGTCAGATCCTGAAGATCTATTGTATTTTAAATATATCCGTTGAAATAGATATCATGTTGAGATTACAGTACAAAACTGTAAAGGCATTGAATACATATAAAAGAAATTTTAAAGACTTTTCATCTGGGTTTATTACATTTGACGGTTTTGTAGTAATGAATCAGAAGTTCATTACCTTAAAATATTATACATTATGGCATGATTGCCTTGGACACCCAGAATTTATAATAATGCGATTGCTTGTATTGCTTGCTCACAAAGAAAATTTGTGGTTAGACCATCCACTTCTAAAGGTTGGTCATGAACCTCCATCGTTTTTGCAAATGGTTCATGGAGATGTATGTGGAACAATCCATCCACTTAGTGGACCACTTGATTACTTGATAGTTTTGATTGATGCATTTGCACTGTGGTCACATGTTTGTTTATTGTTCACACATGAGATTTCATTTGCAAGATTATTTGCCTAAATTATTAGATTAAGGGCATAATTTCTATATCATCCAATCAAATTATATATCTGCATAATGCTTGTAATCTCTCATCTACACTTTTGGTTTTACTGTGCATGTTTCTATATCACCCCTTCAACATGCAAAGATGGGACCTCAATGTTGTTTGGGGTTTTATGTTGATTTCAAATCACATTCAATTATCAGATATATTGAACTCCTAATGGGTGATCTTTTTACCGCACAATTTGCGGATTGTCATTTCATCCATTTTGAGGAGATAATCTTTTCATCATTGGGAAATGAAAAGCCTCCTGAAGTAAGGCATAAAATATCATGGAAAATTTTTCACTTTGTCTCAGTTAGACCCTCGTACTAGTCAATGTGAAAATGAAGTACGAAGGATGGTCAATTACTAGATGTAGATATAACAAAATAACCAAGTCATATATTACAGTTGCTACTACACTAACCCGGGTGATTGTTCCTGCTGAACAGTCAAGTGTATGAGTAGCAATGAATTATCTGCTGTACGTCAGAAACGTAGCAGATCACTTGGTTTCAAAGACAATACTTCCCAGAAGAGGAGAAGGAAAAATCAGGATCCTGTTGAAAAATAAAGCTTGAGCTGTACATATTTTCATCTTATCTGCATCACAGTTCTAGATAAATTGGTAGTCCCTGAAGTGACAGTAATTCATGAAGAGACAAATGAATCCAGAAATAGTTAGATTTTTGTTGATTTTACTCGGGGTAATTTTTTAAAAGGCGCCTGGTCCTTGATGAGACCAAATACCTTGAAAGACCTCCTGAAGAGATACATGCCTAAGATGAGGCATAAAGCCCTTGGAGTGGCTGGAAATAAAATATATCTATCAATGGTGTGTTTGCGTTCACAGTAGCTACTAACATTATAAATGATCATGATCCGCAAATCATTAATGATATAGATTAAGGCATGATTGACCCAAATAGAAATAAGCAATCCAGCAGAATTGGCTTCTTTAACAAAACGTGAAATTTTTGGACATGTAGTCCAGATATTCGAAACTGTTAAACCCGTTGGAAGTGAATGGGTATTTTTGAAATATAATGAGCATAGTAAAATCACTGGATATAATGCGCGCGCATCTAATTATATAAGATCTCCTGTAGAGATCTGGTATTGATTATGAGAATAAATATTCTCCAGTGATAGTACTATTATGTTTTCGAATTTTTAATTGTAGTTTCAGAAATATTTAATATTTACGTGAAAATCCCTGAATGATTGAATATGCTTAAAGCATATAAGAATTGACTGTATTTTATAGATGTCATGACAGTCTATCTGTATGGATCACTTGACATTGATGTTTCCATAATGATTCAAAATGCCTGAAGCATTTAAATCAAAGGATATTAATATATACTATTGATCCTTATACAGATTGAAATAATATAATCGTATGTGGTACAATCGTTTAAGTGAGTATTTGATACTATTTACCCAAGCATATTCATTAGAAAATCCAAATCTGGATTTACATTTCTAGCAATTCATAATTGATGACGTGAACGTGATTGGAACTCCTGAAAAGCTCCCAATGATTACTGAATATTCATATGAGCATTTTCTCGACCTGTAGATCGAGCATAAACAGATGGAATAACTATTCATCAGTTAGTTTATATTGAAGAACTCTGTAAATATTTCTAAGTTGTCGAATTGAAGATTGCGCCATTATCTTTATGAAAATTTTAAGGTTTGAACTACAATCTCTGAAAGGTTTATACTAATACATCGTATCACACACTCTTTATATGCACAAATTAGCTATACTGTTACATTATTATTATGATGTTTTTACAAGACAAACAAAACTAACTGCTTGACTAGTAATGCTCAAATAAGATAAAAGTCGTTTATAAAAGCATATTTTCTTGTCTGATAATCTTTGAAAATTGCATGGTGGTTACTTCATATCCAGATAATTTGGTATGGTCGCTTACTTCCATGTATCTCCCGTTATTAAAGGGAACAGGAAAAGAAAATTAATGTCAAACAGATAAGCTCCCATCGATATATGATTTGCCTCTATCGATATTTGAGAAGATATTTCTTCAAAGGGAGCATATTTTGAAGATAAGATTTTCTACTGATGTATTAGACAATATCATCAGGGGGAGTATATCTAGAAGATATGTGTTCCTACAAATATATTAGATAAATGTGCACTGTACTCTTTTTCCTTCGACCAGATTTTTTCCCACTGGGTTTTACTGGCAAGGTTTTAATGAGGCAGTATTAAGCACATCATATCTTAAATAGTAAATCCAAGGGGGAGTGTTGTGAAATAATGAATTTACTATTATATTTATTCTTGTAATTACTATAATGCCCCTATATTTTTCTATATAAGGAAGGAAATAAATGAATAAGATGAGATGATTCGGGAGCAGCTCTCTCTCTTCTGTCTTTATATTCTTCGTCTTCCATTCATACAATATACAAATATATACAAAAATATGTAAATTTATAACATTCTAACACATTTTTTTTGCTTGGGAATATATCAACTAGCTGCGAGGCTTGTGACTTTGCGCTACTAAAGGTTAAAAACTATAACTAGCAACTACTATTCAAACATCGTTAAAGTGAGCTCTTTAGCATTAAAGTTTAATTAAAAGCATTTGATACTTTATAATTTATTTTGAGTAATATACTTTTAAGTAATAATGCACATAAAGATAAGCATATACAGTGAATTAAAGGAAAAAAAATCAATGCACATAAGATATTCAACAAAATGTCAAGCACGTGCGGGACTAGTATAATTTACGATGAATTTGTAGCCGAGGTTCATGCCACGTTAATATGCAGCTTCTGAAGACTTTATGCCATGAACTGTTTGGCTTATAGAGTAATTTAACTTTCTCCGTCTCAAGTGTTAATTCAATGTTCAAGAGAGCGGTGAACATATGGCTAGAAATTAAAGCGCACTTGATTGAGCAGCAAAGAGAGCTTTGAGAGAAGATGAAATTTTACTCTATTCAGCTTTCAGATCATATGGTCGATATTTTACCTCCGGATGATCCTCTTCTTAAGAAATGCATCAAGCCAATGGATGCTTTGGCCAGGTCTACAATCAAATGGGTGAAATCTGCTGAAAAAGCTATTTGGAGATTGCAGAACATTTAATTCTTTACCTCCGCTTAACTAAAACTACTTTGGAAAGTGAAATACGGAGTCTTTGGGCTGAGAAAATCAAGCCAAGATCTGTAATTTAAGCCGAATCCAATAGACTCTTTTTTTTTTTTTTATCACTAGTACAATTTTTTTAATATCACAATTACAGAAATCTCACTACTTGAGATAATTTTTAATCTCTGAAATAGATAATAACTTTTTCAAGCTAGAAGTCATATTCAGTTAAAGCAACTTGCAAGCATTATCAATTATTACTAGCAAAAGCAATTCTAAGAACAGAGAAATTTTATTAACTGGATATAGGAAATAAATGTACAAACGCGAATGACAAGCGAGACACACTCAACACAGCAGACGGCTTTTAAATTAAATTAAATAGAAAGACAAGATAATCATTAAGCAAATACATAAATGGAAAAGCTCAGCCAGAAATCTTATTCAAACTCTTGCTCCTTCAGTATTCAAAAGGTAGGAAACACGGAGAGAAAGCATACTGAGTGGCTTGATCCTCCCATCGTAGCTCATCCCACCATTCTTTCTCTCCCCAAATGACAATTTTACGTTCCTTTGCGCTGCTGGAATTGAGTGGGAGCTTCTTCAGCTTTGGACATCGTAATATGTGAATTTCATTCAGCTGTGGAAAGGGCAAGGGATCGTGGTAGATGCGCTTCAAATTACTTGCACTTGTTAGGCTTAGTAATTCGAGTTTGGCGAACAAGTTAAGCTCTCCCATCATCTCTGAAACTTCACTTAATTTTTCAACACTGATTATTTCTTCCATGTGTTTACAAAACTTTATAGACAGCCACTTGAGGTTTGGAACAAAAACAAGCCACGTCAAGTCCTTCATATTTGAGCAACAGTTTATGACAAAATTTCGAAGATTTCGAAAACCACCACTTTGAAGCACTTTTTGTACCTCTCCTGCACGGTCGATATTCCACTCTTCCAAATTACTATGCCAAATGTTTAACGTCTCAAGAAGCTCCATGCCTGCTAGATGTAATAAATTGAGCGGTAGACTTTCACAGCGTTTGATGGACAGAGCTCGAGTAATGTTCAGCAGCTTTGGGAATTTCAAAAAGTTTTCGACACCACGTGAACTATACAAGGACAAGCTGATGAGATATAATTGTTCCAAACAGTGGATTTCCTCCATCAATGATTCAGCGTCATCAGATAGAACGTTGCCGTCTTCCACTATTGGCCTGTTATTGTAACCGCAATGCAGCGTCCTGAGTACCTGTAACTTTGAAAAGCTTGATATCAGCTGCTGTGGAATTCTAGACATGTTAGCTGTATAATCCAAGTTCAAATATCTCAAATTCACAAATGCCTTGAGCTATTGCGGCAACCCTCGTACTGCAGTAGAAGACAGATCAAGATGGTGTAATGAAACCAAACTTGAAATCCCTACAGGAAGTTCAGTTAGGGAATAATTTCCACGTAGATCTAAAACTCTAAGGAAAGGCAAAGATTGAAAGAAACTGTCAGTGATCTCCGCAATACTATTTCGATTTAGAAGCAAAGTCTGGAGATGTGGACAAGGGGGAATTTGGGGTAGACTTCTAATTCCGCTCTTCATCAAAGATATCCTTTTGACCCCTTCCCATTCCTCAATCTTTGGCGCGCCAGTTAATGCAACTCCTGCACGAACCAAAAAGTTCTCCTTCTCCTTCTCTACTTCATTTGCTATCCATAATGCCATTTCACAAATCATATCGTGCATTTTTACATGATCACCTACTTCCTCCAATAAGCATGCACCAACAAGATCACAGAGAACATCCCACCCACTAGTAAAATCCAAAAATCCTTCACTTTTCCAATACTCTATTAAGTCTGTTTTTGAAATTTCAGAGTCTTCGGGAAATAAACAACAGTACAAGAGACAAGATCGAAGTTCATCTTTGGGCAAACTATCATAGCTGAACTTTAAACGCGAAAGCACCTTTTTCTCCATATTTTCGAATTTAGCAGCTGATGCACTTATGGTCTCAATTGAGCTTCTCCATTGTTCAGGGTACTTTTTGCGCGACATGACTTGACCCACTGTTTTGAGTGCTAGCGGCAAACCATGACACTCACTTGCCATAGCCTTGGCTAGCTTCGGAATGTCGGGATGCTTGTCAAGAACGTTTCTTCCGACCACCCCCTGAAACAATTCCCAGGCATCGTCATCTCCCAAATAGGACACTTCGAACCGCTCGTCGGCTCCCATTTCACCACAAGTACCATGAAAACGAGTTGTGAAGACTATTTTGGACCCAAAATGCAGCCTTTGAAGAGGAACGCCCAAATCTGTTAAATCGAGTTTGGACTCCCATATATCATCCAATAACAATACAAACTTCTTATGCTGTAAAGTGTGGGTGATGTCTGAAGCCCTTTCTTCAAAACTTTTATCCTGCCAGGATTCTCCTGAGAAGCCTATCCTTTTTCCGATATCCTCTTGAATCTGCTTCATGTTTGGCTCTCTAGACACAACCGACCAGATAACGACATCAAAATGATGCTGTTCATCACTGCAGAATTTGTTATTGACTTGTTGTAAGAGGGTAGTTTTGCCGACGCCCCCTGTACCATATAAGCCAATAATTCCCTTATTCTTTTCTTGATCGGTGATGCATCTCCAAACTCGGTCAAGTAATAAATCTTGACCAACAATTCTTGTTTGATCAACAGCTATTGGAACCGCTGCACCTTCTGGTACCTCCTCATATAGTTCATTGATTGCTTCTCCTTCTTTCTTCAATTCGATCACTTTGTTCTTCATCTTCTCCACTCTTTTCCCGAAGTCATAGCTTGAAATCAAGTCATTGGAACAGAAGCCTCCAAGACACAATCTGTCAATCTCTTGATCTCTTTGTTGTCGCAGTTTCACAACTTCAGCTTCCATTTTTTCCACACTTTTAAACCACTGTTCCACCGTGCTCGTCCGTTGGGTTCGAGGCTGTTGTTGTGCAGCAAGCTTAACCTTAGTTAGCAGATCTTGTTTTTTCGCAATCAATTTCTCCTTTTGAGTTTGCAAGTCATCGAGATTACCTTTAAGACCCCATATATACTTAGCTTCTCCACCAACGTAAGATAAAATTGAACAAATTGTGTCCTTTGAGATGATGGCACCCATTTTTGTTGAAAGATTTCGAAGGAATGAAAGAAGAAGAGAAACCAACAGTAAAGTATAAAGAACAACTTTTATTATCCCCTCAAAGTTCAGGTTACAGGCGAGAGATCCAAACAATGTAAAGGCGAAATCATCATTTTTGACCAAAACGCAAACACACACACACACACACACCCAATTATCATTATTAAGATGTGATGCGCTTGTTCGCCGACAGTATTGAAATAATATTTGATGGTGAAAGCAGAGCCGGTGAGGGACTTTTAAACACTATGGGTGGGTAAGTGCAGACTGTACTTAGCGGAATTTTCATTAGTAGAGTTTTTATCGAAATAATTTTAGTCATTTAGTTGTTAACCAGAATTTTTAGTATAAATTATAAAATTATTTTAATAAATAAATTTTTTAAAATTATTTAATAAAAAATTAAATAAAATTATTAAATAAATAAAAGATATATTAACTATTTTAGATATTATTAATCTCTTCTCTCCAAAGTCTAAACTTTAAATTTTCACTAATAAAAAAAAATAATTTATTTAATTTTTAAAAACTCTACTAAAAAATAACAAAACAACAATAACAAATTTAAAAAAATTAAAAAATTAAATAAGTATTTATAATATTAAATTATAAACAAAATTTTTTTTTTTTTTTGTTGGAGAAACAAACAAACATTTAATAGTTCTTAAATATCTATAAAGAGAGGAAGAGGAAAACAAAGTGACAAAGAGATGGAGAGTGGAAGCAAAAGGGGAAAGAGTTTTGGTTGGTTACTTGGTGGGCAAGTAACATCCTTCTTAAATGTGGAGTCCGTCCATAAAGAGGGTGGGTTTTTAAATCGTGTGGAAAGAAGATTATGAACTCTGTGTGCTTTTTTCAAATCATGTGGTGAGAGTTGTGAATTTTCGCCAAAACATATTTGTTCGATTGAGAAAATTTATTTATTTATTTGAGGTTAAGAAATTCTTTAGGAGATGTGGGTTGGAAATTGGTATAAACATTTCTTTATTGCATGGGTAATTTAGGATCACCACACTCATTTTATTTAAAGTTAGAGAGATTCGACGAACAAGACATCAAATTTATTAAAATCTTTTTTGTTTGTTTTGCTTCTCTTGAGGATTTGGAAGTGGACAAAACAAATGAAAACGTGTGTACTAGACTCAAGGGGTGGGCACAACCGAAACAGAGTAGAAAAATTATTAGTTCGGTTCAATTTTTTCAGTTTCGATTTAGTAATTTTTTTTAAGAAAAAATAAAAAATATCGGTTCCGATGTGAACCGAAACATTCGGTTTGGTTTTTGGTTCTAATTTTTAAATTCGAAAACCCAGATGGCCACATGGCATTATACAGAATGTGAGAGCATGTTATTATCATACATATGCACACACCATAACAATAGTGGGTGTGTGTGTATATATATATCATTGACACAAACCCTAGCCCCAAATACAAACTCTTC